>JAKZAP010000003.1:10358983-10958983 GCA_023053575.1 Branchinecta lynchi | reverse complement strand
TAGATTTACAACGATATTTCCAATAAAGTTAGAGCTTATAGCAAATTAGATGGCTTATGACAACCGAGTTGGACACACGATTGCCAAACCAACACTACCGTTGGACTCGGGGTCAAACTTGGGCATACAAACATGTCTCGCAGCACCATTTTACAGAGATTTGTTGTAGGCCTACAAATAAGTGATTAGCCTGTAACAACCTTAGTCAGCCTTAGTCAATATTAGAACTCTATGACAAGTTATACTATAGATTATTGTGTCACATCATCACTTTTAGCCTAAGCTTTTAAAAAAAATTCTGTACGGCTTCACAGAAAAGTTGGAGCTTGGAACTTTACGGCAATGTGAAGTGTAGAAAATCCTAAAAACATATTAAGCTACGAGATACGTGCCGAGCCTGGAAATAAACCTTTGAATTTCAAGATTTTCAGAGAAAATTAACAAATACTAGCCTATAGCTCCAGTACTATGCGAGGTATCAGAGAAAATTAAAGTTATTCTAAAAGAAGGCATTGTTAGTAATAAAATGAGATGTCTGCAACTAAATTGAAATGTCCTGCAACCTTAGAAAAATAATAAACAGTCTGGACACATTAGAAAAATAATAAACAGTCTGGACAGATTTAATAGGCCTTAAAAAGGGTGTTTTTTCGCTTTTATAAGGTCAAGCCGTCATCTGCAGCTTTGCCACCACCCATATTCAGATTCAGCATGGTCGATATAGTCAGAAACTATCCAACTGACTGTGTTTTTCTGATCACCTCAAGTCAGAAATAAGCGAGATACGTTTGAGTGGCGCCCGGGCTAATGCGAGAATCGCACCAAACTTACGGCTGGTAATCTGTTAATTCTTGTTTGTTCGGGGCTTCGGCCAAATTCATATGTTTTCGACTAGTTCGGTGATTTGTATTTCTATAGTTGGAGAACTGTGTTGTATCAAGCTTGGTGTCCACAGAACGGTAATTCGCGTTTGCTACACGAATACTCTATATGACTAAGTCCAGAACACGCCAGTGATTCTCAGGAAGAAGGAGTAAACGTGTCCGTAACGACTCAGACACAACGACTCAAATCCTGAGTCAGCGCAGTTTGACACCGTTTCTTCCTTTCTTCCGCAGGTACCCAGAGATTCTGCATCGGCAGGGAGAGATAGCCGTCAAGAGTATTCGGCATCGCAAGCGGAGAAATCCATTTTGTGAGGCCAAAAAATTCGTGCCGCTACGTTTCGACTCCAAGTCAAGTTTATCCGCATCGAGTCTCAGTTATTCGCAAGTGGAAAAAATAGCGTTCTGTGGCATAAAATCTTAACGGTTGTAACCTTCACAGGCAGTACTTGGATCCACGACGGTAAGACGAATAGACTTCTGAGGCTGTCTAACACACTTGCGAGGGTACAACCAGTTTGTATGGCACTTGAGCTTACTCAAGTGCCATATACCGATTGTAATTTCTGTCCGTCTGTCGGTCTGTCGGTCCCGGTTTTGCTAGTTCGGGCACTTCCAGATAAGCTAGGACGATGAAACTTGGCAAGCATATCAGGAACTGGACCAGATTAAATTAGAAATTGTCGCTTCCTCGATCCGACCATCTGGAGGGGAGTGGAGGGAGGGGGAATCCGGAAAAAATAGGAAAAATGAGATATTTTTAGCTTACGAACGGGTGATCGGATCTTAATGAAACTTAATACATGGAAGGACTTCGTGTCTCAGACCCTCCATTTTAAATCCAGACCGGATCCGGTGACACTGGGGGGGAGTTAGAGGGGGAAACCGGAAATCTTGGAAAACACTTAGAGTGGAGGGATCCGAATGAAACTTGGTGGAAAGTACAAGCAAAAGTCCTAGATACGTGACTGATATAACCGGAACGGATCCGCTCACTTTGGGGGAGTTGGGGGGGGTAGAAGTCCAAATTTGTAGTGATCCCGCGAGTTCCGTGCTTCCTGATGTGCTGGGACGATGGAAATTGACAGGCATGTCTGGGACCCGACCAGCTTAAATAGGAAATCATCAATTCCCCGATTCGACCATCTGGGGGGGGGGGGTGGAGGGAGGGTGAAGCCAAAATTTGAGGTATTTTTAGCTTGCGAACGGGTGATCGGATCTTGATGAAAATTAACATTTAGGATGACCTCGTGTCTCAGACACCTCACTTTAAATCCGGGCCGGATCCGATGACACTGGGGGGAGTTGGAGGAGGGAACCGGAAATTTTGAGAAACGCTTAAAGTGGAGGGATCGGGATGAAACTTGGTGGGAAAAACAAGCACAGGTCCTAGAAACGTCATTGACATAACCGGACCGGATCAGGGCACTGTGGGGGAGTTGGGGTGGGGAACCGGAAATTTTGAGAAACGCTTACAGTGGAGGGATCGGGATGAAACTTGGTGGGAAAAACAAGCACAGGTCCTAGACACGTCATTGACATAACCGGACCGGATCAGGGCACTGTGGGGGAGTTGGGGTGGGGGTCCGGATTTCTAGCGATCCCGCGAGTTCGGCATACTTCCTGGTATCCTAGGGCGATGAAACTTGGCAGGTATGTCAGGGATCCGAACAGATTGACTTGAGAACAGCCGTTTCCCCGACCCGACCATCGTGGGGGGAGTGGGTGGATGGGGAGTCCGGAATCTAGTGGCGTGCATAACTTTTGAACGGGTGATCGGATCTTGATGAAAATTGATATTTAGGATGACCTTGTGTCTCAGACACCTCACTTTAAATCCGGGCCGGATCCGATGACACTGGAGGGAGTTGGAGGAGGGAACCGGAAATTTTGAGAAACGCTTAAAGTGGAGGGATCGGGATGAAACTTGGTGGGAAAAACAAGCACAGGTCCTAGACACGTCATTGACATAACCGGACCGGATCCGATGACACTGGGGGGAGTTGGAGGAGGGAACCGGAAATTTTGAGAAACGCTTAAAGTGGAGGGATCGGGATGAAACTTGGTGGGAAAAACAAGCACAGGTCCTCGACACGTCATTGACATAACCGGACCGGATCAGGGCACTGTGGGGGAGTTGGGGTGGGGGTCCGGATTTCTAGCGATCCCGCGAGTTCGGCATACTTCCTGATGTCCTAGGGCGATGAAACTTGGCAGGTATGTCAGGGATCCGAACAGATTGACTTGGGAACAGCCGTTTCCCCGACCCGACGATCGTGGGGGGAGTGGGTGGATGGGGAGTCCGGAATCTAGTGGCGTGCATAACTTTTGAACGGGTGATCGGATCTTGATGAAAATTGATATTTAGGATGACCTTGTGTCTCAGACACCTCACTTTAAATCCGGGCCGGATCCGATGACACTGGGGGGAGTTGGAGGAGGGAACCGGAAATTTTGAGAAACGCTTAAAGTGGAGGGATCGGGATGAAACTTGGTGGGAAAAACAAGCACAGGTCCTAGACACGTCATTGACATAACCGGACCGGATCCGATGACACTGGGGGGAGTTGGAGGAGGGAACCGGAAATTTTGAGAAAAGCTTAAAGTGGAGGGATCGGGATGAAACTTGGTGGGAAAAACAAGCACAGGTCCTCGACACGTCATTGACATAACCGGACCGGATCAGGGCACTGTGGGGGAGTTGGGGTGGGGGTCCGGATTTCTAGCGATCCCGCGAGTTCGGCATACTTCCTGATGTCCTAGGGCGATGAAACTTGGCAGGTATGTCAGGGATCCGAACAGATTGACTTGAGAACAGCCGTTTCCCCGACCCGACCATCGTGGGGGGAGTGGGTGGATGGGGAGTCCGGAATCTAGTGGCGTGCATAACTTTTGAACGGGTGATCGGATTTGAATGAAACTTGTCTGGTGAGCTATCGCCTCGGACGTTCAGTGTCACGTCCGGGTCGGGTCCGATACCTGTGGGGATGGGGGGGGGGGGGTGGAAAACTCAAGAAACTCTAAAAGCAGAGGGATTGGGACGAAACTTAATGGATGGAACAAGCATTAGGCCTAGATGAAATTGACGGAGCCAGATGGTTTCGGGGCTCTGTGGGGGGAGTTGGAGGGGGTTTCCTGGAATTCCGGTAGTCGTGAGTTAGAATCGTTCCAGATGTAAAACGACAACGAAACTTTGCAGGCATATTAGCGACCCGAATTATCTTGACTTAAAAACCTGACACAACATACCCCCGGAAACTTCCGTTCCTAGATCCGAGCATTTTTGGGGGAGCAAGAGAAGAGAAATATGGACTTCTATAAATTGCGAACGAGTGGTCTGATTCGAGTGAAACTTCATGGGTGATACGAATCGATGGCCTCGACATGTAAAACATGCGTTCGAACCATATGCGACCACGATTAGGGGAATTGGGGGTGGGGGGACTTTTGACATGCACAAAAACCAAACGGATGGACCGAATGAGATGCAATTCGACAGTGCTGAGTTTATGCGGCCTAGATTTGTTATTTGGCGTCTGGGCCGGATTCGGCCAAGGTAGGGGGGGGGTACTGGAAACTTGCAGATAGGCTATGCTCCAATTTCAGTCAAACTTGATGAGGGAATTAAGAGATTGGGCCCGAACCGGCTCCGACAACGTTGGTGGGAAGGGGGGGGGGTACCGGAACTTTCCAAAAATGCTCAGATTCGAGTGAAACTTGGTAGATGGTATAAACGAAGATGCTTTAGGTGGTCGATTTTTTTTTATTCCGAACCAGATTCGGCCACGGTAGGTGGAAATAGAGTGAGTACCGGAAATCGTGTAGCACGTCTAGGGATCAAACAAATGGATTTATTGGGATGAAAGTTTGAACAGTCATGTGCATTTGCAGTCGAGACGATGCCGGAACTGCTCAGAAATGAGTGAAACTAAATATCCTATTTCTATTTCCGAACCGCCTTTTTGGATGGCGGGTGTATTTTGTGACGTTTTCATCTACTTTCTTGTACAGCCTACTCGTACAAGTGCCATATGAGCTCGTAGCTCTTGTTAGTCGAGTGTTCATTCATGAACAATTCCCTCTTGCGGGCGCTGTAGCAGCTTTTGCTTTTCAGTTTTCACCGTTTTTTGATGAGCTCATGACTCGTGAACCATGACAGGTATCAAGTTGAAACTTGGTACATTTATGGGCCTTGGGGTCTAATTGTACCTTTAGGGGCTTAATCCCTCCACCCACCCGGTTCAGGGACAATTGGGTCTAGGGTTGGGAAGAGGCTTTTACAGTTGTACCCCCCCCCACCCTCCCTGTTCTTGGTCAACTGGGCCCAAACTGACCAACGACTTAAGATCATAACTTGACCGCGATTGGAGCTAGAACGATGCAATTTCTTTTACCTATATATCGAGAGGTTCGGAAGAGAATTTGAATCTGCACCTCCACCACCCTCCCTGTCCATAAGCAACTCGTCCAGATTGACAGTGACTAAAGTTCGTGAACTATTCCAGGTGTCAAATTTAAATTAGTTATTCTTGATGATATTGTGGCCTGTTTGAATCTTTTCAGGGTTAGCACAACACGATAGAGATCAAGTTAAAACAATTTGATTTCGTGTGGGCGGAGAAGGTGGGAGACACCGTTATATTTGGATGGATCAGGTTTATACGAAGAAACTGTTACCTTTGTTTTCCTCAAAATTCTCATGGTAGCCAACGTTATCCACATTACTGCAACACAATTCACTTTTCAACGCAAGGTGGCCATTGCTGAGATACAACTAAGTATATTAAAGGCGCATTCTCGCCGTTCCCCGAGGACTCCTCGGGGAATCAAAGGGAACGGCGAGAATAGAGGGAGTCACTCCACGCGGACTCCGCGTACAGAAAACAGCGAGAACACGGGGAATGCTTCCAAAACGGATTTTGTTCGAAAAAAAATATGCAGTTGACGAAATTAGTCTTGATCCACTTTAATTTTGGTTTTGTTTCTTCTGACTCTTTTTAATTAATTTTTATTGCACCAACACCAGCAAAAATTGATTCCCCTCCGAATATGAAAGGGAGTCCGTTTTATTGATGGTGATGATAATCGGAGCATTCCCCGTCCGTGGGGACTCGCGAGAATAAGGGGAGTAAGTCCCCGGGACAAACGAAAACGCGGGGACTCTTCAAGTGGAGTCCTCGGGGAACGGCGAGAAGACGCCTCTAATCAGCTCCTAATTCACTCTCTGTTTTGGGCCAAAAGTCACTCTCTAAATATTTTTGATGTGGCAGCGCTGGAGGACAGGCGACAGGCGTCAAATGTGAAATCGTTGGATCGGGTGGACATAAATTCTACATTTATGGTCTTTGTTGACTAGAAACAACATAAACCTCTGTTAAGTCCAAAACATGGAAGATATCTCAAATAAGGTAAGGGTTTCAGTTTCTACTTTTCTTGTGACCAACTTTTCTTGGCCTATAGCTTTGTATCCTTCCACTGCAGAACAAACAACAGACAGAACAAGGAGATAACATACAGTTTGTCCAGGATTGCCCAGCAAGGAGAAGACAAGATCTAGTGCAGTATGGTTGGAGATATGCTTATTTTAGTATTTGAGTGTAAATAGCCAAATGGAAAGGAAAAAGAAGAAGTTCATAAGAGCAAACATCCAACTGCTTCAGCTTTTTTTCTGGCACAAATTTGAGTTGGAATTGCAGTCTATGGATTTTTGTTGAATTTTAGAAATGCCTCTCTGTCTATTGGGGCCAGGGGGCAGCAGAGACTCAAATTTCTGACATGTAGCCTCGGAAATGGCACTTTTCGAGGAGGGGGGTACCCACCACCCAATTTAAATTTGGACATTGCAATTTTGTAAAAAGACCACCCAATTTTAATTTGGACATTTGGTTTTCTGAAAGTAACCACCCAATTAAAATTTGGCAATATTCGTGAGCAAACGGAGACCACCCCAAAATAAATAGAAAAAGGATGTTTACATTTTTTATTGCAGAATTTTTTGCTTATCAAGTACAAATAAAGAGAGAAAAAGTCATTTACATATTTTTTCAACGTTTTTTTTGAAGATTCCGCTTGTCTCAGTATTGTTTCTTTAGGGATTTCAGGAAAGAATCCCGTCAGAATTTGAAATCCTCAAAAGGTGTGCGAATCACTCAAAGATGACATTTACATACAGATATTAAAGAAGAGTGAAGGTACTGTATCATTTATGATTTATGTGTATAGTGAGGAACTTGACTAGGCTAAGGATTCCCTAAGTTGAGCTAGGACTAGCCTATATGGGTGGTACCCGACCTGGAATTTCTATAACCTCGAACTTGACCTGTTAATACTACAAGCAGAATTCCGCACAGTCCTAAATTTATCCTAGGTCATTCAGGGTGTCTTTCTTGACAGTTAAGACTGCACTGGTCTTTCCTCTTATTATTTTTAGGCACAAGTTTGAGGTTGTAAAAGTTTGAGGTTTGGTACCTCTCCTGTAGATTTACAACAAGATAATCTGATAAAGCATCAAGCATGCACAGTTTTTTATAGTGCAGGCAGGATGACAGGAAGTATGAGAGCAGTAATAGTTATTCAAAGGTGCAGTAATCTAAATGCATCCCAGTAGCAACAGGCTATCACAGGTCCAGCTTCCATTTTCCCCTCCCCTAATCTGGGAGTTTTTAGAATGTCTCGAAAAGAAAAATTAAGTAATGACAATGGAGAAATTTTAATATCAGTATGGCTTAATTCTTATAATTTCAGGCTACTGAAATACTGAGTTCTTGGGAATAGTGTCCCAACGACTGAGCACATGCCCCAATGCATGGGCATGGTGCTCGTATGTTGGAGCACCATGTCCTGCAGCAATGCCATGGAACCCCCTTTTTGACTAGCTAATTTCCATTTCAGATTTTCAATTCAACAGATTTTCATGGGGTATCGGGCCATTCCTGCAGGGCATGGTATTCCCAATGTATGAGCACAATGCCCATACGTTGGGGCGTGCTTAGAGGTTGGGACACCATGCCATAAAAAATGAGGATTTTTGTGTGACTGGCTTGGCTCCTGCACTTAAAGTTCACTTGCTTCATTCGAGCTTGGCAAAGCAAAGGAATTAAAGCTTGATTTCTGCCCATTTGTCATCATAGGCCTGTCCACTAGGCTAGAGGAGATTCGCTGTAGTTTTAGCATGAAAAAAACGAAACAATATGTATTCCTAAGGAAGTGACCATTCAGTCACCATAAAAGTAGTTGCACTTGGAAGCTGTTAAGAAGAAAGAGTCCATAAGATAGCTTGATAGGTTTGCAGATCAAGATCTGCAACAATTAACATAGCTTTTGTCAGTTTGTCGAATCCACAGTTGTGTGAGAATTTTTATTTTAGTCAATAATGTGTGAAATTGTTACATCCACTGGGAATATTTCTGGTACTTGTCTGCCAACTACCTGCAGCCCAAACCTAGGCAATCTGGCACTATCTTATCTAGTTATGAATGAGAGTCTCTTCAAATCTCTCAAACTGCTCGTCCAGAATGACAAAACATTGTCTTATACATTTAGGACTTTCCAAAAATCCTGAAAGAATTGCACTTTGTGTACCAGAAAGAGATTTACAGATGGCAAAATATAAGCATCACGAGAACAGGCAATGCAGCTCACAATGTCAGACAAACAGACAAGAGTTTGTGAACTTAGCAATTCTTACTTCTGAGTTTAAGGAGAGGATGATGCTAATATACCTACTTCCTAGTCAAGCATGTAGTTATTGTCATGTCAGAATAAAAGTAGTTTATACCTTGAAGCTATTAAGAAGAAAGAGTCCATATATTAGCTTGATAGGTGAAGAGTAGGTTGTCACCATAAAAATACTTCTAAAACCATACAGCAGCATAAGTTTATTATCTTCTGAAGTTGGCTATTTGGGTCTAACTTGATGTTCTTTCCAGGGCATAGTCAGTGATCAAGAAACAGTACCGCCTGGACTGGCATCATTGGTAACTCAGCGATGGATACAGAAGTAAGCTATCAGATCGTGTGACTAAGAAAGAAAGTCCAAGTTGAAAAATTTAAAATCATGTGGAATATATAGAAGCTCTTAAAGTGTCTGCATGAAGGAATAGGGGACGCCCATTCAATCATCAACCAATGCAGATTGAAGTCCAAATGTAATATTTTCCCCTAAAGGATCTACATATGGAAGCTCTGCCTTGTCAGCAAGAAGGAGTAGGTGAACCCCGTGCACTGTTCGTTATTCATTGGACCTTTAGGCCCAGCGCCAATAAGAGCACCTGACCAGGAGTCAAGTTCCAATGCTTAAGAATGTCAAGTCTGCTTATAGTGTAAAAAAGGCAGAGGTGGAGTATTAAGTGCAATCAGTCTATGAAACAGGTGTGCAAAGGAATTATACTCAGCTTTCAGATACCATCACCACTTTTTCGTTCCTTTTGGGAAGCCAGGAGTTCGAGGTTGGTTATGGAAGGCTGCGTCACAAGAAAGTGTGTTGGAGATATTTCGTGCGTTAGAGGTATTTCGTGTTCGTCTCTTTCGAGCATATAGACTGCAAAGGGCTTTTCATGACAGAGAGTCAGGTGTGCGACACACATATGGTAGCACAATCTTTCAAGCTTCTAAGTAACAAAGAGGGGAGACCGTTGACAGAACATACAGTGCTAAGATCCTGTTCACTCCTATAGACTTCAGATAAATCACAGACCATGCACCTGTATTTAAACCCAGTCTCGTAGGCAGGATGTCCAAGAACAGAGAGGTAGTTTTGGCAATGTCTGAAGAAGAATAGAAGCATCTCCTTCATCTTTTGACGGAGGGTCGACCTTGGTCATGGACCATGCTACAGATTTCAGCAGCAGTGACCATGACCTTGGATACCCGATCGCACTCATCGATGTCTCGCGAATGTTTAGTTGCCTAAGTAAGGAATCTTATTGATGTATACCAGTGTGGTCCTAGCGTAAAGTGATCGGCGGAACATATGTGCTTTATTAGTCGGAGCTATTTCATGTGAACTTTCACGTTCTATCTATGATAAGTGTTTTTATTCTGCCAAAGTTGCCTTTAAATACTGTGTTGCTTTTACTTTTTGTGGTCTTCGTGACGGAAGATTCCTGATGTAAAATAAAATCATCCTTTAAACCAAGCCAGATCGGATTTCACTCCCTACAAACAGACAGATGCTTGACTGTATGTTTGAGTTGGTATAGGTGGATAGTAATATCATTTAATATTCTGATTGACACGTCTACGTTTCCGGTCAAGCCACTCCAGTGCACTTGCTCTCATTTAGATGGATTATAAAGTTTATCGATGCTTCTGTGACTGGCCCGTTGGTTGGTCTTACCGTGGTTCTTGCTTGATGTTACTTAACGTGCTCCTAAATATTGAATTTGGTGTTACCTAATTCGTTGAAACACAATTAAATTACCCATTTTCAAATCATATTTTGTCTTCCATACCCAGGTGTGAATTGCGTACTCACTCACTTATATCCTAGTATGAGGTCACAAGCCGTGCAAGTCTCCCTAGCGAAAGCAGCTGACGAACCAAGAATTGCAACGAATTTTGCTCTTTCGTAAAGGGCATCAGGAGTTGAAGCTAGGAGGGATTTCACCTGCTTCCGTGCCGATGGAAACCTTCGATGTGCTCGAGCTTGTTTTTGGCGTGCTCAGGGGTGCTAGATTTGCCTGCGCGGGCAAGGTGTTTGTCCGCAGTTTCTTCCACCCGGGCAGCGGGGTTGCGAGCAAAGCCGTCTTCACTTCGTCTCTAAGGTGCAAATTACCCAGACGAGGTCAGTCGACGTTTCTTGACTAACGTGGCTATACGTCATGTTTACGGAAGGTTCACAAAGTTTGAAGCCAAGCTGACCATCTAACTTCATTCGTTTTCGGGTCCAAGGTTTCAACGTCCAATGAGACAGACAGTGAATCCTGAGTTCTTCGTAACTGACCTTGAAATACAACGCCGGTCTTCAGGGGGGGGATGGTGTATATTCAAAAGGCAGAATTATTTGGAAAACAGCAGCTATAAGTTCATATGGTACTTGCAAGCTTGTTAGCATGTATTCAAGTTCTCGTACTGGGATGTGAATGAAGAAGTTTCGTCATCCTAGCACATCTGGAAGTACCTTAATTTGCGATCACCAGAATTCCGGACCCCCTTCCAACTGCCCCCACAGTGCTCGAACCCGGTCCGGTTCTCTCACTGATGTATCTAGGGCTTGTGCTTGTTCTTCCAACCAAGTTTCATCCCGATCGCTCCACTCTAAGCGTGTCTCAAGATTTCCAGCTCTCCCCTCCACCTCCCCCCCCCCAACATTCATCAGATTACATCCGGACTTCAAATAGGGCATTTGAGACATGAGGTCTTTCCAAATATCAAGTTTCATTAAGATCCGATCACCCGTTCAAAAGTTACAGATACCTCAAGAATCAGGATTCTCCCTCCCTCCACTCCCCCCCCCCCCACGATGGTCGGGTTAGGGAACCTACTATTTCCAAGCCAATCATGTCAAGTCTCTAATATTCAAGCCAAATTTCATCGTCCTTGCACTTCTCGAAGTACCTTAACTTGCGATCACCTGAATTCTGGTCTGCCCCCCCCCCCCCCACATTCATCGGATTCGGTCCGGACTTGAAATGGGACATCAGAGGCATGACGTCTTTCCAAATATCAAATTAAATTCCGGCTCCCCTCCCTTCCCCCACGATGGTCGGATCGGGCAAGTGACTATTTCCAACTTAGTTTGGTGGGTTCCCTAATACACATGCCAAGTTTGATCGTCCTAGCATATCTGGAAGTACCCTAACTCGCAAACGCCGGAATAACCGACCGACCGACCGACGGAAAAGTGATCTGCATATCGCTGTTGATGCATCTTGGCTAAAATACCACTTTATTTAAGGTACTTTGGTTGAAATATCACTAAGATTAGGCCATATCGGCTAAAATGTTGTTGAATTTAAGCTAAAACCCTTTTATTCTCACAAAAGACCACCCAATTTAAATTTGGACCTTTTTATTCCAACAAAAGACCACCCAATTTTAATCCGGACTTTTTGATTCTGGCCAAAAGACCACCAAATTTAAATTTGGACCTTTTGATTCTGGCAAAAGACCACCGAATTTAAATTTGGACATTTGCTGAAAAAGGGACCACCCCACGGGGGGTTGATGTCGGGAATTTTAGTCTCTGCTGCCCCCTGATTGGGGCACTGTTTGCTGTTTAGTTTAAATGTCATCTGCTTGGTAACATTATGCACAACAAGTTGCAAGGAGGCCTCGGAAATATTGTAATACCAGTAGGACCGAACGGATAGAGTGATTGGGATAAAACTTGAAAGGTAAAAAATTCATGGGACCTAGACATGTAGGTTGAGGCCTAAACCGGATCTGACTTCTGTGATAGGCCCACTGGAATTTTTATGAAAATGCTCCGATTCGAGTGATCCTTGATGGATGGTAGACGCAGATGCCAAATATGCCATTAATGTGTCCAAACCAGGTCCAAACTTCTTCTTGCCATGGTAGTCGTGCTGTGGGGGATTACAGGTGGGTCCTGGCAGTCAACCACAAACCCCTGATTTTTGGATACCCTATGCCAAACGACGGATATGTCTAGCCTTTGGCATATCCTATGCCTAACGCTGGACACACTATGCCAGGTGCTGGATACTCTAACCCAGTAAAATATTGATTATTTGAGTGAAGCTAAAAAATCAACCAATCAGAACTCCTTTCTATTGAGGTAGGTCAGGGTTAGGTTACCAACAGGTATCCAACCTTTGGCATAGGGTATCCTGCGTTAGGCATAGGCTATGCTAAATGCTAGATATACCCAGCGTTTGGCATAGGGTATCCAAAAATCACGGATTTGTGGTAGACTGGGTCCTGGACATTCTCTTAAAGGCTTAGGGACCAAATGGGTTGAGCGATTGAGATAAACTTGGCGATACTTGCGATCCTCCTGGTGCGATCCAACCTTGGTGGGCCGAGTTGGTGGGGGTATCACTGATGGGAATTTGAAACTCAAAAGACACTGAATAAAGTGGACTATTTCCCGAATTGACTGTACGATTTACAGCCAGATCAACCCAAAAGGGCAGTTTATGGGTGGGAACAGAGAAATCGTCCAAGAACAAACCAAGCAAAACAGGTTTGCCGGTGTGGTTGGTTTTCCGTCAAGGAACAGAAAGGAACGAAGAAGTGTTTGTTTAGTGCTTTTACCCAAAACATTTTCATATTTACCAACGAGAATATTCCAGTCATCAAATCAAACAGTCTTTGCACTGACGAACAGTTCAGAGTTACTGAAACTAACGACACGATTTTTATCCATTCAAGATGTAAACAGAAAGAAAAAGAGATTTCCCATTTCACCGACAAGACGGCCATCATAGCCTATCGAAAAATATAAACAACCGATATCGGGATCTCGATCCGATTATCGGCTTGACTTCCCGACAAGGCCTTGTCGGTATCATATCCTCACTGACAAAAAAATCGTAATTTTCAGAAAAGAAGCTTCATGATTACCGACAGAGCTTCTGTGCGGTACCAGAAACAGTATGAGGAAAGTGTTTTATCAGATCTTTTGCCATTACTAAAATCGGAATCCATGTACCATCTCAGCATTGACAAACACTACCGATTTCCCAACAAGATGTTTCCTGGCTTACCGACAGAGCTTTTGTCTGTATCAGAAACTGAATGCTAAAGCGTGCAGTACTGAATAATGCTACCTGTTTCCTAACATGATGTTTTCTGTTTTACCGACAGAGTTTTTGTCGGTATCAGAAACGGAATGCTAAAGCCGCCATACAAACTACCGCTGCCTATTTCCCAACTGGAAGTGTTCTGTTTTACCGACAGAGTTTTTGTCAGTATCAGAAACGGAATGCTAAAGCGCGCTGTACCGACAACCGTTGCCTATTTCCCAACTGGGAGTGTTCTGTTTTACCGACAGAGCTTTTATTTGTATCAGATACAGAATGCTAAAGCATGCCGTACTGACAAACACTAACTATTTCCCAACGGGAAGCTTCCTGTTTTACCGACAGAGCTTTTATGGGTACCAGAAACGGAATGATAAAAAGTGTTTGCACTGCCAATTTACCAACAGTATTTTTCGTGGGGGGGGGGGGGGGGGGGCAGCTGCCACCCCACGCCCCCCCTAGTTTCGCCACTGTCATCAAGTATTCTGCAGCAGAAGTTTTCTTCTCTGTCTGCTCACTGTTAGCTGATGTTTAAATAAGCATACCTCTACTGTGCAGATCTAGTTGCATTCCATTTCCTGGTTGTCGAACTATATGCTGTTTTCTAGGCTAGATTGAGGTGAGGGAGCTCTCCCAGCAAGTTCCTTTGACTGAAAGGAAGACCGCAGAAATCTTAAATCTGGAAGAGCACTGAAAAGTTGTGAGAAAGTGGTGGTTTCCTCACTTGTGTATGGTGATGATTCACCATCAGTTAATTTGGCTGAACAAGACAATGCAGATTGGACTACGGTTAGGCAAAACATAACATTTTCATAGGGTCTGGGGAAGATGCAAAGTCTGCAGGAACATGATTCTTTGGACCAAGAAGTCCAAATAATACTCCCCTCCCCAATCCCAACAGACATTCAGTCTTTGAAATCCAAATGCACTCATTTCAAACCCATGGGCTGTTCAAAGACAGAATGCTTTAGAGGTTGTGTAGTATGTGGGGGTAATCTTCACTGTAATATTCCGTAGTTTCTCCAGTTGCTGCAGGATTAGTGGGTGTAGATTTACTCGCGTTGGAATGGTTTTCTTAACTAGCCAGCTGTGGTACCCGCCTTGATTAGTTTAGGCTTAAGGTCCCTTCTCTTTCCACTACCCAGCAGACGTTTGCAGCAGATTATCTCTTAGAAAAGCTTGCTGTGATATGAACAGGGGCCAGCAATTAACTTGATCATAAAGTTAAAGAAGAGCTTATGGCTCTCATTGGTTGTTATAGATGAATGTCATGCTAAATTACCAAGGACTTTCATTTGCTTGGTTTTACCTGTTGTTTTTTTCTTCAGAATTTCAGTATGCAGCTGCCATGTATAAAGTCATATCTATGGTACCTAAATATAAGTTTATTGCAGAAGAATGCTGATGATGGTCAAGGCGAACAAGCAAAGAAACCAAGAACTGAGCAGAATTTGCCTAGCCGTCAGTATTTGGACCAGACGGTCATCCCAGTATTGCAGCAAGGCCTGCTTCAGTTAGTTAAAGAAAGGTAGTAGCCCATACCTTAAAACATGAGCGTTTAAACTTTATCTCCTGAATCCCTAGGATAGACAGAATCTTCTGTAGGCTTACAGACCATCCACAGAACTGATTCCCAAAGAGGATAGCTGCAACTTACCACCAGTCACTCGTTCTGGTGAACCCTGTGCCTAACTCTGTATACCTTACGCCAAATGATCAGTATCCTAACCCTAACTGACTCCACTATATAGTTCGGATTGGTTCATTTCCGAACTTAACTCATCAACATTTTATTGTTTTACGGTACCCAGCATTTGTAACAACGTATCTTCAAATTTAGGGTTTGTGATAGACTGGGACTGGAGAGCTGGTTTTGACTTCTTGTAAACACCCTGAACAAAAAGACGACTATCTAAAAAAAAATTTGCAGAATATTTGGCCTCATTCCAGCGAATATTAATGTCAGTGAATATAGCTGGGAAACGCTTATATCTTGGTCTTGTACTTTCATTAATAGGATTGTACAATTAAAGTTTAAGAGCCAGCTATTCTGTAAGGACGAACCTAAACAAGTTATAACAGTAGTGAAGTGAACCCAAAATTGCCTTATGACAACAAGACAAAAGGTTTTGAGGGGATCCGAAAAATTTGACTTCTTGATCCAGTGAGTCGGTTGTTGTAGATTTCCTGTCTTCGTCAGATCCCGTCAATAATCCAGACTAGGGACAGAATTACAACCGGAATACCAATGCTAGTCAAAACTATTCCGATCAACATGTTCTTTATGTATACACCACGTTGTAAATTTTTTCGGAGAATTTTTGTTTACTTCGACTTTCCCGACTCTGATCGTCCCATTCACCCGGTAGTAAAACGAAGTAAGTGATCGATCGATCTGCTTTGCTACGCACGATTTATTTTGCTTTGGTACATTCCCATCTTACGTATTTTCCCCTGATTTATTTGAACACTGATACAATTTTTCAAGCTTCTAAATATCAGAAAAAGGTGTTCTCAGTACTATTCGTATTACTCAAGTACAATTTGACGAGCTTCATATTGTGAAAACTAATAAATTACTGTATGGACAGCAGTGTTCCTCGAACTAACAACAAGCAGTCGTAAGAGAACAAAAAGTGGTCTTTTGAGTTGTTTCTTTTCTTGTTTTCTTTTCAAGTTGTTACTTCAGTTTCCAACAAAGCTCCCAATGGCAGCCCTGGTGAAGCTTGTCTTTACTAGGCCCGCTCGCAGAGCCCACCCAAGTGATCTGATTGGCTCTGCATAAGACAAAGTAGAACCAGGGTCTATTGTCCTTATACAGCATATTATAGCGTTCCTCGAGGAAAAGACGAATTTGTATACGCCGGATTACACCTTGTACGGGTGGCTCAACAAATTACAAAACCGTAATTGACGTGAAGTCATCGTCGTAAGTGAAAATTTTGTTCCGGGTGACAGCGAAAAATGGTGAGAAATTGCATTGTAAACACAACTGTATGCTACCTTTTCTGTCTGCAACATTTTGACAACAGCCAGCACAAATAATGCAAAGGGTTCAACCCTTCGCCGACTCGTTAATTATTCAGTTACTAAGCATTTATTGAGCTGAGTGAACAATTTAGCAGAAATTTGTTAAAAAAATATTCAAATAGACACTACCAAAAATATTTTTTTTTTACTTTTTATTCAACACCAGCTAAATATTTGTCTTTCTCTTGTGCCTATTCTAGTCTTGTTTTGTTCATGTTCAGTGATTATCTACCTGGCAAAAATAGAGCTTGGGGGTCAACATAATTTAGCAGGAATTTACGAGAGGGAGGGAGGGAAGATGGTAAAAAAAATCCAGTGGAAGGCCCTCTTGAGAGAAACAAATTCTGATCTCCTGTACAGTCCAGTAAGTAGCTTATTTCTCAAGGATAAGCTCACTGCAGATCATGTCTGTTGTTGTGGTACAAATTGAAGTGGAAAGTAGCGGCATACTGTACTTGGTGGTTGTTTAATCCTTCCTAGCAACGGTCCTTGTCAGTCTGAAGACTCAGTACTCTTTCTTTGCCCTGGCTGCAGGGTTGCCACATGGCACACTAGACAAATTAAATCATCCGTTCGTGTAAAACAGAAGAAATGGAGCAGAAGTAGCTCATTTTTTTTAATTTTCAATTTTTGTATGAAAATCCCCCCAGATGGAGTAATTTGGTGTAACTGACGTTTAAAACACCAAACTAATTTAACGAGAAAGATACGTTATGAAATAAAAAGTCGGTAAAAAAAAAAAACTTTCTAAAAACTGACCAGATTAATTGATATTGGTTAGAACACAGCCGTAGGCTACTGTGCAGTTTAGTCGGCATGCTCAGAAGATCCGGGGACACTTGAGACGAAGTTTTATCCCGTATGCAACGTCTTTTGACCGGATCGGCGGTATTTTTCCAAAAGGCGATGAGTGATATTTGTATTGCTAGTGCCCTATCCGCGCCTCTATTCTGCATATCTGATAGACATTTCAGCCAAATCTTGTCTGATTTGATTATGCGCTGATCAAAGCGCTGTTCTAAATTTTTACCGTAGTGTTACGCCTAAATAAGCCTTTTGCGGCCGCAGTATTTTCGTGTATGTTTTGTTTCTTTGTTTGTTTTTATACTATGTTGATGTGTGTTATGTTGATAAAGATCAGATTTTTAGTATTGAATAAAATGAAATGATAACCGCTTATGGGGATACGGAGTTTTCTCAAGCGCCATTTCGTGGCCGAAAGGTTTTTCGTTGTTCCCGTAAAGTTTGAAAAATGTCGCTTATCACCTTTCCGAACAACACGGTCATTACGGAAAGTGGCCCGCTACCAAAAGGTTATTTCCCTAAGGCTCTTCCACCTGACCTTTATACATATTGTGTTATAGGCGCGTTCGTCGGACTCCCGACTAGTTTCTTTCTTTTACTCCCCACACTGTCAGCAGTTTTGTAGCAGACAGGTTGCAGATAACACAACGATGCGCGGTTCGACAGACAACATTTGGGATGTAATCTGTTCTTGCAAACGTTATGCCTGAAAAAAAAAACGCAAAAAAGTATCTGCTGACTTTTTTGTTTGTCGTCATGATATCGGAAATTTAGCAGATGCTTTTAGTTTTTAGTGGAGTGTTCCTTGGAGACCGAATTACGATTTACGCGAAGTTCTGAGTGAACTAACGTGTGTTCTCACGTGGAAGGTGTCAGATGAGACTCACTTTGAGTGTTCGAGCAAGGTAGTAAACGAAGTGAACTGGAACGACCTACAGTGCTTATAGCGAGCATAACTGATTGTATGAGAGATGGCCTGAGCCGTGTTTGGAGATTCTTTGAGATCTCAGTTGTTAGTTTCACGAATACTAATGTTAAACGTTACGGGAAGGGAGAAATCTAAGTCAGTTCAGATCATTCTTTTACACTCTACGTCGGAGCGCTTGCGCACTTGTTTGGCTCTTGTTGGCAGTGCTTGTTATGTATAACGTTTCATGCATAACGTTTGTCGTGACAACAGATTACAGCCCAAGTGTTGTCTGTTGAATTCGTGCATCCTTGTGTTATGTGTTATCAAACTTCTGACAGTGCAGTGTTTGGTCTTTCCTCCATTAGGAGTTTTTTGGTCTTATTATCTCCCAGTGACTTCTCACTAGCTGCTTCTCAAACAGGTTCTGGTATGTGAGTCCACACTGGTGAGCCTGAAAACTGCTTACAAAACTGGGAAGCACTTATCAGTCAACAGGGTTGCCACGGGTAGCACTTCTGACAATTTTTTTTTTTAACAAGTAGCACCTTATGAAAACGCAGCACTACTTATAGTGTACCTTTTGGTCGAACTTACAATTTTTCTTCGAAACGAACATTTTTGGTTTTTTCTCGGATGTTTTTTGCTTTAAGAGCAGAAAATTAATTAGAGGAGCAGTGCTTTTCATACGATAATTTGAGTAGTTTAGAACACGATGATGCATCAAATTGTTTGAACGCAATTTTTATTTTAGTTAACGTAGCACTAGTTTCAAGATCTTCAGTAGCATGCAAAATTTCACCTGTGTGGTCAACAGTGCGTCCAAGAACAACTTTACGAAAACTATCAAAAGTTTCTGTGGGATCCCTATGAAAAATATCTAATGGACCCTTCTTCATCAAGAAAATTGGGTCGTATTTCCGGTCTCCTCCAGACCTGTATTGTGTCGGGTCCTTAAGTCGATTTGGTCGGGTCACTTACTAATATGCCTCCCAAGATTCATCGTCGATTTTAGTTAAAGTAGCACTAGTTTCAAGATCTTCAGTAGCATGCAAAATTTCACCTGTGTGGTCAACAGTGCGTCCAAGAACAACTTTACGAAAACTATCAAAAGTTTCTGTGGGATCCTTATGAAAAATATCTAATGGACCCTTCTTCATCAAGAAAATTAGGTCGTATTTCCGGTCTCCTCCAGACCTGTATTGTGTCGGGTCCTTAAGTCGATTTGGTCGGGTCACTTACTAATATGCCTCCCAAGATTCATCGTCGATTGCACATCTCGAAGTATCCTTACTCGCGATCTCCCGAATTCCGGGAAACCTCCTCCAGCTCCCCCCAGAGAGCTCCGATACGATCTAGTTCAATCAAGAACGTATCTACACTGTAAAATATACTGAGATAAGACTATTTCTAATTCGGATGAATCTGATCCCAGTAGAGATAAGATTAATCCCAGTAGCAAATACTGCAGTTAACTTTAATCCTTACTCGGAGACACTTTTTACAGTATAGGGCATTTGCTTATTCTTCCCAACCTCCCAATCCCTCGACTCTAAGCGTTGCATGAGACCTCAAGCCCTTCGAGAGTTGCCGTGCTAACAGAGGAGCGGACAAGCTGTACGAAGTCATGGCCATCTTATCAGTTCGGTTCTGGGATCCCAAAACGTAAGTGGAGGGATACCTATGACATCGCAAAAGTTGTTCGTCCGTCCGTCTGTCAGCACGATAACTCTCGAAGGGAATGAGATATTTTGATGAAACTTGGTGTGAGGATGGATTCTTTGGGTCAAGGGTAAGGTCAAGTTCGTAGATGGGCTCTGTAGCCCTACATTTAGGGGTGGGGTTCCAATTAAGGGGCAAACAAAATACTTTTCAACAGCTAATGTGATAGTCGATTATGGGGTAAGAAGACATGCTGAACACGATGGTGAAAACCATTGTATTGCCGGACAAGTAGTTCGTCCGGAATCCGGCAAAAAACGGAAAGTTGGTTAGAATTAACATTGTCATTTGAAGTTGATTAGATGTTCGATATGGGTAAGATGACATGCTGAACACGATGATGAAAACCATTTTCTCGTCCGACAACTAGTTCGCCCGGAATCCGGCCAGACCGTAAAATTTGCTTAAAGCGAAAGTATTATTTGAAGTTGATTAGATGACAGATTTAGGGCTGAGAAAAGACGCTGAGTCTGTATGTGACAATCATTTTTGACCCGGACATATAATTCGTCCGCAATCCGGTTGATACCAGAAATTTTATAAGTTAGTTTTCTTTGAAGTTATTAGATGTTCTTTATAGGGATAAGGAGATAGGCTGAATTGTACTTTTTTTGCTGGAAAGTAGTCCGCTCGGAATTCGGCCGAAACCGGAAATTTGGCAGAAGCAAAGCAGGAAGTTCTGGTCAGTTCGTCAAAATAGATATGGCTTATAGAGCTGTGTCTGAACTTGGTTTTCTCAGATGATTAGCGTGGCGAAGACTGGATCTAGCGAAGACAAGACCGAATTGTCTGGATCAGATATTAGATAAATATTCTTTGAGCCCAAGCTAACTTTGAAACATATATTCAAACAATGTTTACAACGGAAATACGTCAGCTACGATTCTTCGTCAGTGATATTTCGGCCCTTCTTGGCATTACAGGTTTCTTTCCTTCCCCGACGTTGACCCAGAAGATTGACAGCCTGACAAGGACCCTTACCAAGAAGGGCCGAAATATCGCTGACGAAGAATCGTATCTGACGTATATCCGTTGTAAACATTGTTTGAATATATCAAATATTAGATTTTTGGAATCCCATCGAAACCTTAGGTCTTGTTTCGTTCGTTTGACTTTTTTTATGGCACTTGCCCTTCCGTCAAGTGCCATGTACCGATCGCAATTCCGTCGGACTGTCGGTCCCACGATTTCAGGCATGTCAGGGAATCGACCAGATTAACTTAGAACACTTTCCCGATCCGACCATCGTGGGGGAGGGGGAGGAGGCGGAATCCGGAATTAGTGGCATGCATAACTTTCGAAAAGGTGATAGGATCTTATTGATACTTGGTAATCGGAAAAGCCTCGTGTCTCGGATGTCCCATTTCAAGTCCGGACCGAATACGATGAATGGGGGGGGGGGAGTCCGAAGGGGGAACCGGAAATCTTGTGTCACGCTTAGAGTTGAGTGATCGGGATGAAGCTTGGTGGGACGAACAAGCACAAGCCCTTAGTATACCAGTGACAGAAGTGGACCGAGCTCGGGCACTGTGGGGGGAGTTTGAGGTTTTGGGGGGGGGGAATTCCGGTCATCTGGAGTTAAGGTACTTCCAGGTGGATTAGGACAAAGAAACTTGGCACGTATATCAGGACCCGACCAGATTACCCTGGCAATAGTCAATTTCCCGATCCGACCATCGTGGACGGAGTGGAGGGAGGGGGAATCCTGAATCTTGGTACGTCCTTGACCAGATCGTATCGGGGCTCTTTTTTTTTTGGGGGGGGGGGAGTCAGGAATACCGGTTATCGCGAGTTGAGGTACTTCCAGATGTGCTAGGGCGATGGAACTTGGCTGGAGCATTAAAGACCCGACAACACTGGCTTAGAAATTGCCATTTCCGAGAACCGAGGACTTTTAAGCAAAATGTACATTCATGAGCCCAAAATCATTTTTGCCTCAATGGTTTTACTTAGAAATGAATTTCTAGCACCCTTAAACTGCGCATCTTAACCGAAAAGTGAAAAAAAAGAAAAAGTTTTGAACAAATAAAAATAAATATAATGATGATGATAAATATTCCTTCAGCCCAAGCTGACTGAGAATCGTGTTTGATGGTGCAAAACGGATACGTCAGCTGAATTTTATTGGAGCTATATTTCGGCCCTTCTTTTCCCAACTTGAGCGGTTTTGAGCCTGAAGAGAACCCTTGCCAAGAAGGGCCGAAATATAGCTCAAATAAAATTCAGCTGACGTATCCGTTTTGCACCATCAAATTTGAACAATAGTATGTGTCCATGATCCCCAAGCGCTCATGATCGTTTTTGTCTTTAAGACTTTTCCTACAAGTGAATTCTGTGAAGTACAAAAAATACTTCTGAGCCAAATATAAGTTTTCATGATCCCGATGAGCCCATCATAATGTTTGCACCTTGCCTCAAGGGGTTTGCTTACAGACGAATTTCTAGCTCCCTTAAAGTGCGCGTCATCACGGCCAAGTGCAACAATAAAATACTTTTTCCAAGGGCCCATGCTCATTGTTAATTCAAGGGTTTTGCTTACAAATTATCACAACAAACCAGAATTGGCAAATCCCTATATTCATCCTCTGATCCAGCCTTGCAAGTACCATATGAGCTTCTAGCTCTAGTTTCTGTTTTGGTGTTTATTAGAGATTCGTCTGTTCCTTTGTTTTTGGTATTCACCCTATGTCACTGGCCATTATTTATTTGTTTCCTTTTTATGTTTACTGTGAAAGTTTTGGAATCTCGAAAACCAGAGACCACCAGTGGCAAAGATCGCAGCTACGAATCTCATGGAGGATTTATATCAAACTTCTTTTTTTCTAGGCCCGCCGACCCATTTGAATTTCTTGCCCAGTATCTTTTGAAAAACAAAACTAACAGCGAATCTTCAGAAATAAAAGAATGAATATTCTCCATAAACCAAGCATGCTTTGGGGGCTTGAAAGAGCTGTCTAAGAACATCCTTATCTAGCTTCATATTTTTGTAAGAAATGTCACAGTTCTATGAATAAACCCACGTCATTTCCTTTGCGCCTCTTTAGATATGTTGTAAAAGACAGGTGAAGTAAGGGAGCATTATAATACCGATGAGTATTGTCTAATGCTAAGTTTTTTGAAACGTTACGCATTAAAATGTTATGCATAAACGAGCATTGCCAGGAACAGTCGAAATTACGCCGAAAAAGCATCGGGTAATTTTTCCGATACCGTCAGCAGATGTTTATTTGGCGGTGTTTCGGCTCTCTTTGTATGCATAACGTTTTAAGGCGTAACATTCGAAAAACATAACAGCTAATATCCTCAGTGTTATCCGTACCCGTTGAAACCGCGCATCCTCGTGTTGTCTGTTATGAAACTTCTGCGAGTGCAGGAACGGTTCTGCTACACAGTAAGTTCGGAGTGCGACATTTGCGGTGTACCATCGGCAGGGGCGTCGCAAGTGCATTTTCGGTGGGGGGGTGCAGAGCAAAAATTTTACCGAATCTTTCAAAAATTTTACCGAATCCTAGAATTAAGAATTTGAGCTTTAAATTATGGAACAGAGACGATTACGTAGGAAGAGCAACAATAAAGGGCAGCATGAAAGAAGATAAGCCAACTATTAGGCAGCGTTCTGGCGAATGTACTGCCGGGCGTGATTGCAGTAACAGCTTCTACCTCTTATAGCCAATAGAAAATTAAATCGAGCGCCGCAGGCGAAAAATTTCGAAATCAATTTTTTTGCTGCAGGCTAAAACTAACTACTTCTCTTTCAAAATTCTATCATTTACCGTTGATTAAACACCGAGACTCCAAGAAGTTCCCGAAACCGGACGGAGCGACGTTCCGACAGCAGCAGTAACTGTAGTCTAGTCAATATACTACCCATAATCACATAAAGTGAGCGCCACAGGCGAAATTTTTTTTGCTTTTAATTTTAATCTTAATTTCCATCCAAATTCCAGCTTTTTATGTTTCGAAATCTCAATCCTAAAACTGGCTTGAAACCCCCGTCAAATGACGCGACGTTGCACAAAATAGAGAATATTACCAAAAGTACTGCAGGCGGATTTTCGAAATATTCATGCATAGATATTCTTTTTGGAATCCAAAATAAAAGTAAGGACTATCGATGATATCATTGATCATCCCTTTTGTCTGCGACCAGTGCTTCACTCGACGTCTTCTGAGTTTCAAGGTTCGTGGTAACTTAGGAATGCGTAGAAGATATTTGGGTAAGGTAAGAGTGTTGTCTGGTCCTTACTTTTGCCCAATGTGTGGACATTTGGACGAAAATATTTTTCACGTAATGTGCGTATGTCCTGAGCTTTCAGATCTTCGTGGGGAAATTTTTGGTGTTAATATTTGGGGGGAGGATTGGTTGGTAAAAGTAATGGGAAGTAAAATATTTGGTGATATGGAAAATTTGGGAAGATTCCTTTCGGTCTCGATGAACCACAGAGAAAGATTCCTGTAAAGGAATATGTAAAATAGTTAGCATTTAGTTGGTTTGTGTTTTTTATTTTTGTTTGTGTTTATTTTTTCCCATGGCCTTTGTGCTTTTAGTGGAATAAATCTTATCTTATCTTATCTTCCGAATCCTGGCAATTATAACGAATAAATTACCGAATTCCACTTATTAAACCAAATAAGTTAGGCCGATAGCATGTTCGGGATTCTGTATAACAAGCGTATCCCGGTTATTATACCAAATTGTTTTGGTATCGAAAGACTACCGAACAATATTCATATTTGGTATACTTTCGTCGAAACTGGAACAAATCGTGGTTAACTTGCTAATCCTGGAAATTATACTGAATAAATTACCGAATCCTAATCATGATACCGAATAATTTTGAACCAATAGCTTATTCGGGGTCCTGTGTAACTACGGAATCTCCATAAATATACCGAATAGTTCCGGCATCGAAAAATTACCAAATGATTTCAGTAAGTTCTCTCACCAAATTAGTGATAACTACCGAATAATGACAAAAATACCGAATCCCGATCATTATACCGAAGAGATTTGTACAGATTGCCTATTTATTATTCTATATAACTACCGAATCCCCGTAAATATATCGAATAGTTCTGCTATCGAAAAAATACCGAACAATTTTAGTAAAATTATTTTGGGCCTCCGGCACAAAATTTTACCGAATCTCAAAAAGGTGGGGGGGGGGGGTGCTTCACCCCCCCCCCCCTTGCGACGCCCCTGACCATCGGTATCGAGCTTTGCCTCAGCATTTGTGGTGGAACAGAGATAACCGATTAGAATTATGGCACCATCGCCAGTTCCGTATATCATACGGACAGACGATCTACGTATGCGGCGCAGCCTGGAATTCCTGCCAGGATTTTCAGCACCATAACCAGTTCAAGCTCGATATTTTTTTTTTAACAGGGAATTGCGGTCGCAGTCTGGAATTCCTGCCATGACTCTCACCATTGCCTCAAGTTCCCTAAGAAAAAGATTTGTTCAAGTTTCCCAGCCGGGAAACGATGGAAAAGGAGAACATCCTCCGGAGAAACCACCCGTCCGCATTCCAACTCCGGATTTCCAAAACCTTAATGACGGAAATTACGAACGTGGAGAAAGCCCAGGGTTGGTCACCAAGAACCACGGTCTACGAGTTACTCAGGATACTTTGGGTTACTTTTGGTTACATTGGGTTACTTCGGGTTACATTGGGCTACTTTGAGATACTTTTGGGCTACTTTCCAGGGTGTACGAAGTTACTTTTGGTGACCAACCCTGGGAGAAAGCAGAGCGGTAAATCCTGATCGTGTGTCCCCAACCAGAAATTTCGATATCGGATGTTACGTACGACAAAAATATATGCCAAGCGAAGCGAGATATTTTGAATGGCCGTCGAGGATGTTATTTCGACAACAACCGAGATGGAGGTGTATTAACTATAGTACAACCTTTTCGAACAGGTATTGTTCTATCTGATGCATGATTTATTACGCGGAAACTGAGCTGATTAATCATGTGTCAAACGCAATGAGAGTAAAGGAAACAATATGTCAAAAGCTTATTAGGGGCAAATTGTGACAAGAGATTTCCTATCAGTGGGATACAGGCAATAGGTGCACATCACTGGAAACAGTGGTAGGGCTTCAGTGTTCTCTATAATACGTTTTCATTATCGATTCATAAGCTAATTAACAATGTAACAGTCAGACTGAAAAAAAAAAAAAAAAAGTGAACTTGCAAGCACTAATTCAAATGAAATCCCTTCTCCTTCGTAGCAGCTAGAAGCCTATCCCGCAGTACATCTTCGCTTTCGTACTCAGGAAGCTTTAAATAATGCAAGCACGTGTTTACCGACGGGTAGCCAGGGTTGCCATTTGAGCTAACTTTGCGAACAATGGTTAAACGCGGGTACAGCGATGCTAGACCACCTGGCGGAAGGGACGGGCAACCGGTAATGAACTGAACGAAGGATTTCTTCTCCAGGGCAGAGAGGTCACCCATGACGTTGACGAAACGAAGAAAACCGGGGCTAGAATGAGAATATCACAGGATTAGATCAGAGAGTAATTTGCATAAGACAGCTAGATAGATCAGGTTGGCCCAGAATCCGTTCTGTTTATTCATTTAAATAGATTTTTTTTTATCTGGTATAATTTGCTTTTGGACACGAGATTTTGGAGTATATATTTTTTGTTGTCGGGTGTTTGACCAGGAACCGAATAAGTTCTTCCTCTTTTCAATATTTTTGTCTTTATTATAAGTTGATTTATCAAAGGGGTTTGTTAAAGCTCTTAACTAGAGTAAAGTTCTGGAGGATGTTGTAGTTACTAGTATTTTTTCTAATAAACCACAGATTTAATCTAATCTTATCTTCCCAACCGCAAACACACGTCTCCTTATATATTCCTTCAACCCAAGCTGACGGCAAATCATAGTTGATGACGCCAAACAGAACATTCAGCTGTGATTCATTTCAGCGATATTTCGGCCCTTCTTGACAAGGTTCCTCTTCAGGTTATTAACTGACAGAACTGTCACTAGCGGATTTCAAGTTGGTTCTTCTAGTTGCATCCTAAAGGGTCCCTTGCCAAGAAAGGCCAGAAAATCGCTGGAACTAATCCCAGCTGACTTACCCGTTTACTGGTATACCAAGAACAAATAAGCACAAGAACCTCAGTCTCGCTATCTCTGTAATACGATCATGCGGAATCGAACAGATTCTCGATGCAAACGAGTCAACAATCAACAAAAAGCCATATCGCAGTAGAGCCACGGGGAAGAAATGTTGAGTCCTATTGGTTGTCTACCATTGTAACGTCGCAGGTGACACGGTGCAGAGCGGGTAGTCCATGCCTGCTACCTTTCTCTGAAATGTGGAAGGAAGTAGACGGGTGCCAACTTACAGCTCAGCAAGTAGCCCCGCTTACTTTTTCTGGGTATCCATAGTCGGTGCATGGAACCAAAGACGGAGGTTCTATTGGCTATCTGTTCTTGGTGGTACCAGCCAGAGCAAAATAACACTAGAAACTATAGCGCCAAGACCTATGCTCTCCATGCTTTACTAACGGACCATACTCGTAGCGCCACCCACTACGCTTTAAAGCGAGACAAACTTGCGGGTTTAGAAATTTCTAGTTAAGCAAAGGTGCGGTCTGCACAGAGCAAGGAAACAATGGAGGCTGTACCATTTTTTTGCAATACACAGAATACGAAGTTATCGGAGCAAGCGCTGGTGAACGACTGAATTAAGTTCAGTGGGATGTTCTCTATCGCTAGTGGTGATAATATCGGTGCTATTCCAGTGTGTGTCAATTTTCTTGGCGCTGCTCCCTAGTGTTATTTTGCTCTGGTACCAACCATACATCTCTAATCCTGTCTTTAAGAACAAAAGAAAATGTTCATTCATCGCCCGATAATGAACAAGATATTTGCGTTTTGCACAGTAGGCCTTCGACGCACCAGAACCAACCTAGTAATGGAAGGTGGGAATCTCGCAATGACCCCCCTCCCTCCCCATCGGGGAACTGTCATCAGAGAAAAATAACATTAGGGAGTAGCATCAGGACCTATGCTTTACTTGCTTCGCAGACTGGCCATACTCATAGCGCCGCCGACTGCGCCTGCGGCATTTAAAGCGAAACAAACTTGCGGGTTTAGAAATTTCTAGTAAAGCTAAGATGCGGTCTGCGTACATCCAGGAAACAGGGGAGGTGTAGTATCTTTTTTTGCTGTGTTCAGAATGTTTCTTGTTTATCGCATTATATTTATGTTATGTAGTCTATGTAGTGCAAATAAATGAATGAATGAAGTTATTGCAGCCAGCGCTGGTGCACACCCGATTGAGTTTCAGTAGGGACGCTCACTATCGCTAGTGGTGCTAGTGTCGCTGCTATTCGTGTATGTGTCACTTCTTTCAAGTCGTGGCGCTACTCCCTAGTGTCGTTTTACTCTAACTGTCAGGGACTTGTACACAACTACAATAAGCCGTGAATGCAATTGTAATATAGTATCCATGAAGTTGGGATAAAGTGGAAAGGAAGAGTAATTATTGAATGGTTAACTTTAACAGTAATCGATTATGCATAAGAATGAAGGAGGTAAGTAATGTCAGAAAAGTTAACTAGATAGTAGTAATTGTCAGTAATAGATTGTGTAGGTGAAGGACACTGTTCCTTCGGTCTTTTTCATGAGATAGTTGATTTTATAATAAAGGGCTTGAGGAATGTATTATTTGTGTGATGGGATAGAGCCAATAAAGGTTTTTATAAGCAGTGAACTGAAAGACAAAAATGCTCCTCAGCCGGGATTTGAACCCAGGACCCTCTGCTTACAAGGCATGGGCTCTACCATTTGAGCTACCGAGGGGCTTGTGAACAGAGTTCGCAAACTACAATAGTCTGGTAGAAGCCGGCCATATAGGAACAGTGATCCCGCCTAAAGGCAAATTAATCTAACCAGTTCACATCCCCATGTCACGGAAAGTAGTAATAATACGTAGATTGTACTTTACACAAGGGACTTGTACCGTGACCAATACACCCGATACACCTGGTTTACTGTATCTGGTTTATTGGTCACGGTACAAGTCCCTTCTGTAAAGTCCCATCTACGTATTATTGCCAATAAAGGTATTACTTTTCTTCTACCACAGCAAAAGAACACTAGGAAGTAGCGCCAAGACTTGAAAAATGACACAGTCAAATAGCAGCACACTAAAACCACTAGCGACAGAGAACGTCCCTACAGAAACTCAATCAGTCGTGCAACAGCGCTGGCAGCAATATCTTCATATTCGGAACACAGCAAAAAAAAAGGATACAACCTCCCCTGTTCCCACGGTGTCTGCAGACCGCATCTTAGCTTAACCAGAAATTTGTAAACCAGCAAGTTTGTCTCGCTTTAAATGCCGTACACGTAACGGACGGCTCTACGACTATGGCCCGTTTGTGAAGCATGGAAAGCACTGGTCTTGGCGCCACTCCCTAGTGTTATTTGCTCTGCTTCTACCCCACAGCAAAATAACACTAGGGAGTAGCGACGAGATTTTGACAAAATTTACGCACGCTCGGATAGCAGCGATACTAGCACCACTAGCGATAGAGAACGTCTCTACTGAAACTCATTCAGTCTTTCACAAACGCTGGCTCCGAAAACTACATATTCTGAACATTGCAAAAAAATTATACAGCCTCCATTGTCTCCTTCGTGTGTGCAGGCCGCAGCTTTTCTTTCCTAGAAATTTCTAAACCCGCAAGTTTGTCTTGCTTGAAATGCCGCAAGCGTACTGGACGGCGCTACGAGTATGGCCCGTTTGCAAAGCATGGAAAGTATAGGTACTGGCGCTACTCCCTAGTGTTGTTTTAATCTGTTTACCCCTTACCCTGTAAGGTTTCAAGGCTTTGGCCTGTTTTTAAGTCTCTAACTGGATGGCGTCTATTAGCTTGAGCGGCTTGAGCCTGTAGAGGACCCTTGCCAAGAAGGGCCGAAATATAGCTCGAATAAAATGTAGCTGACTTATCCGTTTTGCACCGTCAAATATGGCGTCTAGTACGCCAACTAGGATAGGCATTTAAGTGATGTCCGGTGGGTGGCGTTGCCGTCTTGGGCGACCACCGAACGTCACAGCTACCTTCAGAAAAACTCCAAGAACCCCTTACCTATCTTTGCTGTAACCCAGCTTCGGCTCAGTGTAGCTTAGAATATCTTCTCTAGTCCAGTCGGGGGTTTGGTCACCGCAGAGGACCATCTTGAGTTCACTAGGCGTAAAGGTGGCTAGTCGCTCTAATGGTACGACCTTCTCAATTCCACGTTTCAGGGCGCTGATTTGCCTTCGAACGCCCTCAGACAGACAGAAATCTGAGGTCAGGCGGACGTATTGACGAGCATTTGCGTACGTTACCTAGAAAAGGAATGAGTAGAAATACAGCGTCTAATTGCTATAATTAATATACAAGTAATACAGTTTTCTAAAATACAAGATTTTGCTGAAGCGGATTGTCTAGCTTTATGGCTTTTGTTGATAAATATTCTTTGAGCCCAAGATGACTTTCAAACATTTATTCAAACAATGTTTACAACGGATACGTCAGCTATGATTCTTCATCAGCGATATTTCGGCCCTTCTTGGCAAGGGTCCTCCGAAGTTGAACCAGAGGATTGACAGCCTGACGAGGACCCTTGCCAAGAAGGGCCGAAATATCACTGATGAAGAATCATAGCTGACGTATCCGTTGTAAACATTGTTTGAATAAACGCTTTTGTTGAATGTCCGTCGCTGGTATAAAGATACTACGGTCCTCCTACCCTCTCCTTTCCTAACCTTTCATAATATGAGCCGTTCCTATCGAAATTGACAACCTGAGTACCGACAGCCTTCATTATGAATGCCCTTCAAACGCAATTCCACAACCAAAGACACGAAGCACTGCAGGGGAAAAGCAGTAAACTCAAAGTTCTAAGACTCCTCAGCGATCTCCATAATCTCCGATATACTGAGAAACTTACCAAGTTGTGTCTTCGCTCCATTGCTAATTCAGGTTTTAGAGGAGATTTAAGGGAGACATTCAAAATTAGCTGGCTGTACAATCATGTTACGACAAGAACGTCTCGTATCGTTTGCGAAACAGAGCTGTTGGCAAGCACTCCTTCCGCCCAATCTGACTGCATATTTTAAGACGCGAACGGAAAACTTTGCTGAGATTTATTCTAACGGTATTTCGGCCCTTTTCGGCAAGGATCCTCGTCAGATTTGACAGTGCAGAAGGATGCGTCAGCTGAATTTTATTAGAGCTATATTTTGGCACTTCTTGGCAAAGGTCCTCTTCAGGCTCAAGCTGGAAAATAAACTTGTGGAAAAAAACCGTTTCTGTGTTGTATTGTCAAATATGATTGCAGTCAGCTTGGGCTGAAGGAATATTTGTCCTTGTCAGGCTATTGCTAGAAGAAACGAACCTGCAGACCTGACTTAGACACTTGTCAAGAAGGGAAGAAATATCCATAGAACAAATCTCAGCTGACGTATCCGTTTAGCGACATCTAGTAAGAGTTGTTGGACCCTGACACAGCTTTACCGAAGATACCTTTTCAGCTCTTTTCCGTGTCTTTATTCCCAATTCCGTAGCCTTCTTCACGATGCTATATGCGTTTTTCTGCGAACAGCTTTACCTAAGATGCCGTTTCTGCTCTTTTCAGTATCCTATGATTATTCCCAATTCCTTCGCGATATGTGGAGGCCGTAGCCTTGTTCACGATGCTATATGCGTTTTTCTGCGGCTAATTTGTGTGCCCCACAGTCCTGAGTGTTTATCGCAGGAACAAAGGTGTGCGTCACTGCCAGGCACTCGGCCCACAAGTTGAAACTCGCGAAAACGCCGTAGGCTCTTTTTTTTCCGGTATTTTCAGTTGTCCGAAAATAAAAATAAAATCCAGATAAAGCCTGAATCAATAGAGCTGGCTTACGTCCTTATCATTATCTGCTAGACGAATATTTTTCTGTCTACCTGCTTGATAGCATAGCTTATTATTTAGACTTCAGTTTGCCACCAAATTTGAATTCCCCGCCAAACGCCAGCCACAAAACCGAATAAAATAGAAAAAGAGATTTTCGGTGTTTCTTCTTGATCAGCTAGTTACCCCTTCAAGATGATGTGCGAGGGATAAATACAAAATCGAAAATCACGTCGACAGTCTTTTGTCGACTTGTAGAAACAAAAGGCTTGTCCGTCAACGAAACACACTTGAGGGCCTCACAAACGAAATTGGAAAACTATTTCGCGCCTCAACTCTTTCTGGGATCGCGGAAAAAGCCTTATAACATCGCTGAACAACCGGACGACATGAGCAACAAATCGTGAACTTACCAGAGTCTCTGATCCACCCTCTATTAAATCCACCTCTCCAACGCCATACACTTTCGAAGAGGGAGAATACTGGAAGGTTAAATGAAGGTCATCTAAAGTTGCGCCGTTCTCAAGAGTTCCACCAGGCTTCAAATTGCTCAATTCGATCAAGAACCTACCACGAACCGGTTCAACCTCGACTAGATCATGGAGCGTTAGCAGATTGCTGCAAAATAAAAAAACGTTAGTAAGTAATTTATCTATAACCCGCCATTTTGAAAAAGCGGAGTAAATGAAAATAAATAAAACACATAAACACACAGAAAAAGACACTTGATTTCGGCCAGGAAGCAGTGGATACAGCGTGCGCTGGTTGGGCCCTGGTGGCCATGATTTTTGAAAGCGATGAGGAAACATCCCAAAGGGTAACACTTGCGTCTTGAATTTTGAATTTCTTCGTCAATGTATGGTTATGACATAATTTTGACAAGTGGAACAGGTGCTTTGCATATTTAAAATAACATCTCATCTTTTTAATCTCCTTCTTTCGCAGAACATGAGTTACACCAGAACGAAAAAGTATGGGAGATGAAGGAAGAAACGCGGAATATCCGGTACTGTCAGCAAGTTTGATCTCAGATAGCAAAAGGCTGTGCAACCTTGAGTTAAAGCTTATGTTGGATGTCGAGGATGTTTCTGTTATGACCGTTTTGTTTAACGTTATCAGGATGTATCTGTTAACACCCCTTTGAATGATATTTTTTCGCGAAACATAACACTTTAAAGGGTTATAACAGACTTCGTGTCTCGATACATAACACCTAAAAGGTCATAACAAGGCCCAAAAAGGGAAGATCTAAGTAGTAATATCAAGGTAGAGGAGGTATTTGAGGGACAAGAAACTTAAAATGGTCTTATACATATACCACTGAAGCAAACAGTTACATCAACTATATTAGCGGAATACTGTTAATACCTGGGAGTGGACTGCGATGGACCCCCAAACAACCCATAACATTTCTCATGTACGGTCGGCGTGGAAAGATACGGCCGATCCATTACAAGGTCTAAATCTAGCAGAAATCAGCACAAGAAGGTCAACCAAAAGGGGATCAATAAATGGCAAACTTGACCAGGATTTTATAGAAACGTCACCAATGCCCTGAGAACGTACCTTGTAGCGAATACACTATTTCTCCTTCCATAGCTTTTCCTAGCTTCTGAATCCAGGTCTCCTAGGCATAATAGTTTCAAGAAAGCGTTTGAGAACGGTAAGTCTATGAGTCGTCCGTCCTGAAGCGCTTTACCAATGACAACGCCAACGAAATATGTCAGGCGTTCGGCACGATCACACTGCGCCGAATCCTAGAAGGAAAGCGAGTGAGGGTTGCAATTAAATTTTCAGTTCGATTTATTTTCAAAACCGATACAACGGTCAAGCCGATTTAGTGGTTCTCGTACATATTAACACTAATTATATACAAAAGATAATTCTACACCAGTTTGGACTTTGGATATAACCAAGACTTGTCAAACATAACGCAAAATACTCAAATCTGTATACATTTAATGATGCGAGTTAAAAAGTTTGACGAAAGCGGGAACAAAACTTCTTAGGTAACGAGTCGCTGTATGTTTAATTGGCTGCAATGTGCGAAATTGCCAGCTGCTTTTCTAACAGAGTTTGGGATCTACAAGTTCTGACAAAAGGTAACAAGAAAGACAAATCTTACTAGAATATGGCCTAACAAATGGACCACTAGAATAATAATTACAACCAACTACAGAAGCACAAGGTATGCTACGAAAATTTGCTAACAGTTTTTGTTTCAAAGAGATAGAATTTACATATTAACCGTGACAAATAAACCTAAAGTCAACTTATATCAGATTTACAAGTCTAGGAACCCAATATCGGAGCCACACAGACGGTCGAGGTACCTAATGGCATAGGCTCAATGAGAACACTGAAGAAACCAAGGGCTGGGTAAGAGCACTTTAAAATGATAACATTTTAAGTAGTGAACTCGCAAGACAAAATGTTCTTCGGGCGAGATTCGAACCCGAGACCTTCAGCTTGAACTGCCACATTTCAACATCTGTGTCAGCGAGGGACTTGTATCAAGAACTGGAAGCTCATATGGCACTTGCAAGGCTGGGTCAAAGGATAAAGGAAGGCTTTTTGCTTTTCAGTTAAGACACGCACTTGAAGGGTTCTGAAAGTTAATTTGACTTAAAATGTATAGCTTGATTAAAAGTATGATTTGTACTTTGTGGTTAGGATTAGTACTTTAAGGGATATTCGGAGCCAATCTCTACGCCAATCTTGTCAAGCTTATGATGTCCAAGCCAAGTTTCATCGCACTAGCACATCTGGAAGTACCTTAATTTGCGGTCACGAGAATTCTGCCCCCCCCCCCGCCTACCGCACCAACTCCCCTCGGAGTGCTTGAACCCGGTCCGGTTTTGTCACTGATGTTGTATCTAGTTCTTGTCCTTGTTCTTCCCATCAAGTTTCATCCCAATCACTCCACTCTGACCGTGTCGCAAGCTCCCCTCCCCCCCCCCCCACATTCATCAGATCCGGTCTGCACTTAAAATCCGAGACACGAGGTCTTTCCAAATATAAAGTTTCGTTAAGATCCGACCACTGGCTCAAAAGTTATACATACCTCTAGATTCCAGATTCCCCCTCAATCAACTCCCCCACGATGGTTGGGTTGGGGAACTGACTATTTCTAAGCCAATCATGTCAGGTCTCTAACATTCAAGCCAAGTTTCATCGTCCTAGCACATCTAGAAATACCTTAACTCGCGATAACCGGAGTTCCGGACTCCCACCGCCCGCCTCTAACTACCCCCAGAGTGCCCAAGTCCGATCCGCTTCTGTCACTGACGTATCTAGTTCTTGTGCTTCTCCTTCCCACTAAGTTTTATCCCAATCGATCCACTATAAGCGTGTCACAAGATTTCCGGTTCCCCCCCACATTCATCGGACTCGGTCTAGACTTTAAACGGGTCATTCGAGACACGAGATCTTTCCATATATCAAGTTTCGTTAAGATCCGACCACCCGTTCCAAAGCTAAACATTCCTCAAGATTCCGGATTCCCCCTCCTCCACTCACCCTATGGTGGTCGGATCGGGAAGATATTTCCAGGTTTATCAGGTCCACTCCCTGACTTGCCTGCCAAGTTTCTTTGCCCTAGCCCACCTGGAAGTAACTTGACTCCGTATCAGCGGAATTCCGGAACCCCCCCTCCAACTCCCCCCACAATACACTAATCCGGTCCGGTTCTGTCAATATGTACCTAGGGCTTGTGCTTGTTCCTCCCACCAAGTGTCATCCCGATCGCTCGACTCTAAGCGTGTCACATGATTCCGGTTCCCCCCTCCACCCAAACCCCCCCCCCCCCCCGAATTCATCGGATTCGGTACGAACCTTGAAATGAGACATCTGAGACATGACGTCTTTCCAAATATCAAGTTTCACTAAGTTCCGATCACCCGTTCGAAAGTTACGAATGTCATTAAATTCCGGATTCCCGCTCCCCTCCCTCCCCCCATGATGCTCGGAAGGGGCAAGTGACTATTTGCAACTTAGTTTGGTCGGGTCACTAACACGCCTGCCAAGTTTCATCGCCCTAGCACATCTCGAAGTACCCTAACTCACAAACACCGGACTAACCGACCGACCAACAGACATATTGACGGAAAAGTGATCGGTATATGGCCCTTGGCCGGAAGGCAAGTGCCATAAAAACTGTCCTGAAACGAACGATGTAGTTCCAAACTAAACTGGACATTTTTAGAACTCTTGACATATTATGTACATACTGATTATTATTAGTTCGTTCAAATCTGCCTGATTCAGGTCAACATGAATTCCTATTTTATTTATGTCGATTTGAAACAAAGCAGATTTTGATTTTATTTGGAGAAAATATAACTAAAAACCTCAATCTTTTAGGACTCATCGAGCTGACTGACAGACGGAGTGTGACAGGCGGGTGTTATATAAATACCTCTAACTTAGTCTGGGATCCCTAAATACGAAGAGAAGGAATGCTGTTAAGCAGGGTTGAATAGAACATACAATTACCTGTGGAAGGGGAGCTAAGCAGAGACCTCCCTGTCTTCGCACATAATATCCAGGAGGTTTTCCTTCTGTGACATCGAGATTTTCGGCCTCCGGATGAAATTCGTCGTCGCAGAGCCAAATACCTTTGAATACAAAAATTAATTCTAGCTTCACTCGGAGAAATATTTCTTCTCCTGATTTCTTCCTCTTCTCTTCTCTGATTCTTTCCTAAAGCCTAAAGGCGTTTTTCGGTGACACAATTGTGCGCCAGACACTTTCTGAGTGCTTTTCGCGGAAACACGATTGTGTGCCACACAGTCGAGCCACAACTTGAAACTCGCTGAAACGCCGTTTTGTTTATTTTTTGGGCGGTAATTTAAGATGTCAGAAAATAAAAACAAAACTCATATGTAAAATCTCAATTAATAGAGCTCCAGTTTTACCTCCTTACCATTCTTTACAAAAAGCGTCCTCAGTTTTAATTCTATATGCTTGAAAAAGTAGTTAATTTGATTGTTTAGACACTATTTCGCTGCTTAATCTGAATTTCGCGCCAGAATCGAGCCACAAAATCGACTATCACCTCACCTGTTGTTTGTCGAATCTGAGCCACAAAGCGAGCCATGAAAATCTTCTTGGTCGCGGAAACAGACTTGTGGGCCGCACGAGAGACCGCGGAAATACTCTTATCGAGCTACAGTCGAGGTACGGAAAGACCTTCAACACAACACGGGCGGATCCAGAGGGGGGGCGAGGGGGGCGATCGCCCCCCCTAGACGGGCTGTAATTTTTTGTTTTGTTTTACTGCACTGACGGAAGTCTGCATGAACGCATGTTCTAACTACTGTAACTAGACTCTAAAAATTTTTTACATTTGGAGCCAGGAGCTTGAATTTTTCTTGTAAACAGTTGTCAGTTGATCAAGTACAGTTTTTACCATTATCGTAATATATGAAAACCACATTTTCGTTAAATCAGAGACCGACAGGGACACTTAAAACGCGAAAAAAATCAGCCTTGTGGCCGACAAAAAGGACACTACCACCACTCTTTTCGGTAAGAATCGCCCCCCCTAGAACGGAAGGCTGGATCCGCCCCTGCAACACAACGATCTCAGAGGACACAGCTGGCAAACGCGTGGCCAGAAAGTTCGAAAAGACGCTAGAAAGTGGTGTTAAAAAAACAGATATGGACCGTTAGAAGGGTTTGGACCGTCACCTGGCTGACGTTCAGTTTAATGTTAACAGTATCCTGAGAATTTGAAGAGGCCAAAGCTTTGTTGCTGCATTTATGTTAGTTTATTAAACCAGTCTACAGACGTTACTATTGACACGAGAAGTTATGCACCCAAACTTTCAACTCAATACTCATTTATTCTGTTATGATATGCCTTTCACAAATATCACTTCAATGTTAAACACGATGAAAGATGATTGTTTTTGAGCGCGAAAAAATTAGTGACATTACGTAAGGCTCAGATCAATCGGAATTAAGGTTAGCAATGTTGCCATGACACTATTTGCTAATTAAATTCTATTCTATCCCTTTCAACGAACTAAGTCTTCCGTATTGAGTTTGTAGTTCATTTGCAGTTTATATTATATTGCAGTATATTATATATAACTATATATTCAGTGTATTTGTCATTGGCATTTTCTATATCTTGTTGAAAGTATTAGGTTGACTTACCTTCGCTATAGCTATCTTTGCTATTTTGGTTAATAAGTGATATATATCCCTTAATTTGGTTAGTAAGCAATATGATTCGCTTTCGGAGCGAAGGTGGTCCTTTATGCACCTGCAGCTAGAACCCCACGTTGAACTGGAACCAAAACGCGCCCACGAAACGACGGCGCACCGATAGCTCACGCTGATACATCGGCGGCGCACCGATAACCCACGCTGATACATCGGCGGCGAACTGATAGCCCACGCTGATACATCGGCGGCTGCGAGCTTCACACTAATCATCAATATTTTGGGGGTTAAGGTACCTAGCATTTGCCACAGGGGATCCAGAGATCTGGGGATTTTTGGTAGTCAATCGGCGCTAAGCTTTATTTTAAAATCACCTTATCCCTCATATTATCAAAATTAGATATTATTTAAGATCTAAGTTCGTTAAATCTTACCTAAATCTTTCCTCTGGAGTTCGGCGGCGATCAGAGCGTAGAACTCAAGTGTCGGCCCGAGACCAGTACCTTCTTCGTCTACAAATTCCACTTCCAATATCGCCCTTCTGTCCGCATGCGTGTTCATAACCTGAAATGAAATCTTGATTTTCAAAATACATTATTACACAAATATCTACTACGGAAAATACTATTTCTGTTAAAAAAAACGTTGATCCATCTCATTATCCCCACTGAACTCAGTCGTCGTACCTTTCGTCGCTGCTACCTGATTGACTGCTAAAAAATATGTCACGGCCGCTATGATAATGTCTCACCTTGTGTACTTACACACTTAAAGTTTAACTGAAAAGCCAGCTTATTTTTGTGTCATTTAACTGAATACACCGAACTATTTGGATTCTGCAAAGGGATTTTTTTTTATTTTCCTCTATCTACTCTAGTTATGACGTTCAGAATATCTGCGGCCTCTATCTACTCTAGTTATGACGTCCAGAATATCTGCGGCCGTCCCCACAACGAAAATTCTACTACAACGAGGGAAATTTTAATCTCAACACAAGGGGGGCTTTTCAGCGGGCAGTGGTGAGGTTGGTGAAGGTTAATTAGTTATCTTTCTCTTTAAGGCATACAACAAAAACACAGGCGCATAGAGGTACCACAAACCACACGGACATTCCATTTTTTTTAAATCGATTATTCGTGAATAGCGGATCAACGAAGTAATGCACTTTCAGCGGGTCTTCAAGCGACGAATAAGTAAGTTAGTAAGTAAGTAATTTATTTATAACCCGCCGTTCCGAAAGAGTGGAGTAGATACAAGAAAATAAATAAAATACATAAAGACCCAGAAAAAGACACTAATTTTCAATCTTCGGCCAGGAAGCAGCGGAGACGGTCGTGCGCAGGTTGGGCTCGGTTGTCAGTGATTTTTGGTAGCCACGAAGAAACATCCGAAAGGGTAACACTTTGAACGAATTTTGAACTTCTCCGTCAATGTATGGTTATGGCATAATTTCTACAAGTGGAGCAGGTGCTTTGAATATTTAAAATAACATGATCTTATCTTTTTAACAAGTGAAGGGTAACTAGATTGTTCTATCCCAACCCTTTACGGTTAGCTTTAAATGCCAGAAGATGGCACTCATATTCTCATCCATTAAAGTCCTCTAGTCCTTTACTAGCTCCTTCTTTCCAATTATTAAATGACTTTCTTGAGGACCAAAGCTAGCGAATGGCCACTAGACTTTTTGAAAGCCTTTAACGCGACCGTCGCAAGGTGAACTGCTACCTCCACTGTAGTGTAGGGAAAAGGTTAGAGCCTACAGAGCGGAAGCCGGGGAAATCCCCTAAATCGAACCAGTCCGGGCTAAACCATCCGGTAACGGGATAGTTTTATGACAAGTGTAGTATTGCAATTTACAATGAATATATACCATCTAAAATATTTATATTTTACGTTCGATAAGTTTAATTTTTAATTTATTGTTTGCTATCTGTTATGTTTGGGAGGATAAGTTGACCGATAGGCCCTTACCTGCATTGCCCACTCGAGTAACGTTCCACCACGTGGCACTCGTACCCTCTCGTGTTTTAGCCGCCCTAGACGGAATTCACTGCCATCATCGCGACGGGGGGCAGTGACGGAAGATGACGCAAGACGCTGCCTTTCAGTAGCCGAGTCGCGCTGCTGCTGCAGCCATACGATGGACCTGCGAAAATGAAATCCAAGTTTTGAATGCGGTCCTGAATACGTTCTCAAAGAAGTGACAAGTTTGACAACCCGACCAGGGTCCACTTCTCGGCCGATTCCGGACTGATTCTTTCTAAATCCGCTTTTGCACTGCAGTGCTTCCGAGGAAGACGGCAGCGCTTCTCGAGAATCACGGACTTGCTCACTGACCAAGTCCGTGTTTCCCTGCAAGGTGCTGCAGCGCTGCCGCTTCAACCAAGAAGAAAGTGAATCGAAAAACGCATATTGTGCAAAAGCAAAGAAGCGCTGCAGCAGCGACGCGGCAGCGCTATTGCAACAAAAACGAGGCTCAGAAGACCCGATAGCGACACTTCTCTTCGGAAGAAACTTGGTTTGTTTTACAAAAAATCGGCGTTGTTTTTCTCTTAGATAAAAATGACTCAAAACGGGAAAGTCCACTAGCCCTTTCGAACCCGAACCCCAAACAAAATATTTCCAACTGATGTTGAGTGTTAAGGGGTTCATTATGCACTTGTGTAAGTTTCATTCACTTACGTCAATAGATTCTTAGAAATCTAGGGGTCTGTCAATTGACGTGGTCGGGGATGAAGAGTTTAAACCAGGGCTCTATGACCCTCTAAGACCCGATAGCGACACTTCTCTTCGGAAGAAACTTGGTTTGTTTTACAAAAAATCGGCGTTGTTTTTCTCTTAGATAAAAATGACTCAAAACGGGAAAGTCCACTAGCCCTTTCGAACCCGAACCCCAAACAAAATATTTCCAACTGATGTTGAGTGTTAAGGGGTTCATTATGCACTTGTGTAAGTTTCATTCACTTACGTCAATAGATTCTTAGAAATCTAGGGGTCTGTCAATTGACGTGGTCGGGGATGAAGAGTTTAAACCAGGGCTCTATCATTGACGTACTGAGGTTTTCAGGTCAGAACTTTAATAATCGTGTCATGGAAACAAAGGAAATTTACACAAAATGGAAGTTTACTGACAGTGGTACTTTTCCCAGTCTTTGAGCTGAAAGAGTATTTAATTTTCCTATGTCAGAATCTCTACCCCTTTCTCAAACAACAATAATTTTACCCAATGTTTTTTTCTTTGTTCTTTTAACTGTGTGGTTGCACTTTTATCTATCTCACGTCGTCATGCAGATGTAGTTTCTTGCCTATGTTTATCTTGTTTTGGTTGGCAAATTGTCCATATGAAATTAAAACCAGACGTACTTGGGGTATAACTACTATTCTCGTGTTGGAACTGGTGTCACATTCTAGTGCTGGTGACTTATGTTTGTTTTAGTTATTCATTATCTTGTACTAAAATTCTAGCGTTGATGTGTGTTAGTTGTTTGTTTGTTTTTTCTTTATAACGCCTTAGGCTAAGATTTTAATAGTAATTTTTACAACGAAATCGGCATTAGTGAAGCGTCGTTTTCTTATGCGACTGGCATGTCTGACGCTTTTAAGCGACATGAGGTTCATTTATGTTTGTCAATAAAAAATTATACCTTACCTTATACATTTGAACAAGTCTGAACAGTACTGAAAAATATTTCGAGGGATAATAAACAATCATAATAATAACAATACTTAAGAGAAGGATTCACAATTTCTACAGACAACACTTCGGATACTATCTGTAAGTGTTTTGAACTTTTAATCGTAGTTTTTCCGTTAATTAACATTGCAAACAATATTCAGTTTTTACGGAAACAGCTTTTAATGGATCGAAATACACACGTCTGTAAGAATAACAGACATTATCCAAAGTATTGCCTCTTGAAACGGACATCCTTGTGTTAAAGGACACCTGAATGAAGAGTACCAAGTGTCATCCCTATCTATATGACTTCCGTTAACGCTGCCTGCAAAAAAAATAATCCAAATACGAAATAGTGTTTCCAAGCTATGATTGTTGCTCAATTTTGCATCTGTCCTTATTTCAATACCAAACAATCTAAGGTATGAACAAATGTCTCCAATCAACACTTCTTCTGAAATATTTTTTTTTACCAATTAAGCCCAAACATATATCTAGAAGAAATTACAATACGATCCGGCCAGCGCTGTAGAAGACTTGAATGAATTGCCCTTTTTGTCTTGGAGTCTGCATGTGCAAACATCCAGAAACGAACATCCCTATTTTTGAAAACATCACGCTCAGGAGAAAAATGCACTCCGTAGCCATGTCAGTAAATGCATTCTCCATGGTGTGTTCAAGTATGGTTTCATTGTTCAGGTGTCCTTTAAGGCTATGGAACTCCTGACAGTTTATTTTGCGGCGTTGGTATTTTTAAATAGCCGTCGAGGTTGTTATTCTGATATGAACCGAGATAGAGGTGTGTTAACTACTATAGCTTTTTCGAACAGACTATTTTTTACAGGTAGGACTTATTCTTCTTTTGTTGTACTTTTTTGCTACTGGGCTTGGGAATTTTCTTTTAGTGAAGTGGCAACCCAAGTTTACTGTAGACCTACCGAAATGACTACTGCTGTGACCCGAGCATTTCTGTTTCTATCAACACACTCGTTTACTTTTTTGATGATGCAGATGCCATCTAGCGGTCGTGGAAGCCTACTGTAGATTTAACAAAATGCGGTCGTGGAAGTAACATCACGTCGATACCAATGTTGCCACTGGTAGCAAAATTCTGTGATTTGTCACCTATGTTAGCTTCTTCGACAAAGCAAGCCGGAATTCTGCGACTGGTTCCATACCAGTAAATAAAATAATGAAGCAAAAAAGTTGAGGCATATAATTATGAAGATGATAAAGCGAGATGTCTCATTAACAGGTGGTAAATAGTACCCAGATTCATAGGCGCCAGGACATCACTGTTTTTTGCTGCCGGTAAGTCCCAGGTTCCGTCAGAGAAAAGTGGCAACACTTAACAATGACAAAACTACGTGAAAAGACAGTGATCAATGCTGAGTAAATAGCTTTTGGAAAGCAAGGAATAGTAGGATGCTGTTTCAGTTTCATTATCAGTGGAAATGTGATTGTGACAAGGTATGACCTAGAGCATAGGCTGGCTGTCTATAAGAGAGTAAGTTTTATTAAACAAACATTCTATTATGTTTTAAGTGTTTTTTTTTTTGTTTTTTTTTATACTGAAAGAGATGTTTTTTGTTTAGTTTTTCGAGGACATACTTTTCAGTATTTAAGGAAAAGTGCTCGATGAACATCTGCGGAGGTTGACAGGGCTTCGTATCAGCCTCCCTGGAGGATGATACGATATCGTACAAACCTCCACAAAAGTGATTGCCATAATATTAGTTATTCACTGCATGTCTGTTCCAAAAAAAGTTACAAAATGAAAAATCAGGTTACTGCAGTATCCGAAGTTTCATAAAACTTCCCACAGATGGGCATCCTGTGTTAAATGTTACTAAACGCCTGTGGTGTTTTCATAAAACATAACACTGAAAACCGTTCTATAACATTCGAAACTGTCTTCACTGTTATCAATGAGCGAGATTTAATTACGCGATAGATAGGAAGGGAAATAGTAAAGAGAGCGAAGAGTAGAAATCACACCGGGCTTTCAACGACGAAGTGAATGCACACGAAGAAAACAAACAAAGAAAAAGAAAAGGGGTAATCCGGCCTAAAACAAAATCTTTTGCTAATTGGAAAGCGGAAAAACGGTCACTTTATTTTTAGAGAAAAGATAACATTTAAAAAGTCACAACTTAAGCATTCTGGTATTTTTTTTATAACGTTGGAAACAAGGATGTACACCCGTGTGTTCAGTTTTATCAAGCTTCTGACAGTGTATTAATCGTGAGCAGTTAGCCCTGTCTAAGTTTTCATTAATGCGGGTAAATTTGGGAGTGACGTCGAATCAAGCGCCAATAAAACATTCAAGTTGCATCTTCACGGGTTTTCCCAAAAAAACTTTTTTTCTGTGATAGTGACAATTTTTTTCGAAAGTGCAACACCAACATGGCACACTCGAGATAAAGACTTACAAAGATACGCTACCTTTGAAATTCTGCTAGTCTTTAATCGGCCAAAGAGTCCTGCTCAAGTGAATGAAGGGTAGGATACTAGGCGTCCTTACTGACCTCCCACCTTTTCCAGAACGGCTTAGGAAATCTTCTCTTTACATCCAGATAAGGACAATTGCTTCTAACAATCCGCTCCTTTGGGTGCATCCGGGGTCGCTTTTTTGTCTGTCCTTTCCGCCTTGTCAATTTTTCATTCTCTTTTACATAGTTTTATCCCGTCATTTATTTCTGGTCATATCTTGTAAGTGTATTGGTTAATTTGTTTGCTTTCTGTGTATTTCGTAAATATTTTATTCCTCTTCTAGATTTAAGCTATTTGGGAATAAATTTGATTGATCGTCGGACGAGATTTACACAAAACTGGTCTGAAGTTCACCATCATTTTTGTGACTGCTGATGATTTTCTCTTTTTTTTTTCGTTATTGTTATGTTCTATAGTTCTGTTTATCTACATTTGTGTAGTTGGCCATAGTTGGCTTATGGAGCAATAAATAAATAAAACTAGCAGGACGGTTGAAGGTTCACTTACCTAGAAGTTCCAAAAGCAGTAGCACAGAAGAAAGAATGTCGCGTGTCCAAGGGGAGGAGAGGGGGGCACATAGTAATGATTTTGCTGCACCACGCCGGAAGAGCATATGCGGCCACCGCAATGCTGTCACTCAGCTGTTGAGTCAGTTTGTTGCAGAGACTGAAAGATGGAACACTTATAATGGTTCGCTCTAGGACGGAACTCACAGTTTTTCTCTGGAACTCGGAAGCAATGAGTTTTTGGTTTAGTTTAGTTTTTTAGTTTAATACTTTTTATTATACAAACCAACTTTTACATGCTAAACTACATGAACATACCTTTTGTAGGTAACCCTCTTAACATCCTTTATACGTGTAGCTGATACTTCTGGCGGCAGGAAAGCCCGAATGGGCCTGTGGGGATAGTAGAGCGTTATATGATCTATATTCCATACAGAACATTCTAGTTCCTTGTAACTGGACAATTGTTCGAAACATACTAGAAGAGACAAACAAATTTTAGACGAAGTTCTCACCGTTTACTACTGAAATCTTCGCTTCCAATCCCAAGGCTGTATAGATCCTCTCGAACATTCGACAGGATATACAGCTGCTGGAGTACTTTTATCACATTCATCAAGTCCGTGGGCATCTCCTCTTCTTGGTTTCCAACCTCTTCGGCCAGATGTCTCTCCGAGTACGTAATCGTGTACGTCGGCTCCCAGATCCGTCGTAGTTTCTCCTGCCTAGAGCTTAGCGTCTTGTTCATGAGATACTGACACGCTTTGAAGATGGACCACTTGGGATCCAAAAGGGATACTTCGGCATCAGGTACTCCCGGGTATCCGGGTCCTTTCAGTACCATGTGGAGGCGTGTTCTATTGTCCTCGATGCATGAGTGTTCAGGGATCTCGGACCCTGGAGGGGGAATGTCGATGTCCGAGGTTTGCTGAACGTTAGTTCGACCTGGACGTGGATCAAAAGCAGGAATAAGAGCGGAGAACTGGCGCTTAAGGACCAATTCGTCGTCCCAAGATTTCCGCTTTGGAAAGCGAATCTGAAAATTAATTAAATAATTAGTATTGAACAGATGGCCAGGGGGTGCCAAGGAGTGAACGAATGAACAAACATTTTATAAGAAGCTACCCGAAGGCAGAGAGTACCAAACCAGCAACCAACCCCTGGAGCAACCCTTGCACTTTAGGCCGTCATAGACCCTGTGATACACACACTCAGTTTAACAGGAATCGAAGATGTCTGAAAAAGGTACGCGATATAGCTCCTCTTTCTGAGTACAAAGTTACATATTAATGAAAGAATTGTAAATGCAATACTGCTCCCTTCCGAACAGTTTAAGGCGTTTGCTCCACCGTAATGACTTTCCAAATCCAAAATTTGATAAACGGCATGTTGTCGTGTATCTACTCTACGTTTTGGTTAGGTTTCAACGCAAATAACGACGCAAATGCGAAACTTAAAAGCAACCAACCTCAGACAGTCCTTCTTCTTCCTCTGTTAAATCGCCATCTTCATCTTCAACATTAGTCATTTCCTCCTCATTTGAATCCTCGTTGTTTTCGTCACCCTCCTCAGGTACGTCATCATCATCCTCTAGTTCGGCAAGCAAGGTGGTCGCCCGGCAGCTGACAAAGATATTACATTTAGAAGAAAGAGTACTGGAACACATTCAATGTATCGGGTTAAAATCGGCTTAGAGCGACAGGCCTTAACTTTTGGAAAAATACAGGCCACCAACCACAAACATATTCAAGCCCGCCTACCCTCCACCAATACCCTGCTTTGCCACCCCACAACATTCCTAAACACATTTTTTTTTAAATCCAGAACACGTTTAAATTGTGGGTCACTGTGTTTAAAGTATACTTAGAAACATACAAAAAGGTTAATTATTTTGTTCTTTTTGTGTTTACATCCGTGCCTTTTACTTTCTTTCTTTTGTATCGGACCTAGAAATCTAGTTTCACTCGAGTCTGAGCCTTTCCGACATTGCGTCGGATCATCTAGGGCATGGGAAAATGGGGAAATCTTCCAAGTGTAGATCCACTCGTTTGATCCCTAGACATGGCTATACTTCCGGTACCCCCCCCCCCCCTCAAACTCCCCTTACCGCGGCCGAATCTGGTTCGGACACATAAATGGATCATCTAAAGCATCTTCTCTTACCGCTTATCACTCGAATCTGAGCACTTTTCCGGAAATTCCGGTACCCCTCCCCATCGTGCTCGGATCCGGCCTGGACTCAAAAATATGTCATCTAGGGCATATGATCGCTCCACTTTCCAAGTTTCATTCGAATCACTCCACACATTTGACCCCTAAAATTTCCGGGACTCCCCCGGCAACACCCCCCATTGTGGCCGAATACGACTCAAACCCATAAACTGCGCATCTATCATCTCCTCTTCCTGTCATCAGATTAAACTCGAATCGGATCATACAAATTTCCGGTTCCCGCTTCATCCTCTTACCGTGGCCGGATCCGGTCCGGACGCCAAATAACAAACTAGGCCGCATAAAATCGGTACTTTTCAACTTCCATCCTATTCGGCCCACTCGTGCGGTTTCCGTTGCCCCTCGCCCTCTAACTCCCCCAACCATGGCGCACGGGGTTTGGACACATGTTTTGCATATCTAGATCCTCAGTTCTTATCACCCGTAAAGTTTCTCAATTTTCAACTCAATTTATTTTCAAAACCGATACAACGCCTACAACAGTCAAGCCGATGTGGTGGTTCTCGTCCATATTAACACTAATTATATACGAAAGGATAACTCTACACTGGTTTGGATATAACAAAGACTTGTCAAACATAGCATAAAATATTCAAATCTGTTTACAATTAATGATGCAAATTAAAAAGGTTGACGAAGGCGGGAACAAAACTTCTAGGGTAACGAGCCGTTGTGTGTTTGATCGGCTGAAATTTTGGTATCGGCTGGGCTACCACTCTCCCAGGCTACACTCTGCCGCTGAAAAATCTGGGGAGAGCATATCACGTAATGCTGGTGTATTCAAGATTTTAGTTCCAAACACTAACGTAACTTTTTCACGGCGTTTCAACAGGGTTTCTAAATTATGCGAATTAAGGAGGTCTATATACGGTACCGTAGAGGACTTGGAAACTACAAGGAGGGCTCTAAAATGTATCCTGTCAAGCGAGTCAGACTGTTCACGAGTAATTCCAAAGTGCCACACAGGGCAACAGTGTTCCAGAAGTGGGCGTATGAAAGAAAGATACACTCTTAGGAGATGCTTTGGTGGGACTCCATTTGCAGGATAATACTTTGAGGGAACGGAGGGACATGTTCACTCGAATCGGGCCATCTATCTCTATCCGTTATTTATTCTTTTTGTGATTTGGTTTGTGGTCTCGATTAGGACAATTGAAGTTGACTCTTTGTTTAGTAGTTGTTCTGCATTAATACAGTTTTTATTTTTTTGCCACCCCTAGGACAAGGTTACTTCTTGGGGTGGTTGTTATGCGGAAGTGCTTTATCTATTTATTCAATAAATTTCTCTCTCTCTCTTCAAAAAAAAAAAAAACCCTACGAAAGTCAGTAATTTCCGGATTTCCCTTCCCTTAACTCCCTGAAAATGGTCCGATTCTGGAACGGAAGTCTTCCTAGGGCATTTTCGAAAGAGTCTATTTGGCCAGGCCCCCTCCAACTCCCTCCAAAGAGCCCCGATATGATCTGGCTCTGTCAAGAACGTATCTAATGCTTATGCTTCGTTCTTCTCACAAAATTCCAACCCGATCCCTCGACGCTAAGCGTTTCACACAAATTCTGGTGTCACTTGCAAGTTTATTCAAATCCGATCGCCAGTTAAAAAGTTTAAATGCCACTAGGTTTCGGATTCCCCATCCCTCCAACCCCCACGATGTTCAGATCGTGCAAACGACTATTCTCAAGTCGGTCTATTCGGATCCCTCATATGCCTGTCGAGTTTCATCATCCTAGTACATCAGGAAGTACCGAACTCGCTGGATCACCATCTAGGACTTGTGCTTGTTCTTCCCACCAAGTTTTCATCCCGATCCCTCCACTCTAAGCGTTTCCCAAGATTCCTCCAACTCCCCCCTCCCTAAGTCACGGGATCCGGTTCGGATTTGAAGCGGATCGTCTGAGACACAAGGTTTTTCCAAATACTAAGTTTCATAAAGATCTGATCACCCATTCTAAAGTTATTAATACCCGGATTCCCCCTCCCTCCACTCCCCCCAAGATGGTCGTCGGGGAAGTGACGGTTTCCAAGTAAATTTTGTTGGGTCCCTGATATGCGTGCCAAGTTTCATCGTCCTAGCTTATGTGGAAGTGCCCGAACTAGCTTCCAATCACCCGTTCAAAAGTTATGTATGCTACTAGATTACTCCTTCCCTGATTCCCTGATACAGCATCCAAGTTTCATCGTCCTAGCACATCAGGAAGTACCGAACTTCCGGGGTCACCAGACCCCCCCCCCACAGTGCCCCAATCTGCTTCGGTTAAGTCAACGATGTATCTAGGACTTTTTGCTTATTCTTCCCCGATCCCTCCGGTTTCCCAAGATTTCCGCTTCGCCCTCCAGCTCCCCCAAAGTCAATGGATCCGCTCTGGATCTGAATTCGGTCATCTGAGGCTCGAGTTTTTTCCAAATATCAAGTTTCATTAAGATCTGATCACTTGTTCAAAAGGTATAAATATCACATCATTGCAGATTCCCCCTCCCTCCACTCCCCCCACGATGCTCGGATCGGGGAAGTGACTATTTCCAACTTAATCTCCTGGGGGTCCTCATATGCCTGCCAAGTTTCATCGTCCCAGCTTATGTGGAAGTGCCCAAACTAGCAAAACCCGGACCAACCGACAGAACGACGGATGGACAGAAACTGCGATCGCTATATGTGGCACTTGGCCAGGGCAGGTGCCATAAAAATGAGTAGGGTTAACAAGAGGCGACGAACAGACCGCTGACAGGCAAAGATGAAAGCGTGTGCATACGATACCGAAAAGCACATATGGAATCAGCCATACCTTTCCAAGAAATCCTCGAGGCTGACTTGCTCCGAATCGGTTGAGCTCAAACTCATTGTCAATGCTTGACTCAACCCGACTGCTGGAGATCCAGCATTACTGAGACTCGGGTAGCTCTGAGCGGTGCTCAGCAGTCCTCCTGAAATATATATTCATGAGTAGGCACTTAGGAGCATACGTGGTAAAGAGGGCTCTACAAAGGGCAGTTAATTAACACTGGAAAGAGTTGATTGGTATAGGGGAAATAATGCAGTGATAGGAATGAATATTACAAACACAACTGTTCCAATCTTCCTGCAAACTCCTAACACTTATCAACATTATTCACAGATACAGAAAACGAGGTGGTCGTTAGTGCAACAGGTCCTTCCCCCTCGTTCACTCATTAATTGTTTAGTGAATTTTGCTTAGTGGTGGCACCTTTGATTGATGAAGCTTCTAGTTAATCTCCTTGGCATCGTCTGTCAAGGTTTCTCAATCTATGATTTTCAACCATATTCAAGATAGAATTCGTAATGCAATTCCTCCTAATTTGTTTTCTTGGGCGATAAAGAAAAAATATCCTGGGTCATTGTTACCCACCGTTACTTTACCTTATTTTCTTTTTACCTAGAAAACTTGAATTTGCGATATATCTGCTGTTAAAATAATATTTCGAAGTTTCTACATTTCTCCTTGGGTTTACCATTTCATTTTAGTAATTCGAAGCTAGTTTCCGCCTTTAAAGTAAAAGATACAGTTTTAATTCTAAAGAAAAAGCTGACATACTTTTGCAAAAAAGCTTCGGAAGCCCAACAAGCCCAAAACTTGTACCCATTTTTCCCAAGTGAATAATGTAATTTTCAGTTTAGTTGTCCGAACCTTGTTTTTTTTTGTAGTATCGATAGTGTCACTGAATGGATGGTTGATTTCGGTATAGTTTTGTTGTATATATTATGTTTTATAGGCTATACACACCTCAGATCTGAGGGGAAATTTATAAATGAATAAATAATTAACTGTCCTATCCTATTTTGGGGACTTACTTCTTATAAATTTGCGAAGGGTAAAACTAGTGGTAAATCTCAGCACAAAGTAATTCCCCGAAACAGGATAGTTACATATATCCAAACAATGCAGAAAACGGATATGTCAGCTACTATGCTTTGGCAGCGACATTTTGACAACGACCCTTGCCAAGAAGGGCCGAAATATCACTGCAAAAGCATAGTAGCTGACGTTTCTGTTTTATGCATTGTTTGAGTATATGATTCCCGGTCAGCTTGGGCTCAAAGAGTATTTTGAGAGAGAGAGAGAGATCGGTATATTTGGAAACTATCGTAGCACAGCTAAATTCAGTTTCTTATAAATAAAAAATATGTAAATAACAAACACACACTATGACTCTGCATTGAAAACTGAAGTGACGATTTGTCCGGACTTTAGTGGGTTAAAGTTTATTTTGTAGCAAGGTTCGATGACTGGGAGGGGCTGTTTCCGGTTACAGTGACCGGTGGTTCGTACTAGTGAGGACAGGTTTGCCAAACTGCAATATCAGGTATTCAAACCAGACTTTAAGAGGTGATAAATTCAGTTTCGCAAGGACTTGTTCGTAGGGTATGTCGCGGCTTCGGATTATGATCCTTGTTGCTCTTTTCTAGGCGGACTAGATGTCCTGTAAAAGGTACGCTGTGCGGGTTGCAGATGGACCCCACACCGGGCACGTATTCTAGCAACGGGCGAACAAAACACAGGTAAGCATGGAGAAGACTTTCAGTATCACACTCAAATCGCCTCATTTTGTCTGAAGGCTTGCATTGGCCTTGTGAATGGTTAAATTAATGTGGACACTGAAACTAAAGCCACTGGTGAAAGTTAGTCCTAAAATTTGTATCTCGTTCGCAATCGGGAAAGGAACTACAGGCATATGTATACTCCGCTATAGGGGGTTGAAACGAATTATCAGATACGTTGATGGTGAGGTCGTGACTTGAGCATTCGGTTTTCAACTCTTCAAATATCTGGTCTGAAAACTGCTCGGTTATGATAGTGTGTTCGACTAGAAAACAGGATAATCATAGGATAATTATTTTATAGGATACCATTTTCGTTTCTTCGAGCTACAGCCTAAGGAGGACCCTTGCTAAGAACGGCCGAAAGCTCGCTGAAGAATATCCCAGCTGACTTTTGCGTTTCGAGTATTTTTTATACATGATTCCCATCAGTTTTTTCTGAGTATTTTTTTCTTGCTTCACCAAAAACAAAATACTTGTCAGTCAAAGCGGTTGTCTACGTGCTCCTTAGAACTTCTTAGTGAATGTATTGTATTTTATTGTTTTAACTGGCAAAAAACTATTCAATAGCACAGTGGAAAATTAGGGTTTACCTTCTACCCTGTTCGTGTGTTTACCTTTTACCATGGCCCTTGGGCTGCTTAGCAATAATCTATCCATCACAGAGAAAATTATGTACATTTATGTAGAGTTAGAATGAGAAGGGTTGCTTAGCGAATTATTTTACTTTATTTATTTGGGATTTATTTATTGGAAGTTAATTTTATTTTTTACATTTGTATTGACCAGGGCCAGTAGGGCTTTTAGTCTTAATAATATATATCTATCTAGACCACTTAAGTCGGTATCGGTACATTAAGTTGCAGAATGTATGTCCAAATGAACTGGAGAAAGCAAAGTAACTTACCTGGGAAATTGCTCGACAGAGCAAGTCGAACCAAGCTGGAAACTGCATTCTGCCTCGGGATATTGTTCCTATTCTGGTTTGACTGGTTAGAACCAGCCTGGTGCCGTCTACGCGTGACCTGTGCAAATGTATCCAACAATGCCGCACTGACATCCTGATCTGACTCGGAGCTCGACACGCTTAAATTCGGTACCGAAACACTCATGGGCGCCGGGCGGACGGGTTCGCTCGCAGCTGGTTCCCCGCGCTCCCTCTCAACAACAACGATTTCGGTCGGTTCGAAGGGAGCAGTTTCCGCGCGCGGAGTTGTCTCCGACTCCCCCACCAGTTCAGTAATAGCAGAAATGAGTCTATCCACGGTTGAGCTCGCTTCCAGTTGGGCTTCCGATTGCTCATCGAAGGTAATATCGTCAGAAATGACGGATGCCGTGGAATCGAGAAAATCGCTGGACTCGGCGGGCGGGTCAGTCTGGGACGTTTCTGATTCGCTCAGATGTTTCTCGGCCAACACTGCTTCAAGCTCCGCCCTTACTTCGCTCGCCTGGGACGTGCCAGCCTCAGGTTCAGGCGCGGTTTGGCTCATTAAGATACTATTCTTCGCGTTCTTCTGCGAATCGGTATTCTCAACTTCTTTCAGCAGTCGCAGCGCTACCGGTTCGTTACCTCTTACCAAAAGATGGCTCGGTAGGAACCTCATTTTCGGGGTGTTGCTATTATTCGAATGGTTGACATCACCCATCGCTATTGCTTCAACCATAGCGGCCAAGGCTCTAGCCCGGCCGAGGCTAGAGGATGTTAAGGCGGAAACCGGCTCAAGATTGGAACCGGGGGTGGAGTCAGCGTTCCGCACTGAAGCTCGGTTCAGAGCGGTTGTTCCTCCGGCAAGTTGGTTACTGAAGGAGACGAGTGCTTCCACACTGGCAGTAGAAAGAACGTTTTCGGCCACCGATGATGCAGCCTGAAACGGGATAAGTCTGAGTCCGTTTCCATAAATGGACTTAAATCCAAGTACAATCTTCAGCTTTCGCTTAATACAACCATGGCTTATGTAGGATTTGAAGACGTGTGATGCGGGGATTTCAAGGGCTTCTGTGTGCTATAACGAAGTCCGAAGTCTTAGTAAAGTAAAGGAAGGATTAATCAAGCAATAAGTGCTTTAACGAATAATACAGTGCTCAAGTTTCAATTACACAATCTTCCTGAAGATTTGGGAGATATTTTTCTGTTCGAGAAATATTTCAAAATATTGGTAGGAACAGTTAGGATCTCGGGTCTGCAGGAGCAAGCAGGAAACGTGACACAAATATTGTTTCTAAACAATTTGCTATGAGAAAAATCTGTATTCCATCACGTGATTCCATCTGGACAACATAAGACGAAAGTTTTAATAAGCGTAAGACAATTTTCAAAAAAAAAAGATCTTAAGCTTCCCGGAAAATAGTACTGACTAGCTTAGTGAGGAAAGCAGAAACGGCATAAAAACCTCAAAACGAAATTGCTGAAAAAACCAGACAGTGTCAAATAGTAGCCACTATTTGTCTGACAATCAGTAGGGGTCGTGCACGAATAAAATTTGACCACAGATGGCTCCAACCGCTCACTCAGGGGCGTCAGGGCCTACGAAAAAATACTGCAAATCGTTAAAACCTAGTTGACGAGCGGCGCAAAACCAGATTTGTCTATATATATTTTTTATGTAAATATCTGTTTATATCAGCCTTCGTGAATATACTTTTCGGTCGTGTGTCACTAATCACTTCGATATTTTCGGTCTCATGATAAGTATGTAAGATTTACAATGCGAAGAGGGCCCGGGACAACACCACTGCTCCCCTCTAGGCTTCCTCGGAATGACGCCTCTGCTCGCAAGAGGCGGATCGCACACCAGATGAAGAGCCGTAATGCACCCAGCTACTCGAGAGCGGCATTCACCCATCGGACGCTCCGATGCTGATGCACGACTGTAGCTAATAAAGGCAGCTGCAGAAGCCCCACAATAGTTTCTTCCACGCTGGCCGTTTATCTCGGCAACCTAAAGTGAACGAAGTCAAGATGCTCACGGTTTCTCACCCATTTTCCATCAAGTCAGTAAACTCCTTTCATGCTCTTAGGTTACATACCTTCGACGTGCTGAGGTTATCAGCAGACGTGGCCTGCTCTGTTGATGCAACAGACTGTGAAGACCCAGCCTCACTCGTAGTCGCCTCGGGTAAACTCGGCGTCGAACTCGCCTTTCTCGACGACAATACGCTCGAAGTGCTCGGCTGATCTTTCCCTCTTTGAACACTGGTGGCTCGAGTCAACTTGCTTTTTGGGGTGTCTTTATGCAGCGATTCGGGCTCAAAACCCGGGGCGAGTTTCAAGTCAAATTTGCCCTCAGCCCCCATACGATATGAATTGGCTCCGCCATTGTCCCACGTAACGTCGATCCAGCCATTATGGAGCTCACCTGAATAAACAAGCCAAGATTAGAATGATAGGCTCACTGCCTAAATTCTGTTCCATCACGATTCGTTCTTATTCCGGCTGGATTTTATTTTATCTTGTCAAAATATTCTTCTGATTTCACGCAAGCTCGTCCAAGGGTATAGAAACAAGGTAGGCGACGAGCTGTTAAAATTATGACAACAATAGTAGATCACTCGCGAAACAAGAGCTATAAGCTCATATGACAATTGAAAGCACACACAGTAGATAATGTTAACAGCTAAGATTCTTGATGGTTGAGGCACGATTATGGATAATGGGCCTTTAACGGACGATTATGGACCTTCCGGATTCATCAAAATGTATGGTTTAGTAAAAATATGCCATGCACTTTGCGGTTACAATGAGCAATTTAAGGGGGCTAGGGATCCATTTCGTAAGCAAATTAACGGGTACACAAATGATCATGGGCCCTTGGGTCACGAAAGTATATAATTCGTTCGAAAGTATTACTTTTTTTGCACTTTCCGATTAAGATGCGCACTTTAGGGCGTTCGGACAGAATTTGGAAGCAAAACACTTACGGCACAGATGACCCTTGGGATCTTAAAAATGTTTAGTTTCTTAAAAAGTGTTTTCAACTTTGCGCTAACAGTGGCGCTTTAAGCATGTTCGAAATTGATCTGTAAGCAAAATCCTTGAAGCAAAAATTATCACACGCCCTTGATCACGAAAATGGGAATCACTTTCCAGTTAAGATACCTAAAATTCATTTACTTGAGGGAGAAATGATCATGGGCCCTTGGGGGTCTATGAACGTGTTCGTGAGATCAGAAACACGTCCTTTTGTCAAATCGGATCGGATCCGGTCCGGACACGAAATGGTACATCCTTGACACGAGCTCTTTCCAACTGTCAAATTTCGTTTGGTTTCCGATGCTCCGTTCGAAAGTTATGCTTGCCTCAAAATCCCAGATCCCCCCCCCCCCGGTGGTAGGATCGAGGAAATGACTTTTCTTAAGTCAATCTGGTCGGGTCCCTGATAAGTCTGCCAAGTTTCATCGTCCTAGCACATCTGGAAGTAGCTTAACCCGTGATAACCGGAAATTTCAATCTTAATCTGACCTGTGCGCGCTGGACGTATTGCGAATTCTACTTGCGGATGTATTGAATACAGTGGCGACGACAAAGTGTGGAGTTTTTAAGAAATCAGTCGTCGCGCACAGGTAACGAAAACAATTTTTTCACAATGTTTCATGGATGAAGACGGGGCGACATTTGTGGAAAGACATTTTAGCACCACTTTGTTAGCCTTAGCGCAATGCACCCTAACGAAAGAACTCCACCATTTTGGATATTATGGCAAAGATTCAATACTGCCCCGAATGTAACGCGATCGTTACTACTACCTCGGTGAAATGCTCAGGTTGTTCTTCGTGGTTCCATGCTGGAATCAACCGTTGCGCGAGGGTAGACTTCAACAAAGTGCCTCATGGTTGGAAATGCTTAAATTGCCAATCGAAAGTTTCCTCCCAGTCCCCTCTCCAATCACTGGACCACTCACGACAAAATGAGCATACGCATTTCCAAGGAAGAGACATCTCTCCCGACGCTTCTTTGGAAATATCCTCCAAGAAGGCTGCCTATAGTTTAGAAACAAATGACTGATCGGCGCATCCTAGTGCCTTACTGAATCAAGCCATTACCCCTCCCTCTAATAGGAACAGAACACTTACTGCCGTGGAAATTGTGTTAAGTCCTGCGGTTAACATTCCATCACAACGCTACCCGAATGCCCCTTGCGATCCTTTACCGTGCATTAAATGCGACGAATTAACAAAACTAACTGCAGTGCTAGCCTAGAGGCCAATGAGGCGAAATTTCTCGCTGAAACTGCCTCACTTAAAAGTGAATTCGCATTACGCGTCCCGACCAACCGTACTGAACAAATATCTCCCCTGCTACATGCTACTCCATAGACGTAAGAAACTGTCAATCGGAATAAAATCGCTAGAGTGTCACGTGACAAACTGGAATCCGACCCGCAACCGCGGTTTTCACCTGACATTCTAGGAAACGATGACTCGTCAGCTAGTGACAACGAGATATGCATTGTGTATGAGAAATTAGCCACTCCACAGAGAAAGCACTGCCGCTGGTTCCGGAAAGGGAACTGCAAGTGGGGTGATGATTGCAAGTTTCTTCACGGTGAAGCAGCAAAAAATACTGCCCCGACAAATCTCGCTGTGCCCTGCAAATTCTACAAAGCGGGTTTATGCAAAAAACGAAGGCAGTGTAAGTTCGTCCATGAAGTGATAAAGCACGATGACCGTTTACAGACGAACAACAATGTGTGCCGAAAATTCCTTGCAGGGATGTGCCATATTGCTAATTGTAGATACTCGCATTTGTGTAAATATTATTTGACGAACTGTTGTACGAAAAAACAGTGTAACCTTGTTCATCTCCGGTTGTGTCCATTATTTGCTAGTGGGAGCTGTGACATGGCCCACATTCAGATTCCTGAACATTTCCGGAGTGGTAAAACAGCTAAAACAACTCCCGCTGGATCGTGCCCTTTTTTATCCTGGGAGAAAGTCAGAGATCGAGAATTTCGACTGCCCCTCTCTCAGCTCAACCACCCACCACGACAGTTCCCACATCTGAAGAGCATATTAGACCCGCTACCACCTCCCGCTGCCCCGCCCAGTTTACTTCGTTATACACACCGACAAACAACACTCCCGGTACACCCTCCCCAATACAGCAGCTGCATGGAAACGGCAGTTTAGGAAGCCCAGAAGCTGTATTTGGGACTTTTTCTCATATTCATCTCACTAACAAATTCCATCCTCTGTCAGATTCTAACCCATCTTCTGACCCAGTTCCTTCTGAAAAGACCAAATATTTGAGAGTAACTTCCCCACACAGAGTTTCATTCCCTTGCAATCCGAAGCAAAGAGTAAACATTCTTTAGAGTGTTTCCTAAACCCGTTTCCGTCTGCTAATAAATTTGCAGCTCTACGAGATCTCATCGAACCGCCGCATTTGACGCCAGATCAAGACCTCTATGAGCGTGTTCCATCCTACTTACCGTAGTTACTACGCATGACGTCACGAATTCTGACTTTTTGAACGACTTTTCTATTTTCCAGCAGAATATCGTGCCACGGGCGAATCCGACTAATCACGTTACAGAGATCCTTAGTTACTACGCTCCCGACCGTGGTAAGCAAATAGTTACTGAAACACGCTCTATAACTGTCGAAGTTCTTCAAAGCCACGTGCTCAATCGAAGGTAAACAAAAAAAAAAATTGTTGAGCAGTCTCGTTTTAATTTTCCTCGTCTGCTTTCTTTAAATGCTGAAAGTCTGGACGCTGATAAGATGAGTGAGTTAGAAGGCAAGTGACTATTTCCAAATCAGCTTGGTCGGGTCCCTGATATGCCTGTCAAGCTTCATCATCCTAGCACATCTGGAAGTACCTTAACCCGTGATAACCGGAAATCCGGGATCCAGCCTCCACCCCACCAGCCACACAGTGTCCAGTTATGTCAATAATGTATCAAGGATATGTGCTGGTTCTTCGCAACAAGTTCCATCCCAATCCTTCGACTCTAAGCGTGTCACAGTATTTCCTTTCTGTTACCCACCCCCCTCCTACCCCCTTCAACTCCCGTTACATCCGAAACAGCTAAGGTTCGAATGTAAAATGGGACATGTCAGGCATGTGTTCTTTCCACATATCAAGTTTCATCTAGATCCGATCACCCGCTCGAAAGTTACGCATGCCTCAATATTCAAGATTCCCCCTCCCCCCACTCCCACCCCCCACGATGGTTGAATCAGGGAATTGACTACTTCCAAGTCAGTTGGGTCGTGTCCGTGATACGCCTGCCAAGTTTCATCATCCTAGCACATCCGGCAGTACCCTAACTCCCGATCACCGGACCGACCGACCGACAGACAGAGAGACCGACCGACCGACGGAAAACTGATCGGTTTATAATGCAAGTGCCGTAAAAGAGAAAAAAAACAACACATTTTTTACACTTAAAAACCGAATGTGGCATTTTACAATACCAAATTTGAACGATATCTCACGGCACGCAGCCACTGCCAGCTGGAACGTTACCTAATAAAGTAAGATAGTGTGCAATTTTAAATAAATAAATATCCCTTTTTAAAAATACCTTTTATTTGTTTATTTTATCCCTCAAACTGGGAGTAATAAGCTATCATATATAAACCAAAAACTATACCCAAATAAATTTATTGATTCAATAACATTCAAATACTATATGAAATATGACATCGAAACAAATAGTTTATGATTCTGGACGTCTAAAGTTACTCCCTTCTGAAAGAATATTCACATTGTGGGTTACGGCCACCTCCAACCCCATGTTTAAGGATTAATTTAAATAAACACGTAAGAAGCTCCCCGAAAAAAGTAGTTTGAGCTGACAAGCCATGAAAAGATACAATGTTCCGGAGTTATGCAAGAAGATAACCGAATGATATTCAAAACTTACCGACGACTGTGCCCTCCCCTAACGGGCTTCCATCCTGGTCCCGCCACTTCCAGTCAACTCCGCGCACGACCCGCGCGCCGGGCTGCATATGTTTCAGGACGTTGTTCCGGATGTGACGACGCTGTTTCCGGGTGAGGGCCTCTGCTTCGCGGGCAGCTTTGCCCAAGTCGTCACAGACACCTGCGCACGAAAAGAAAACTTCACATACCGGTTCACGGTTTATTTTGACTCGCTATAATAATAAACAAAAAATTCCGCCTTAATAAAATAATATTACTACGGTATAGTGTAAAGTTTATTTCGTGGCTTGACCGGAGAAGAAAACTAGTTCGCATGGTTCAAACCCTCCCATAAAAGAAGTGATCAATTTAATAAGTCATCCAACCCAATGCTGGGTCGGACGACCACTGTAGGCAACTGCCAAAACAGAGCGATATCAATCCAAACACAACCCAGAACACTGGTACCCAGAAACTAACTAGCTTGCAAGCTCAAGTTGTGATGCGAAGGTCATACTATCTAATCCTATTCTTAAAATACCGTCCTGTCGACCCTGTGACTACGACTGAGGCACGAATAAAGAAGATTGAAAACTCTTCAAACAGATCGCAAAGTTATACGATTCATTAACATTTTGATGTCCGTATTTTCTTACATTTTGTTGTGTTGTAGGGGTTCATATCGCATTATGTTGTTTTTCTTTTCTTTTTTCTACTTCATCTAGGTCCTCTTGGGACAATTATGATGGGTAATACAGTTTCCCATCGGATCATTAAGAAGGCGGAGTTAAAATTACCCGACCAGAAAAACAATCAATCAGAGATGGAACAAAACTATAAAATAATGAAGATGCACGCGCATTCTCCTTTCGGAAAACTAGAAGATATCAGAACTTTTCTCGAAGAGGTATGTTCGAGAATGTATATCTTCCTATGTCTCACAGGTAGTTTTATTATGACAGTAAATTTTGTGGAGGTTGATACGATATCAGATTCCAAAGAGGATGATACGAAGCCGTGTCAACCTCCGCAGAAGTTCATCGTGCACTTTTCCTCAACTAATGAAAAACAGAGCCTGACCTATAAAGAAAGTAAAGAAAGACATCACTTCCAGAGAAAAAAACAAAAAAAAACAAATAAGCCACAGAAAAAAGTGTTGAAAAAACTATCATTCTTTTTTTTAAACTATCATTCTTTTTTTCAAAAACTAAAGAAAAATGTTTCTTTCCTAGCCAACCAACCTGGGTCATACCTTGTTACAATCACATTCCCACTGAAAATGCAACTTGTCAACTGAAACAACACTACCTCCAACCTCCTTTAACTTATTTTCCTCTACTCTACAAAAGACAGCTATTGAGCAATTACAGCAGTCTTTTTTCTTGATTTTGGTCTGATTAAATAGTTCATTAATAACAAGACCAAAGGTTTCGATGGGATCCCATAAATTTCATATTTGATCTAGACAATCTTATCTTCTAGATATCCGCTCTTCGCCAGACTCCTTGAAAATTTTACTATTAAAAGTTAGAAACAGATTAAGGCCAGTGGCTATCATCTGAAAAAAAAAGTCCAGATATGGATTCAGTGTTTGTGTTTACCCCTATACGTCATCCCTATTGATCAAAATTTCCAGCTGCCTTACTTCTGTGCAATTTCCGGTTTCTGTCGGACTCATTTTTCTAGTTTTAGGAGGATTCCGGGCGAACTATGTGTCCGGGTAGAAAATGAGTGTCATATATTGATTCAGCATGTCTTCTTACCCCTGAATCGAACATCTAATCAGGTTCAAATAAAACTTTTGTTTTAAACAAATTTTCCGGTTTTGGCTGGATTCCACTTGTCCGGCGAAAACATAATTTCCATACACGTGTTCAGCATGTCTCCTTACCCCTAGACTGAACCACTAATTAACTTAAGTTTAAACTTTCATTGTTCACGAATTTTCCCGTTTTAGCCGGATTCCGGGTGCAGTACCTTTCCGGCGAGAAAATGATTTTCTTATTCGAATTAAGCAGGTCTCCTTGAACCTAAGCCGACTATATCATTAGCTTTTAAAAATATCTTTTTTCTTCCCTTAATTTGAACCCCCACCCTTAAATATACAGAGACTTGATCTGTACTTTGACTCAAAGAGTCCTCGTGCCAAGTTTGAACAAAATATTTCAACCCCTTCGATTGATTTGTCGCCTAACAGACGGACGGACAGATAGACGGACAATTTTTGCGATTTTGCCCAAAAGCTCCAGTATTGCCACTTTTACTGAAGGAACTTGTGACTTTTGGCAGGAGAAAACACTGACATTTTGGCACCTACGAAACTAGGTCCTTTTCACCAACTATTAATGAGAAATCTCCCTTTATCGTCTTCATAATTGTAAGCCTCAACTTTTCTGCTTTATTTTTGTATTTACTGTGCGGGACCGGTCGCAGAGTTCTTGCTAGCTTTGTCAAAGATAAGAACATGCATGACAAATCGCATAATTCTGCGACCAGTGGCAACACCGATTTGAGCTTGATTAATTATAACTCTCTAAGAGCCCGCAGTTAGACGGCATCTGCTTCGCCACAAATCAAAAAGGTGGTGTTGGACAAGGATTGTATTGTTATACACAGAAATACCCGAGTCACAACAGTAGTCATTTTGACAAAAATTCCCTACAAAGTAGCAAATAAATACTACCAAAGAAAAAAATGAGGAAAATCTGCTCGACAAATGTATAATGTTAACATACCTCCATCTCAGTGGATATCGGAATAAAGCACCCTTCAGACTGACTTAAAAAGCTTAAGTCCACTTAAGGTTCTTACGTGATACGTAACGTAAGGAATGCTTACTTAACGTAGCCACTTAAGAAAGTTGAAAAAATTAAGCCGTAACGTAAGTACTTAACGTAAGGTCTTACATATCAATGTGAAGGGGGCTTAACACGCTCGATGTCGGCAGTTAGCCTTTAGTATCAGGAAGTCTGAAACCGGTGTTCTAGAGCTTTGACTTACCAGTCACAGTTCCGTAGATCTCAAATCCGCTTAGACTCAAGTAGTGGGTTTGGCCCGATGCGTTTCTTCCAGTTTGCATGATTCTAATGTGCCTCCAGCCCTGAGTCTCACTCGGGGTTGGTTCTAGAGGCCATGTCGCAGTAGAGCCAGGGTCGTTGAGGCTGCAGTCATCCGTGTGGTTAAAGAGGGAGATCCACGTGTTGCCATCTTTTGACACCTAGAAGAAAATGTTTTACAGTTACGTCCAGACCAAAAATTAGAGGTGATGAAGTAGGTGGTAGAGGCAGTCTCACGCTATTCTGTATGGCAGACTATAGTGTCTCTTTACCGTTTGATTTCCAGTCCAGCATGGAAAAGTGACAAGACAAGAATTTGCAGTACTTGACCAATGAGACCTGCGGAATCTGGCGACATTCCAGATGGGACATTCCAGTTGAAAACAATAAGATAAGATACGATTTTGATTGCCTTGTGAGCAAATGGCCATTGCAAATACATACACTATAAAGACAAATAGACAAAAATGAAAACAAATATGACCCCTAGAGGCATCTATCCATATTGGCTAGGGCAGGCTAGGACGCATTAGAACCTCTGGGACCTGGCCAACTGTATTATCTTATCGATAAGAACTCTTTACATGACACTGCACATCCATTCTTCATTTTCTACCCTTCCATTCGCTCTTAACAATGACAATCTTAATTTACGATTTACATATTAAGATTTGACGTTTCCAAGTCAAATGCTTTAGGTTCTTGTATACTATAGTAGAGTTATGCTTATGTGAACGTTTGTTGACATGGAATTCGCAATTTTCATGCACTAAAGCTAACTACCAGTTAGCCAAAGTAGGTAATTAAGGGTATCTGATAACACCTGAATAGGTAGTTTCGATCTTCATTCTACCATTTAGTCCAAAACTACACTGTTCACATTAAAGTTGTTCACATAAACATACCTCTACTGTACCACACAGCGGACATAGGGAAACACATACTGAATTTAACGAGGGAAGCAAAATCAAACGAAGTAGATAAAAAGGACAAAATACGACTAAACTGAAGAGCAAATAAACTCATTGTACCTGCAGGGTCCAATTTCGGAGCGCCGACTTCCCGTAGCCCCTAGCATGTCTGAGGGTATAGGCTGAGGGGATCAGCCAGAGGCCCAGGTCAATTGCAAACCACGCTCGACGATCATCATTAGTATGGCAATTCAGGGGCGATGGATCGCGGCTAAGAATGTCTTCCAATTTCCCATAGGGAAGAGTTCGGCCCTCGGAGCTGCTCACCATAACGACACCAGAAGCGGCGGGATTGACCCAGTCAGAGACGGTCCTAAAGGAAGATGTCAGTTAAAGAACAACAATTGTAGGACAATTAAGAAAGCGTTCGGAAGTTCATAGCTGGCCGCTGTAAAAAAAAAAGCTCCCGGCAGAAAATAAATCAAAGGGAAAGAAAATACTTACCAGTTTATGTAAAAAAAAAAAATACATATCTGGCAATGTGTATTTCTTTCAATGATTTATTTAGGTTTTCATTATCATTTCTGCTTACAAATCAGCCATATTTTAAAGATAGAATCAAACGCACTGAACAATTGTAGAATAATATAACATCTCTGATACACATTATTGCAGAAAAACTGTTTTTCCTCTACTCTTTCTTTACAGACTCTTTACCAACATTTCAGATGAACATTGGGCCATTTGTGTTTTAATTAGGGAATCTAAATGGCTGCAATTAATAACAAAATCTATAAACTATGGAGACGAGGAGGGGACTGACCCGTTACGCTATTCAGTTTCTGATCTTGAATAATAGTTGTATTTTTGCACATACCATGGTATCTGTTACCACTGTAACTGGTTCTGGAATTAGTCATTTTTCCAGTTACCGTGGTATCTGATACCATGGTTTCTCTGCAAAAAACACAATTGGCGAAATTGCGCTTTTCAGAGTCATCCCTAAAGAAACACGAATTTCCAGTTATATCACTTCCAAACTTCTTTCTCACCAATTTGACAGAATCCTAGTCTCTAGTGTTGGTAATGATGAAAGTGAGATGACTTTTTCAAATACCACGATCAGTTACCACGGTCGGATGGTGGTATCTGAATATCAGATGATAACTGCGAAAACGCCGATATCGGATACCATGTTATCTGCGAAAACGACCTTAGACCGAGGTACGAGATACCATGGTATATGCAAAAACGCAACTAATGTTGGTTGGTGTAAGGGTATCGACGACGGAAAAAGTACAGTTGTGTTAACAATAATTGTTACTTTCGATTGGTTATAGTTTCTCCCCGTATTTTGCCACATCAGAGAAATTAGTACAAAGGAAACTCCTTACTGGAAAACCTACAAAAAACCTACAAATTTAAGCATTTTCAACTATTCTGTGCAGCCGGAGGACCAGACCATCTGTTGCTTGATGATTCTGAGAGAGAGAGAGAGAGAGAGAGATGGGTTTATTTAAACAACATCGTAGCTGACAGCTAATTAACTATACTAAATAACAAACTAACACAAAAAAACGAAAAAAAAAGAAGAAAATATAACTCGGCTTTGTTTAGCAATTCCGTAAAAAAAGGTACAAACGAATTTGCGTGGCGGTTCGTTCGCGAAGCTACTGGAACCAGTTTATTTTGGTGACGTGTACGGTTGTTGGGCGGTGCAGTGGGTGGTAAGATGTCTCGATGCTGGGGTTTGGAGATAAGAAACTTCCTAAACCTCAGGATAATCTGCTCGTATCTTTGGGTCAACGTGGGGAGATCGAGTTTAGCAAGCGCTTCACCATAAGATAGCTGTCGATCGCCAATAATAATGAACAAAGCCCGCTCTTGCACCGACTCAAGTTCTTGGATGAGGTATACAGTACGCAGTGCTGCAGGTCCCCACAGTGGGCTTGCATATTCAAGAACTGGACGGACGTATGTGAGATAAGCTAGCAAAAGGCACTGGACATCACAGCCAAATCTACGCATTGTACTTAAAGACTGCAGACATGCATTTCCGGTTTTGACAACATTTTCAACGTGCAAGGCGAAAGAACAATCACTGGAAAAAGTAACTCCCAAAATCTTTATTGAGTCGACAATCGGAAACGGAACGTGCGGCGGTAAAGGTCAAGGATATTCTACTGGAGTGACTTCGTGTGAGGAGAAACCAAGACGGCACGTCAATTACGGCTCCTTATTTAACGTTACCATTGGTATGAGCGCCGAGCAAAGAATGCACCAAACGTATAAACATAAAAAACTTCGGACACAGAAGCATTTTTTCCATTTCTAAGTTTTTCCACTACTTCATAAGGCATTTAACCATCAGCAACACAATTAGTACGTACTAACCTCCCGTTCGTTCCGATCCAATACATGACACCATTCTGATCAAAGTCACTAGTCGGCGAAAAAGTAATCGGTTTCCCCTCTTTCAGCTTCTTTACGAAATTCAGCTGCTGACGTTCGCCGTCATGCCACTGTTTCGCCACCATTTTTAAAAGATGCTTTTCCAACTGACCGACTGTTGCTAATGGCTCCATCTTGAGGCATCGGCCCGAACGATCAATGAGGTTTGTCTCGCCAGGAGCGCGCTCGAGTCGGAAACGAAGGCGACGTGTGAGAATCTGGAAAAAAGAAAACAGGTTTCGGTGGGTATGGTTACGGCTTAAGTTTTATCCAAACCCGTATCGTTTAGTTTTGCCACAAAGCATATTTAATCTTTTGCAAGTTTGCACTTGATTTGGGAATTTCTTAAAGGACACCTGAACAATGAAACCATACTTGAACACACCATGGAGAATGCATTTACATGCATGGTCACGGAGAGCGTTCTTCTCCTGAGCGTGACGTTTCAAAAGAGGGATGTTCGTTCCTGGAGGTTGGCACATGCAGACTCCAAGACAAAAAGCGCAATTGATTCAAATCTTGTACAACGCTTGTCGGATCGTATTGGAATTTCTTCTAAATATACGTTTGGGCTTAACTGGTTAACAAATATTCCAGAAGAAGGGTTGATTGGAGACATTTGTTCATTTCTAAAATTTGCTCGGTACCGAAATAAGGACAGATACAAAATGGAGCAAAAATCATAGCTTGGAAACACTATTTCGTATTTGGATTGAGTTTTGTTTGCAGGCAATGTTAACGGAAGTCATACAGATAGGGACGATACTTGGTAATCTTCATTCAGGTGTCCTTTAAATAACTTATACATTTCTAATGATTTGACGTAAAAGACCAATTAGTTCCCATGCCGATCAGTAAGAGCCATGCACGCTCCAAACGTCATTCTACCTCACTATTTATATATATTTTTCCCTTGGTCGTATCGATTCGTAGTATTTTCATGGTTTACCTGACTTACCTGACTGTTCACCCCAACAGCGGGGACTGATTAGTATTTTAGTTTACCCTGGAGTTGTACCTGTCCCGTTTATTTTTTTTATCTACTTACACACGCCTTGAATCAGGCTGATGGCACTGAACATTTAACGTAAAATATCTGATGATAATAACAATATGCAGAGGTACGCACAGGACATCAGGAGACACTTTCTCAATAAATGTTTCTAAGGAAAGGAAGAGCGTGTTTCACCCCTCTAACAACAGCAACTATTAGTTACTATTTTCGTTCCAAACTCGTAACAAGTTACGATGCTGACCGTTCCAACCTTCTCGAAATAGTAACTAACAGTCACTATTTGCTTACCATGCTCGGGAGCGTAATAAGCGTGGTAACTACGCATCTCTGTAATGTGATTGGTCGGATTAGCCCGTGGCATGATCGTCTGCTGGAAAATACAAAAATCGTTCAAGCCTTGACGGCGAAAAGCAGAATTCGGGACCGCATGCGTAATTACTATGGTAAGTAGGGTCGAACACGCACTAAAGGACATTTTTTTGTTTGTTTTTTAATTCCAACGAAAAACTACGGCCATATCCGGTTTAGCTTGTGGTTAGGGAAGGATAGTCACTATCTACATACCTGTAGGCTACTACCAGTTCCAGGCAGGTCGTAAAGATAGACAGGAAGCTTCTCGATTGTCTCCAGGATAGTCACAAGCTTTTTGACAAGAATGCTTGTGGCTGAGGTCTTGTTCTCGTCTAAACTGGAATCCTAAAGAAATATGCATATATAAATACACCCTTTAGATATAAGTATACACTGTAGATAGTAAATTCCAAAACTTTCATAAAAAGGCTGAGAACATTCTTCTTCAAAATAACCTTTTCCTTTCTTCACAAAAAAACGCCATGATTTTAGAACAGACTATAGCCTGTTTGCTACTAAAGAAATATGCAATATATAAATACACACTTTAGATATAAATACACACTGTAGATAGTACATTCCAAAACTTTCATAAAAAGGCCGACAACATTCTTCTTCGTCACAACCTTTTTCCGTTTTTCACAAAATAAGCGCCCTGATTTTAGTCTGTTTACTTTGAACTTTGTTTTTTTTCCATCGTATTTCGTTATCCATTTATTAGGCTAATTTATCTTTAAGGGTCAGTTGTATATTAGTATGTAAGTGTGTGTGAGTTTGATTGACATATTGTTGTTCCTTTTTATACAGTACTCTTCAATTTTGAAGGATTCAAATAAATAATAATTATCATAATAATAACTATGAAAGATGAGTTTGACACGACTTAACAACCGATTACTCTTGGCCGTCTATGCAACGCCATGTTCGCGCCCATGTCTTCTTTTTAACCCCTCTGTGGAATTCCTTGAATAAAACTGAGCGTAAACAAGTCCGTTCTAATTTTTTCCGGTACTGCAAATATCTACTGGGAATTCCCATATGGTTCCGAAACTCTTACGTATCACAAAGGTACCATATTTTTGAAATAATTGAAAAAATGAATGAGTTAACCAGTCGTTTCATTAATCGAAGTAGAAACTGCACGATTTTCCACTGGCTAGCCTGGTATAGTCATGTGACTCAAGTTTGTTCTTGTTGTGGTTATTTTTAGTTATCGCAGCTTAATTTTGTATCGTATTGTTGTGTAATTCTCTTTTCTTTTTCTTTTTCTTTTGTTTCTTTACCAACTCCTCCGACCATTTACATTGTATTTGTATGGAGGGTTTAAATAAAATAAAATATTAACAAGTCCCAGCAAACGATTGACTTATTCCGTCTCGTACACGTCCCCCTCCCCCACCAAACAAAAATCTACCGGGCCCGTTGCCTAATGAGACAGTTGATTGTATGCTACAACGAGAAGACCTAGGAAGACTTAATGAAAAGTAATGCGTGATGATTGAGTTTCAAGAACAAGGATGATCGATCGGTTAGGAAAAAAGGGCCAGTCACTATTGTCAGTATCAAGGTGATCTTCTCTTGCGGCAGGTGTGGGATGGTTAGACTATGCAGGAGCTAACGGTGGTACGAAAGTATAAATACGTATTGCACTAGTATTTACGAAGAGATGTTACGCATACGCGAATCTGATCTAGTCTGAAGAGGCAGGACTCCGGCGGCGATATGTATGTCAGTGTTGAGGTGATGTTCTTTTGCGTACGTGAGCGCTTTGTTCTACTTCTGCACGACGACCCTGACAACTATTACTACCTGTGCTGTACTCTGTCCAGAAGAAATACATAGTATGTCCCTTGTCGGATGAGATTTTGCTTCGTAGATATTTCGGACCTTCTTGGCAAGTACGACCTATCTAGTACAGCGCAACGGCGAGAGCGCCGACCTAAGAATCCGAAGACTAAGTTTTGCCTAAGTTGGTTTTGTTTTGTAATTTAACGAATGCAGTATTTATACTACCGACCCCATGTTTTAGTTCGGCAAGCACGTAAGCCAATCACAGCACAACTTCTCACATCAAAACCTAGGAGACACGAAGAGTCAAAATACGAGCAACAGTCGTGTAATAACTTTTAAGGATTTAGACTCAATATTCAGGGTCTGTTATGCGTAAATGGAGTTATCGAAAAAAGTTGGGTCTCAATCAGAAAATATCTTCAAGTACGAAGGACACACGATGTTCAACTAGGCTCAGTGCGATTATTTCCAAAGTGCTCCGCGTTACGCAGGGGCGACCGGCTTTTAAAACTGCACTATCTTCTACATCTTAGAGCATTGTGACTGTCCTGCACAAATCCTCAATTTTTGGGCACAGTACTTCAATGTCGGGTCAACATGCTCTGGTATACCCTCGTAAATAATGGAGCCGACCTGACAATCTGAAAAGACTTATGTTTTTTTCAGAGATTTTGATCCTTCGAAACTGTGTCCTGATACCTTGTTTGCTGTGCCCGTGCTCCAAGGTACGGTGCCCCAGCGACGGATGGAGCACTTTGCCCAAAAATCGAGGATGTGTGTTTATTTGCATTGTGAAACAGACGGTATCTTATAAACTAAATTGCTCGGCTTACCGTGAAACACTGCAAAAACACATTTCTCCTCGCATCAACTGAATCATTTCTTACAGACGAACCAAGCAGATTCAGGAGACACTCCACCAGCTTGCAAGACTGAAGTTCAAAGGCTGATAGAGTCCCATCTTCACTCAGAATGGACCTTAAGGACACCAGGGACAAGGTCAAGGTTTGTTGCCAGGTTTCAACACCAGTTTCCTGAAAGGCAAACAATGTACCGTTAGCGCCGTAATTTCTGATACAATACGGGACGCGAACAAATTATACGTGAGGCAGAACCCAGTTGCCTTGTTCCTGACTTAACCACTTCCGTAGACGAAAACGGCCACGCATGCTCTAACAACTTCACGCAACATAAAACAGTGCCAAAGAGGGTGAGCTTCACAGTGCCAAAAATAAATCGTGCGAAATATTAATACTTATTCGCGCAATTAGCATCAGCACAACTCAGCACAAAGACTCATATACACCAAAGCAGATACAGACAAAATGTCGTATCTGACATATTTTCCGAAATACGTTTTATTGGGCGTCTGTATCGCCGAAGGAAAGATGCACCTTTAGGTCTAATGGTCGTATATGTACGACGCACAGACGGAGTATGGCTAACTCGTCATATCTACCTTGTGCACTGGTCTAAAAATTCGATTTCTTCGCTCTCCTGAACAGTTCTTAAAAGTGCAGATACGACCTTTTGGCTGCCCATAGGGATCATATCAAAATTTTTCTGTGACAATAACGGACAGTGTGTCGTCTGTTTTCTATTAAAATTGCACATCCTTGTGTTATATAGCGGTATGAAACTTCTGTTGGTTGTAGGTAGATCCAGATTTAGTCTGTCACAATTCTTAGGGATAACAGCCCCTTGAATCTCGATCTCGGGAAGCAGCAAGCTTTAAGTTCTGACACATAGTACCCCTGTCGAGCTATTGTTCGTTTGTCGAGTGAGTGATTGTTCATTTACTGACCACATTCAGACCGTGACAAAATCGGGGAATGCCCCACTCCAAACGTCATACAGATGAGGCGGTTTGGTTGTGACCGCGATAGTCTGAAGGCTGCTCACCTGTGTTACGTCAGACCTGTAGTCGAGAACGCATGCCCCGTACAGAAATTAGTAGGTTATTATTTCACCCCCCCCCCCCCATTGTCTATTACCCCAATCGTTGCTTTTTATATTGTTTGTTCTCAGTATTTATATGTAAATCGACCACTTTCTAGTGTTTACTGATAATTTTGGTTAGTTTTTAATGTATGTTTGACTTTACCATCTGTAATTCGGCTAGTCCGTAATTGGTGTTGAAATAAAACTGAATTGAATTGTATGGGGCCGTTTTGCTCAAAATACAGCGTACATGTCGGACTAACTAGAGCGGGTACAAAAGAGAGCCATTTCAGTTATACTAGGTCAGCAAGTGACTTCAAGTTCTTATGAATCTCTACTAACGGACTTATCTCTCCCCTCACTGCATGAACGTCGTAACACCCTGATTTTCAAATCTGGCTGTAAAATCCTTGCCTCTGTCCAACACCGTACTATCCTCCCACCTGATGCGACTATAAACAATCGTAACCGTTCGCAGCTAAAGCTGAAGCCAGTTAAAAGCAAAACTAAGAGGCACATTAATACGTTTGTGAAGTTTTTCGTTAACATGTTCAATAAATGTTTGTGTAACGTTAGTATTACTACCGCCATGTATCCCGTTATGTAACTTGATTAAAACGACGTAAGAACGGTCTATTTTTCTAAAAAACAGTCGTTTTTCGTAAATGAGTGTTAAAAAGAATGATGTTTTGTAAAGACAACCAAATTAGCTCGCTAGCAAACTTTGTCTAATAAACCTTACTTACTTTACTTACGCTTACTTACTACAACCCTAAAATAAATGAACAAATGACTGAGAAAGAATAAACCCCAAACTCGACTGAAATTACCTGCTCGTGGATTGCTTTGTCGATCTCTTCCGTAATTTTCTTCAGCTCGGCTACTGATTCTCTAGGTTTGCTTAGGGCTAGCTCAGCGAAGCTCCCACTGATCTCCCGAGCGATGGTGCGGACCTTTTGTTTCGTCTGTTCGAGCTGAGAGGTGAACTTTCTGCCTCTCCTAAAAAATCAGTTTTACAGTAAGTCGGGTTATAAAGGTTCTTGGTTTTTCATCCAAAAGAGAGTCCTGACAATTACCTACTGTCAGGGCAAAGTACCTTACATCCTCCTCCTCAAGGAATTCCGCCTCATAGCCTTAGCAGCCGGACGTGCTGCTCTTTATACATAAGTTCTGGAACAATCCGCGTTCTCAGCCCAGCCCCATTTTGCGCACCAAAGCCTCGATTACCTAGAGCTAAAGCTCTGAAGCTAAAGCTCTGAAATCTTGAAAAATTGACGTCAATTTTTAGCGTTTCGGTGTTCTTTTGATTATGAAATTTGTTGCATTTTTGCAGATAACATGGTATCTGATAGCACGGTCTCGTTTTCGCAGTTACCGTGGTAGCTGGTACCGCGACTGAAACAAAAACAAATGATTTGTATCATTTGATAACAAATGGCCCTTATGGCGTCTGTCATCACTACAGTGACTGCGCATTCAAAACCAACAATGCCAGCACAGAAAGACAACATACAACTTCACAAAACATACAAAATGAATTCAGCATGTCTCTTTACCCCTACATCCAACCTCTAGTCAACTTCAGATTAAACTTTTACTTTTCACAAATTTTCCGGTTTCAGCCGGATTCCGAGCAATCTATACGTCCGGTGAGAAAATGATTGTCATATGCGAATTGAGCATGTCTTCGTGCCCGCAAAACGAACATCTTATCAAATTGAAATAAAACTTCTACTTTAAATAAATTCTCCGGTTTTGGCCAGATTCCGGCCGAACTAATTGTCCGACGAGAAAATAATTTTCATATTCGGACTCAGCACGTTTCCTTGCCCTTAAATGGAACCTACAATCAACTTCATATTAAACTTTTACTTTTCACAAATTTTCCGGTTTTCACCGGATTCTGGGTGAACTATTTGTCCGGCGAGAAAATAAATTTCATATTCGAATTCAGATACGGACTTCAACCGAAATCGGCAAATAATAAGACCAAATTAACAGTTTAAATAACCGAATTTACGCAAGGACGGACCGAATGCGGCGAAATCGATGCGGACTGAACAAGAGTTGGATGAATTATCGAATTCGGTCACGAACCAGAACCAAATAAATCTGATTAATTACCGAATTATGTATATAGTACATAGCCAATCTTCGAACTTGACTTGTACTTTGACCTAAAGAGTCCTCATGCAAAGTTTGATCAAAATATCTCAACCCCTTCGAGAGTTATCGTGCTAACAGACGGACAGACGGACAACTTTTGCGACGTCATAGGTACCCCTCCACTTACGTTTTGGGATCCCAAAAAGCGGGAAAGAAAACAATGAGGCAATGCCACTTACTTGAAATTCCAACCAGCAGCCAGCTCCGGCCCGAGCGGTGCTTCAGCCGTGAAGGTTCGTTTCGTTCCTCTATTGCTTTCAAACATGAAGCCGCTCAGATCCTCCTTTAGAATGGTGGCCTGCTGCTAATTAAAAAAATAAAGTTACCCTCAACTGTACCGGTTAATTAGTCAACTCATTTTTCTCATTTGCGGATACTGGCCACAGGTGTAATTTGACCCTTGCCTGTAGAACGCGACTCTTGATTGGATAATATTTAGTATTATATTTAATCAAGAGAAAATGAAAAGAAGATCAATGTACTTCAAATATTTAAAATATCTTCTAAATGTTCCACCTTGGATAAGCAACACTTCGATCAGTATAGACTTCAATATCAATGACCATATAGTTTCAACTAAAACACGGAGGTTAAAACTGAAAGGCTCGTTCTATCCTTCCCACAGTTTGTACCCAATCTTAAAGTTTAACCGAAAAGGGCTGGGATAGGACAATCTAGTTACCCATCACTAATTCACTTAAATTGGCTTGAAAACCCGCTGAAAATGCGTTACTTCGTTGTTCCGCTATTCACGAATAGTCGATTTTGAAATAGTGGGATTTCCGTGTGATTTGTGGTACCTCTATCTAAAACTGTTCAGGCATTAAGTAGTCTTCAAGAAGTTCACCACCACCCACTGAAAAGCCGCGTTTGTGTTGAGATTAAAAGTTCCCGCGTCATGGTAGAATTCACGTTGCGGGGACGACCGCAGATGTTCCGAACGTCATAACTGGAGCAGATGGTGGAAAATAAAAAGTCACTTAGCGGAATCTTGAGTGTACTGAGGTTAAATGACACAATAATAAGTTGGCTATTCTGTTAAACTTTAAAAGTCCATATAATTTTGGTAGTACGATCGGTCAATAAACCCATATATCAACCAGATAACTTCAGAGCGAGGACACTCAGTTCGTAACCCCCCTTTCACATGGAATCCCCAAGCAGAGAACTTGTTCCACATACTTGTTGTCCCTCGGAGTTGGTGATATTAACTTCTCCTTGTTTTTTGCACTGCAAGGACCAGTTTCCAATGGTTAGAACGGTCTGACTAGGCACGGATAGAATGGTCTGGCTCTGAACACCAGGTGGCACAGAAGCCCGAACACGTTGAAGTTTGTCCAGAAATTCGCCACGATTCTCTGAAAACGAAGCGAGAATTAACGGCATTGAAATGATCTGTGTTCCGAGCGTTTTGTTTTGGCAGGAAAAAGGACACTGCTATAGTCGCATCTACCTTAAACATGAAGAAGCGGGTAAAGGTGGGTCGCAAGATGAAACTTGCCTAATTACTGGAACAGGATGCCAATATATATCATAGACGTGATTTATTTTTAGAAGATCTTCCTCTTATAAAACCCCTAAAGAGCTTAAACGTTTATATCCCGTGTGAGCCAAAAGTCCAGTGGCTCAGCATTTCCATTACTGACAAAAATGTCAAGCTTTCGGCGCAAGCAGCTCTCACTAAGTTCTACAGCAACTAAGTTCAACAGCTTTTTGTATTCATTCGGTTGATTATCTAAATACTATTCAGCTCAAACTGACTGCGAATTATATACGAAATGACTCAATCGGGGCGCTAAGATTTTCTTCGGCGATATTTCGGCCCTTTCTGGCAACGGTTCAAATCAAATCAAATCAAATCTTTTAATGTAAACAAGATACAGTCTCTCATAGGCATAGCCCAAATCTGGTATCTTTTAGTCAAAAGATACCATACGGTTCTCGTCTACTGTAGCTGGAAGAAACTATTCTTATTATTAATAATGATTATCACTGCAAGTTCCTTTTATCCATATTTGACAGTGGAACACGGATACGTCAGCTGCATTTTATTAGCTATATTTCGGCCCTTCTTGGCAAGTTCATTTTCCAGCTTGAGCCTGAAGAAGAATCTTGACAAGAAGGGCCGAAATATAGCTCGAATAAAATGCAGCTGACGTATCCATTTTGCACTGTCGTATGTGATCCGCAGTCATTTTGGGCTGAAAGAAATACTTTTTTTTTCCAGCTATAGCCTGACGAGGACGCTTGCCAAGAAGGGACAAAATTTCGCTGAGGAAAATCTTTGCTGAATTGTCCGTTTTGCGTCATGGTTTCTACGTTTCTTTCTCTTTCTCGCCTACTCCATTTCAAGAAAGAGGATTTAGCGGCTACTCGTGTCGTGTCTCATATTTTCGGTTATTATAAACTCCTTTTTTACTAGCTATTTTGGCTCGAAAACCGTAAAATCATCAACGAACTTTCGTTCCTAAAGACAACATCCAAGCTTGACCAGCAGCATAGAAAGCTGTCGGTCGCAGCCTTTCTCTGCACCACGGTGCAGTCCATCAGTTTGAAGAGTGTGGTTACTTATTCTCATCCAAGTTGTTACTCTTCTTTTTTGGTCTTTTCTTTTGTTAACACATAATATTAATTAATTCATTCAAGTAGGGTAGGGTAGGGTATGTAGGATAGGGTAGACCGAGAGAGGGGAAGATCTTGCCCATGATTCTTAAAGGACCCCTCGTACTATCTACTCTTCAACTCCCAGTATTTCAAAATAATTGAATACTTAAAGACTAGGCTCTGCTTTCAACAAATTATCCACGGCATTGGCTGTTTTAAGCCATTTTCGACACCCTCTGACTCGTAACGAAACGAGGAAAAATTTACATAACCGGTTTTTCTGATGGAAAAACTTCTTGTCGACAGCGTGATACGCATCAAAGGCAGTAAACACGGCAAGTGAGAAAACCAACGTTTATTAGAGGATTAGAATGTACTGTACGAAATTCAGGCCTCCGGCCTAAGAAATGGTTGGAGTGATTACGGAAGTAGGCTGCGTCAGAATTATAGGTAAGATATGTCCTTTAACACCTTGACCAACAAAAGCAGTACCAAGGAACAAGTCTTGAAACGACAAGCCGCAAGAAAAGACACTAAGACGAAAATCACTTTTGATCTTTAACGGTTCAATGACCCACCGCACCCACCCCATCCAAGAATCAACATTTTAGAATTTTCTATAAGTCGCTTGTAAAAGATACAACGGAAACACACGAAAGGACAGACAAAGCGACAACAGACAATAGTTGTGTTTTGCAGATACCAATGTAACTGGTTGTGGTCAAAGCAATACTGCGGTTCCTTTGCGGAAACAAAAATTGCCGAAAACCGCAACTGCACCAAAAGAAATACTTATATCCACTCTTATTACAAGTACCAGTCTTCTTTTCCACCAATTTGACACAAACCTAGGCTCTTGTGTTGGTGATGGTGAAAGTGAGACGAATATTTCAGATGTCACGACCAGTTACTACGGTCGGGACCATTGTATCTGAATATCAGACACCACGTTAAACGGCGATACATAGTAACTACCGCGGTATCAGATTACCACGACTTTAGAGCGTGGTATCAGATACTATAGTAACTGCAAAAGCGTCACTAATGGTACAAAACAGCGAGTCTTACCACTAGTATCAGTGCCGCCTTCCGGGCTTCCGGAGGAATACATGGTAGCCAGTTTGCCATCCAGGAGAAAACGGAACCAACCGTTCGATCCACTAGATAACTCGATGGCCACACTATCCGACCAGAAATACATGCAGTCCTTCCCTCGGGCGAAAGAGAAGTCTTTCCAGTGATATGAGCGGCCTACGACGAGTCTAGTGGCGTCTTCAGCAGCGAGCTCACTACTGGATATTTCCTGAAGTAAAAATGACGTAAAACATTTGTATATTTTCACTCGTCAGTGTCGAGGGACAGAAATAAATAATTGACATTCAAACGGTCAGGGTGGAGGGGGGGGGGGCAAGATGAGGCTGCGCAGCCTTTGAAAGCGATCAAGGGTCAGTCACTGTCACGTCAGCCAAGCTGCATTTTCAAGCAGGATTGAGTTATCTGAGGCAGTCACGAAGGCATCATATGCACATCATGTCATTTTACCTGATTTGAGACCTAACAAGTAGCAGGCCCGATACGCGACAAATAAAGAGGGACACTTTTCCCAGAGACTAGTAGGACCACCCCCAAACTCAGCTCATCGTTATCTGAAATCTTTTGTACCCTATTTCAACCAACATTTTAATTCCAGGTAATTTAAACGATATTAGTAAGTTGTACGTACATTAAAGATGAAAGGTCTATTTATAAATTAGTGATTTTGCGTGAATGAGGATCCAATGCTAGAATGTTTCACAGAAGCTATTAAGGAAAGTAAGCACATAACTATTATTATTATCAACTGTGTTCGTACATACTTACTTCCTAATGTACTCTGTATAACGGTAATAGTGTTGGAACAGCCACTTACAGGTTTGTCTGTCTTTCCTATCAACTGGCCTTCTTCCTCTGCTGTAATGGCCGCTAGCTGCTGGACTTGGCTGAACACCCCTAGACGGGCCAAGTTCTGAAGACTGAGGTCTGGGACTTTTTTCATCAAATCCTTGACGATCTGAAGGCCTATCAACCTACCATCTTCATCCTCCTGCAAAGAAAAACGTTTAACCTCTTTATTCGTCTTCTCATCCTTCTCTCTAACAAAACAAGACTATAGATTTCGGCGGGATCCCAAAAATTTAATATTTATTGGACTTGTTGATCCAGACAATCGGATCTTGTAGATTTCCGGTCGTCGCCAGACCCGTTTAACATTTTGCTATGTATACGTAGTCAACCTGTTGAATATATAAACAAAACAAAAAACTATTTTGGTGTTTTTTGGTTCCTCTTGGCTTCAGATCCCAATCAGTATGCATGTTTACTCCAACATCCCATCTTTAATCGACTTTAGTAAACTCTTTCACTTTAACCAAATTCCTCGCCTTTGCTGTATTAATAATAATAATTTAATACTTTATTGGAAAAAGCCTAATACGGCCATACAACAGATTCCTGAAGCACCAACAACAATTTATAACACTAAAAATGAAACGCAAACTATTTTCTTCTTTTCATTGCATTCAAAACGAAAGAAACTACCTCACGGATTACACTTTTATTCGTCGACTTTAAAGTTTAACCGAAAAGGGCTAGGATACTACAGTCTAGTTACCCATCACTTGTTCGCTTAAGTAATCTTGAAAACCCGATGAAAAAGCGTTAGTTTGTTTTTCTGATATTTCCAAATAATCGATTATCCCACTGTGCTTGCCGCTCTCCCCGTTTTTGTGATATCTCTATGGTGCCTGGAACATTTGGCAACAATACCAGCAGCAAACGAGTAAATAAATTGTGTATCAAATAAACAAAGAAGTGTCTGCAGTCTGCAGTGCCAAAAACTAGTGCTAGCTAGGGATGTGTCTTGTGTAGTGATAGTGCAGTGATTTTCGCGGGCGAATTGTGGACGGATTCACCATGGGAAAGCGTCCACATTCCCAACGTCCCTACTGGAGACTACTGTGGACAGAATGAAAATCCCCAATAGGTGTTGTAATAATTCAATGTATTTGAATCTAAGATGTAAAAATAAGTTGCCTTTTCAGTTAAACTTTAAGATACCAGGGAAGAGAACACCACCAGCCATCCCAACTAAACCCAATGAAGGAAGCTGCATGCACAGCAAAAGAGCTGGTGACATTGCGAGGCGAACCAAGAATCTTTCAATCCAAATATTCGGGTTTTAGCAAATTTTGCTAGCTTATCCATCAAGTAAATAAGGCAACCCCGATACCGAATCTCTAATCAACTTCAGAAACTACTTTCAGCTTAAACAAAATTTATGGTTTTGGCCGGGTTACAGGTGAACTATTTGTCCGGCAAGAAAACAAACTTCAGATACGGCAGCCTGTCTCTTACCTCTTCAAAGACTATCTCATTAGCTTAAAAAACATATTTTGTTTACCCTCAATATGAAACCCTCTCCCCCATCTCTGAGTATAGGGCTACAAGACCTATCTTCGACTATGACCCTTATTTTGATCCAGCGGACCCTCATACCAAGTTTGAACAATATATCTCAACCTCTTGGAGAGTTATCGTACTAACAGACGGACAAACTTTTCTGAGTCATGAGTATACCGTCAAAACTGCTATACTGATATGCTAAAAGACAAGATTTGCAGGAGATAGCTCATACAAGACAATCGAGACACAACAAATAGGCTATAGATGAACCAAGTACACAAGCATTCAGATCAAATTCTAGCCCACGACCGCAAAGAGTTCGACCAAGCCAACACAACACACGCGATCGCGATCAAATTTCGTCACGAACGCACGATAAGGTTTCGGCCTGTATTGGACAGAGGGTAGGGACTGGTATCGCCACCTATTTTTTTTTCGAAAATTATTCGACAAATTGTATTGAAATGTTCACTAGAGAGTTGTCAAATACATTCTGCCTTTTAGACCCAGTAAATGTCGATTGAGACTTAGGAGATAACAACACTGACCGCATATACTTTTTGTTTGTACTTAGTATGTTCAAAAGCTGCAACACCACGTATCCCCACCCTCGTTGGGTTTTAAAACTACCGGTTACATTTCCCGTTTCGGCCCGATTAAGAGTTAACTACTTGTATAGCAAGAAAATGAAGTTCAAAAACAAATTCAGCATGTCTCCTTATCCCTTACTCAAACCTCTAATCAACTTCAGATAAAACTTTTACTTTTAAAAAATTTTCCGGTTTTTAGCGGATTATGGTTGAACTACTTGTCCGGCGAGAAAACAACTTTCATATTTGGATTCAGCATGCCTTCTTACCCCTCAATCGACTATCTTATTAGCTTTTAGAAAAAAAATTGTTTGCCCCTTGATTTGAAATCCCTCCCCCGCCCCTAAATATAGAGAGAGACCATCTATGAACTTGACCTGTACTTTGAACCAAAGAATCCACATATCAAATTTGAACAACATATCTTAACCCCTTCGAGAGATATCGTGCCAACAGACGGACAGCTTTTCCGAAGTCATGGGTATCCCCACTTAGGTTTTGGAATCCCCCCCCCCAAAAAAAAATTTGGCCAAAAAAAGAGGCTGATGTATTTGGCCTCGAACACAGTTTGCCATCTTCCAGTTCATCGCTTTCACACGGATTAGTTTCTGAAAGTCACCCCATACCTCATTATCAGCACGTGTGACAGACATAGTAAAATCGGTAGCGTTCCATACGTCATCACTCTTACGGGAGTTCCTGCAGAACCGATAGTTATTATCACTAATGATGCTCGCGACCATCATAAGTAAATTGTAACAATCGTAATAGTCGTGGAACGAAAATAATAAGTGGGAGGAGCCAATTTACTTATTACTGCGGGCTCTGGAACGGCAATAATAACAAGAATAGTAACAATCGTAACTAATAATAAGTTGCTGGAACGCTACCATAGGTCCCCACGTTGATGAGTCGAAAATCTGCCGTATGCTTCCCAGGTAATGGAGGTTTTGCACTTCCTCTGGCGTAGAAAGTGAAAGTTGCTAAGTTCTGATCGCTACCTTATGGATCCCTGTTCTACTGTCTCGGTCACAAGTGCTGATAATGAACAGAACGTAGTCTACTTGGAGCGCTGAAATGGAGTAGGGCGAATGACAGGTTTCCGGCCCCGCGTGAGACGCTTGGTTTCTCTTGGCTTCAGATCCCAATCTCATTTACTCCAGACCGCAATCCGTAGCTGAAAGTCGTCACATAGCATTCGCTGCCAGGGAGAGCTGAATAGATTGTCCTGAATCAAGTCCCTTACCGACGCTTTTCTAAACAAATTGCACAGTCACTCTTAATTTAGATGATTTTTACCTTCTAGTTATTTCTAAGCTTTCTTTCACACTACCAAACAGTTCCAATCCGGTGCAAGACTCCACCACTCCCCTTAAAACTCAAATGTCAAGCAAGAATGATAGTAAGTCTTCGGTTATGCGGTTTAGCAGACTGACAGAGAAACTGCTGAATATCCATCGTCATTGAGGCAGCGTAAACCGTAAAATTGCTTGGGATAATAATCGACAACGACCCGAAATGGAATTCTCATGTTGACAATTTTATCCGTAAAACCAACTTTTTAATTAAGTCCCTTTACCCTTAAACCTTTCGGTTTTCTAAATGCCTCCTCTGTTATTTTAAGACTTATATCCGTCTTCATATAGAATATGCTTCACCGATTTGTCATTCTTCTCTTTCTGCAGAGCTCCCTGATCGCCTGGAAAATGCCCAAAAGACAGTAGTGAGCATCATTCTGGGTGATCATAATATTTCATATGAAGAAGCTCTCCTTAAACTCGACGTTCCTAAATTAACTGACCGCAGAAATACTCTTCCAAAAAATTTTGGAGCAAAGATAATGTGTTGTCCCAGAAGCCCCATCTATTTCCCCCTCCTCTCCCGTCTTCCGTGCGTCGGTCCGAGAGGAAGACTGGCTATCAGTTTTCTCCATATCCTGCTAATTCTTCTGCCCTATTTTTCATATTTTCATCAAATCATTTATTCTGGTCATATCTTGCAAGTGTATTAGTTTATTTGTTTCATGTCTGTCTGTGTATTTCGTAAATGATTATTTTTATGGCGATGTGCAGACTGCAGAGTACTTTTTCCACCTTACAGAAGAATAAACCCACAGGATGCGTGTACTTGTGTTAAACACTAAACAACTTCTGACATTGCGGTGACCTTTGTGTTTCAACTACAGTCTCGTCCCCCCCCCCCCCCCGATACAATTACAAATACTAACCTCGTTATCCAGCACAGACGCTATGACTTCCGCGACCGCTGGGACATCTCTCTGTTCGAGGGAAGCGAGCAACTCCGCCGTCGCGTAATGACACGCTTTACGCATCAAATTCAAACTTGACTTCCTCACACTTTGCAGCAGGGTGGACTGATAAGTACTGGAAAACAGGGGGAGCAGTCGTCGAATGTAGACTGGGACCATCTCGGGGTCTCCCTTGACTTCGGGTGCAGGGGAGTCTTTCTGCTCTGAGCGTTTATCACCCAACTCAGATGGAACGGGAGCCATCCATTCCCCAGGAGACTGTAGGATTGAGGCGACCTCCCTGAAAATTTAAAGATAACTTTGAATGTTAACGAGGCTAATAAGGATGACGCAGTCGTCATGTCTCCACTGTTCTAGAGGGAAAATATTTTTGCTTCCCAGTACCTGAGTTATTAGTTTATCGAAAACATTTCCGTCTGACTCCCTTTCTTTAAGGAACTGTCCGTCACACTTGGTCAAGGACCTTCCCTGATGTACAAAATAAAATAAATTCTTATTGTGCAAGTGAAACATAACAAATCTAATCCGGAAGCACTGTACGCTTGTCATCGCTTGATTGATTGGACCCGTCCGTGAGATAAGAAGTGCAACTGACCTGTGTCCTTCGTCTGATCTTTCCCTCGCTTTATCCAAAGCCGTTTTACCATCTTCATCACGCAAGTCCGGGTTGGCTCCGTATTTCAGCAGAAGCTTCGCAATGCTGGGTCGTCCGAAGCACGCAGCGTAATGCAAGGACGAGCTTCTCTGACCTAAAATACCATGATGCGAGCCACAATAAAAAAGACAGAACATCGCTAACTTCAGCAGGTGTCACATAGGTTATTAACAGAGCCAGAGAAACATCGCAACTACCGGCTCATTGAGAACTTCTACTCAAACATCGCAGACTTAGAGCTGCGTTTGATTTACCTTACACCGTTAACTACCAGTCAACCAGAGAGGTTGTGTTCCACCCTACTTACCTCGGTTACTACACGTCACGGATCCTTTTTTTTTTGGGCGTCATGGCTGGAACGAACTTTTTTATTTTTCAGTAAAATATGTGCCCCGGGCTAATGGGGCCAACTCCCGTCGCAGAGGTCGTAATTACCACGCTTACTACGCTAGTTACTATTTCGAGAAGGTTGGAAAGGTCAGCGTAGTAACTTTTCACGCGGTTGGAACGAAAATAGTAAGCACTGGTTACGATTGTTAGGAGGGTGGAACACGCTGAGAATGGACTTTTTCCTCGGTATCATTCTATTGGGTTCTCTGTTAATGCTAGGAATAATGACAACTGTTCTCAGGCGTTAAAAGCTTTGTCAACTGTACAGTCGACCAAGATAAATCGAACGCTCACAGTTAACGGGGAACTGCAGATAAAACGTCAAAATTACGATTTAAGTTGACCGGAAAACTGAATCGAACGTATCTTACATTCTGGGACTTCTTTTTTTATATTTATTTGAACAAATTCGCCTGCGGCGCTTTATTCTTGCGGAGCATTTTATTCTCAAGTTCTTTATTTACGGAAGCAGCGCAAAGGCTGCAACACACCGACATCTGTTTTCTGGTCAAACAATAAATTTTCAATTAAATATTTAATGTCCGCAGACGACGAACATTAAATCTTGGGACTGTCGCACTACATAAACAAGAGCTACGAGCTCATATGGCACTTGTGACGAGTAGGTCGTGTGAGAAACGAGAAAGTAAATCAGAGCATTTTGCCGGAAATTCCAGTACTCCTCCCCACCGTGCTCGGATCGAATCTGGACCCTAAAGTATGTCATCTAAGTCACACAATCTCTCTACACTCCAAGTTTCACTCAAATCACTCCACTCGTTCAATCCCTATGCGAGCCACAACATTTCCAGGACTCCCCCCTCCATCACCTCCACTGTGGCCGAAAACGACTTGGCCGAGGACTTGGCCACATTTGTTATGATATTTCCTTTTTCCCTCGTATGACGCCAACCCCTAATGACTTGGATTTGCCAAAGTGGCCACCTGAATACGGTTGCCTAGAGTTATCGAGGCTCTTTTTGAATGGATTGCATTTCGTTGGCCGGATCGGAAAATGAATTACATATCAGACTTAACCTGACCAGCACTGAAGCTGATGCTGCAGCCACTGCTTCTGAGGTAAAAACGATTATTGAGAGTAGCATGGCCTCCCTAAAACTCGGCTTAAAAAAAGATCTTGATGATATTTCGGCGAATCTGCAAGCGAACCTCCAAAACATTTCTGCCAAAGTAACGGAGGTAGAGAAGCAGCTCGCGACCAAGTGCTCTGTGGAAGATGCAAACAAACTAGTCTCCGACTTGGTCGCCACAGAGATCCGCACGGTCCAGTCTCAAATCCATGAGACACTCGATTCCGAGGTTCGGCGTATTCTGCGCTCTGAAAAAGACAGGGAAAAACGTCGGCTCAACTTAATAGCCTACGGGATCCCACTACAGTCCGACGAAGCCACGTTCATTTCTGAATACCTGCGCAAGGATTACGGCTTGGCAGCAATACCTATTGCAAATGTCAAACGATTGTCACCACCAGGTGCTCCCTCTTTGACCTCCGAAGTTGCAGCTCGTCCTCCCCCTGTCATTTTCACCGTCCGATCTTTTGATGAAAAAAAACAGATCCTAAAAAAATCCGTCCTATCCAAAGGGGACATCAGGTTCCATAGCGACGAATCTAAAGATGATCGTGGCAAACGTAAAGTGTTGAAAGAGGAGATCCGTTTGAGAACTGCTGCTGGTGAATCCGATCTTGTGATCCGCAATCTCAAGATTGTCTCAAAAAACTCGACGGCCGGGAGTGGTCAACCAGCACTCCCACGAGACCCGAATGCAGTGTACCTGAATGCAGCAGAAGACCCGAATGCAGCTGGGACTTCAGGGCTCCAGACCACCCCGATGATCCACTAGACAATTCCACCTGTGTTGAAAGTTCTGTAAATAGTGTCTATGATAGTATCGTGAGTTCTGATGATTCAATAAACTGTTCTGCAACTACTGAATATGAAACTGCCAAATCCAGTATCTTTAGTGAAACTTCTGAATTAACTAGTCAGCCTTGCGCAAAATGCGGTAGCTTCGGCAACACTGACAGTTTATCGACGAAGACGGCTACGAAGGACCAACCTTGCGCAGACTGCGGTACCCGTCGCAACAATGCCCACGTTGACCCGAAGAAAACGGCTGAGAGGCTGAAGATTCTGTCAACAAATGTTGATAGTCTCCCAAACAAACTATGTGAACTCAAGGCACTGTTAACGGAGACAGGAGCAGATGTAGTATGCCTATGTGAGATTAGGCCAAAGTATTCAGTAAGTAAACTAGAGACTAATCATATTCAGGTACAGGGTTACAGTGTATTTTCCAACTTATCTGAAGAGACATCAAAGAGAGGAGTAGCGATTTATGTTAGAAGTGGACTGAAAGCTCATTCCTTGGATTTAACGTTAAAGTTCAATGGGCTGATAAAACTATCACGTTGTCATATTACCACCCCCTAGGATGCAATGTTACATCAGAAATCAGTCGTTTCTTACCCAATTTATTTTTGGTGAAATACGGTTACGACGATTTCTGCTGCCTGCCGAGCTCCAATTTTGCTAACCTTGACAAATATAAGCGCAGTTTTCTTATACCTCTCTTATCTTTGTTATTTAACATTTAAAACTCTTTTTATTCCTTTAGAAAGTTATTTTTATAGAAATTAGATATAAATTAATGTATTTTCTTGACTTAATATTGGCTCTGCCACAAGTAAGTCTGATATATATGTTCATTTCTGTATCGAAACAAATTTCAGCTCTGGAACAAAAACAAAACAAAACCTTGTAAACCAGATTCAGCTTAGCATCATCAAAGGATAGGGATATACCTCACCCTGGTAAGTTTCTTTCAGTTAATTTTGACTTTTCTTTCATTATAATATCCTAGAGGAAATCTTGCCTGCTAGAAGGCAACTCTGTAGCCTAATGCATAAATCCTCGATTTTCGGTCATATCATATGCTATTCTCTAGTACTAGAGCAGTGTTTCGGCCTGTCCCAAGGTATGTCATTGCTGTTGTTTGGTTCGTGTGTAGGATTTCCAATTTTTTGCCCCATTCCTGATTTTTTTTTTTTTTTTAAATGTCTCTTTGGTCTGTAAATAAATTGGTACATGAGAGGTATCCAACCCAGATCCAACCTGAATTTAGATAACTTCGAACTTGCCCTGAAGATATTACCAGCAAACTTCTGCGCAGTCCCAAATTTATCCTAGATCATGCTAGATCTTTCTTCATAGAACTTATAAATACAGTAAATGTAGGCTATGCTTATTTGAACACCTCTGTCGGTTCTTTACATAGCTTGCCTAACCAGGCACCATGTCGATACCCATGAGCAACGGCTTGGAAAACCCATGATGTTCGACAGATCAAAAATATGAAGTGAAAATCTGCTTTTCCCAACAGATTTGTGTGGGGTATTGTTCTCTTTCTCCGAAACATGGGGCTACAGCATGTAAGCATCATCTAAGAAAGTAGTCCTATATATAAAGCCTATATGCTTATTTGAACATACCCTAACAATAAATTGTCGCTGAAGAAAATGATAAAACCATCCTTGGTAACTTGCTACTTGCCTAAACCTAGTTCTTTCCATACCTTGCCTAGTCAGGCACCATGTCGATACCCGTGAGCAACGGCTTGGAAAACTCATGATCTTCGACAAATCGAAATTATGAAGTGAAAACTGATTTTTCCAACAGATTTGTGTAGGGTATTGTTCTCTTTCTCCGAGACATGGGGCCACAGCACGTAAGCATCATCTCACAAAGTAGGCATATATATATAGCCTATAGCCTATACGCTTATTACCTATATGCTACCCTAACAATAAATTGTCGCAGAAGAAAATGTGAAAACCATCCTTTGTAACTTGCTACTTGCCTAAAATGTTGAACTGGTATCACAATTAGTAGGCTAATATTCGAAGAAAAAGTTGGATATTTTCGGCAACATGTTGGTCAAGAGATTCTATGCACACATAAACTTTGCTGGAATTTTCCTTTCACTGATAAACAGCCTTCAAATGTACATGGAACTGATTCCAAATTGCTCTACCTTGCTCCTAGTTTGTTCAAACAAGCGAATGAAGAAGAGAAGTTTGAAACAAAAGAATTTCTGTCGACAGATATTTTTCAGTTTAATTTTGTGGCATTAAGATTGAAGAAATAGTTAGTTACTCAGTGATACCAAGTTTTTTGTTCCCCCTTTCTATTTCACTGTTTTGTAGACATAAACAAAGCCATGTATGGACAAAATCAAGATAGGAATTCAAATAAGCATAGACTACCTCGACTCTTTCTTAGAGCATGCATTTCCTAATGTTACGACATTGTGCCCAAATACTGAGGATTTGTGAATGACTTATCCAACTGAGGTCCAACATGCAAGACATCTACTCCCTTGTTTTCAGTTGTGATACAGAAATAACTATTTAGATTTCTGGTTAAGAATTTGTGACTTGTCATTCTGAACCACAGTAGGTAGAATGGAAAACCAAGCAGCACGGGACACCCTTACCATTAGTTCCCTACGCATTTTTGGTATTAGGCATGGTATTAAGTATTACGCATTTTTGGGTGGCTGGGCGGTGGGCAAAAAAAAAAAAAATGGCTGTCTGGAATCCAGGCTTCACCCTTATAAATTATGCAGTCTAGGGTAAAATTTAAAAGCAAGACTTGGCCTTTACGTTTGAGTAGGGTACAACCCAGTCATACACACAACCCAGGGTACAACCCAGTCATACACACCTACAAATTTTGGGAACAGTCAGTGCTCTAACATTCCAGCAGCAGGATTGTGGGCATCCCCCACTGTATTCCAACAGATAAGCACTGTGTGCATTAAGCTGGGGCACTGTGTCCTGGTTAAAGGTATAATTGTAAATTGAAAAAGAATTTTTTTTTCTCAAAAAGATTTTTACTTGGGGGAGAATTACCCTTGAGTCTACCACAAATCTCTGAATTTTGCAAGCCCCATGCCAAACATTGGATATACATAGCATTGGGTAGATCCTATCCCCAAGGCTAGATAGTTTAGGCTAGATAGGGTATATATATAAATCATAGGTTTGTAGTAGACTGCTCGTTTTAAACTCTGTAGTACTAGCTATAATAATATTTGCTGCAAGCAAGCTCTGCTACTTTGCCCCCCCCCAAAAAAAAAAATTAAATAAAGAAATAATCAGGTTTATCAGTACCAGTAATATGCCCACATGTACTAACCACTAACCCAGTATAAAACCCAGCAGAGATATTATAATCCCAAACAATCAGCAGCTAATTGATGAGTTTTGATTCTGTTCTTGGCCAGAAAAGGCAGTAATTGATTAGTAGGTATCGACTAATGTATCAGGAGTTTTTCAGAAACTTGAACTTTGGCTGGTCTACTAGGTGATAATGTAGTCCCTGATCCAGATTAAAAAATAGCAGGTTGCTTTACTGTTTATGTTGGGTACCGTACCCTACTTATTCCCCGTCGTCACCCATTTGCTATGCTAGGCCAAACCGTTTTCTTACTGAATGAACCATTTAGGTAGCATCTAAAAAATGTGGTCAGAGACTTCTAAGAAACTATCTTGTCATACTTCTTGGTGAGGTCACAATTAAATTTTGGGGTAAATTCTGATAACCAAATAATTGACCAGCAAATTTGATAACTGATAATGGTTTCTGTTTTAGACTGAAGTGCAGTCAAGCCTTCTGAAATTCAGAATATTGTCAGCACCATCCATAAAGCAAAAGACACAGACGTATGTACCCGTGGAACTTTCTGCATCTATAGAGGCTCTGTCATCATAACTGTTACAGGAATCAGCAGGGCTTGGAAGAGAATCACAATAGGTAAGTTTTTAACCCAACACGTAACTTACAAGGGCTTCAATGGTTTTCTATCCAAAGGACCTTTGGTCATTAAAAAAACATCCAAGTAACTGGTTGGTGGTTGTAAATATTATGCCAGTAGATAATCAAGAGTTTTATTTGTATTATCTTTCTTGCTTGAAAGTAGTTGCTGTTTAGGATGGGAATATTTCAACATTTCGGATATCAGTTTATAAATGCGTACTCCCTGTAAACATTTGAACGCCATTAATTTGTGTTGCCTTTCTTGCTCGTTACTAGTTGATGTTTAAGATGGAATATTCAGTATCTGAAATCTTTCTTGCCCTCATCCTTGACCAGAACAGTGGATCGGTTTGTGAGAAGTATAAGCTAGAGATTTGATTTGTTTGATGTTTAAATTTTTTTTCATCCGCACCAGAGCAAAATAACACTAGGAAGTAGCACCGAGACTTGACAAAATTCACACACTCGAATAGCAGCGATACTAGCACCCGTAAGGGTAGAGAATGTCCCTACTGAACCTTATTCAGATTTCACCAACGCTGGCTCCGGTAACTTCCTATTCTGAACATTGCAAAAAAATGCAAAAAAGCCTCAATTGTTTCCTCGATGTGTGCAGACCGTACCTTTCCTTTACTAGAAATTCCTTAACCTGCAAGTTTGTCTCACTTCAAGTGCCACAAGCGTAGTGGGCGGTGCTACGAGTATGGACTGTTTGCAAAGCATGGAAAGCAAAGGTCTTGGCGCTACTCCCTAGTGTTATTTTGCTGTGATCTGCACACACATTTTCAGTCCCTTCTTTCATTTCTACTACCTTTCTTGCTCAGAGGCAGTTGCTATTTGGATGAGAGTATTTAATTTCTTAGTTAGAAAATTCGTTCTCATTACACTGCAAAAAAATGATGTAGCGTCAATTGTTTCCTCTCTGTGTGCAGACCGCACCTTTGCTTTACTAGAAAATGTAGTTGACTTATCCGCTTTGCACGGTCAAACATGATTCACAGTCAGCTTCTGCTGAAGGAATATCTATTTACTAGAAATTTCTTAACCCACAAGTTTGTCTCACTTTAAATGCCGAAAGCTTAGTGGGCGGCGCTACGAGTATGGCCCGTAAGCAAAGCACGGAAAGTATAGGTCTTGGCGCGACTACCAGTGTTATTTTTTTTAAATAGAAATTTCTTAACCCGCAAGTTTGTCTCGCTTTAAATGCGGCAAGCGTAGTGGGCGGCGCTACGAGTATGGCCCGTTTGCGGAAATAACATTAGGGAGTAGCGCCAAGACTTGACAAAACACTCTGGATGTCTAACTCTTCGTTCCGATGAGGAATCACCGTGTACCTAGCAGAAGAGCCAAAAGCGTCACCACAGCTGGCCCAACGAACCGCGTTGATTGGTTGATACAGAATTTGAGCCGTCATTCGGCCGACCTTTCTCGTTCTTCTCGAGGTTTGCCGGCGTGTTTGGACTTAAGTCATATATTGACACACACTCGAATAGTAGCGATACTAGCACCCCTAGCGGTAGAGAACGTCCCTACTGAAACTTATTCAGTTTTCACCAACCCTGGCTCCAATAACTTCATATTCTGAACATTGCAAACAAACGATACAGCCTCAATTGTTTCCTCGGTGTGTTCAGACCGCACCTTTGCTTTACTAGAAATTTCTTAACCCGCAAGTTTGTCTCGCTTTAAATGCTGAGTATGGCCCGTTTGCAAAGAATAGAAAGCACATGTCTTGGTGCTACTCCATAGTGTTATTTTGCTCTGATCCGCACACAAATTTTCAGTCCCTTCTTTCATTTTTATTACCTTTTTTGTTCGGAGGCAGTTGCTATTTTGGATGAGAGTATTTAATTTGGTGATGGATATCAGGATATCAGTTAGAAAATTCCTCCTCCTTACAAAGAGTTTGAGTGTCTTCTTTCATTTTTTATGACCTTTCTTGTTCAAAAGTAGTTCCGATTTAAGATTGGAATATTCAGTATTGGAATCTTTTCTTGCCTTGGCGATTTAATAGAACAGAGGATGGATTTATATGATTCGCTTTGATGTGGCCAGGTTCGCGTTACTGGCATACAAATCTGTTATGCCTTCTTTAATTTTATTACCGTTCTTGCTCAGAAGCAGTTGCTATTTTGGATGGAGTATTTGATTTGTTTTGTATATCATTTAAAAATGCGTCCTTCTTAGAAACAGTATTAATGCCTTCTTTAATTTTTTGACCTTTCTTGTTCGAAAGTAGTTGGTCTTTAGGACGGAAATGTCCAATACCTACATCTTTTCTTGCCTTGGCCATGGATTTGAACAGAGGATGGATTCAAATCAAGCTTTAGCTGGAGGGATGATGAGTGTTAAGATGTCAAAATGGTCCCATATAAGAAACTTTTCCATGCAGAAGTACAAGTAGCCTACAAAGTACAGTAGACTTTATGAGCTGAGTGCTGAGGTTGCCAGGTTTGTGTGTTGCACTTGGCTTAACCATGTCTGGAAATGTGAAATATTGAGACAAAGAAAAATATATTTTTTTTTTCGAACAATTTTTGCTGTGATGAAAATATGAATGTGACTTAGTTCAGAAACAAAGAGTGCTCTAAGTGTCAATACAACGATCATATCTTTTGTGCGTCAATGGTCCACAGCTTAGTGAGAATAGAAAGCTTGATGAGCTGTGTAGTTGAAATAGAGGATGGGTTTGCTATACGGAAACAACATCATAAACCAACTATATTCAGACATTAATTTACGTTCTAATTGAAGTTTTTAATTGCAGGATCATAAACGCCTGGCCCTGTCAGACTTAGAAGCGTGTCTCATATTCCCTTGGACGCCAGCTACACTGGAAGAGCTATTTGGGTTATCATGAGTCAAGTATGCACCGGATTGAACAACATTTAGTGGAGCGTAATGGGTTGAGAATGTTCAAAACTGATTAAGCTAAAGAATAATACAGTTTTCCTTCCAATGCTTCATTGTATGCTACAGCATAAATTAAAGTATATTTGCTTGCCATCTTATGTCTTTGTAAGCAGTCAGACTGGCCTTTATTGTATGCTGCTGTGTTACTAAAGCAGTGTAGCATAATTAGATAGCCTACTTCTCCTCTGAGAAAATGTAATTTCGACCAATCCAATTTATGAGCTCTTGATGTATGTCGGAGCTGAACTCAACCCTTTAGTGTAAGGCAAGGTGCTACGATGCTAATGCCACCAAGGGCTCGTCATTCACAAACTGTCGCCTAGTTCTTAGGGCATCACCCTAGGATCCATTCTTGTTGTTACTGATTGCATTCTTAGAGAACCTCTTATACATATTAGGGCGGTATGGTCTGCGAATGTTGAGGTAAGCTCTGCGAAATGCTGATCCTCAACACGATTTAGAGAGACCAGCAACGTAAATAAAACCCCAATTCTACAGCCGACCCTGTAACAAAGGTGCAAAAACATTCCTATGGGCACCATGTGGTAGGCTTCAAAGCACAACAGAATGTTTGATGACTACAGTGTACAAGTAGCTACAGAGGACTAAAAGTTCCCAATGATCAGAAAGAGACTACTAAATTGTTACACAGCTAGATAGACTTGGTCCCATTCTCAAAGGGTTACTGGTCACTATGATTTGACCAAGATCGTAAAAGATCATGAGATTCAACTGTGGAGTACTGAATTCATCTTCTTTGAAGTGGTACACCCTAGCCAAAGAGGCATGGGGGGACTGTTTTTCTAAAGTGGGGCTTAGACCAGAGGAAATGGATGGTAAGTTCCGGAGTGGATTGGGAAATAAGAAAATCAAGTTACGCAAGTCGGAAACTGCTTTTCTAAAGTGGGGATTAGACCAGAGGAACTGAAATGGATGGTAAGTTTGGGAGTAGCTTTTTTTTTATCGACGGATCCAGTTTATGAGCCTCCTGATGATTGTCAGGATTGGGACAGTGTCGGTAGCAGGCAAACATCTGAGCTGCACCTTCTAATGTGGGACAAGGGGCAGTGCTAAATATCATCAAGAATCACATCAACTGCCGCCAAGTTATTAGGTCATACTAGGGTGTTCAAGAGTTGTAAACTTCCCTCGCTCTTGTGGACTCTCCAGATACAATAGTTTCGTTTTCGCAGATACCATGGTATCTGATACCACAATCTAAAGTCGTTTTTGCAGTTATGGTGGTATCTGATACCACGGTCAATAGGCATTTTTGCAGTAATGGTGGTATCTGGCCAGTTATCGTGGTACATGATATTCACATACCACGGTCCGACCATGGTATCTGAAAAAGTCATCTCACTTTCATCAAATTTGGCAGTTTGATGGGAAAGAAGTTTGGCACTTCGCGATATGACCGAACATCAGTTTCCAGTTATCATGGTAACAGAGACCATGGTATCTGCAAAAACGCAACTAATCTTACCATTGCGAGTACCATTTCCCTTGGTTGGTCCTACACTACAATGATTTGCCGTAGCTACAACTGTAGCCCGGAAATTTCAAACAATCAGATGACTAGAAATTTCAAACATTGAGAAACCTATAATATGCTTACTGATAGAGGGGTAAACTTTATGATTGTATTCTTAGAGGATCGCTGGTCACAATGACTTGCCTCTGATATGTATTAGGTGCGTCAGGTCTGACAAATGTTCAGGTAAGGCTGGCTGAACATTGCTGCTTCAAAGTTGAGTGAGTCAATCTACTTCCAACCATGCAAGAAAGTTGTCAAAACACTGGTAATCCGTACAAGTGATCGGTACTGAAGCACAACAGACCGCACTGAACAGTCAAATCCTAGAAACGAATATACTGTATATTCAACTCCTCTTGTCTAATGTTAGGAAAAATATTTTGTTGGGCTTTTAGTTTGCAAAAGATGCATGGTCCCATTTATAGAGAATTATTGGTGGTCAGAACCATTTGACTAGGACAGGTGTTATATTACACTTTTTAGAATAACATTTCTGTAGAACAAACAAATAGTAGGAAAATAATGTACCGTAGAGTTTAAAATCAGAGCTGGAATTAAATGGTGAATGAATGATTGAATCAAGCTAGGTACCGCAGTATATGGAGCCTTGCTTGTGCATGGAGCATTGCCTGCTAAACAAGGGCCTGTTTTGGTGCCTAACCTGAGATTCTTGCTACTGGTTGGAAAACAAAAAATCAGATGAAAATAAAAGATCCCATTGATTTCAACAATGGAACACCCTAGATTAATCTTACCAGACGGTTGTAGCCTACCATAATCATTTTGCTTTCTGCAAGCATTTTATATGGGACAGAATTTTTAACTTGTTTTTTCAAAAAGATTTGATTCTGACAGCGAAAAAAAATTGCATGAGAGGTATCCAACCTCGAACTTGGACTACAAATCTTACAAGGAAACTTCTGTCCAAAACAGGTTCCAGGTCATACAGGACTTCCTTCTTCATATTTAAGACCTTGATAGGACAGAAATTTTCCTTTCAAACATTTTAGGCCAGTTTCGAGGTTGTACAAGTTTGAGGTATGATACCCCTCCTGTACGTAAATAGAACTTTCAAGATTTAAGTGGGAAAATAACTTACAATACAGAAATTTACAATAACTTTAGAGGATGCGAGAGAATAACTGAGAGGTTTTTTCAATTGAAGACTCACCAAAAATAATCCAAATGACTACCCCAGGTAGGTAAGCTCGGCTGAAACTTGGACCGTAACCACAAGGTTGAGAGAGACCAGCGAGGTTAATGCACACACAAGTCTCCTCCAACCCTGTAATAAAGGTGCCAAGATGTGAATGCCACAACACTGCTCCATGATGAAAGACCATTTTTTGGCACACTGAAGGTTGGGATTTCATCAGACATACTTGAGTAGTCCAGCAAGCTACAACACCTGATCGATTTGCAAGACATGGCAATCGATCAATTTATTTTGCTTTTCTACACTCGTTGCCCAGACCTTTTGAAATTTCCGCGGTGGGTTAGTACGAGCTCGAAAAAGTAAATCGCCCCGGTGCCGCGGAGGTAACGGCAAGCGATAACAAGAAAATGGCGTATTGTTGAAGCGCGATCTATGGGACATTATAAATATTTATTTGCAAAGGATTTTACAAAAAATAAAGCATAATAGCTGTCCATTGTGCTTTAACAAACAGTAACAGCTGGGTTGAAAATGTGGCTGTGCAAATCCTAATCGGAGGAAAAAAGTACAACATAGCTGTGATTTATCGTAACCCTTCGGCCCCACACCAACTTGAGTCACATAAGTCAACTGCGGACCTTGTAAATAAGATTTCTAGTTTAAAGTGCGAAAATCTCCTAATTACTGGTGACTTTAATCTGCCTAATGTTAAGTGGGTGGATGGCATAGGAATTGCACCAGCTAACAACCCCTCAAATGTGACAACAAGCAGCCTTGCCAATAACCTGCTCTTCCAAATTATCAGTGAACCTACCAGATATCGCGAAAACCAGTCTCCGTCATTGCTTGATCTCGTTCTAACCAGTAACCTGGACTGGGTGCTCTCCACCACACTTCTACCTGCCATTGGTGCTAGTGACCACATCTGCATTGAAAGTACAGTACTCCTGAATCAGATACCTAACAATAAAACTAAGAAGACATTTATTGATTACAGAAGTATTCGTAATTGCCTTGCTGATTGTGCTTGGGATGAAATTTTAAGTGATGATGTAGAACTTTCTTGGGTGAATTTCAAAAATATTCTTCTAGAGACAGAAGCAAAGTACACCAATGAACGATGGGTTGAACGACCAAAAACCTTGCCATATTTACCTTCTCAAGTAAAAACTGGTATTAAAAAGAAAAAAAAGGCCTGGTCAAGATACACCAAATGCAAATGCCAGTCTCATTATGATGAATTCAAAAAGTGTCGGAACAAACTAAGAAACCAGACCAGGAAGTTAGTGGCTGATTTTGAGGATTTAATTGCGTGTGATGCTAAACAAAACCCCAAAAAGTTTTGGCACTATGTGTCATCGAGCAATCCTAACAGACGTTCCATTCCTCCCCTAGAAAAATCTGACGGCACTACTGCCCGAGATTCCAAAGAGATAGCGAATTGTTTGAGTGACTGCTTCAGTACTAATTTCAACCACAATTTTGCCCCACTGCCACCCCCCCCTCATGGAAAACCTCCCAGTTGAATTTGAAATGCCACCCATCCTGATCTCAATGGAAGACGTACTGAAACGTTTGACTACCCTTGACACATCAAAAGCCAAAGGCCCATATGGTATTCATCCAAGACTCCTTAAGGAAACGGCAGCATGTATAACCTACCCTCTAACCAAGATTTTTCAGACCTCCATGGCGAGCAAGTCTGTTCCATTGGACTGGAAGTCAGCCAACATTATGCCAGTCTTCAAGAAAGGGCAAAAAAATCAGGCCCAGAACTACCGACCTATAAGTCTTACATCTGTGCCTTCAAAAGTCATGGAAGGAATCATCAATGATGCAATCATTAACCACCTTGACAAGAATAAACAATTGTATGGAGGACAGCATGGTTTCAGAAAAGGTCGGTCAGTTGAGACCAATCTTGTTCAGTCTTAGAGAGAGAGAGAGAGAGATAGGTTTATTTAAAACAACATCGTAGCTGACAGCTAATTTGCGTTGCTTCACTATACTAAATAACAAACTAACACGAAAAAAAAAAAGAAAAAAAGAAGAAAATATCACTCGGCTTTGTTTAACAAATCCGTAAAAAAAGGTAAACTTGGTAGATGGGCTCTGCAGCTGTGCTAGCGCATAAGCGCCATCTACCATCTACCATCTCTTATGACATAGTAACCAAACTCATTGATGAGGGGCTTCCAGTGGATCTTATTTTGCTTGACCAGGCCAAGGCGTTCGATAAGGTTGTTCATGCTTACCTTCTTTATAAACTGTCCAGATATCAATTACATCCTGATGTTGTAGAATGGATAGAGTCTTTCTTGACTGGACGTACACAGAGGGTGATGATTTACAATAGTCATGGCTCACAATCCTTCTCCGACCCAAGCCCAGTATTGAGTGGCGTTCCTCAAGGCACCAAGCTTGGGCCAACGTTATTCAGCATCTATATAAATGATTGTCCCTCTGTTGTACATAACACCCTTACACTCTTTGCTGATGACTCAAAACTCTTCGGTCCTGTTGCCAACAACAAACAAACATCTGAACTGCAAGCTGACCTTGATGCTCTTTCCAACTGGTCATCTCTGTGGCTTTTGGAGTTCAATGCTGCGAAGTGTAAAGTACTTCACCTTGGACCTAAGAACCCTCAACATACGTACACCATGTCGAATGGATCCAAAAACCACATTGACCTAGAAAGTGTGGAGGAGGAAAGGGACCTGGGTGTCACAATTGACAACCAGTTTAAATTTCATCCCCACACTCGCCACCAAGTTGCTAAAGGAAACAGAGCACTTGGACTTGTCAAAAGGACCATCACCTCTAGGAAGCCTGTGATCATTAAGAAGCTTTATACTGCGCTTGTGAGACCCCACCTTGAGTACGGCATGATTGTTGCATCACCCCACCACAAAATGGATGCCAAAGCCCTAGAGGGAGTGCAAAGAAGAGCCACTAAGATGTCACCACAATTAAAAGCCCTAGAATACCACGAACGGTTGAGGGTACTGAAGCTTCCCAGCCTCTCGTATCGACGTAAACGCGGCGACGTCCTGATGGTAAAAAAGCTGTTAGACTCCGACATTATTCCTGGGGTATTCGAGAGCTCCCAATCGAAGTCGACGAGAGGCCATTCCAAGAAGCTCCAACTGACCAGCTGTAAACGACGCGAGCGGCACAGTTTTTTCTCTGTACGGAGTGTTCCACTCTGGAACAGCCTTTCCGAAAAAACTATCAATGCTGCTACCCTGGATGGCTTTAAGAGGGGCGTGGACGAGGACTGGCGAAACGCTGAATGTCGGCTGCACTGGGATTCCAGTGAGCCGATGTGACAACAAGATTTATCAACCAATCAATGCCGGCTACACTGGAGTGCCAGTGAGCCGATTTTACAACAACGATCTGACAATCAAGCCGCCAACCAGCGAGAGACTCTACAGGAGGCTAACACCACCTTATCTCGCTGGAAGTGCGATTTAAGGTAATTTAAGGTGAGCGATCGCTTGAACTGTTCAGGTGGGCACTTTGAGGTAACCTAAGTAAAAGTAAGTTTTTGTATTCAACCGAGAGGAATTACCCATCATATCATATACTTAACGTTTTTCTAAACGTTGGTGTTGAAAAAGTGTATCGGAAAGTGAAACCGACCCACAAACGCCTATCAACATAAACTTCGCATCTCTAACATCTCCTCTTCCCCTCCATCAAGTTTAACTCGAACTGGAGCATATTTGTAAATTTCCGGCTCCCGCTTCATCATCCTCCACCTTTGTCGGAACCGGTTCGGACGCCAAATGACAAATCTAGGCCGCATAAATTTGATACTTTTCGACTTGCATCCTGTTAGGCCAATCCGCTTGGTTTTGAGCATGTCACAAAGTTTTCGGACCCCCCCCCCCCTCCCCCAACCCTGGCCGAATGGGTTCAGACAATGCTTTGTGAATGTAGATCATTAGTTCCTATAGCCCATAAAGTTTCACTTGAATCGACCGATTTGTTCGCAGCCAACGGAAGTCAGTAATTTCCAAATCCCCTCCCTCAACTCACCGAAAAAGTGTCGCTCCAGGTACGGAAAGCCTTCCAAGGGCATTGTATCGGGTCCTTAAGTCTATTTGGTCGGGTCATTAATATGCCTGCCAAGTTTTATCCTCCTTGGCACATCTGGAAGTATCCTAACTCGCGATCTCCGGAATTCAGGGAAAACCCCTCCAACTCCAGCCCAAGGAGCCCCGATGTGATCTAGTTCTGTCAAAAAGCATCTAATGCTTAGGCTATGCTTATTCTTCCCACGAAATTCCATCCAGATCCCTCGACGCTAAGCGTTTCATAAAAATTCCGATGGCCCCTTCCAACTCCCCTCCCTAGTATCGGATCTGGCCCGGACTTGGCATGTAACATCTGAAACAATAGGTCTTTCCACCTTCCAAGTTTCATTCGAATCCGATCGCCCGTTCAAAAGTTATAAATGCCACTAGATTCCGGATTCCCCATCCCTCCACTCCCCCCACGATGTTCGATCGTCGAACGACTACTTTCAAGTCGATCTATTCGGATCCCTGCTATTCCTGCCGAGCTCCATCATCCTAATACATCAGGAAGTACTGAACTCGTTGAATCACCGGAATCCCCCCCCAACTCCAACCACGGTGCAGGAATCCGCTCCGGTTATGTCAACGATGTATCTAGGACTTGTGCTTATTCTTCCAACCAAGTTTCATCCCGATCCCTCCACTCTAAGCGTTTCCCAGGATTTCCACCTCCCCCCCCCCTCCAGCTCCCCCCAAAGTCATCGGATCCCGTCCGTATTTTAACAGGGTCGTCTGGGGCACGAGATCTTTCCTAATATCAATTTTCATTAACATCCGATCACTCGTTTGAAAGTCGTAAATTCCTCAATATTCCGGATTCCCCCTCCCTCCACTCCCCCACGATATTTACATCGGGAAATGATATGCCTGCCCAGTTTCATCGTCCTAGCTTACATGGAAGTGCCGAACTAGCAAAACCCGGATCGACCAACAGACAGACAGACCGACGGACGGACAGAAATTGCGATCGCTATATGGCACTTGGCGGAAATGCCATAAAAAGATGGCACGAAACTTCGCTTGTAACTCGCGGCCGGCGGAACAGTCGGCTGAACAATTTGGGGACAGGTGCGGCCGTTGAACGAAGTAGTCTGGGTATTTCCACTGAAAACAGGGAGGAAGGATGTCGCGAAGGGTGATCCAGAAGTGACATCAGGATCAAACGGAAGAGTGTCCACGTCAGTAAAATTACCATCTTCATTCTTTATCAGAAAGAAACAAACATGTTAAAATATTCGAAAATCGAGTTAGCGATATCATCGGCACATAGTCATACTTTGTAGAAACTACCAAGTTCGGGGGGGGGGGGCGACAGTATTCCAACTGCCTTTCGTTGTACGCAGCAGCATTAAGATTAATTCAGACGTTAACCATGAGTAAAAATCTAGAGCTTGACACCACCGTCACGTGGGTGTATCTCTGTGCATATAAGTGACTGATTTAGTAAGACACTCGTACAAGCTTACAAAGTCAAGATTCCACAAGGACGTTTTTAAGTGGGGTTTTGGCAACAGAATTGTTGATCCTTAGAACAGCCTTACCGAGGATGCGGTTAATGCTGAATCGATCAATAGTTTTAAGTGCATTGTTGATGAGATTTTTAACTCTGATCAGTTCGACTAATCAAAATTTCTTAGAGTTATTTAGAGGCGAAAGCCTTTTCTCTTGCTTTGTATTATTATTATATTATAATGAATTTATGAATTTCCAAAAAGCCCGTGGGGCCATGGCAGAAAACAATGGTTATACAATATAAGTTCAAAAACATTGAATATAAGAAAGTGCAACGAACCTTTATTTACGTCGGCTCCTCGGTCGCATAGGAACTCCACCATTTCTTGGGTTCCGAAAGCCGAAGCCCAGTTCAACAGGGTCTGCCCAACGTCATCTGTATAGTTGATATCGACACCTGCAATGGAAGAGAATGTAAAGCAGAAGGCAAAGCCATAAAGCAAAACTAGTTTGGCAGTCCAAGCCGCAACCACACCGACCAGAAAGTCAATTTTTCAAAGCACCAGCTTTAACTCCAACCAATTTTCAGATAAGTTCGTAAAATCAAATACTTAAGGAACAAGACCAAAGGTTTCGATGGGATCCCAAAAATTCAATATCTGATCCAGACAACTGGGTCTTGTCTTAGCCAGATCCAGTCTTCGCCAGACTCCTTGAACATTTTTACAATTAAAATTCAGAAACAGATTAAGGCCAAATAGCTAATCACCTGAGAAAACCAAGTTCAGATTTGGATTCAGCATGTGTGTTTACCCCTATAAGTCATATCTGTTTTGACGAAAACTTCCTGCCACTTCTGCCAATTTCCCGGTTCCGGCCGAACTCCAGAACTACTTGTCCGGCGAAAAAAGAAAGCTCAAAGACGAAATCAGGGTATCTTCTTTCCCCAGTAATGAACATCTAATCAACTTCAAATAGAAATTTAGCTTATAACAAATTTTCCGATTCCAGCCGGATTCCGGTCGAACTATATGTCCGGGTAAAATACGATTGTCACACAGGGACTCAGCATCTCTTCTTACCCCTAAATCGCTTATCTAATCAACTAGAAATAAAACTTTGACTTCCAACAGTTTTCCGGTTTTGGCCGGATTCCAGACGAACTACATGTCCGGGTAGAAACTTATTTTCACATAAGTGTTCAGCATGTCTTCTTGCCCTAAATCGAACATCCAATCAACTCCAAATTAAACTTTTAATTTTGACAAACTTTCCGGTTTGGGCCGGATTCCGGTCGAAATACTTGTCCGTCGAGAAAATAGTTTTCACCATCGTCTTCAGCATGTCTCCCTACCTCTAAATCGAACATTTAATCAACTTCAAATAAAACTTTTACTTTCAACAAACTTTCCGGTTTGGGCCGGATTCCGGGCGAAATACTTGTCCATCGAGAAAATAGTTTTCACCATCGTCTTCAGCATGTCTTCCTACCCCTAAATCGAACATCTAATCAATTTCAAATAAAACTTTTACTTTCAACAAACTATCCGGTTTTGGCCGGATTCCGGACGAAATACTTGTCCGTCGAGAAAATAATTTTCACCATCGTCTTCAGCATGTCTTCCTACCCCTAAATCGAACATCTAATCAACTTCAAATAAAACTTTTACTTTCAACAAACTTTCCGGTTTTGGCCGGATTCCGGGCGAACTACTTGTCCGATGACAAAATAGTTTTCACCATCGTGTTCAGCATGTCTTCTTACCCCATAATCGACTATCACATTAGCTGTTTCAAAATATTTTGTTTGTCCCTTAATTTCAATCCCCTCCCCCACCCCTAAATGTAGAGCTACAATGCCCATCTACGAACTTGACTGGTCCGACGACCCAACGAACCTTCTCACCAAGTTTCATCAAAATATCTCATTCCCTTCGAGAGTTATCGTGCTTACAGACGGACGGACAGACGGACGGACGGACGGACGGACGGACGGACAGACGGACAACTTTTGCGATGTCATAGGTATCCCTCCACTTACGTTTTGGGATCCCAAAAATCTTTAATTGTTTTTCCCCAAGTTCATTTTCCAGCTTGAGCGGCTTGAGCCTGAAGAGGACCCTTGCCAAGAAGGGCCAAAATAAAGTTCTAATAAAATGTAGCTGACTTATCCGTTTTGCACCATTAAATATGTTACAATAATGTTTAAAACACTTTTATTGATACTGAATTTCACCAGTTTCAGTTAATATAAAAAGTGAAGGAGAAAATTTGAGGGAAGAAGTTTTAAATTATGATTAGAAGTAGTAAAGACATTAGTTGCGTTTTTGCAGATACCATGGTATCTGTTACCACGGTAACTGGATCTGCAATTAGTCATTTTTGCAGTTACCATGGTATCTGATATACGGATGCTCTGCAAAAATGACAATTACCGAAACTGCGCTTTTCGAAGTCATCCCGAAAGGAAAATTGACATTCAGTCACTAAGTTCCAAACTTCTTCCCCACCAATTTGACAAAAAAACTGATGAAAGTGAGACGACTTTTTCAGATACCACCACCAGTTACCAGGGTCGGACCGTGGTATTTGGATATCTGTTACCACGATAACTGCCCATATACCACGATAACTGCAAAAACGCCTTTTGACCATGGTATCAGATACCACGATAACTGCAAAAACGACTTTAGACCGTGGTATCAGATACCATGGTATCTGCGAAAACGCACCTATTCAAATCTGTTCTAAAGTAAAGATACCACAGTGCCACACTTGTGTCACTAAGGGGAGTAGGAGGGAAAAAAGAAAGTCGATATTGGACGAACTTACGCTTAGAGTTCACTGAAAAGGCAGATATTTGAATACACTGAAATATTTCGACTCGTATGAGGAATTTTGTATTTTTTCCACCCAGGGCTCTAGTTGGGAGTGTCACATTAAGAGTGTGCATTGCATGACAACCCAAAATTCACCCAGTCGCGGAGAATAGACAAACCAAAAATAGACCCGACAATAAAAATTCATATCACTAAAATAAAAATGCAAACTATTCTCTCCTTTTCAGTGCATTTGAAATGAAAAATAAATAATGTTATTTGTCGACCTTAACATACCAGGTAAGAGATCACCATCAGCCACCCCACTATACTCAACGATGGAAGGTTTTGGCACTGTCGTATAGAAGGTAGTCAATGGAATCTCGCCCAGTGCAACAAAGTGGCAATTGTAATTCTCCTCAGCGACCTGTTTTTTTCTATCAGAAGCTTTATTCCTGTATCTTAATGGAAGAGAGTTAGTCCGGAGTTAGAACCATACCCTAAGTACCTGAGCCGAAAGTATTTAATACTTTTGCGTGCTTCGTCTAGAAAGTCTGCCAGACATCTATGCCCGGAGCGGAGATACAACTTATCAGAGTATATGCTGAACACAGAGAAATTCCTATGGTGTTGCCACTATCGCAGAATTCAGCAATTTTTCATAAGTTGCGTTTTTGCTGATACCATGGTATCTGTTACCACGGTAACTGGATCTGCAATTAGTCGTTTTTGGAGTTATCGTGGTATCTGATACACGGTGCTCTGCAAAAACGACTATTGCCGGAATTGCACTTTTCGAAGTCATCCCAAACGAAAAACTGATATTCAGTTACAGCACTAAGTGCTAAACTTCTTTCTCACAAATCTGACAAATTTAATGAAAGTGAGTGACTTTTAAGATACCACGACCAGTTACCACGGTCGGACCGTAGTATCTGAATATCTGATACCACGATAACTGGGCAGATACCACTATAACTGCAAAAACGCCTTTTGACCGTAGTATCAGATACCATGGTATCTGCAAAAAGGCAACTATAGATTTTCGTCTCTTCGACAAAGCGAGCCAGAAATCTGCGAACGGTTCCTTACCAGTCAATACTAAAATTAAGCAAAAGTTGAGGCATATAGTTTTGAAGAAGATGAAGCGAGCTTTCTCGTACATATTTGATAACAAGAGCTAAGAGGTCATATGGCACTTGTTACGAGTAGGTGGTGTGAGAAGCGAGAAAGTCAATCTGAGCATTTTTCCGGGAATTCCTACACCTCTCCCCACCGTGCTAGAATCTGATCCAGACCCTAAAATATGTCGTCCAAGGCAGGCAATCTGTCTACTTTCCAAGTTTCATTCCAATCACTTCACTCGTTTAACAGCTATGAGAGCCACAACATTTTCAGGACTCCCCCCTACTGTGGCCGAATACGACTCGGACACATACTAACATCTCTTCTTCCCGTCCATCAAGTTTAACTCGAATCAGAGCATATCTACAAATTTCCGGTTCCCATTTCATCCTCCTCCTACCTTGGTCGGATCCGGTTCGGACACCAAATGACAAATCTATAGGCTGCATAAACTTGGTACTGTCCAAGTTGCATTCCATTCTACCCATCCGTTTGGTTTGTGTGCATGCCACAAAGTTTCCGGCCCCCCCCCCACCATGGCTGTATGAGTACGTAGACAAGCTTTGCATATCTAGGTCATCAGTTCACCCATAAAGCTTCACTTGAGTCGGACCATTTTTCGCAACCTACGGAAATCAGTAATTTCCGGATTCCCCTCCCTCTAATCCCCGAAAATGGTCTTCCTAACGCTTCCTGTGTCAGGTCCTTAAGTCTATTTGGTCGGGTCACTAATATGCCTGCCTATTTTTATCGTCCTTCGTTAATCTGGGAGTATCCTATCTCGCGAATCGCGATCACCAGAATTCCGGGAAATCCACTCCACCTCCCCCCAAAAAGCCTCGACATGCTCTGGTTCCGTCAAGAACGTATCTAATATTTATGCTTGTTCTTCCCACCAAATTCTATCCTGATCCCTCGACACTAAGCGTTTCATATAAAACCCGGTGGCCCCTTCCAACTCCCCCCTCCCCAATTATCGGAACCGACCCGGACTTGACATGGAACATCTGAGACAATAGTCCTTTCCACTTGCCAAGTTTCATTCAAATCCGATCGCCCGTTCAAAAGTTGTAAATGCCACTAGATTCCTGATTCCCCCCCCCCCCCCCCGATGTTCTAATCGTGCAAACAACTATTCTCAAGTCGGTCTATTCGGATCTCTCATATTCGTGCCGAGTTTCATCATCTTATTCCATCACGAAGTACCGAGCCCGCTGGATCACCAGAATCCCCTCAACAACTCCCCCCACAGTGCCCGAATCCAGTCCGGTTATGTCAATTATCTATCTAGGACTTGTGCTTGTTCTACCACCAAGTTTCATCCCGATCCCTCCACTCTAAGCGATTCCCAAGATTTCCGGCTCACCCCAAAGTCACCGGATCCGTTTTGGATTTGAAGTGGGTCGTCTGAGACACGAGGTCTTTCCAAATATCAAGTTTCATTAAGATCCAATCACCCGTTTAAAAGTTATAAATACCTCAAGATTCCAGATTCCCCCTCCCTCCACTCCCCCCACGATGCTCGGACCGGGGAAGTGGCTATTTTCAACTTAATCATTTGGGGTCCCTGATATGCCTGCCAAGTTGCATCGTCCTAGCTTATGTGGAAGTACCCAAACTAGCAAAACCCGGACCGACCGACAGACCGACGGACGGACAGAAATTGCGATGGCTATATGGCACTTGGCCGAAGTGCCATAAAAAGGCTTTTGCGGCCGAAAGTCGGAGGTTCCCAAAGGGAAAAGTTGCAACCGTGTTTCGTAAGCTCTGAAGTAAAAACAAACAAAAAAAATTAAGTGCATAAATACAGAACCCCTCCTTTTACTTAGCTTTCCAATCCGTTCTGTTCCCTAACCCTTTGAAATTCGTACGATGTATTCGATACATTCTAAATTTTTCTAACGCCACTGACTATTTGGCGTGTACTACGAGCGACTATTTTCCAGGACTTTGTTCCAAAGCTGGAACAGTAGTATCCCAATCACACGCTAAAAACAGTTTCGAAAATAATCACTCCTGTTTCCGTTGAGTTTGAATGATGAATATAAACGAGGAATATTGGAAAATAAACAATACTTGTGTTTTTGCAGATACCATGGTATCTAATACCACGTTTTAAAGTCACTTTTGTATTGAGTATCTGGCCAGTTACCGTGCTATCTGAATGTCATTTCACTTCCAAAATCACTCACACAAGAATCTAGGTTTTTGTCGAATTGGCGCGAAAGAAGTTTGGCAGTTGTGATACGAGTCAATGTAAGTTTCCTTTTGGTGTCACTTGTAAAAGCACAAATCCAGCAATTGTCGTTTTTGCAATGCTACTAGGATATCAGATGCCATGGTAACTGCAAAACGACAAAATATAGATTCAATTGCTGTGGTATCAGATGTCATGGTAACTGCAAAAACAACAAAATACAGACTTAGTTACCGTGGTGTCAGATACATGGTATCTGGAATACGCAGCTAATATGAGGAACTATTGCTCCTTTTAAAGGGTAAAAAGAAGACCTACCCCCGGCGTCGATAGCTTCCAGTAATGCATCCGTATCCTTGGATCGAATCATATCGATAATCTGACGGTGGCTCCGATCAGCGGATGAGTCAACTCGACGGAGATTGAAACGAGACGTGCTGCCACCTGTAAACAACACGAAGTGAGAGAAAAGTCAACGCAAGCCTATTACACAAAAGACGTGGATGTTCTCTTGCCTCTCCAAGAATGACCCCTCAGCCTCTTACCGCTAAACTAACGATCGCTCTTCGGTTACAAATTTCAAAAAATTTTGGAGCAAAGATGGTGTGTTGTCTCCAGATGAGCCGCCTATTCCCCCCCCCCCCATCCCCCCCTCGTACGTGCGTCGCTGTAAGAAACAGTGGTAATCGTTTTCGCCGTAGACTGCCGATTCGTCAGCCAAATTTTAATACATTTTTATCCCAGCTCGTCAATTCTTATCCCAGCTCATCATTTCTCGTAACGTATTATTTGTCTGTTGCCGTATTTTCTATATATCTGTTGCAGTATTTGTAAATATTTCGCATATTGAACTCGTTATTAAAGTTTATTGATTGATTGACTGAATTACAGTAGATGTAAACAGTTACTCAATCATCGCAGATTTGGGCTATTAAACGGTAGAACAAAGATCCAATAAGAGGGGCACTTGTAATATGGCACTTGTAAGAACAGTTAGCATGTTTGTCAGATACGGTTTGCAGTTGTCAAGGCCGCATCTCTCTCCCGATATTCATTTCATCAGAAAATCGACTTAAATCTACTAAATCCTGAAATGGTTACTCTACTTCCTGAAATGGTTACTCTACTCACTGATAACTGTTTCTCCCACAACGATGATCGGATCGGGGGAGGGACTATTTTTTAAGCCAATCGGACAGAGTCCCTAACATGCCTGCCAAGTTTCATGGTCATAGCATAGCCTGTAAAGTTTTATGGACATGGCACATTCTGAAGCACCCCAGCTCGTGATGACCAGAATTGTGGAAAACCCTTTCAAACTCCCCCAACTGTAACAACATCCGGTCCTGTTTTGTCAATATTGTCTCTACGGCTTATGTAAGTTCTTTCCTCCAAGTCCCATCCGGTCTCTCGACTCTAAGCGTTTCATGAGATTTCTTGCACACACACACCCCTCCACCTCCCGTCCCCCCCCCCCCAGTTATTGGATTCGTTCCGAACTTGAAACTGATCATCTGAGGCACTTGTTCCTGACACTTCTCAAGTTTCATTCACGTCCCATCACCCGTTCTAAAGTTATGCATGTCACTAGATGCTGGATTCCCCATCCCTCCACTCCCCCAATATCACCGTATCGGTGAAGGAACTATTTCCAAGTTGACCTAGGAAAGTACCTAATACTTATGCCAAATTTCATGGTTATAGTACATCTAGAAGTACCCTAACTGATGATCACCGCGGAAATCCAAGAAACCCCTCCGACACCCTCCAGTGCGACACGATCCGGTCCTATTTTGTCAATTAAGTATCTAGGGTTAATGTTCGTTCTTCCCTTCAAGTTCCATCCCGATCCCTCAACCCTATGCGTTTCAAAAGATTTCCGGTCCCCCCTCTACCCCCACCCCAGTTATCGGATTCGGGCCAGATTTGAAATTTAAAATCTGAGACACTTGTTCTTCACACTTGTCAAGTTTCATGCATGTCCGATTACCCGTTCCAAAGTTACGTATGATTCTAGTTTCCGGATTCTCCATCCTCCCCCCGCGTTGGCTGGATCGGGGAAGTTATTATTTCCAAGTTATCCTGGCCGGTTCCCTCATATGCCTTCCAAGTTTTATTGTCCTAGCTTATGTGGAAGCGTCTCAGGAGATTTCCTGTGCCCCCCTCCAGCCCCCCCCCCCCCCCCCCACACCACAGGTATCGAATCTGGTCCGGATTTGAAACTGAATATCCGAAACACAAGTCTTTGACACATGTCAAGTTTCACGCATGTCCGATTACCCTTTCCAAAGTTATGCATGTTAATAGTATCCTGATTTCCCATCCCTCCACTCCCGCACTATGATCGGATCTGGAAAGCTATTATATCCAAGTTAACCTGGTCGGTTCCCTGATATTCCTGCCAAGTTTCATTGTCCTAGCTTATGTGGAAGCGTTTCCCGAGATTTGTTTAGTTTTCTACTTCGTTTGGACCACATGATCTTACCTTATCTTTGAACCATATCTACTCCCGCATTCGCTCCCGAATAATCTAAGTCTTGGCGCAGCGGTAGAGCACTGGCTTAGCGACTCAGAGGCCCGTGGTTCGATTCCGCATTTGGGCAGCGCTCTTTTGCTACGTTTCGCTCCGCTTTTGCTTTATAGTTTCCGGACTCCCGGATCCGGGGAAAGTCGGATTGGGGAATTGATTATTTGTAAGTTGATCTGGTCGGGTCCTTGATATGCCTGTGAAGTTTCATCGTCCCAGCTTGTGTGGAAGTGCCCAAACTAGCAAAACCTGGACAGACCGACAGAACGACAGAATGACAGACCGACAGAAATTACGATCGCTATATGGCACTTGAGTATGCTCAAGTGCCATAAAAAGGTGTTCTCAGGGTCCCTTGATTAGCTAACTGGTAGCTGACTTTCCTCACAGCAAGTGCATGAAAACGTCACCGTCAACAAACGTTCAAATAGAAATACTTATACTGTAAGTGACCAGGGAGGTCAATGTGGACACAGCTGTGTTTAATTTAATTTAATTTCAAAATAAATGCGGCACAATATTTCATGCTCGAGCAAATTAATTGGCACTTGTCATTAACCTACAACTAAAACATATGTACAATTGTCATAGAATAAATACAGTAATTCAAGTAAGGTTGTTATGATACAAGGTAAAATTGAGGCACAAAACTATTACGGTACCTTTCAGTTTTACAAGCGACAGGTGTGAGTTTTGGCTGTCGTTCAGTCTAAGCCCAAAAGAGTTAATGAAGGCAAGTACTGGTGTGTTGATTGACATCACCGTAGAGATCGTACCGCATAATTTCTGAACACGGTTTCTCGTAACACGACAAGGGGTTTGTGCGCGAGCTCAGATGACAAGCCGTGTATCGAGTTCATAAACCGAAGGATGGTTTAAACAATTGCAATCCTCGGTAAAGTAAGCAGGCATCAACAGCGCGGTAAGTCTGCCGGTTTCAGACCCTGTCATAGAGCGTGTGTTCCACACTACTTACGGCGTATTCTTGCGTTCCCCGAAGACTCCACTTGAGGAGTCCCCGCATTTTTGTTTGTCCCGGGGACTCACTCCCCGTATTTCTCGCGACTCCCCATGGACAGGGAATGCTCCGATTTTCATTGCCATTATCAAAAAGGACTCCCTTTCAGGTTCAGAGGGAATACATTTTTGCTGATGTTGGTACAATGTAAAAGTAATTGAAAACAAATCAGAATTAACAAAACCAAAAATAAAGTGGATCCAGACCAATTTCGTCAACTGCATAGATTTGTTGTGTACCAAAATCCATTTTGGAAGCATTCCGGTGTTCTAGTTGTTTTCCGTACGCGGAGTCCGCGTGGAGTGTGACTCCCTCTATTCTCGCCGTTCCCTTCGATTCCCTGAGGAGTCCTCGGGGAACGGCGAGAATACGCCTTTAGCGTAGTTATTACGCATGACGTCGCGTCTGGCTTTTGCTGTCAAGGCTGGAACGATTTTCTATTTTCTTTCAGAATATCATGCCACGGGCGAACCCGACAAATCATGTTACAGAGATGCGAAGATACACTCCCGAGCATGGTAAGCAAATAGAAACTATTTCGAAAAGGTTGGAACGAGTCAGCGTCGTAACTTTTTACGTGTTTGAACGAAAGTAGTAACTAATAGTTACTAGTGTTAGAAGGGTGGAACACGCTCATAAGCTCTGCTTTGACGGCACCGCAAGTACCAGCCTCACGAAAAAACGATGCAAGATCTTTATCTACGGTAGAACACCTGTTAAGCTGGAAATAATTGTTCTGAATACTCTATCAAACAAATTTGGAACTAAGATAATCTGTTGTCCCCAGATGGCCCATCTATTCCACCCTCCCCTCCCGTCTTCCGTGCGTCGTTCCAAGAGGAATACTAGCAACCAGTTTTTTCCATATCCTGCTAATTCTTCTGCCCAATTTTTACATAGTTTCACCCCGTCATTTATTTCTGGTCATATCTTGTAAGTGTAATAGTTAATTTGTTTCGTGTCTGTGTATTTTGTAAATTTGTATTCCTCTTCTTGCTTTTAGCTATTCGGATTAAACTTGATTGATTGAATAAAGTATGTCGGCGGCCTTACCGGTAATACTCATGGATCCTGTTACAGTTCCAGTTCTAGGCAATGACGATCGTCCTTCGCAGATGAGGACAAGCAGTAGGTCAATGAGCCTCATGGTATCCAGGATACAACGTTCGTCACCTTGCAATGCCCGCTCAATTGCGTCGGCAAGATCTGAACGCAGCAAGATCTACAAGACAACATAAAACGATTTAAAAACAGAAGTTTCAGTCAATCACATCCGTTTCAGTCAAACTACCTTGATCGAACACTCCCGAAATAAAATTACAGACAATCCCGGCTGTTCCTAGCCGCGCGCGGCCGCCTTAGCTTTGACTTGAAACACGGAGAAGATTGCATAACCGATCTTTCTGACCAATGAGCTCCTCGGAGCAATGAGCGGTAGCCTGATTCGTCCCAAAAGAGCGAAACACGACAAATGCGAATATCACCATAATGCCGTTATAATTGTTAAGTGTTATGTGATTTGGAAAAATAACTTTAAAATTTTGTATGTGTGTTGACTGTTGGCTACATTTGCATTCATTTGGTTTTGGGAGGTAATTTAGACAGGGGTTGAATTAAGTGACGAGTGAAATAAATCGGGGCAGATTAAAGTTGAATTTTAGAACCAAGGTCGCTTATTTTTGGAAGGGGGAGGTGCACACTTGAGAAATAATGTCATAATACCTTATTCTGTCTTTTATGATATACCTAGCTCCCTTGTGAAATAAGCTTCTAAATCCCCACCTTTCTCCATTGTTTCACTTAAAATTCCTACAAATTTATAGTGCTTTTTCGGCCGTCGGCTTGCCCGCTACACACAACAAAGTTTGCCAGAATCTTGAGCGTCCGCTGACAACTCTTTCACACCCAAGGATATGAGAATCTCTGTTTTTGACTTATTTTGGTTTTCCGACTTTTTAATCACGGCACGTTCATGTTTCGAATGTTTTGCGCCCAGCCGACGCGTCGGAGAGCAGGAAGGCTGGATAGAATCATCACACACTAACAAAAAATCGCTAAATCTAGGTGGAAAGTTATGGTATTTTCGAAAAATATTTTGTCTGATCCATGTCTTACCAAAAGGATCTTTTCTAGTAAGAGCTGTGCTTTAACTTATACATCCTTCAGCAGCGACCTTGCTCCAGTCTGACTCAAAACATAATTAGATCAGTACGACTACTCAAAACTTCTTAGAGTTATTTAGAGGCGAAAGCCTTTTCTCTTGCTTTGTATTGTAACTGATTTAACTTTTCACCAATTCTCCGTCTCTAACCCGAATGACTGAAATTAGTCGTTGCCGCAGGAACCTGAATATTCGCTGGCTGATAAAGTGGAAGAACCAAGGTGCAGCCGGCTCCTTGGTGAAAGTACACCTTGGTTACAGAGTGGATATACATTAGTTGCGCTTTTCAGATACCATGGTATCTGATACCACGGTCTAAAGCAGTTATCGTGTTTTTGCAGTTATCGTGGTATCTGGCCAGTTAGCGTCTGATATTGAGATACTACGGTCCGACCGTGGTAACTGGTCGTGGTATCTGAAAAGTCATCTCACTTTCATCAAATTTTGTCAGATTGGTGAGAAAGAAGTTTAGCCCTTAGTGACGTGACTGAATACCTGTTTTTGGGATTCCAAAACGTAAGTGGAGGGATACCTATGACATCGCAAAAGTTGTCCGTCTGTGCGCGCGCTATAACTCTCGAAGGGAATAAGATATTTTGATGAAACTTGGTGTGAGGATTGTTTGGGTCAAGGGTAAGGTCAAGTTCGTAGATGGGCTCTGTAGCCCTATATTTAGGGGCGGGGGTTCAAATTAAGGGACAAACAAAATATTTTTAAACAGCTAATGTGATAGTCGATTATGGTGCAAGAAGGCATGCTGAGCCCGATAGGGAAGACCATTTTCTCGCCGAACAAGTGGTTCGTTCGGTTTCCGGCAAAAACCGGAAAGTTGGTTAAAAGCGAAAGTTTCATTTGAAGTTGATTAAATGTTCAATTTAAGGGGAAAAAAACATGCTGAACACGGTGGTGAAAACCATTTTCTCGCCGGACAACTAGTTCGCCCGGAATCCGGCAAAAACCGGAAAGTTGGTTAAAAGCAAAAGTTTTATATGAAGTTGATTAAATGGTCATTAAGGGGTAAGAAGACATGCTGAACACGATGGTGAAAACCATTTTCTCGCCGAACAAGTGGTTCGTTCGGTTTCCGGCAAAAACCGGAAAGTTGGTTAAAAGCGAAAGTTTCATTTGAAGTTGATTAAATGTTCGATTTAAGGGGAAAAAAACATGCTGAACACGGTGGTGAAAACCATTTTCTCGCCGGACAACTAGTTCGCCCGGAATCCGGCCAAAACCGGAAAATTTGTTAAAAGCAAAAGTTTGATTAGATGACAGATTAAGGGGTAAGAAGAGAGGCTGAGTCTGTATATGACACTAAATTTTTTACACGGACATATAATTAGTCCTGAATCCGGTTGTAACCGGATTTTTTTTTAAGTCAAACTTTTATTCAAAGTTGATTAGATGGTCTTTAAAGGATTCGACGCTGGACTTGTTTCCAAATTTTCTTTTTTTGCTGGGAATTGCTCGGAATTCGGGCGAAACCGGAAACTTGGCAGAAGTAATGCAGTAAGTCTCGGTCAGCTTCGTCAAAATAGATATGGCTTATAGAGGTATATCTGAACTTGGTTTTCTCTAATGTTAGCCTGGCGAAGACTGAATATGGCGAAGATAAGACCCTATAGTCTGAATCAAATATTAGATTTTTGGGATCCCATCCACACCTTTGGTCTTGTTCTTTTGGGATGACTTCGAAAAGCGCAATTTCGGCAACTGTCGTTTTTGCAGAGCAACCGTATATCAGAAACCACGGTCACTGCAAAAACGACTAATTGCAGATCCAGGTACCGTGGTAACAGATACCATGGTATCTGCAAAAACACAAATATTGCATAGGGAGTCTCGAAATCTCAGACATGAAATGAACGACGAGAGACACAGAGTGAATCGGTAATTCAGGTACGTATTCTACACTTAAAACTTTGGCCTTTCTTGACGGGTCGTCCCGAGACCACAATTAAGAAACAATCTGTCAATAAAAATATGGCAAGATATATAAGATGAAATAAAGTAGTTTTAATAACAGAAGGTTTACTCGTTCCCTTTAGCTTTAAATATACAGTTTGGCAGCAAGACCCTATGGTTAGAACGTGGTAAATGCTGTGATTCCGGGTACGCTGGTGAGGGACGTTTGCGCATTTTGCTGAGCTCGGGTTTTGCCGGTAACAGCGTGCTAGTGGAAATTCAAAGAAGATCCGAAGAAAGCCGAAATATAGCTCTAATAAAATGTAGGTGACTAATCCGTTTTGCACCGTCAAATCCGAATTTAAAGTTCACTGCTCTAAAAACAGACAGAAGGAGACCATACCAATTTTTTTTTTTAACTGAGAGAGTCCACCAAGAAGACCGCTTCCCTGAAAATTTCCTTTCGCTTAAGCGACATCTTGCCGAAACATCCCACTGTTGTAGCGCGTACATGAATCCTTTTAGGCGTGTGTGTACACACCATGCATGTACATTCCTAACCAGATAAAGCAGGTGCAGTTCAAAAATGCCGTCCCACCCCTGGAACAAAATTCTCCAAGTTTAAGTGTTTATATATGCAAGTATGTTCAGTTAAAGACCAGAGAGATTTCAGTTTATAATCGGTGGTTCGTCTGATGTGTGAAAGTTAGATGTTTTCCCTGGAAACTCCGTCCTTTTCTTGTTGAAATGACGGGCGACAAAAAACACAAAAAAAAAACAGCATCATCATAGGCACTTACATGAGTGGTCCCGGGGGAACCCCTGCACAAGGCCGACAACAACCCAACAACAGTCGAGACTGATTGTGAGGGGGTTTTCACTTCTGGCGTGTTGGTAACCACGGCCCTCTCTGCCGCTTGGCCTTGAGATGATCCGCCAGCACTTGAGAGGCGGGTGAGAAGGGCCGGAACAAGGCCGTGTTCGGCCAAAGGTCCAGGGTCTATCCCTTTCCGCATGAATCGGTCTGCAAGGGAGGCAAAGCAGCGGAGGGCGCCATCAGCCACCTAGAACATGAAAAATCAACAAGACGGCTCGGTCAAATGCAGGATAAAGGATCATTCTCAACTGCCACGAGGGCTTAGTAAAACCCACAGTTCACGAAAATAGACAATCACGCCACGCCATCAACAAGACCACAGGTTTCGATGGGATCCCTAAAATTTAATTTTTAATCCAGAATATTTGGTCTTGTTTATATCCGGGTTCGCCAGACTCCTTGAACAATTTTACAATTAAGAATTAGAAACGGAAGAAGTTCAATGGCTAATCATCTTCAAATATGGATTCAGCATGTATGTATTTACTCTGATGCTATACTTCATATCTACTTTGACGAAATTTGTCAAATCTTCCTGCCTTACTTCTGCCAAATCTCCGGTTTCGACCGGATTCCGGGCGAACTACTTGTCCGGCAAAAACTAAAACTCAAAACCGAATTCATCGTATCACCTTACCCCCATATCGAACATCTAATCAACTTCAGATTAAAACTTTAACTTTTAACAAATTTCACGGTTTCAGCCGGATTCCGGGCTAACTATATGTATGTGAAGAGAATGATTGTCAAAAGCGGATTCAGCCTGTCTTCTTAGTCCTAAACCGAACATCCAATCAACTTCAGATAAAACTTTTACTCTTAACAAATTCTGATTGGACGGATTCCGGGCGAAATATTTTTCCGGCAAGAAAATTATTTTCATATAAATGTTCAGCATGTCTTCTTACCTCTAAATCGAACATCTTATCAACTTTATATAAAACTTTTACTTCTAGCAAACTTTCCGGTTTTTGCCGGATTCCGGGCAAACTACTTGTCCTGCGAGAAAATGGTTTTCATATTTGAGTTCAGCGTGTCTTCTTACCCCTAAATCGACTATGTTATTATCTGTTAAAAACAAAATTCTTCGACCCATAACTTGGAATCCCTCCCCCACCCCTAAATGTTGAGCTGCAGAGCCCATCTATGAACTCAACCTCTCCCGTGACCCCAAGAGTCCTCACAATAAGTTTCACCAAAATATCTCATTCCCTTCGAGAGTTATCGTGCTTACAGACGGACAGACAGACGGACGGACAACTTTTACAAAGTCATAGGTATCCCTCCACTTACGTTTTGGGATCCCAAAAACAGCGAGCACACAATAAAATAATTGCTAAAAACGGAAAGGCAGCTGCGATGTTTTCTCTACAGCAATTTCTAAGAAGTAACTGCCCAAAATGGGATGCTTATAGTTGGTAGAAGCTTTATTCATTTAAGGCAGGTTCTTTTTCTTCCAGTGCAGCAAGCCTGACAAGGAGGTCCGAAATATCACTGACGAACATCTTAGCTGACTTTCCGCTTTTATCCACTATGTTTGATATAGGTTTCCCAGTCAGATTAGACTCAAGGAGTATTTACTGAGCCTCCTTTTCTAGGAGGTTGTTAAATTTAGCACACAGGATTGCATCGTTGTTGGTCCAACTTGAGCGGTTTTGAGCCTGAAAAGGACCCTTGCCAAGAAGGGCCGAAATATAGCTCCAATAAAATTCAGTTGACGTATCCGTTTTTCACCATCAAATATATCGTTGTGTTGTATTTTACTCAAATTTCTGCGATCTTTACAGGACCTATCGCACCTATAATGCCAATACATCCTACTTCCGTAATAGCATTGATCAGTTCTTGAACCCGGAGACCCAAATTGCATATGTTACATTCTGAACCCGCTAACAATACCTCACTAATCTCTGCACTTGCCCCGAGTCACTAGTTTCCATACGCATTATGCTCGAAATATCGCTGATGAAGAATCGTAGCTGACGTATATCCGTTGTAAACATTGTTTGAATAAATGTTTCAAAGTCATCTTGGGCTCAAAGAGTATTTTTTCTCCCAACAAATGTTACATCTCATGCTATTGATGCGTAAAATAGGTTTTGCCGAGATTTTGCTAGAAGTTAATGGGCCTGGGAAAAGGCTTAAAACAGCCAAGCCGCGGATAATTTGTTAAAAGCAGAGCCTAGCTTTAAAGTGTTCGCATAATTTTGAATACTGGAACATGAACAGTAAATAGTGCCAGGTGTGCCTTAAGTGTGTCATGTTGGTCTGCGCAGATTTGGGAGCGTTCAACGACCTCCTTATCTATCACCAGCTCTTTTGAGGAATCAGCGACTCATTCAAGTTTACTGTAAAGAACCCTACTCGGGAACTCAGACTGACCAAATGATGTTGAAGCGTAGAAGCTTGGTAGTCTTGCTCTGCAGCTACCAAGTTAAAGGGTAAGCAAAAAAAAATACTTACAGAGCTGTCCTCGTGCTTCAGAAGTGACGACAGCGCCGCCACACATGCGGGCATTGAACTATCCGTAGGTTCCACTTTGGTGCAAAGCTTCGACACGACTGACATAGCAGAGTGGAGTGTGTCTTTGTGAATTTGCGTCCCAGCCGTTTTGATGAATGCGAGGACGCTCTGAAGTCCTCCAGCGTCAAATACTGCCCCGGCTTCACGGGTGCAGATTAGCTCCAAAACCTAATGAAAGGAAGAATCGATAAAGGGGCGCTCATCGACCATCGTAGACTTCAAAAACAGTTTTGTTTTTTAATTTGTGTTTCATTCTGCTCCGGGATATAGTGCGCGGATGAGTACATGATTTAATGGTTTGTGCGATTCTGCTAGTTGTACGTTAGCACGCTTATACCGAGAAACGTTTTCAAGTTTTCACTACCGGAAATCTGGAAGGCACTATATACATACATACGTATATTATTCTTGTAGAGGCCAATGACCTATTTTGTTGCATTATCCTATTAATAGTATATGTCAAAGAATTGTTTTTATTACTCTTACGGGTTTTTGTCATTTCCATCACCTTCCGTCTTAGGCTTGGAACCTTCGTTTCTTTTTGTTTTATAAAGAAGTGTAGAAATCAAACCTTGAATCCTGAACCCGAACACTTTAAAGCCGAACTGAAACATGATACTATTCCAGTTTTTCCTTCTTATTAACGAATGTCATTACCAGCGCACCTACTTTCATTTCTCTTTCACAGTTTTTAGTCTCTAGGCAAACCTAGTCTTCCCATGGAGCCATTTTTCACAATGAAAACCCAACTTTCGTGTCTTTTGGGTTTCGACTAAATTGTTTCGGAGCTTCATACAGTCGTGAGGTACATGGCGACGTCGAGTGATTGAGGACCCAACGTAGGATTTAATTGTCCGTAGTGTCGTTTTATAAATGTAAACGCGCTTGGCTCTTAATATATATATATATTAAAATATATATTCACCAATAGGAATAAATTACAATTTTTCATTTTCTGAGGTAAAATAAATTAAATGTGTGATAGATATTCGTTCATCCCAAGCTGACTGCGAATCGTATTTGCCGGTGAGAAACGGATGTCAGTTACATTTACATTTACTCTACCCTTTCGACGACCCAACCGAACAGCAAAAACAGCATCCATGTCCAGAATAAAATCACAGCACCAGCTTTAACTTCGATCAATTTTCAGGGAAGATGTTCACACAATCAGATATTTAAGGACGAGTCTTTAATTGTTTCTCCACAAGTTCATTTTCCAGCTTGAACGGCTTGAGCCTGAAGAGGACCCTTGCCAAGAAGGGCCGAAATACAGCTCTAATAAAATGTAGCCGGTTTTCACCGTCAAATATCAAATGGGTGTGACGTCACGCTTGTGTGGAATTCCGATACAACTTAGTTCAGACCGTCGTTTGTGATTGGTTCAGCCAGAGGTAAGGACTGTACTAACCAATCAGAAACAAGTTTTGTTGGGAATGTTTGACAAGATAGTGCACAATAGGTAGTGTTCCTCACAGCGGAGAGAAACTGCGAGCATTTTTGAATGAATGAATGAATTACTTTATTACAGACTGCCCTAGGGCGTAAGTGCACTACAAGAATAAAAAGAAAATAAGAAAAAACTAAAGAACAATACTAAAGGTTTCAATGGACAAATAGGTTTTGTAAGTATCCGGTCTTCGCCAGACTCCTTGAACATTTTTACTATAAAGATTTAGAAACAGAAGAAGGTCAATGGTTAATCATCTGAGTAAACCAAGTTCAGATATGGATTCAGCTTGTGTGTATTTACCCGTCGGCAATACGTCATTGCTACTTTGACGAAATGGATCAAATCTTCCTGTTTACTTCCTTCCAAATCTCCGGTTCCGACTGGATTCCTGGCGAACTACTTGTCTTGCAAAAATAAAAGCTCAACAAGAGCTACGAGCTCATATGGCACTTGTACGAGTAGGCTGTACAAGAAAGTAGATGAGAACCTCACAAAATACACCCGCCATCCAAAAATGCGGTTCGGAAATAGAAATAGGATATTTAGTTTCACTCATTTCTGAGCAGTTCCGGCATCGTCTCGATTGTCTGCAGCAAATGCACATGACTGTTCAAACTTTCATCCCAATAAATCCATTTGTTTGATCCCTAGACGTGCTACACGATTTCCGGTACTCACTCTATCTCCACCTACCGTGGCCGAATAAGTTCCATCCCGATCGCTGCACTCTAAGCGTTTGTCAAGATTTCTGGTTCCCTCCACCAGCTCCCCCCACCCCCAGTGACATCGGATCCGGTCCGGATTTAAAGTGGGACGTCTGAGACACGAGGTCATGCTAAATATCAACTTTCATCAAGATCCGACCAACCGTTCGCAAGTTAAAAATACCTCAGTTTTGGCTTCCCCGTCCCTCCACCCCCCCCCCAGATGGTCAGATAGGGGAAGTGACTATTTCCTATTTAATCTGGTCGGGTCCTTGGCATGCTTGCCAATTTTCATTGTCCTAGCACATCAGGAAGCATCGAACTCGCGGGATCACTAGAAATTAGGACTCCCCCCCCAACTCCCCCAAAGTGAGCGGATCCGTTCCGGTTATGTCAGTCAGGTATCTAGGACTTGTGCTTGTTCTTTCTACCAAGTTTCATCCGGATCTCTCCACTCTGAGCGTTTTTCAAGATTTCCGGTTTCTCCTTCCAACTCCCCCCAATGTCACCGGCGTCTGAAACATGAGGTCCTTCCATATATCAAGTTTCGTTCGAGGGGTTGCTCTCTCTCCGCCACCGGTGTACACCTCGACACGGCACCGACACGGCACCGGCGCGGCACCGGCGCAACACCGCGGCACCAGCTCGGCACCGGCTCGGCACCGCACGGCACCAGCTCGGCACCGCACGGCACCGGCTCGGCACCGCACGGCACCGGCACGGCACCGCACGGCACCGGCGCGCCTCTAGCACGATACGCCGGCCACGGACAAATTTTCTGCAGATTACTCTTCGCCATCTGGTATCTGGTATCTGGCGCCCAATAACGAAGGTACTTGAATGAAAGAATTATTGAAAACATGCAACCGAAGAAGAAGCTGAACTAGATATGAGGAGATGCTGTTGACCAAATGCGCAAAGTGGTCAACCATGGTTTGGTACTGGTGCTTGGCAATACTTGGATTTTTCGATATATCGATATTTTCACTTTCGATATTAGATAATCGATATATCGATATTTCCGCTTTCGATATTCAACAATCGATATTTTCACTTTCGATATTCGATAATCGATATATCGATATTGATATTTGCTTACCATGCTTCGTTTCGCCAAAATCTAAGAACCAAATTTTTCAGTAAATAGCATCTTGGATCATTTCAAACTCAGAATAAATGAGAAATGAATTAGGGAAAACATATTGTCCAATTTCGGATATATAAGTGTAGGTTAGTTCGGATTATTTACAATAATTACGATGAACAAATATCGTTTTCGATAGCGATATTACGTTTCGATATCGATATTTGGTGCGATATATCGATCGATCGATATCCGATATATCGCATACTGGATCATCTCGAACTCCGGATAAATAAGAAAGGAATTGCGGAATACACATTGCTCCAATTTCGTATATATAAGTGTGGGTTATGTTGGATTAATTGCAATCTTTACGAATGAACAAATATCGCTATCGATATCGATATTTACTTTCGATATCGATATTTTGTCCGATACATGGATATATCGTTATCGGTATCGAATATCGCCCAAAACTTGAGTCAGCTTCAGTATATTTTGCTTCTGGTGAAGGTAATTCAGTGGCGACCAATCTTTTTTTCATATTTGTAGAGTGTGCTAAGAATGATACTTGGCAGGCATATTTAACTTGGAAAAAGTCAATTTCCCCATCAGACACTCTGGGAGTGCAATAGAGGTATGCTTATTTGAACGTTCGTGCTTCGAACTTTGCCATGCACTTGCTGTGGCTAAATATATGTACCAGTTAGCCTAAGTAGGTAGTCAAGGAAGGAAAAGATTGGTTCATAAATTCTTTTATAGAGCCAACCACATTCCTTAAAGTACTCATCATAACCACAAAGTACAGAAAATACTTTGGAGCAAAACATATATTTTCATGATCCCCATGAGCCCATGATTATTTGTGAAACAAGGGTTTTGCTTCAAAATGAATTTCCAGCTCCCTTAAAGGACCCCTCGCACTAATCACTCTTCAACTTACAGTATTTTAAAGTATTTGAATACTTTAACTATGCTGTGCTTTCAATAAATAAATAACTGTTTTGGCTGTTTTAAGCCTTTTCCGCCACCCGTTGACTTCTAGCGAAACAGGGAAACAATTTGCATAACCGATTTTCCTGATGGAAAAAATTCTCGCAGACAACCGTCGCGCAACCGTCTCGAACCGTCGACAGCGTGATACACATCGAAGGTAGCAAAACACGGCAAGTGAGAAAATCAGCGAGGTTTTGTTAGAGGGGTTAGAATGTACCGCACGAAACGTGGGTCTCCGGGTTTAGAAATATATGTAATGATTACGGAAGTAGGTTGCATTAGTATTATAGGTTGCATTAGTTTGAGCAAAATATACAACTACGTGATCCCCATGAGCCCATAGTCACTTTTGCCTAAAGGGTTTTGCTTTCACATGAATTTCTAGTGCCCTTAAAGTGCAAAAATAAAATACTTTTCACCAGATCATTCTCTTGATTTCCAAGGGCCCACAATCATTCTTATTTCAAGGGTATGGCTTATAATTAAACACAAGAAACCCAAGAATTTACAAATTCCTAAATTTCATCCTCTGACCCAGCCTTGCAAGTACCATATGAGCTGCTAGCTCTTGTATTCAACACACATTGCCGACTTCATTCTCGGCCAATATCTGATGAAATTTGTTTACATGTACATCAGAAATCGTGCTTTATCACAATACTGTAATTTGAAGTAAAAAAAACCGCGGCACCGGCTTGGCACCGGCACGGCACCGGCATGGCACCGGCACGGCACCGGCACGGCACCGCGGCACGCGCCACTTGGTGTACATCGTTTTTGGGAGTGAGCAACCCCTCGGTTTCGTTAAGATCCGACGACCCGTTCGTAAGCTGAAAATGTTTAATTTTTCCAAATTTTTCCGGATTCCCCGTCCCTCCACTCCCCTCAAGACCCACCCCCAAGATTCATCGGATCCGGTCCGGACTCGAAATGAGACATCTGAGACACGAGATCTTTCCAGATATCAAGTTTCATTAAGATCCGATCACCCGTTCGAAAGTGATAAATGTCCCTATTTTCCGGATTCCGCCCCCTCCCCCACGATGGTCGGATCGGGCAAGTGACTATTTCCAACTTAGTCTGGTCGGGTCCCTGATATGCCTGCGAAGTTTCATCGTCCTAGCTTGCGTGGAAGTGCCCAAACTATTATTTATGTTTCTTGACTATGTCCAGGTTAATCAGGTCGTCAATCTTTTAACAATATATACTCCCGCATACGCTCCCTAATACATCCAATATTCCTGACAAGTTCCATTATCCTAACAATGTAATTTGTTTAGATTATTCACTTTGTTGGTACTCCCGCATTCGCTCTCTCATACATGGACTCGTGGCTCAGTTGGTAGAGCGTTGGACTTATAACTCAGAGGTTCCTGGTTCGCTCCCGCACTCGGGCAGCCCTTTTTTTGCTACTTTTCGCTCCACTTTTGCTTTATAGTTTCCGGACTCCCGGATCCGGGGAAAGTCGGATTGAAGAAATGATTAATTTTAAGTTGAGCTGGTCCGGTCCCTGATATGCCTGCCAAGTTTCATCGTCCTAGCTTATCTGGAAGTGCCCGAACTAGCAAAACCGGGACCGACAGACCGACAGACCGACAGACCGACTGACGGACAGAAATAACAATCGCTATATGGCACTTGAGTAAGCTCAAGTGCCATAAAAACGAATTCAACGTATCTCCTTACCCCTATATCGATCATCAACTTCAGATAAAACTTTACTTTTAATAATTTTCCGGTTTCGGTCGGATTCCGGGCGAACTATATGTCCGGGTAGAAAATTATTATCAATAGCGGATTCAGCATGTCTTACTCCTAAAACTTTAACTTTTAATAAACTTTCCGGTTTTGGCCGGATTCCGCGAGAACTACTTGTCCGATGAGAAAATGATTTTCATATACACGTTCAGCATGTCTTGTCTTCTCACCCTTAAGTCGACTATCTCATTATATTTTGAAAAAAACTGTTTGCCCCTTAATTTGACCCCCCCCCCCCTAAATGTTGAGCTACAGAGCCCATCTACGAACTCGACCTCTGCCTTGACCTAAAGAGTCCTCACACCAAGTTTCATCAAAATATCGCATTCCCTTTGAGAGTTATCGTGCTGACAGAGGGGACGGACAAACGGACAGACAGACGGACAACTTTTACGAAGTCACAGGTACCCTCCACTTACGTTTTAGGATCCCAAAAACACACACAATTTCACAGAAATTTAATCATAAATAGTATGCTAATGGGGTGATCGGGGTCAATACGAAGAGAAAATTTCGAGCACAGATTTTCCAATGTCAGTATGGGTCCTGAATCGACAAACACCGGATCAAATATCGATTTCGCATACACTTTATTTATTTATTTATTTATTTATTTATTTATGACCCGCTTTTTGCGTAACAGCGGAGTATAAAATACAAAAGTAAAATATACATATTAAAACACTTAAACAAAACAATGCAAATAAACACGACAACATTGCATAGATACAGAGGCCAAAATGCAAAAGCCAAAATGCAGAAGCCAAAATGTTTCAGGGGGGGGGGACGAGGCATTTACCGACTGCTGGTAATTTTTACCGACTTTCTCTGCAGAAAAAACGACTGTTTTCAACAACAAAAATTACATGTTTGAAAAAAAAATCCACTGATTTTCAGAAAAACCGACTATTTTGACGAAAAATCGACCAATTTTCAGAAAAACCGACTGTTTTCATGAAAAAAAATCAACTGTTCTGACTAAAAATCGCGGCGCTTCGCTCCGACTCGGTTATTTTTTACCGACTGACTGACAGCATTGGGGTGTGGGCGTCCTCCCCCCCCCCCCAGTTGTGACGCCCCTGCATAGATATGTATATATATATATATAAACTGTACAAATATGCATAGGAACTAATCTATATTTTCTTCGTGATGATTCGAACTGGAATGCAGCGACTAGAAGATGTACCTGGTGACTTTTCAATCAATTAAAGGGTCAATTAACCTTTAAAAGTGAGATGGTGCACATACCTTGACACATTGTTCAGCCAAATCTTTTGAAACCCTTGACTCAAGATTAACTGATGTCATCCGCTGGCAAATTGCTTTCAGACTGCCTTCAACAGAGACAATCCTTCTGGTACATTCTGCGGAAACGTCCAGATAATATGTTATTGCTCTTGCAGTCACTTCCAGAATACTTTCTGGGGATGTTTCATCCAGCATGATACGACAAAGGGCAGGTAAGAAGGACCTGGGAGGGCAACTGCAAAAAAAAAAAAAAATCAAGTTGACGAAATACTATAATAGGGGTAATAGATTAATAGGGGTAAGACACTATCTGAAGTAGACAATACTGATTGCAACTTCAGTTCTCACTGCTTTGTTTCTTTTTGAAAAAAAAAAAAAAAATATTATGCTAACGATGTACATAAAGATATAGCAGTTAATGAACTTGCTAGAAAAGAAAACTAGAAAGTGAATTTCCTTCTGATGCATTATTTTGACATTTTGACATCATACTTTCTCACGAATACACCAATTATGACCAGGCGCTTACAACTTTCCGGCTTGAACCATTAAAGAAAAGACGCCTAAATTCAACAACAGATTTTGGTAAGAAAATTTTGCAGTCAAACAGATTCCGCCACCTCCTTCCCGAACAACTCCCTGAACCGACTTACGCAACGATAAACTCAAATTTTCTAAAGGCCGTTTCCAGCATCAAGTACCGCACGTCGGCTCCACTCATTCTCCCCCCTTGTTACTATTATTTTAATAACCAATAAAATTTCACGTTTGTTGTTCACTTGTGCCTGTTCGGTTCTTGATTTGTTTCGTATTTTGTCTTAAGTTTTGTTGTTGATGGTATATTATTGAGATGTGTTAGTTATTAATGTGTGTTTATTTATTTTCTTTTTGTTGCCTATTATTTAGCTTTTGCTATTGTGGCAATTTTTCCATTAAACCTTAAACCTTAGAAAAGAAAACTAGAAAGTGAATTTCCTTCTGATGCATTATTTTGACTTGTTTTTGTGTTTTCAGTGTAAGGGTATACCTTTAAGAATTTTTATGGGTTGTACCCAGGCCCGTATCCAGGAAATTTTTTTTTTGGGGGGGGGTTCCTGCGTGTCGGACAAAAAAATACAAAAAAGACATAAATTAGAGGGAAAAGCCTGTAAAAATGACTATTTTTGCGTGTTTCGGGGGGGGGGGGCGAGTCAACCCCCTAACCCCCCCCCCCCCCCCCCCCCCCCTGGATACGGCCTTGGTTGTACCATCAACATCTAAGGCCTTCCTTAGCCCTTCCGTTTGTTGGTACACTACGTCACTGCCGTGGTCATCCCGGCCGGATTTCCTACATTTTCATCATCAAGTTGAAAAAATTTCAACTTTTCCATATGGAAGTGATGATGGTGCCAAAAATCCGGGAAGGAATTCCAGACCGGGAGATTTCCGATCCTAGGAACATTTTTCACTCAAACAACTAGCCTTTGTCCTATGTGAGACATATCATTTCAATAGCCCTCCGGCGATGGCTTTGTTGGGCTGTCTTTAAAGGCTTATCTTAGGTCCCCACTGATAGCAAATCATGGGATAAAGCATAAATGGGTCATCTAAGCTTTATCCTAGCGATATACCTGAACTTCTTGGCAAGGGTCCTCTGCAGGCAGAATCTTAAATAATGAAACTGCAACCACTCCCCATTAACTGAAATAATGGTAGTTTTATTCTTCCAAGAAACTTGTCAAGAAGGGCCGAAATCTCATGGGAATAAATCTCAGCTGACTTACCCATTTAGCACCCTAAACCATAATCTACGAAGGTGAAATGAAAGGGCTATTCTCGTTGTTTGCTGAGCCCCTAGCTTCAACTTAATTCTTTTTAAGGAATATACATATCAATAAAAATATACTTTTTATGACGCCTCTAAATATGGCCTTCTAGGCTTGCAAACTAAAAAAAGGAAAGAAAAAAAAGAATAAAACACAAATATGTTATTTGTTTCCTCATGTGGGTTACCTGCAGCAGGCGGTTGCCTGTCTGTTTTGGCAGCACTCCCGAAGAAGAAGATGTAAAACTCACAAAGTAGGCTACTTTTGCTTTTACAGAGGGTTACAGTCCTCCTCCATCAATCACCCAATGTAATGGAACACGACCTATTGCTCCTACAACTAAGCTATGCAGATGAAGGTCTTAATAACAAAAATGCATGATGACAGCCCTTGCCGACAAATGAAGAAACCACAGATAATGTGAATGAGAGGAAAAGATCTTACCTTTCAAAGCATCTGTCCACGTTGTCACTCATTAAGAGTAGCATGCAGAGCTGTTCAAGGGCCACAAGCTGCATGTCCCTTTCTGACAGTTCTGGCTGACCTAATCCAAGAGTCAGCCATTCTAGAAGTGTGTCTGGGTCGACGTCCACCATAGTGAGACTTTAAAATTCTGCAGATTCTGTCATTCACAGCCTAAATTTACAAGTACCTGATTTTAGTTAAGTTCCTGCCTAAACAGGACGTGGTTGTGACATTGGCTCTGCTGTTCAGGAGGAAACTGGAATAGTTCAAGCAAAAGGAAGTTCTGTATTGAACATCCGAGAGGAATTACCTATCTAATTCTAAAATTAAGGTTTTTCCAAACATTGGAGCTGAAAAGGTATATGTATAGATCTGTCGACTACTCCAAGGGAGTCTACTGGTGGGTTTTCAGATCGGATCCAGAATCTTCTCTTATTTTGAAAATGGAAAAATAGACCACCCTCTTTTCAATGGGGAAGCTCGCAACGAACCTTTATAACAGCTTTTTGGGGACATATCCATACTGCACAGACCTTATACACACAATAAGCAATACAAATGACCTTGAAAACAGATAGCTTGAGTTAGAATATGAGAGTTATGATAGGGCCTTATGGCAAAAAAAATTGGCAGCAAAAGGTCAATGTTGCTGCTGAAGAACGATAACATATCAAAGTTGCTTGAAGTCGTATGTCTCACTGGTCCCAAAATACCAGGCCGTTACTTTGTTTGAATACCTAGGCTATGAAAAAATATTTACTCAAACACTTAGTCTAAACACTTAATCTTAGTCTGATGGATCACATAAACTTATTCAGACAATTGGATTGTATCTGATCGCAACTATAAGCATAATAAACAAGTGTTGAGCCAGTCAACTTCAAACACTTCATTTTTGGATACCCTATGCGAAACGCTGGATATATCTAGCATTGGCATACCCTACGCCTAATGCTGGAAACACTATGGCAGATGTGGATACAGTAGTCCTAATCCAGTGAAATACCAATGATTTGATTATAGCTCAGAATTCAGAAATCAACGAGTCAGAACACGTTCATATTGATTTAGGTCAGGTTTAGGTTACCAACGTCTATTCAGCGTTTGGCATACTGGATTGTAGTATTTAACCATTGGTGAGCAGTCTAGTACACTAGCCCCATTTCAGGCACGGTGCTCAAACGTCTAGCACCATGCCTGGGTGCTAGACGTTCAAGCACTGTACCTTGGATTTCATGTATGGTGCATGGATTTCAGTATACAGTGCATACAGAAAAAACACAGTTTCTGTCATCACAACTGAGCACCGGCTCGGACAGGGCTGAAATTACTACTATGAATTAGAGAAATCAAAGACAATCCTTTATATATTTTTCACAACAAAAACAAAAGGGCTCTAATGATGATGGAGATGAAAAACCTAACAGCACCCTATCTATTTTCCATGTATTTTCCCTATCTATTCCCCAAGAGCCAATATTCTGGTTGGCTGCTAGGTAGAAAAAGCTGAGGCACAGGACACTTTGCATGCAAAACCCTTGACTATGTAGACAAGGAAATGAGGTTTTTCACATCTGTCATCAGCCGAGCCCTTTTGTTTTTGTTGTGAAAAGTATACAAAGGATTGTCTTTGATTTCTCTAATTCATGGTAGTAATTTCAGCCCTGTCCGAGCTGGTGCTCAGTTGTTATGACAGAAACTGTGTTTTTGATGCATGCACTGTATACTGAAATCCATGCACCATACATGAAATCCAAGGTACAGTGCTTGAACGTCTAGCACCCAGGCATGGTGCTAGACGTTTGAGCACCGTGCCTGAAAAGGGGCTAGTGTACTAGACTGTTGGTGAGTGTCCCATTTATAGATGTAAAAAGCGAATTCTGCAATTGAAAAATTCAATCGAATACTCGGGTAACTGAAATATTCGGCCTCTTGAAAATTACAAATATTGCGAAAAACTTAAATATTTTGCAAAAATGAAAAATAGAGAAAAATTGAAAAATACTGTGAATTTTAGCAATTCCCGCACAAAAAATGCAATTTTCGGGAGAATTGCGACTCCAAGACTACTCAGTGAGATTGAGAGGCAAGAAAAATCTTAATCAAGTCTTGCATTTCGAGCCAATAAGACGGTGATTTCGAGACGAGGGATACACACAATAAAAAAGTAAGGGGGCAACTCCATGAGATGGTCTACCGAGGGATAAATTTTCAAATAAAAGCTGGTGGAACATTTTTAGGTTTTTCTTATAGACCATACCCTGGGCTTTAAGAATCTGTTCCCAAGTTTCAAAACTGGAGCATCCTTTCTAATTTTCTCAGCTGTCCAAATCTTGAGCTGATCAGCTTCACGGATTGCCACATTTTACGATCGTTCTTGAGGCTATGAGAACCTACCTAGGCATAACCCCCAATCCTCTTAATTTACCCTACTTAAAGACCCGCTAGTCCTAAACCAAATTCAGTTCATTCGAAGTCGCTATCCTTGACGGATTGGATTTTATCAGTTCTGCACGGTAAGCCATCTAATGTTACGTTTATAACGAAAAGTGGCATGTCGTTTGTCTACAACTGAGTACAAGCAAGTTAAAAAAATGTAAGAACATGAGTAAATAGCAATTTTAGTGGTTACTCCAGTAAAGAAAAAACAACAATTTAATTTCATACCTGAAGCCAATAAAACACGTTACAAACGCAACAAAAATTTACGTTATTGACGTGCTGAAAATGTCAGCAAATCTGACAAGGTGTAAATCGTAGTATCGAACACCCTGACCAATGTAAAGGGCCCTTAAATATTACATATCAGTTGATTGGAGGATTGGGGGGAGGGTTAGGGGCCTACCAGGGGCGTCACCTCTGGGGGAGCCCCCCCCCCCAATGTTTGTCTGCCAGTCGGCAAAATTTAGATGAAGCGCCGCGATTTGTCGTGAAAACAGTCGATTTTTATTCAAAACAGTAAGTTTTTCGCAAAAATAGTCGATTTTTCGAAAAAAAACTTCTTAAAATTCTTAGACAGTAGTTTTTTCTGCAAAAACAGTTGGTAAAAATGATAGTCAGTCGGTAAATACCTTGCACCTTCTCCCCCCCCCCCAAACATTTCGGCTAGTTGCGCCTCTGGGCACATCAGTGATTTTTGTTTTGGCATTGCAGACAAATGAGTTGAACAATTTTTGGATTGCGAGAAGGAATATCTAGAGAGAAGATATATTCAAACAAATGCATAAAACGGATACGTCAGCTACGATGGTTTGGCAGCGATATTTCGGCACTCATACCCTGCGTATCCGTTTATGCATTGTTTGAATATATGTTTCCCGGTCAGCTTGGGCTCAAGGAGAGGCGATAGGTCAGTAGGCCAGAACTAACTTAATTCTACTTCCCTACTCAGTACTTCCCTGGGATGATCCAAAGCTTAGAGAAAGAAAGTGCATATGTTAAATCGATGCAATGTGCGCCTTCTGTCGCAGGGCAGAGTAAAGAGTGACACTATTTGTTTATATCCGAGATGAAACAGAAAAAAGGCTACCCCTCCCCCTCCCCAGTCCTGTCGGTGGTAATAGCACCCGATTCTCAAATCATTGTTCACTTTTCTTTTACAAATAAAACCGTTTTAGAATTCGTACGAGTTACGTTGGTAACGAAAATTTGTAGCGTCAGTAACGGAGGAAAAAAAATCGTAGAAACGAAGCGTAATGCTCAATCGTTCCGAATTTCTGCCTTAACAATCCCGAGACTGTTTTTAACTGACGAAAAAAACTCTAATATTTGATCCAGACAATTGGGTCTTGTCTTCGCCAGATCCAGTCTTCGCCCGGCTAATCATCAGAGAGAACCAAGTTCAGATATACCTCTACAAGCCATATCAATTTTGACGATACTGACCGAAACTTCCTGCTTTACTTCTGCCAAATTCCGGTTTTGCCCGAATTCCGAGCGAACTACTAGTCCAGCAAAAAAAAAGAAAATTCAGAAACGAATCCAGCGGATCTCTTTATCCCTGTAAAGAACATATCATCAATTTTAAATAAAACTTTGACTTAAAAAAAATTCCGGTCACAACCGGATTCCGGACTAATTATATGTCCGGGTACACAATTATTGTCATACACAGACTTAGCGTCTCTTCTTACCCCTAAATCTGTGATCTAATCAACTTTAAATAAAACTTTCGCTTTTAACAAACTTTCCGGTTTTGGCCGGATTCCTGGCGAACTTGTTGTCCGGTGAGAAAATGGTTTTCACCATCGTGTTCAGCATGTCTTCTTACCCCTAAATTGAACATTTAATCAACTTCAAATGAAACTTTTCGTTTTTTGCGGGTTCCGGACGAACTAATTGTCCGGCAAGAAAATGGTTTTCACCATCGTATTCAGCATGTCTCCTTACCCCTAAATCAAACATTTAATCAACTTCAAATGACACTTCTACTTTCACGGAACTTTCCGGTTTTTGCCGACAAGAAAATGGTTTTCACCATCGTACTCAGCATGTCTTCTTACCCCATAATCGACTATCACATTAGCTTTTTAAAAATATTTTGTTTGTCCCTTAATTTGAAACCCCTCCCCCACCCTCAAATATAGGGCTACATAGCCCATCTTAAAGGATCCTCCCACCAAGTTTCATCAAAATATATCACTGCCTTCGAGAGTTATCGTGCTTACAGACGGACATTTTTGCGATGTCATAGGTATCCCTCCATTTACATTTTGGGATCCCAAAAATCAGTTCACCAGACCTTACAGATTAGCTAATAATTGAGAGTATGTACACACGACCAAAAAGTCACTTCCGGTTTTTGTTACGTTGGAAACGCGTGGTTTTTGGAGCCGTGCACACAAACTGTTCAATGGAAATCGGTGGAACACTTTACAAAAGAAAGAAGAAGCCTTGACCTTTGACACACTGTAACAAGACCAAAGATTTCGATGGGATCCCAAAAAGTCAATATTATATATATATAGTAACCCTACCGTTATTACTCGAGTGGGCGTGTACATAGATAAATCTTTAGAGTTAAGAAGGAGTCTGATTGTTTAAGTTATGTTTTTTTTGTTTTTTTTTGTGTATATGGCCCGTGGACTTTTGAAATACACTAATCTATCTATCTATCTATCTATACATATAGTACATATTCCCGGTTTCAGCCGAATTCCGGAAGTACTTGTCCGGCGAAAAAAGAAAGCTCAAAAACGCTCAAAGCTCAAAATCTTCTTTCCCCAATACTGAATATCTAATCAACTTCAAATAAAAATTCGATTCCGAATTCCGATCGAACTATATGTCCGGGTAAAAACTGATTTTCATACACGGATTCAGCATCTCTTCTTACCCCTAAATCGGATATCTAATCAACTACAAATAAAACTTTAAATTTTTCCTCCGGGCAAAGTACTTGCCCGTGTAGAAAATTGTTTTCAGCATGTCTTCTTACCCTAAATCGAACATCTAATCAACTCCAAACAAAACTTTTACTTTTAACAAACTTTCCGGTTTTGGCCGGATTCCGGGCGAACTACTTGTCCTGAGAGAAAATGGTTTTCACCAGCGTGTTCAGCATGTCTTCCTACCTCTAAATCGAACATCTAATCAACTTCAAATCAAACTTTTACTTTTAACTTTTACTTTTACTTATTTTACCATAATAACTTCCCAAGATCAGACAAAATCTCGACAGATTTTGATCAAAAGCCTCAGAGGGTCTAAAGTTGCTTATTCTGTCGTAAGGTAGGTCTCAAACTCCAGCTCACAGCATGCTCCAAAGAACATTTTTATTTGTGAAGGATCTTGGAACAATGCTTGACTGTTGCATATGCTCATTATAGTTGATTTAAAAACTGCTTTTATTTTACCCTAAAAAAGCAATGAAATTCTGCATGTGAGCAACCCCCCCCCCCCCCGAGGTTTACTGAAATCTCATCAATTATTGTCTTTTTAGAATCAGTAAATTGGTCTGCACAGTCACCGGGTGCTGGATCTCTGCTGAGGATATGGACGTGATCTATGTGACCTTATTTTTAATTTATGTATTTAAATTTCCACTGTATTAATCAAATAAGGTAAGAAGTGGAAAGGCAATGAAAAGGAAAACATTCAGATGCAAAACATTTGACCAGTCGGGACTTAAGATAAGTAAGGGACTTAAGATGAAATAGAGGTATTGAACTTTTACATCTTAGTCGCGAGAGGTACCCAGCCTTAAATAAAATCCAGAGAAGTCTTTCCTTCAGATAAATCTATCGGGCTTAAAGAGGAATAAAACAAATTTGACAAACATACGAGACTGAAGCTAATTGTATGATTTCGGGAGAAATAAATTTTGCTTCAATATTTCTAGTTAAACAGATCTTTATTTTCAAACAATACATCCGCATTGTTACCTGAGCTCATACTGAATCACCAAAGTTAATGACCAGAAAATCTATTTTTAAAGCAACTTCAAAACAAAGACAAGAGCTGGAAGCTCATATGGCACTTGCAAGGCTGGGTCAGAGGATGAAAGTAGGAATTCTTCAGTTCGTGGGTATGTTGTGATTATCTGTAAGCAAAAGCCTTGAGATAATGGATCCTTGGAATTCAAGAGAATGTATCGTTTGGTAATGCATTTGGCTGTGATGATGCACATTTTAGGGTCGCTAGAAATTCATCTGTAATCAAAACTCTTGAAGCAAAAATGATGATGAGCTCATCAGGAGAATGAAATGTATATTTTACTCAAAAGTATCATTTGTACTTTAAGAAATTCAGTTGTAAGCAAAACCGTTGAGGTAAAATTGATCTAATCATGTCAAGTCTCTAATGTTCAAGCCAAGTTTCATGGTCCTAGCACATCTGGAAGTACCTTAACTCGTGACCACCGGAATTCCGGACCCCCCCCCCCATCTAACTCCCCCCACAGTGCTCGAATCCAATCCAATTATGTCACTGATGAAGGCTTGTTCTTCCCACCAGCTTTTATCCCAATCGCTCAGCTCTAAGCATGCCACAAGATTTATGGCTCCCCCCTCTGACTCCCCCCGCCCCAAACAATAATCGGATCTGGTTTGGACTTCACATGGGACATCTGAGATACGATGTCTTTCCAAATATCAAGTTTCATCTAGATCCGATCACCTGTTCCAAAGTTATGTGCCTCTAGATTCTGGATTCGCCTTCCCTCCACTCCCCCCATGGTGGTCGGGTAGGGGAAGTGACTATTTCCAAGTTAGTTTAGTCGGGTCCCTGGTATGCTTGCCAAGTTTCACTGTCCTAACCCACCTGGAAGTAACTTAACTCTGTATCACCGGAATTACGGACCCCCCCCCCCTCCAACTCCCCCCACAGTGCACAGATCCTGTCCGGTTCTGTCAATGATGTAACTAGGGCTTGTGTTTGTTCCTCTCACCAAGTTTCATCCGGTCCCTCCACTCTAAGCGTGTCACATGATTTCTGGTCCCCCCCCCCCCCCCCCCACATTCATCGGATTCAGTCCGGACTTGAAAAGGGAAATCTGAGACATGAAGTCCTTCCAAATATCAAATTTCATTAAGATCCGATAACCCATTCGACAGTTATGCATGCCACTAAGTTCCGGATTACAGCTCCCCTCCCTCCCCCCACAATGGTCGGATCTGGCAAGTGACTATTTCCAACTTAGTTTGGTCGGGTCCCTAATATGTCTGCCAAGTTTCATCGTCCTAGCATATCTGGAAGTACCCTAACTCGAAAACACTGGACTAACGACCGATGGAAATGTGATTGGTATATGGCACTTGGCCAGAAGTCAAGTGCCATAAAAAGGCATATAATTTGAATATTTTTGGACATATGACTATTGAAAAAAACTGGATTTTGTCAGTCAAACTGTCAGGGCAGCATGAAAATTTCCTTTTAACATTTTCACAGCAACATTCAAGCTTGTATAAAAACCAGGTCAGGTACCCCTCCTGTAGGATACCATGTTCAAATACAAATAGTTTCATTTATAGTCTGAATTTTCATTTCTCGCTTTTGAACTATCACACTAATGATAACATTTGCTCTTCTTTCTTGCTCCTCCATTCCTGCTGCATTCTCTTGCAAGAACAAACATTTGAACCATCTACTAAAACCTGCTTACAGGGATAGAACATCCACCCTTTGCTGACCTCGTCATGAAGCAGAAAAGAGAAGGAAAATTGAGAATTCAGTATAGAAGCAACTTCTCTATTCTGCAGAATTGAAAATCTTTCCCAATTCTCTCTTTTGATAAAACACGGAAAAAGGAAGAGTGGCTTTACCCAATGGTCATAAAAGGATAAATGGGAGAACTGAGAAGAGAAATGAAACTAATGTAAAAAAAAGGGGGGCTGAGTCAGTCTAGTACACTAGCCCCATTTCAGGCACGGTGCTCAAACGACTAGCACCATGCCTGGGTGCTAGACGTTCAAGCACTGTACCTTGGATTTCATGTATGGTGCATGGATTTCAGTATACAGTGCATACAGAAAAAACACAGTTTCTGTCATCACAACTGAGCACCAGCTCGGACAGGGCTGAAATTACTACTATGAATTAGAGAAATCAAAGACAATCCTTTATATATTTGTCACAACAAAAACAAACGGGCTCTAATGATGATGGAGATGAAAAACCTAACAGCACCCTATCTATTTTCCATGTATTTTCCCTATCTATTCCCCAAGAGCCAATATTCTGGTTGGCTGCTAGGTAGAAAAAGCTGAGGCACAGGACACTTTGCATGCAAAACCCTTGACTATGTAGTAAAGGAAATGAGGTTTTTCACATATGTCATCAGCCGAGCCCTTTTGTTTTTGTTGTGAAAAATATATAAAGGATTGTCTTTGATTTCTCTAATTCATGGTAGTAATTTCAGCCCTGTCCGAGCTGGTGCTCAGTTGTTATGACAGAAACTGTGTTTTTGATGTATGCACTGTATGCTGAAATCCATGCACCATACATGAAATCCAAGGTACAGTGCTTGAACGTCTAGCACCCAGGCATGGTGCTAGACGTTTGAGCACCGTGCCTGAAAAGGGGCTAGTGTACCAGACTGGGCTGAGTGCGGTCAAAGTGCGCTGAGAAGGTGCACATCTTGCATGCCGGATCCTTTTAATTTCACAATGCAATCCAGGAAGAGACGGTCAAAATGTGCAGCATAGGGTAGGTTCTTGTTGTTATTCCTAAGGTTCAGTGCCATGTTTTGGACTTGATTAAATGTAGAACATTCCCCACTTTTAGAATTTAAAATGGGGTTAGGCTGGAGGTACAAAAATGAAGTACCAACTTGTAGTAATAAAAATATGTTGGGGTTGGAGCAGGGTTGGAGGCAGTTCAGAGGCAGTTGGAGGTAAGATGGCAAATAAAAATACAGTAGAGGTATGCTTATGTGAACCTTTGCTAACAGTAATGATCGCCGAAGACGAAACTAAAACCCAAACCAGGCATTTTTTCTTATAATACTAGTAATAATCACTCACGCTTTTGTCACTTTTTGAATATTTTGTTAATTCACCATTAACCTATGAAAGTGACTCAGCTGACACCTCTGTTTTGTTTTTTACAATTTGAAAAGTTTGCCGGAAGGAACGGCGGTCCGAACCATCAGATACCGTCGAACCGTCAGATACCTTCAAAAGAGGAAGGACCTTTTTAATAAATTCAAAATCAAAGAAATTTAATTGAATTTCTGCTTCAAGTTTGTGCCAGGATAACCCTGAAATAGTTGGCTGTTAGCTGACATCAAGTTTATTATTTTTCTTTTCCATTTTACTTTTTTATATGCAAGTAAGAAAGCCAAGGTAGTGGAACAGTTAAAAAAGAATTCAAATAAGCATACTTCTTCTGTAACATTTGAAAACTAGCTAGGCTATACTTTTTAAAACGGGTGAAAAAGAAGGACCTGAGTGGGCTGAGAAGGTGCACATCTTCCATGCCAGGTCCTTTTATTTCATTAAAAATTTTGCAATGCAATCCAGGAAGAGACGCTCAAAACATGCAACATTCTGCTCTCCTTATTTCTTCATCCAACCTGATATTACTTGGCTGACTTACTATTGATTCAGTGAGCCCCTCTCAACTTAATATTAACTGCTGTTTAACTCTGTGGTCTCTATTTGTTGAAACTGGTCAGTCTGATTGTCTTCGGGTCTTGGAAACGTAAGAAAAACAATAACAATTTTTAGTCAGAATTCAGTTGCTGGTGTATGGTACTTTCATTCCTTTGCACAACACTTGTCACAGTGTAAGAGTGTGAAAAGTCCGAAGACAAGTACTAAACGAGGTTGGTGACTTCCGTCGCCGGTTAAACTCGGGGAATCAAGGGGGGGGGTGCGAGAATAAAGGGAGTCACTCCAGGCGGACTCTGTGTACGAAAAACAACGAGAACACGGGGAATGCTCCCAAAATGGATTTTGTTCGAAAACATAACATGAAGTAGCATGAAGTTGACGAAATTACTCAGGATCAACATTATTTTTGGTTTTCTTTATTCTGAATGTTTTTAATCAACTCTATACTATTTATACAAACAAAAAAAAAACTATTAACAGGAAATGGACTTATTTTTCTCAAAATCAGTTTCAAATCATAAATAAACTCATTACTGATTTCAGAAATCCTTTTGACCATCCCTAACATCAATGTTTTCAAAGACATTAATTGCATTTTTGCTGATACCATGGTATCTGTTACCGCGGTAACTGGATCTGCAATTTGTCGGTTTTGCAGTTATCGTGGTATCTGATACACGGTGCTCTGCAAAAACGACTATTGCCAAAATTGCACTTTTCGAAGTCATCCCAAAAGAAAAACAGATATCCAGTTACATCACTAAGTGCTAAACTTCTTCCTCACCAATCTGACAAAATTTGATGAAAGTGAGATGACTTTTCAGATACCACGACCAGTTCCCACGGTTACCAATATCTGATACCACGATAACTGGCCAGATACCAGGATAACTGCAAAAACACCTTTTGACCGTGGTATCAGATACCACGATAACTGCAAAAACGACTTTAGACCAGTTACGTTTTTGCTGATACCATGGTATCTGTTACCACGGTAACTGGATCTGCAATTAGTCGTTTTGCAGATATCGTGGTATCTGATACACGGTGCTCTGTAAAAACCACTAGTACCAAAATTGCACTTTTCAATACCACGATAACTGCAAAAACCGACATTTGACCGTGGTATCAGATACCATGGTACCTGCAAAAACGCAACTATTAGCTCAAGCAACTCCCGAAATCGATGGTGATGATAACTGGAGCATTTCCCTCCTGTGCGGACTCGTGAGAATACGGGAAGTGAGTCCCAGGGAGAAACAAAAACGCGGGGGAACGGCGGGAACAGCCTTGAGGGTAGCGTTGAAAGTGTTGAAACGGCGAACACTCTATCTGACTTCAGTATCGCGAAAATATCCACAGAAACGCAGTTGATTGCGTGACACGAGATTTTAATCATCGTTCGGTTGGCGTTTCTTGTTATTCCTGAGGTTCACTGGCTTGTTTTCGACTTGATTAAATGTAGAATGAATGAATGAATGAATGAATATTTTTATTTACCCACTTCTATAAAATAGAAATAGTGGAGTACATAAAGAAAAGAAAGAAACACAACTTAAAAATTAGGATACAACTTTACACATCGAACAGATTACACTTCAAACAAACGGACAAGACCGTGATGTGGAGAAAATGCAGCGACCGACAGATTCCTATGCAGCTCGTCAAGTTTAACAGTTATATTAGTTACTGAAAATTTAGTTATCATTTTTCGATTTTTATACCAAATTGGCAAGTAGAGGAGGAATTTACAGTAGCGGAAGTATGCTATTCGAATAGCTGCTACATCCTTCTTGAATAATCCCTCTTTTAGAATTTAAACCGGGTTAGGCTAGGGGCAAAATGGCGAAGTGGCTTGTAAAAAAAAAATGGCTTGTAGCATTAAAAAATACGGTACGGTTGGAGGTAAAACGGCAAAAAAAAAATAGTATTTGAAAACTGGCAAAACTTTGGCATTTAAAATGGGCGGTTCCAAAATTAATAAAATCTAAATCATAAAAAATCTTAGGTCTAAACAAACTGCGCGGCCGGCCAAGCTTAGTTTGTGTAAGTAACAAAATTGTAATGATTACGTTTGTGTCCCATAGCAATATTCTGCCATTTTGAACTAAAATATACCATCGTCATCTTATGCAGTTAGCACAGTTAGTAGAAAAATTGTTCTAGCCTCTCCACTAGTCCCCTAAGCTGCGCTGAATTTTAATTCGGCGGGGTGCCGCCACTGCCGCTGCGGTTGTTCTATGTTTAGCATTTTTTTTTTTTCAGTTATTTTTTCGAATTTCCTAAAAAATGAATCTTTTTACCCCAACAAATCCTTAGCGTTTTTATGGCACTTGCTTCTTTTGGTCCAAGTGTCATATAGCGAGCGTATAACGTCGACCCCTCTTAATTTTGCTGTAATAATAACGTTTATTTCCGAATAATATGCTTGCACATAAGGCCTTTACAGACCTTCATAGATCTGTCTGTCTCACATTTACTAGCTTGGATTGGAGAGATTAGGGCGAAACGTGGATTATGCAGGGATCCCAATCAATCCCAGCTTTGTTTACTTTGTGAAACGGTAAGAAAAGTTGTAAACCTGTGCTACTCTGTTTCAGTTTTGTTGCGGATGGCCATTCTCTTTTGAAAGGGTCGAGTTGAAGGGGAATGGGCAGGGGCGTCGCTACGGGGGGGGGGGTACCCCCCCCCCCTCGATGAAAGGAAAAAGCTAAAACGGGCGCTCGGAGAGCGCCAGATCTAAATAAATAGGTGAAATCGGGCGCTCGCAGAGCGCCCGGACACACAAATTAAGCTGAGCTGGGCGCTCAAATAAGCTGATCTAGGCTCTCAAATAAGCTGGTCTGGGCGCTCAAATAAGCTGATCTGGGCGCTCAAAGGTAGTGCGCTAGAGCTTGGAGATACAACTACTTCTCGCCTTTAGCAAACAGCAATACTTTCTGACTCGAACTACAACACGCACATACGAGTAACTCCTCAACCGTATTTGCTGTGCAATCAGCCGCCGATGAAACACATTTCTAACACTGATCGGTAAACCAGTTTGAACTTCGTGTTCATTCGCGTCTTGGAGAGCGCTGCAAATAAATCGTTTCGATAAGTTTTCTTCCCAAAGTTTAAGCTTGGAACCGACGTGATTTCCTAAATCCATTTTGCATTGATTCTGATTATATTCCGAACCCAAAGCGCAACCCGGACTAGGTTAGTCGCTTCCCGAATCTCAGCCGGGCTGGATCCGTGATAGAGTGAAAAGGCCCATTGCGCCAAGATGGATATTGGAAGGATTTTATCGAGAAGTTTGATTTGGATTTAAATGAAAGAGGTTGAACGGAGTGGGGGAACTCCCAAATATATCCTTTTATATCAACCATTGCTGGGAGTTTTTGAATTTCCTGCCACGACATCCCAGCTCCTAAGATCCGGATCGCCAAAATGCCAGAGAGTTAAAGACAAGGGATAACAAGAAAACGGCCGATTTTCGTAGCGCCTTCTAAAGGAAGTCGGAAATGTTTATTTGTGAAGCATTTAATTCAAAGTAAAGCATTAGAAGTGTCCATTGTGCTTTAAAGAATTGTTAACATCTGCCGTTAGAATCTCCCAATCCCAAGGAGAGTACAAAAAATATTTCAACTTCATATTTTAAAAACTATTTATTTTCTCTTGCTAACCAGTGCACCCTTTACATTGATTATGGCTACCAACACTGGGCCAGCAATTTTTTTCTAATTATAAGAACATCCAGATTTTACAAAAACAAAGGAATTCGACTGGAAGCGGACATAAAAAGTAGGTTGAATCTAAAACCATCGCAAACTTTTCCCGGTGTAATGTTCTGAATGTTGGTCAGATTCGTGATTTTACCAGGCATCGATTTTTGTGTTTCAAAGCATTAACCATATAAGCCCTGATTATTTCCATGATTATTTTTCTATGAATCAGGAGCCAGGGGCGCTTCGAAGTGCTTGGGCATGGGGGGAGGGGGAATACCTCAAAACATACGACTGGCTAATGTCCGATTATCAGGGGTGTCACTAAGGGTGGGGAGGGGGGACTCTGGCAAAAGTTCACTTGTTTGTCCGCGCGAAGCGCCGGCCTAAAAAAAAAAAAAAATTGTGCATGCTTTTGTCAGGCGTCGGTCGACTCGTCGGCACGTCGTGTTCTTTTTATTCGCAAGAAGTGAAATCCTACAAAAAAATTTCGGGTAAAATACTGAAGAAATCGAATTGCCTCGTGCCTCGGTATTCTCGTCGGCACATCGGGTTCTTTTTATACATAAGGAGTCTAGAAGAAATAAACGTTGTATGCTTTTATCGAGCGTCGGTCGATTCGTCGGCACATCGGGTTCTACTTGTACTTTAGAAATCAAATGTTGCGAACCCTGTTGGGTTCAAGTCTCATCGGCACAAGGGGTTATTTTACACGTAAGAAATCAAATTCTGTACAGTCTAGTCGAGCAAAACACAGAAAAAATCAAATGCTCGATGGTTTTTGCCGGGCGTCGGTATTCTCGCCGGCACATCGGGTTGTTTTTGCAAAAAAAGAAAAAAAAAATCAAATTCTTAATTTTTATCAGGCACATGCCGAAAGTTCAAGTCTCGTCGGTACTTCGGCTTCTACTTACACGTAAACAAAATATAGTTCCTTACAGTCTTGTCGGGCAAAACACAGAAGAGATCCAATTCTGAATGCTTTTGTCGGGCGTCGGTATTCTTGTGTGGGTCTTGGCGTCATGCGGTCTTTTTCTACGTAAGAAATCAAATTCTGCAAACATTTGCCGGGCGCAAATTATGATTAAGAAACTGACTATTTCTTAGCCAGTCATGTGAAGTCTCTAATGTTCAAGCCAAGTTTCATCGTCCTAGCATATCTGGAAATACCTTAACTCGCGATAACCGGAATTCTAGACTCATACCCTCTAAATACCCCCACAGTGCCCTAATCTGATCCGGTTCTATCACTGATGTATACAGTTCTTGTGCTTGTCTTCCCACCAAGTTCATCCCAATCGCTCGACTTTAAGCGTGTCACTAGATTTCCGGTTCCCCCCTCCGACTCTCCTCCCACATTCATCGGATCCGGTCCGGACTTTAAATAGGTCACCAGAGACACGAGGACTTTCCAAATATCAAGTTTCGTTAAGATCCGATCCCCCGTTCCAAAGTTGTACACTCCTCAAGAAACCGGATTCCCCCTCCCTCCGCTCCCCCTGCGGTGAGTCAGATCGGGAAGCTGACCATTTCCAGGTTGATCTGGTCAGATCCCTGACTTGCCTTCCAATTTTCAATGTCCTAGCCGACTTGGAAGTAACTTAACTCCGTATCACCGGAATTCCGGAACCCCCCTTCAACCCACCCCACAGTGCACGAATCGGATCCGGTTCTTTCAATGATGTACCTAGGTCTTTTGCTTGTTCCTTCCATCAAGTTTCATCCCGATCGCTTCACTCTAAACGTGTCACATGTTTCCGATTCCCCCCTCCGACTCCCCCACACATTCATCAGATTCGGTCCGGAATTGAAATGGGACATTTCATTAAGATCCGATCGTCCGTTCGAAAGTTATACATGTCACTAAATCCCGGATTCCAGCTGCCCTCCCTCCCCCCACGATGGTCAGATCGGGCAAGTGACTATTTCCAAGTTATTTTAATCGAGTCCCTAATATGCCTGCCAAGTTTTATCGTCCTAGCACACCAGGAGGTACCCAAACTCACAAACACCGGACTGACCGACCTACCGACAGACCGACGGAAAATTGATCGGTATATAGCACTTGGCCGGAAGGCAAGTGCCATAAGACATAGCACTAGAGTCTCAAGCAATATTAACATACATTTTTAAAAGATGATGCAAAAGGCAATTACACAAATAAAACAAATAAATAATTGGAATTCCGGCATGCTTTTCGCATAAACTTTCACTTGAGAGAGCCAAGCCTCGGTATCATAAAAGCTTCTGGCGTGTGTGCTCAAGAGAAACTTAAGCTGAGCGCCGCAGGCGAAATTTTTTACATAAAAGCAAAACTGACCTGCTTTTCATACAAGTTCTGGCATTTAACTTGGCTTAGACACCAAAATCTCGAGTTTAAAACCTCGTCTAAATGACGCACTTTCCAACTAAGGAGATAAGAGGGTAGGTAGAAAAACGGCAACGCAGGTGAAATGTTTCAAGTCCACCTTTTTTCTGGCAAAATTCAACTACTTCCCATACAAACTTTGCTTTTAAGGGCTCAGATCCCCAAGCAGCAGCTTCTAAGGTATGTACTCGGGACTAAGTTGAACTGAGCACCGCAAGCGACATTTTTCAAATCCGACTTCTTACTGACAAAGTTACAGTACTTCATATTCAAATTCTAGCTTTAACGTTGCCCAGATCCCAAAATCTCATGCCAAAAACCCCATTTAAACGGCCAAATTTTTAAATCCGCCTACTACCGGGCGAAGTTTATTTACTTGCAGTGCTACTTCCTACTAACTTTAGTTTTAAACGTAGCTCAATTTTTAGGCCTAAATCCTCACCTAAATGACGCACCCTCACACTAGATAGCGAATAAGCTACTGCAAAAGACCGCTGCAGGTAAAATTTTTAGGTAAGGGAAAGTAAGGGCTGCATATGATATCCCAGATCTCAGTAACTCCCAAACGGATAACTCTCCAACTCTCGCTCCGACATCTCCCTAACGGAGTGGGATATTTTGCCGGAAGTTGGTTACACGGCAATGCTTCCACTCGGTTTCTTCCAAAAAAGGTAGTGGTCACCCAGAATAAAAAAGATACGAAGTAGATTTGAAAGGAATTTACAATATAAAAAAAAATGGTGCAGTCATCAGGCCCGTCATTAGAGAGCTTGCAAGGCCGGTTTGTGTTAAAACTACGGAAAAACTAGACAAGATATTTAAAAAAATCCACCTGTTTTGTGCTAGAAATAGGAGTCTTTATGCACAAAACCGGATAGGCTGCTATTGAAACCCGCAGGCAAAAATTTTGAAAATCAGAATATTTTCTGCAAAAATACGGAGGTTTGGTACAAAACCAGTTGCGTTTCAAATTTTTCGCAACAGGGTGAAAATCATCATTTGGTAACAACTGCCTTTATGTCATTCTGACAAGCTAGAAACATACGACTGTCATTCGAACTATCTCAAAACTTTCGACTGTCTCTAAGATACGACTAGAAAATCGCTTTCTAAACAAGACTAGAAACGGTGCAAATTCACGACTTGGTGTCATTCTGTACGCTCAACACGCCACGCTACATACTCAAACATATGATTGTCGTTCAGACTAACTCAGAAAATACAACAGTGAATCTGACAAATACCAATCACCCGTTCGAAAGTTATGCGTGTCATCAAATTCCGGCTCCCCTCCCTCCCCCACGATGGTCGGATCGGAGAAGTGTCTATTTCCAAGTTAGTTTGGTTGGATCCCTAATATCGTCCTAGCACATCTGGAAGTACCCTAACTACACTTGCAGACTTCACGGGTTCATTGTGGATTTCCCTGGTCGATTCACACTAAGGTTTGCGTACCGAACCACAATAGGCTATAAACCACCCATCATACAAAAGGCCTTGCAGGCCAGCCCACTCTAAGGAGCTTAAACAAGACTCATAACAATGACCTAAGGTCCGTAAATAAACAAAAGGTTTTATTCTCTGGTACTTTCAAAATAATATGAACGAGCTTTGAGTAAAAAGGGTTGTTCTCGGTCAAGCCCCGTAAAAGAAGGTTCACAGACAACGACTGTGTTCAGCTACAAAAGGTGGCAAATTGTTTCCATTTCCTTCGTTCCATCATCACCTCTGAAGCAACTTTCTCCTATGCTTTCAGGACCAAATGTCTCTGCTTGTTTCTTACTGTTCTTTTCATTTATATATGGCATTCGACGGCTGGCATTCGACAGCTAACGTAAGTTTTTCAACAATTATATCCATTTTCCTAGATGTTTGTGGCGCGATTTTGTAGCTATATTTGAAATAATCCAGCTACAGCAATTCTCCGAAAAACCGCAGCGGATTTGTAACTTTGTGCCACGAAATTTGTGGCCGACGAAAAATCGGGCTATTCTGCGACTATTCGCTTCAGTGTGATTGCACAGTAACTCGAGATTTCGCGTTAAGTTATGGGGCATCTTAGGCCTATTCTAAAACATAAGTTTCAAACTATTAAATTTTATTATAAATAAAATGTCACATTTTCATCTCATCTCAGCATTTTTCCGTTTCCTGATTCCACATTTAAAATTCATTTGTAAAAACTGTTCCGGATCTCTGCTCTTATTGGTAGCCCTACCTTACGAACAAGACCAAAGGTTTCGATGGGATCCCACAGACTTAATATTTGATACAGATAATCGGGTCTTATAGAGGTCCAGTCTTCGCCAGACTCACTGAGCACCTTACTAATAAAATTTAGAAACAGAGCAAGGCAAATGGTAATAATCTGAGAAGACCAAGTTCAAATATGGATTCACCATGTGTCTACGTCATATCTACTTTGACGAAAGTTCCTACCTTATTTCTGCCAAATTTCAATCCGGACTCCGGGCGAACTACTTGTCTTGCAAAAAATTGAAGTTCAAAAACGGATTCAGCGTATCTCCTTACCCCTAAATCGAACCTATAATCAACTTCAGATACAACTTCAACTTTTACTAAATTTTCTGATTTCAGCCGGGTTCGTGGCGAACTATGTGTCCAGGTAGAAAATGATTGTCATAGATGAATTCAGCATGTCTGCTTACCCGTAAATCGAACACCGAATGAAATTCATCTAAAATCTTTAACTTTTAACAAATTTTCCGGTTTTGGCCGGATTCCGGGTGATCTACTTGTCCGCCGAGAAAATGGTTTTCATGCTCGTGTTCAGCATGTCGTCTTACCCCGTAATCCACTTTCTCATTAGCTTTTAATGAATATTTTTGTCGCACCTTACTTTGAAGCCCCTCCCCTAAATATGCAGCTATCAGGCCCATCTACGAACTTGACTTTTCCCTTGACTTGAAGAATCCTCACACCAAGTTTCACGAAAATATCTCATTCCCTTCGAGAGTTATCGTGCTGACAGACGGACGGACGGACAGACGGACAACTTTTGCGATGTCATAGGTATCCCTCCACCTACGTTGTGGGATCCCAAAAAGTTAAGAAGACTTGAACTTCTTGCCTATTCCGTAATTCGTAAAGTACTTTACTCGAGCTAGTGGAACAACTTTGCGAACTCCGAGCGAGGGGTTGCTCTCTCTGCGACACCAGTGTACACCTCGGCACGGCACCAATTCCACACTGGCACGGCACCCCGGCATCGGAACGGCGTCGGCACGGCAACACCGCGCTTCCGGCACGGCATTGGCACGACACCGCCGGCCACCGTCAAATTTTCTGTAGATGACTGCTTCGCCATCTGGCGCCAATTACCACGACCATGCTGTTGACCAAAAGCGCCAAGTAACCATAGTCGCGTTTTTTGCGATCGCTTGGAATCGAATGCCGACTAGAGGTCCAGTCGATCCGTTTTTTATGGCACTTGAGCATACTCAAGTGCCATATAGCGATCGTAATTTCTGTCGGTCTGTCTGTCTGTCGTTCTGTCGGTCTGTCCAGGTTTTGCTCTCGGTTTTGCTAGTTTGGGCACGAGGGGTTGCGCACTGGCCGATTTCGTGTACACCATGAGGCAGAGGCAGATGAGGCACGTGAGGCAGGCATGAGGCACGTGAGGCAGACATGAGGCACATGAGGCACGTGAGGCAGACATGAGGCACGTGAGGCAGACATGAGGCACGTGAGGCAGGCATGAGGCACGTGAGGCAGACATGAGGCACGTGAGGCAGACACGATGAAAATACAACTTGCGTAGAATTGAAGTCATCGGACCAAAAAATCTTAGCAATGTCAGTGTCAAAATGTCGCAACATTTTTGTTTGATATTACATATTGATTAAGCAATTCGTTTGTCGCGAATCTCTGAAAGTACCCAGTACCGACAGTACTGTTCAGGCCACAGAGTATCATGATAGTAATATAAGAGGTCTAACTCGCCTATTTTGCAATGTAACGGATGGGATGGAAAAATTCCCGCGCGCCATCTGCAGAAGATTCTCATTTGACCATTTGATTTTGACCTACATTTGACGGTTCATTTTGACACCATAGTCATTGAGTGTGAAACCCTGACTGGTTTTACAGTACACCCAGGGGCATCACGAGCCCTTCCTTGTAGAGGGAGGGGGTGGGGAGGGGCAGCTCCAAGATTATACCAGAATTGTTCGAGATTTTACCTTGGAATTTACCGGAATTTCTTTGCATTCCTACGTCATTTCTTTGAAGTTTATTCACTGCCGAGATCTTAAAATATTTGTCTACATCCGGAGAAGGGGGGGAAATAATCATTGAAAACATGCATCCATGTGCGACCCTGTATTCAGCCGAACGCCGAAACTTTGGTTGCCTTCTTAGCCATTTTTGACATGTTATTATGGCACTTGCCTTTCGGCCAAGTGCCATATAGCGATTGCAATTTCTGTCCGTCCGTCGGTCGGTCCGGATTTTGCTAGTTCGGGCACTTCCACATACGCTAGGACGATCAAACTTGGCTGGCATATCAGGGACCCCAAATGATTGTTGCATCATTTCCCCGATCCGAGCATCGTTGGGGAGTGGAGGGAGGGGAATCCGGAATCTTGAGGTATTTATAACTTTTGAACGGGTGATCTGATAGCAATGAAAAACTAGACCTACGTTGCCTGGGCAACGTGAAGTGTTGCGAGAGCAACACTTTGGTTTTGTTTCTTCGCTTTCGGTTAGATGCTTTTTATTTCCTTTTCAATCCGTAGACATCGTGACGGATGAAAACTTGGAACAATATCTAGCTCTACCTCAATATCAATAATCTAGTTGGTATTATAAAGCTATCCTTGACTTTTCAAGATTAAAATACCATAGATGACGCTATCAATTATTACGAAACTACCTCATTGTTTTACATTATCTTTTGTACCCGTTGCGGAAACAGTTAATCATAGGTTTCAGCGATAGACCATCGATACAAACTTTCTTACCGTCAGATTTATATAAATCGAATACAATATGCAACAATTTGCACAAAATTCTAGCCCCTCGTGAATCGATTCTTACTTACAAGTCCGTCTCCCATGATAGACATCAAGTTCACCGGATAAAAATAATGGGTACACCAGGTAGCAAAAGTTGCAAACCCCTCATCGCTGAAGATTTTTGTAGCATAACAGCCGATTATTACTTACAAGTCCCTTGCATGTTTTACAATTGGGAACCAAATTGTTCTTACCATCGAATAAACCGGAAACAAATCACAGATACACCAACTGGCAAAAGCTGCAAACCCCTCATTGACGAAGATGATTATGAGCTAACATATATCGAATGTCGCCTATAAGTCCCCTATATGTCTCACAGCTGGTATCGCCTATTGTTGGTTTCGTGTGTACATTCCTACTGAAGTTGTCAACGCCTTGAAACTTTCCAACTGTTGTATTTCACGAAGGAATCTTTGTACCAAAAAACGGATGCCATATACTTTGATCAGCTCATGGACGGCTATCGATTGCCGTTGAAAAAAAAAATCTACATGTCTTTGTTCAAAAGTTGACTTTTTTGCCGTAGGCCAACTTTCAAACGTCACCACTGTTGGCTATGGGGCCGGGTAACTGCCGCATATATTTAAAACTTATATTTAAACCAGATTTTAACACTATATTTACCAGATCTTTTTTAGATTTTTAACCAGATCTAACACTATATTTAACACCAGATTTTAATCCATCTTCAATTTGAAACTGGTGCCTGCCTGCTTGCGTGCTAGAGCGGAGCTTTCCACTCGAAAGCAGAAACATGGTTTGATGAAACGAAAGGTTGGCTGCACAACTTCAGATAGTCCTCTCTGGCATAGGCTATATAACTCCTCTTCCCTTCGCACACCATAGGCTCTGGCTCGAGGACAAGTAAAAACCATCCTTTTTGGCCCCAGGCAAGAGTTCTACGGAGCTTTCCAAAATGTAATGTCATATTCATCAATCCGGCCTAAGGTCCACACTTTCCGTAACAGGTTAGACCCTTACCAATTACCAGGAATAAAATGAAATCGGCGGCATAGGAAAAAAAACAAAAAACAGGACAAAACCAAAGTGTTGCTCTCGCAACACAATGATGTTTGGAGAGATCTCGTGCCTCAGACGACCCACTTAAAATCCGGACCGGATCCGGTGACTTTGGGGGAGATGGAGGGGGGAACCAGAAATCTTGGGAAACGCTTAGAGTGGAGGGATCGGGACGAAACTTGGTCGGAAGAACAAGCACAAGTCCTAGATACATTGTTGAGAGAACCGGACCGGACTCGGGCACTGTGGCGGGAGTTTGAGGGGGGGAATTAGGTGATCCCGCGAGTTTGGTACTAGGACGATGGAATTTGGTAGGCATATCAGGGACACAGACTGCCTTAAGAATAGTCGTTGAGTAGTCTTTTGAATAGTCCTGAGTATACCTAAGTCTGTCAGAGATAATTTACCAGGGTTTATGATATGATATGATATTTATTTGTCTTCAGAGCCCAAAGGCCATAACAAACACACATAAATAACAACATGTAAATACAAAATAAACGGTCACACTACTACACTAAACCCCACTCAAACACTTTTCCCTGTGCCGACTGGCCACTCTGAGGAACCTCGCCAGGTTTCTTATACTAAGAAAATCCCTACTCCTCATAATATTTACCAACCACTTCCTCCCATGAATCCCTCCCTTAAAAATTTCCTCCCTCAGATCCTCAATTTCATCACAACCAGACATAAAATGAATTAGATCCTCATCTCCCTCACCGCACATTGGACAAAAGTAAGGACCAGATTTCTCCCTAACACTTCCCAAATACTTTCTTCTTTCACCAAGTGGCAAGCTATCTGCCCTCATATTTAAAATTAGTTTCATTTCCTCTTTTTTTAGACCCGCTTTAAAATAAATTTCTTCACCCCAAATCTCTTTAGCCTCTGCATACAAACTCAAAGATCCACTATCTCTTATCCTAGCTAACCAAACCTGGATTTCTTGGTCAATTAACCTACTACTAACTTCTTTTGAAACAAATCCTAACTCTCTCCCCGGACCCTCCCCTCTATTCCACATATAACCAAGCCCGCAACTATCTAATATTGAACGAATCTGGAAAGCCCAGGAATCGTGTGTTTCGTCCTTCAACGACTCAAGATACGCATCTTTCAATAGTCTTTCACCCGGCAATATTAATATCTTTTCCCAATACTTAATCATTTTTACTAATCTAATACTCTTCAACGACCTTAAGCCTAGATCCCCCCTAGCCACCAATCCATTAATTTTATTACTTAGGCCTAGTGCCCTTTTAAAATAACTTAACTGTAACTGTTCTAACTTTTCCCCCTGACAAAACCCCCATATTTCGGCCGCATAATGGACTGCCGGCAACACTTTCATATTAAAAATATCCTTAAATACCTTTAAATTACAACTCCTTCTTATATCACTTCTAAGTATCATGTTGACACACCTTTTACCTCTAGCTACACTAAATTCTACATGCTTCCCCATTTTCCCCTTTGCGCTAAACTTGCATCCAAGATACACCCATTCCTCCTTCACCTTCAAGTTTCTCCCACCATAATTAAATACCACACTGTCTTTAATTTTTCCTCCTTTCCTGAATACAACCACCACCGTTTTATCCGTATTCAATTCTAATTTTTTAACACTTAAATAATCTTCTAATAAATCAATCAACTTTTGAAGTTTCTCCGGGCTTTCGGCGACCAGGACCATATCGTCAGCAAACAAAAGGACACATAATTTTACAAGGTTTAGGGTTACCATTGGAGCTCCTCGTCCCTCCAAATACTCTTCAATATCATTCAAAAACAGGGCGAAAAGCTTCGGCGATAGGGTACAACCCTGTTTAACTCCAATATACGATCTTGCGCTCCTTGAAAATTTTTCCATCACTCTTACCACACAAGCCACCACCTTATACATTTCAACTACAATCAAAACAAATGCTACCGGTAGACCAATCCTTACTAAATACTCTACAAGCAACGCTCTACTAACGTTGTCAAAAGCCCCCTTTAGATCCACAAAGGCTACGTATAATTTTCCACCTCTATTTTTCAAATGTTTTTTCACCAACACCTTTAAAACGAACTAAGGTACTAAACCCCTGCCGAAATCCTGCCTGGATACTACTTAATATATTTTTCTTACCCAACCACTCACTTAACCTCTTATCAATAATCCTACAATAAATCTTACTAATACTGTTTCCTAGATGAATCCCTCTATAATTACTGTGATTCTCCTTATCCCCCTTCTTGAAAAGAGGAATCATTATAGACGTCTCCCATTGGCTAGGCCATGATGCTTTTTCCACCAAGCAAGAAAAAACAATTGCCAAAATATGTAGCAGGTATGCTTTGCCCCATCTCCATAACGTAGAGGGAACGCCGTCAATACCTGGCGCTGATCCTCCCTTCATTCCCTTTAAAGATTGCCAAACTTCATCACTTGTAACACTCTCAATTAATTCCGAATCAATATCATCTAAAGGGAAAAACGTCTGGCTCCTATACAACTTACTCAAATTATCCAACTCTTTTTGCTGATTCCTTAATTTTATATCCTTTGCTTCCAACACATCAGGCCATGACTCAGCAGGTGGTGTTCGGATATCATCTGGCGTATGTAATGACTGTTTTACCAACTTCCAAAATTCCTTACTATCCTTCTTCCTACACTTATCTTCCAATTCTTTCACTCTACCTACCTCTGACGCTATTTTTTTCCTAGCTAACATTCTCTTATATACTCTCCTAACACCACGATATTCTTCTAACTTAACTTTTTCATCTTCTAAATTACAACTACTTTTAACTTTTCTTAAAGCCGCCACCACTTCTTCACGCTTCCTCCTACATTCCTCATCAAAATACTCCTTCCCTTTTTTTCTCTCTGTCTTCTTATGTCTTGGTACTAGATCCGCCACCTGGTGAACAACATTTACTAACTGATCTATCGCTTCCTCCACCTTCCTCTCTCTTACCATATCAATGCATGCATTTAATTTACTTTCTACTTCTATAGCACCTAGCCTATCTACAAAAATCCTTTCCTCAGCCCCTTCTAACTTAATAGGTCGCTTTACTATCTCCTTTCCTCTATCATAACCACCAATTTCTCTTCGAGCTAACATAGGCCTAGGACTCCTACTCAACTCAATGTCTAGCCTAATGGGTATATGATCCGAACCCGTAACATCTAGCGTCCTAAAGTCTACACACAGGCGCCAAAGAGATATATCAACCAAAACATAATCAATCACACTAGGCGACCTTCCCGAAAAACATTAAAGGCATTAATCAACTAACAAGAAATATTTATTTTACCTTTCAAATAGTCCGCATAGACAACCCAGTTCAAATTTCCCGAGGGGATAAGAAGCTCCCTCTCTTTTTGTTATTCATCACAGATCTCGTAGCTGAGCGAAAAATTTTCGAAAATCCCTAAACGTGTCAAAAGAACGGGCGATGAGGCACGTGAGGCAGGCATAAGGCAGACATGAGGCAGGTGAGGCAGGCATGAGGCACGTGAGGCAGGCATGAGGCACGTGAGGCAGACATGAGGCACGTGAGGCAGGCATGAGGCAGGGAACTTGTACACCATGAGGCAGCAGCGCGCAACCCCTCGTTTGGGCACTTCCACACAAGCTAGGACGATGAAACTTCACAAGCATATCAGGGACCCGACCAGATCAACTTACAAATAATCACTTCTCCAATCCAACTTTCCCCGGATCCGGGAGTCCGGAAACTATAAAGTAAAACGGGAGCAAAAAGTAAAACGGGAGCAAAACAAAGTGCTGGACGAACGCGGGTTCGAACCAGGAACCTTTCGATTGACAGTCCAGTATTCTACCACTGAGCTATGCGACGATGTATCAACAAGCGAATGCGGGTATAACAACGGTTTAAAGATGGTCAGTCCAAGTCAAGCAAATCTAGTGAAACGTTTGGCAGGAATATCAGCGAACCAACCAGATTAACTTGGATGTAATCATATTCCGGATCCGATCATAGTGGGGGGAGTGGAGGGATGGGAAATCCGGAAACTATTAACATGCATAACTTTGGAAAGGGTAATCAGACATACGTGAAACTTGACTTGTGTTGCCAGTCCAGTTTTCTACCACTGAGCCATGCCATGATGTATAAAAAGCGAATGCGAGAATAGATACGGTTTAAAGATGGTCAGTCCAAGTCAAACAAATCTAGTGAAACGCTTAGCAGGAATATCAGGGAACCAACCAGATTAACTTGGATATAATCATATTCCGGATACGATCATAGTGGGGGGAGTGGAGGGATGAGAAATCCGGAAACGACGGTCTGTCGGTCAGTCCCGGTTTTGCTAGTTTGGGCACTTCCACATAAGCTAGGACGATGAAACTTGGCAGGCGTATAAGGGACCGAACCAGATTAACATGGAAACAGTCACTTCCCCGATCCGGCCATCGTGGGGGGGTGGAGCAACAAGAAATCCGGAAACTAGTAACATGCATAACTTTAGAACAGGTAATCGGACTTGCGTGAAACTTGACATATGTCAAGAACAATTGCCGATAACTGGGGGGGGGGGGGGGGGCTGGAGGGGGGCACCCAAAACCTCGTGAAACGTTTCCACATAAGCTAGAGCGATGGAACTTGGCAGGCGTGTTGGGAAACCGACCAGATTAACTTGGAAATAATCACTTCCCCGATCCGGCCATCTTGGGGGCAGTGGAGGGATGGGAAATCCGGAAAGTAGTAGCATGCCTAACTTTTGAACGGGTAATCAGATATGCCTGAAACTTGACATATGTCAAGAACAAGTGCTTCAGAAGCTCAATTTCAAATCCGGACCAGATCCGATAACTTGGGAGGGGGGGGGGGCTGGAGGGGGCACCGGAAATCTCATGAAACGCTTCCACATAAGCTAGGACAATGAAATTTGGCAGGCATATCAGGGAACCGACCAGAAGAACTTGGAAATAATCACTTTCCCCATCCGGTCATTGTGGGAGGAGTGGAGGGATGGGAAATCCGGAAACTAGTAACATGCATAACTTTGGAACGGGTAATCAGACATGCAAGAAACTTGACATATGTCAAGAACAAGTGCTTCAGATGCTCAGTTTCAAATCCGGACCAGATCCGATCACTGGGGGGGGGGGGGAGCTGGAGGGGCAACCGGAAATCTGGTGAAACGCTTCCAAATAAGCTAGCACAATAAAACTTGACAGGCATATGAGGGAACCAACCAGATTAACATGGAAATAATCGCTTCCCCGATCCTGCTATCGCGGGGGGGGGGGGGGGGGGTAGAGGGAAGGGGAGTCCGGAAACTCCCCCGGAAACGCTTAGCAGGAATGTCAGGGAACCAACCAGATTAACTTGGATATAATCATATTCCGGATACGATCATAGTGGGGGGAGTGGAGGGATGAGAAATCCGGAAACGACGGTCTGTCGGTCTGTCCCGGTTTTGCTAGTTTGGGCACTTCCACATAAGCTAGGACGATGAAACTTGGCAGGCGTATAAGGGACCGAACCAGATTAACATGGAAATAATCGCTTCCCCGATCCTGCTATCGCGTGGGGGGGGGGAGGGGGTAGAGGGAAGGGGAGTCCGGAAACTAGAAACATGCATAACTCTGGAATGGATAATCGGGCATGCATAAAACTTGACAATTGTGAAGAACAAGTGTCTCAGATTTTCAGTTTCAAGTCTGGACCAAATCCGAAGAAAGGGGGATTAGAGGGGGGACCGGAAATGTCGTGAAATGCTTAGGGTCGATGGATCGGGATGTCACAGTAGAGGGGTTGGAAGGGGTTTTCCCGGATTTCTGGTGATCACGAGTTAGGGTGCTTCGAAGGGTACTTCCACGTGTACTAGGACCATGAAACTTGGCAGACATATTAGGTACTCTTCCAGGTCAACTTGAAAATAGTTCTTTTCCCGATCCGATGATCATGGGGGAGATTCTATTGACATGCATAACTTTGGAACAGGTGATCAGACGTGCATGAAACTTGTCAAGTGTCAAGAACAAGTGACTCAGATGATCAATTTCAAGTCTGGAACGGATCTGATAACATCGGGAGGAGCTGAAGGCGGGGGGAGAAATCTCTTGAAGCGCTTAGAGTCGAGAGATCGGGATGGGACTTAGAGGGAAGAACAAGCATAAGCCATAGATACATTGTAGAGGCTTAACGGCCTGCCATTCAATTTGCAAATATATTATTATTATTATTATTATTATTGACAAAACAGGACCGATCGTGTCACAGTGGGGGGAGTTGGAGGGGTTTTTCCCTAATTCCGATGATCACGAGTTAGGGTACTTCCAGATGTGCTATGACCGTGAAACTTTGCAGGCATGTTAGGGACTCTATTAGATTGCCTTGAAAATATAGTCCCTCCCCCGATCCGATCATCGTTGGAGGAAGATACAGTTGTCAATGAGTGGTATAACCATTTCAGATCTACTAGATCAAGCCCATTTTCTGATGAAATGAATATCGGGAGAGAGATCCAGCCTTCCCCGAAAATCACGGTTTTCTATTTCTTTCGACAAACATGCTAACTGTTCTTACAAGTGCCATATGAGCTTTCAGCTCTTGTTGTAGCTTGACTGGACATCCACTGGGAACAAAGTCAACAGCCAATCCGTCCGATGCACCTTTCTCTTGGAGGTCCAGTCAAACTTGGTGCCAAATTTTGAAAATTGAAACATGTGGGGACCCAGAGACGTACAATTTACACCTCAGGAAGCGCCAGTACTGCAGCAGTTTCAGAGACTGCCGAGGGAGGAGTTGTGGGGATGGAAGGGGAGAAGTAAATCAGTTGGCTGATTTAGATCGGTTCGAAGGCTTGTTCTCGCTCCCCATCAAGCGACAAAAAACGGTCAACTGGATGAACCCGGGAACAAGTCCCAGTCGCCAGTCGATCTGTAAAAAACGCGACTCATGTTGCTGTGCTAGTGTTGGGCGATATTTGGAATTTACGATATTGATATTTCGCACTCGATATTCGACAATTGAAAAACTGATATTGATATTTGTGAACCATGTTCCGCTCTAGAATACGTCTCGTTTCGCCGAAATAGAATTAACATCTTGAATCATCTCAAACTCCGAATAAATAAGAAATGAACTACGGAAAACATATTGCTCCAATTTCGGAAATATTGTCGGTTCTACAATAGTTATGAATGAACAAATATCGTTTTCGATATCGATTTGTACGTTTCGATATCGATATTTGGTCCGATATATCGCTATAAAGTTATCGATATCGAATATCGCCCAGCACTAGAGTCAGCTTCAGTACATTTTGCTTCTGGTGAAGATAATTCAGTAGTGACTAAACCTTTTTCATATCTGTAGGATGTGCTAAGAATGAAACTAGGCAGGCATATTTAACTTGTAAAAAGTCAGTTTCCCGATCAGACCCTCTGGGAGTTCAATATAGGTATGTTTATTTGAACGTTTGCTGGCTTCGAACTTTGCAATTTTCATGCACTTGCTGTAGCTAAATATATCTACCAATTAGCCAAAGTAGGTAATTCAGGATTCACAAGATTGGTTTATACATTATCATTTTACCTATCTTAACCACAAAGCACAGAAAATACTTTTGAGCAAAATATATATTTTCATGATCCCCATGAACCCATCATCATTTTTGCCTCAAGGGTTTTGCTTCAAAATGAATTTCCAGGTCCCTTAAAGTGCGCAACGAAAAACTAAAAAAAAATACTTTTGACCAAACGATACATAACCATGATGCACAAGGGCCCATTATAATATTTGCCTCAAGGCTGTTGCTTAAAGATGAATTTCGAAATCCCTCAAAGTGCGCATCTTAACTAAAAACTTAAAAAATTACTTTTAACCAAACGATATATATTCATGATGTCCAAGGGCCATAATAATTTTTGCTTCAAGGGTATCGCTTACAAACGAATTCCTTAAAGAAATTCCCCATGAGCCCATCATCCTTTTTGCCTCAAAGGTTTTGCTTTCAGATGATCATTCTCTTGATTTCTAAGGGCCGATGATCATCTTGTTTCAAAGGTATTGCTTATAAATAAACACAAGAAATCCAAGAATTTGCAAATTCCTACATTTCATCTTCTGGCCTAGCCTTGCAAGTGCCATATGACCTTCTAGCTCTTTTATTCAACCCAAGCTCATAAGTGTTGTAGACTTGCTTCATTCTTGGCCAATATCTGATGAAATTTGTTGACATGTACCCCAGAAGTCATGGTTTAATGCACTATTTTAATTTGAAAAAAAAAAACAACACGGCACCGGCTCGGCACTGGCTCGACACCACGGCATGCGCCACTTGGTGTACATCGTTTTTTAGAGTGAGCAACCTCTCGTTTACGAGCGTCGGCCTTAAATGCACCCACGTGCAGCCACCTACTATACGAAGCTTGAACGCAAACTTTTGAGCGAAAGACACCTAGATGGCAACCGGAATTGTCCTATCGATCGCTGTAGGCGAGCGGGCTCCGACGCTCGCGAAAGAGCAATTTTTACTACAAGTCAAGTCGTTTCTGCAGTTGCAGGTCGCAGTGCAGTGCAGGTGAAGCTATAACAGTATAGTTACTGAACCTATACGCTGTGTGTGGAGTGGAGTTTTTATTTCTGGTGGTGTTGTTTAAGGATTAATACTGGCGTGTGGATTTAGGAACTGTTCAGGTCGTCTATGGTAAGTGGTTTATTTACTTTTGGATATAAATCTTACCTTGAACCAGTGTACTGTATATAGTAAGTTAGTTAGTGCTGAGTAGAGGCTCTGGTGTTTATTTGGGCAGTGCAGTTTTGGGCTAAATGTTAGCATGAAGATCCAAAACACCTATTCAGGTGTTGTCAGGGCCCTTTAAGTTTAACTAAAAAACTAACTTACTTTGTATCATTCAACTGGATACACTGCATGTTTTATTTTATTTTTCACTATTTCCTCTATACCTTCAAAATATCTACGACCGTCAGCACAAGGTCATCACAACGCAAAAGTCTACGATGACGCGAATCTCAGAACAAACGCGACTTTTTCGTGAATAGCGTGATTCGTGAATAGCGAGCAACGAAGTAACGCATTTTCATTGGGTCTTGAAGCCTGTTTAGGTGAATAAGTGATGGGTAACTATATTGTCTTGCCTCAATCCTTTTCGGTTAAACTTTAATTAGCTACTTTGCGTAACTGGCAGTTTATTTGTGTCAGAGCATGTGTTTAAAGTCAACAATCTTTCAAACAAACATGTTCTACTGTAGTTCAAAGAAAACCAAGGCACTTCTTGGAACGTTAGTTGACTTTGAACAGTGCAATTTTTGGCTACAGGAGGGGCTTTACATACTTTTTGGCTACTTCTCATGCTTTGCGCCCTGCTGGATTCTTCTTGTCCTTTGCGCCCTGCCAGATTTGTGTAAATTTGTATGTTTGTAGAAAGAAGTTTATCAATAAATGAACCTAAATCTGACTCTTTTACACAACCTCGAATGTTGTTGTCCATGCTATCCTGACAGTCGCAGAGGCAACATCTGATTTTCGGAATCCCAAAGTGGAGGGATACCTATGACATAGCAAAAGTTGTCCGTCTGTCTGTGCGTCTGTGAGAACGATAACTCTCGAAGGGAACAAGATATTTTGATGAAACTTGGTGTGATGATTATTTGTGTCAAGGGTAAGGTAAGTTCTTAGATTGGCCCCGTAGTGCTGTATTTAGGGGTGGGGGTTCATATTAAGGGGCAAACAAAATATATTTAAAAAGCTAATGTGATAGCCGGTTATGGGGCAAGAAGAAATGCTGAACACGATGATGAAAACCCTTCTCTCGCCGGCAAAGTAGCTCATCTGGAATCCGGCAAAAAACGAAATGTTTGTTAAAAGTAAAAGTTTTATCTGATGTTGATTAGATGTTCGGAAAGTTGGTTAGAATTAAAAGTTTTATTTGAAGTTGATTAGATGTTCGATTTTAGCGGTAAGAAGACATGTTGAACACTTATGTGAAAATCATTTTCTACCCAGACAAGTAGTTAGCCCGGAATCCGCCCAAAATCGGAAAATTTATTAAAAGTAAAAGTTTTATTTGTAGTTGATTAGATATACAATTGAGGGGTAAGAAGAGATGCTGAATCCATGTACGACAATAATTTTTTATCCGGAAATATAGTTCGCCCGGAATCCGGCTGGAACCGAAAAATATGTTATAAGTTAAAATTTGTATTTGAAGTTGATTAGATGTTCGAAATAGAGGAAAGAAGATACGCTGAATTCGTTTTTTAGCTTTCTTTCTTCGCCGGACAAGTAGTTCCAGGATCCGGCTGAAACCGGAAAATTGGCAGAAGTAAGGCAGGAAGTTTTCGTCAAAAGAGATATGACTTATAGGAGTAAACACATATGCTGAATCCATATCTGAACTTGGTTTCTCAGACGATTAGCTATTTGGCCGTAATCTGTTTCTGATTTTTAATAAGGTGTAGTCTCGCCGTTCCTCGAGGAGTCCTAGGGGAATAAAAGGGAACGGCGAGTATAGAGGGAGTCAATCCACGCGGACTCCGCGTACGGAAACAACGAGAAAACGGGGAATGCTTCGAAAACGGTTTTTGTTTGAAAAAAAAATTGCAGTTGACGAAATCAGTCTGGATCCACTTTATTTTTGGTTTTGTTTATTCTGATTGTTTTTAGTTAATTTTACATTGCACCAACACCAGCAAAGTTGAATCTAAAAGGGAGTCCTTTTTGATGATGGTGATGATAATCGGAGCATTCCCGTCTGTGTAGACTCGCGAGAATACGGGGAGCGAGTCCCCGTGACAAACAAAAACGCGGGGACTCCTCAAGTAGAGTCCTCGGGGAACAGCGAGAACACGCCTGGCAAATGTGAGTCTGGCGAAGACTGGATCTGGCGAAGACAAGACCGATTGTCTGGATCAAATGTTGAGTTTTTGGGATCCCATCGAAACCTTTGGTCTTGTTTTTTTTTCAGCAATCTTGAGTCAACACATATTCAACTTATATGCCTTTTCTTTGATTTGAACCTTCTTTGAAACGGGATTTTCTGGTTATTAACTTAGGTACGGTAACTCTACCTTTTTCATCACTTTGTAAATCCCGGCAAGGAATTCTAGCTCAGGTAACAATGAGGAGGTATTTTTTTGAAAATATAAATACGTTTAGCCTACTAGAAATAGTGAAGTAAAGTTTATTTCTCAAGTTCTATTAGCCATTCCGTTCTACTAGCTTCAATCTAGTATTTTTTGCCATATAGAGCTTTCCGAGGGAAAGACTTCTCTGGAAATCTGGAACCCCTTTAGATGAAAAAAGAAAAATTCAACTGGTGTAACGTCTGTCCTAGCCGGTAAACTTTCTCAAGGCAGTCTGAAGGACATACATGTAAAGTAGTAGTCTTTGAACGCCTCTTATTAGCTACTTTTACTAGCTCTGTACTAGCTTACCAAGAAGCATGCCTGTACAGTAGCCTGCAGTAGGGATATGCGTCTTTGAACATTAGTTAAAGTTCAACTGAAAAACCAACTTATTTTTGTATCATTTAACTGGATACTGCATTTTTGGATTGTGTTCAGGAATTTTTGTTGTTTCAGTATTTGCTCCAATATGCAGTTCAGAGTATCTACAGCTGTCCTCACAACGGAAAATAAAAGAATCCGTCATTCGTGAATAGTGGAGCAACGAAGTACCGTAACGGATTTTCGTCCTGCCGTCACGCCTCTTTAAGTGAATAAGTGATGGGTAACTAGATTGTCCTATCTCAGCCCTTTTCAGTTAAGCTTTAAGTCTAAACAGTGCAATTCTCATCCACTTTTTGTTACAAAGTTCAACTACCGGTCAGCGAAAGTACTACAGGTATTTAAGGGCTCCTAAGATAACCTGAATGGGTGTTTTGGGTCTTCATTTTAACATTTAGCCAAAAAGTGCCCCGTTCAAAGTTACCTAAGCTTACAAAAATAGAGAGCGCCACCTTTTTTGCCACTGGGTATTTTTCGCCACTACAGGTAACGCAGCAGGTAAAGAAGGGCAAAAACAGATTATAGATAAGTGGTGGGATTAGCGAAAAGATCTCAGAAAGATTTCTCTTTCTGTCTTCTCTTCTAACCGATAAAGATGAAAACTAATAAAAAACACGAGATACAAAGAAAATATATTTTATATCGTGTCTTTACTGTATTGTAGTTACTGCAGATATAAATTGAATGCTTATTTTTAAGAAATGTTCTGGCAAGGCAGTAATAAGATATACGATTTTGCTTGTTGAATGGCTAGGTTAATTGGATTATTTAATGAGATATAAGAGTGGCATAATAATCCTAGGTCAATAATCCCACTAAGCCTTCAGGTAACTACACAAGGTTCAGCGCGTCATTAGGATATGGGTCGAAACTTAGAGTGGCAATAAATACCCAGTGGCGAAAAATCTTGGTGGCGCCAAAACTCTGCCACGAAAAAATGTGTCTACTGCGAACTAACGACCTTGAGATCTGTTGAAGGTTATCAGCTAGGATAGGCCTAACAATAGTTGCGTTTTTTGTTGCTTTCGACTTTCGGTTTGACTGGAAATTCAATGTGTTTTTGATAGCGAGCAACTATTTGGGGTGGTTGGTCGGAATAAGTGACAGGCAGACTACTAGTTCCAGAATTTAAACACGAGGAATGCGACTTCAGAGTGCAGACCTCAAAAGGTCCTAAGACTGTCAGGATTTTGTTTTGCATTTGTTTTTGCCTGTCAGCTGCCTGTCACCATAAGACTGAGGTAGGGCCCGAGGGGTTGCCACCCTCGATTTCGATGTACAGCAAGTGCCCGATGCCCGGCCGGTGCCGGCGCCAGTTGCCACGTGCTAGAACATTAATATCAACATTTTTAGAAGCGGAATCGTCTAATTTATGGCCGGGACCGCTAATTTCGGCCGGTTCCGGGAAAGGGTGTACATCAGGTGCTGGAAGTGGGCAACCCCTTGATAAGTCCAACAGGCATATGGTAAAGCTCATTGCTATTGGATGAACTGAATCCATCTGGTCTTTTTTCAGTTGTTTGTTAGTCCATGTTCGCGTTAGAACTGTGTTTGCCACCGTATCTCTCAGAAAAAGATTTTAGTCCTGTCAAATTGCTTGGTGATACTGGTGACTTTTTTCCTTGTTTGTTCGTGTGCGTGTTTCTCGCCGCTGACGGGGCCTAACCCATCTTCCATGGGGGGATGGCCCGGAGGAGTTATCCACACTCTATTTGTTGTATAAGTATAGTGAACCGAAAGACAAAAATGCGCCTCAGCCGGGATTTGAACCCAAGACCCTCTGATTACAAGGCAGGCGCTCTACCAACTGAGCTAACCGAGGAGCTTGAACAGAGTTCGCAAACCACTACAATAGTCTGGTAGAAGCCGGCCCTAGGAACAGTGATCCCGCTGGAAGGCAAATTCATCTAAATAGTTCACATCCCCATGTTTACGGAAATTTATAATAATACATTCCATCTCAAGGGCGTCTTCCCCATTCAAATTATATATTTGTTTCTATTTAGTTTTCACCATGAGACCCTGCCTTGTAGGACCTGGTATGTCTACGTGGCTCCGACAATGGAGTCATAGACTTCACAATTATATTCGAAAAAAATTGTTTCTGGTTTATTGGTTACGGTACAAGTCCTATTTGTTGTACACCAAGTGCCCAATGCCGCGGTTCCCGGTCTATCTGCACCAGTTGCGACGTGTTAGAATATTAAAATCAGCTTTTCTAGATGCCTTAAAGTTCAATGGGCAAATCAAACTACCCTAATCCCACTCTGTAACAACCTATAGGAACAATGCTTACCCCTTAGATCAGCAGCTTTTTCAACAGTTTCCTCTCTGTGATATTTCAAAGCGTAATTTTTCGGGCCAGTACATGCTCAATTTACTAGCTTGGACAAAGATAAAAGTGATGTTTCTTATAATACTTAGTAGATCTTTATTATTTTATGCATAAATAAGCTTGTATAATTCAGATTTTAATAGGTTATTCGTTTTTGAATGATTTTTGTAGCTATGTTATTTTTTTTATAAGCTTATTGCATATTCTGGTACGTTTTATAATGCAAGCTAATCAAGCTTCACAACACTATTCCACAAAGAAAAACTTTTAATAGGCACTTTAAGCCATGGAACTTCTGATGAAACGCTAGAACAATCAGGTAATCTGCATCTGCGGTCTTGACTTTGGTGATATCTCAGCTACATCCTTTTCTATCAAGCATTGCTGGGAGTTTTTGAATTTCCTGCCACGATATCCCAGCTCCTAAGATTTGGATCGCCTAAATGCCAGAGAGGTAAAGACAAGGGATAACAAGAAAACGGCCGATTTTCGTAGCGCCTTCTAAAGGAAGTCGGAAATGTTTGTCTGTGAAGTATTTAATACGAAGTAAAGCATTAGAAGTGTCTATTGTGCTTTAAAGGATGAGTCCTTATTCATGTCCGACACAGCTGGTTTCGGCTGGTGGCGGCCGTTGCTGGGAAAGGGTGTACATCAGGTGCCATCAGGTCAACTCCTCGGATTGCCTATTTGCATATCAAACTTTGCGATCCTCGCATGTCATAATCCAAGTGGAAGAAAGTGAAACGGCCAAGAAAGCGTTTAGCTTTTGCAACAAAGTTAGACCCGTGAATACTTTGGTTCCAGATTCTCAGATTGCTCCGGGATTCTTACAGGGGAGGGTAGCCCCTCTGCATCTCAAACTTTGCTATCTTCACATGTCGTAATCCAAGTGGAATCTCACGGTATGCTCTCTCGTCTTTTTTGCACCCAAGGATACTAGGCTAGAATTCTGCTGTCGTCCTACTAGAAAGTTTCCCCATCTTCCAGATAGTGGCATTAACTTTCTTTGGAATGACTTGTGGGGGACAGAACAATTTCAGAAAATTAAGAGAAGGAATAGAGGTTCAGAGACTTCCCATATATGGAGCCAACGAGGCTGACACGAACGGGGAGGTGACACTTATCCCCTAGGTCTTATTGAGACTTGGAATCTTTAAGGTTCCGAGCATCTTGGCAATATAAATGAGGGGCTTGAGGGCCAGTTTTCACTTTGTAGACCTTTGAAAGGGGGAGTGGAAAGCAATTTTCAGAATATACTGTGCGATTTTAGCAATGCGCTTCGCTGGAAAGATATAGGCCCCCTAGTTTGCACTCGGATCGCAGAAAACTAGTCTTACCCAACCAGGAAGATAAGATGCGTGAACTTGAGTCAGTGAATTCTATCAGACAGGCCTAACCTAATTAATATAATTATGACGAGCCACCGTGAATGAGGGATACATCGCTTCAAAAGGTTGGAATGGCTTACCGTACCGTAATTTGTAAGTAGCCTGATGTTAACTGGTGTTAGAATTTTGCCGAGGGGTTGCGCACTGGTGCCTCATTGTGTACAAGGTGCCTGCCTGCCTCACGGGCATCATGCCTGCCTCACGTGCCTCATGCCTACCTCACGTGCCTGACGTGCATCATCTGCCTCTGCCTCATGGTGTACACGGAATCGGCCAGTGCGCAACCCCTCGGATTTTGTAGAAAAAGACAGTTCTGTCCACAAAAGTCACTACATCGACAGGTAATCCCACATTTTCCGCCATGTTAATTAACTCCTTAACGCATTTATATTATTTTCGTTCCTTTTTATTTATTTCCTTTTCGATTTTTTTGCCCCTTAGTCCCGTCCTACTAGGGTAATATATTGATTGATTGATTGAAGGCTCGTAAGGCGATCGCTTCACTGCAGAGCAAAACTTCTTTCTGAGTCGAAAATAAACCAGTGCACAATTAGTCTAAGCAACGCAAATCAACACTCGTCTCTTCAACCCATTCTGCTCCTGGAACCGTGTTAGTGATGGTCATCATCCGACAATGGCTGAGGAATTTAATCGTCAGAGATGGGACGGTCGTCTTTTGTATTCTCTCGCCCTTTCCCACTTGTTTGCCTATTCATTCAGCGTGGAAGCCCTTGGCCGGATCTCCTGTAGAGAATAAATATGACGAATCATTTTTCTACACACAACAAGTCCAAGTTCCGTTGAAACCTCATTGATAGTTTTTCGGAGAGACCTTTGAGCTTTTGTAAATGTGATTAACCATAGCTTAAATCTGATGCCGGGGATTCATCTGTTTAAATAAGTGATTCTGTTGTAAATTATTCGTATACCATCCTCGATGTTATAATAAATTCCTCGTTGCTTCAAAGTTTTTCTTGTTGATCCTTGCGCTATGTTACCATCTATTGCCCAGGACCTTCACTTTTCCGCTCTTAAAGCACAATGGACACTTCTAATGCTTTACTTTGTATTAATTGCTTCACAAATAAACATTTCCGACTTCCTTTAGAAGGCGCTACGAAAATCGGCCGTTTTCTTGTTATCCCTTGTCTTTACTTCTCTGGCGTTTCGGCGATCCAAATCTTAGGAGCTGGGATATCGTGGCAGGAAATTCAAAAACTCCCAGCAATGCTTGATAGAAAAGGATATATTTGAGATGTCACCAAAGTCAAGCCGCAGATGCAGTTTACCTGATTGTTCTAGTGTTTCGTCAGAAGCTCCATGGCTTAAAGTGCCTGTTAAAAGTTCTTCTTTGTGGAATAGTGTTGTGAAGCTTGATTAGCTTGCATTATAAAACGTACCAGAATATGCAATAAGCTTATAAAAAATAACATAGCTACAAAAATCATTAAAAAAAAATAACCTATTCAAATCTGAATTATACAAGCTGATTTATGCATAGAATAAAGGTCTACCGTACTAAGTATTATAAGAAACATCACTTTTATCTTTGGTAAATTGAGCATGTAGGCCTACTGGCCTAAACAATTACGCTTTGAAATATCACAGAGAGGAAACTGTTGAAAAAGCTGCTGATCTAGGGGGTAAGCATTGTTCCTAGGTTGTTACAGAGTGGGATTGGGGTAGTTTGATGTGCCCATTGAACTTTAACTATTTGTCCACGTCATGTATGGAGAAGATTTTTGTTTGCGTGATTAGTCCTTTTGTTCCAACCCGATTTTGATCTATCGTAATTCACCACGTTATCGAAAGCTCAGATTTTTGTTTTTATTTTTTTTTGCCGGCTATGTCTTTTCGTTGTGTTAGTGCGTAAGAAAGTTCATCATCATCATCATTACATATTTCTGGGATAAAGTTGATGTACAGACCGTCCAGGTCCCACATGGTAGGGCCTCATGGAAAAACAAGACCAAAGGTGTCGATGGGATCCCAAAAATCTAAGATTTGATCCAGACAATTGGGTCTTGTCTTCGCCAGGCTAACCATCAGAGAAAACCGAGTTCAGATATTGTATCTACCTATCTATCTACACCTCTATAAGCCATATCTATTTTGACGATACTGACCGAAACTTCCTGCTTTATACTACTGCCAAATTTGCGGTTTCGCCCGAATTCCAAGCCAACTACTAGTCTAGCAAAAAAAGAAAATTCAGAAACGAAACTGGCGTATCTCCCTATCCCTATAAAGAACATCTAATCAACTTTAAAACAAATTTTGACTTTAAAAAAAAAATGCGGGTACAACCGGATTCCTGACTAATTATATGTCCGGGTAAAGAATGATCATCATATACAGACTCAGCGTTTCTTCTTACCCCTAAATCTATCATCTAATCAACTTCAGATAAAGCTTTTGCTTTTAACATATTTTCTGGTTTTGGCCGGAGTACAGGCGAACTAGTTGTCCGGCGAGAAAACGGTTTTCACCATCGGTTTCAGCATGTCTTCTTCCCTAAATCAAACATTTAATCAACTTCAAATGAAACTGTTACTTCGAACCAACTTTTCGGTTTTGGCCGGATTCCAGACAAACTGCTTGTCCGGCTACAAAATGATTTTCACCATCATGCTCAGCATGTCGTCTTACCTCTAAATCAAACATTTAATCAACTTCAAATCAAACTTTTACTTTCAACCAACTTTCTGGTTTTTGCCGGATTCCGGACGAACTACTCGTCCAGCGAGAAAAATGGTTTTCACCATCTTGCTCAGCATGTCTTCTTACACCTAAATCAAACATTTAATCAACTTCAAATGAAACTTTTACTTTAACAAACTTTCCGGTTTTTGCTGGATTCCGGACGAACTACTTGTGCGGCGAGAAAATGATTTTCACCGTCGTGCTCAGCATGTCTTTTTACCCCATAATCGACTATCACATTAGCTGTTTAAAAATATTTTGTTTGTCCCTTAATTTCAACCCCCTCCCCCACCCCCAAATATAGGGCTACAGAGCTCATCTACGAACTCGACCTTACCCTTGACCCAAACAATCCTCAAACCAAGTTTCATCAAAATATCTCATTCCCTTCGAGAGTTATCGTGCTTACAGACGGACGGACGGACAACTTTTGCGATGTCATAGGTATCCCTCCAATTACGTTTTGGGATCCCAAAAAGAAAAAAGCAAATACTTGGTTTGTAGGTGAAATAGCCCTTGAAATAAAAACAATACTGATAGTGAACTGAAAAATAACTGGATCGAGATCACTATTCCTGTAGCCGGTTACTAACTGGCGATTGTAGTCGTCTGTGAGCTTTGTTCACAAGGCCCTCGATAGCTCAGTTGGAGCTATCGCAATTGGATCTTCCAGATATCCGGTCTTCGTCAGACTCCTTGAAAATTTGTACTATTAAGATTTAGAAACAAATTAATGCCAATGGCTATGATCTAAGAAAACCAAGTTCAGATATGGATGCAGTGTTTATGTTTACCGTATACGTCGTCTCGACTTGGACGAAATTGATCAAAACTTCCAGCTGCCTTACTTCTGCCAAATTTCCGGCTTCTGTCGGACTCAGGGCGAACTACTTCCGTTAAGTAAAAGCTCAGAACGAATTCGGCATATCTCCTTACCCCTATATTGAACTTCTAATCAACTTCAGATAAAACTTTTAACGAATTTTCAGGTTTTGGTCGGATTCCAGGTGAACTTTTGTTTCGACTAGAAAATAAATTACACCTTTGGATTCAGCATGCCTTCTTACCACTACATCGAACCTCTAATCAACTTCAGAAAATACTTTTCCTTCTAGCAAATTTTCCGGTTTCAGCCGGATTCCCGGCGAACTGTTTCCGGGTAGAAAATGATTGTTATATACGGATTCAGCATGTCTTCTTAGCCCTGAATCGAACATCTAATCAAGTTCAAATAAAACTTTTACTTTCATCAGATTTTCCGGTTTGGCCGGATTCCGGGCGAACTACTTATGGCGAAAAAATAATTTTTATATACTTGTTCAGCATGTCTCCTTACTTCTAGATTTAAGCTCTAATCATCTAAAGATTAAATTTTTATTTTTCACAGATTTTCCGGTTTTAGCCGGATTCTGGATGAACTGCTTGTCCGACGAAAAAATGATTTCGTATTCGGTTTCAGCATGTCTGCTTACCCCTATATCGACTTTCTCATTAGCTTTTAAAAATATTTTGTTTCGTCACTTAATTTGAACCCCCTCCCCCACCCTTAAATATAAGGCTACAGAGCCCATCTTCGAACTTGACCTTTACTCTGACCCAAAGAGTCCTTGTGCCAAGCTTGAAAAAAAAGATCTCAACCCCTTGGAAAGTTTTCGTTCTAACAGACGGACAGACGGACAACTTTTTTGCGATGTCATAGGTATACGGTAGGTATAGATATACACTTACGTTTTGGGATGAAAAAACGAAAGAAAGACCTTACCTGTGTACCAAATTCAGACTAAATAAATCCCTCTCGCTTCTCAACTGGCGAACTGCCATAAAGCATCCATCTTTCATTACTTAATTCCTCGTCATACCCATCCAGTTCATTACATTCACACATCAGGTGTACCACTCATTCGTATCCCCACACATGGGGCAGCGTGTAGAGCCGAAGGTTGTGGGCCCAAATATCGCTTGGGGAGCATTTGTATTATTCAGCTTACTGTTACTATCATCATCATTACTACAACCACCCATTCAGTATTTGGTTCTCATGCAGATCTCCAGCGACGGGCAAAAGTACAATGGGCAAAAAATCATTTCGATTCGTCTCGATGTCAATTTCTTTTCGCTATCTGTGTTCATCCCTCAATGACGTGGTGTTATGTAATCGTGAGAACCTTATTATGCTTTTATTTGTGGCCCCCCCGTACCTACCGCAATGATCGGTACAAAAGCTGTATTATTAAGATGTGGATGACAAAGGCAGGTACATGCGACTGACAGAGAGGCCTATTCAATAAATCGGTGGAAGTATCCGTTGAAGTTACCGACGACGACAATGACGGGATTTTACAGCGTCTCCTGCATGTGAAAAAGACCACCAGCGGTAGCGTATTTGATGTCCAGCCATCTAACGATTTGTGAGGAAAGACTAGGATATCTTTGACAATATCGGAGCTCAAGCTGAGGAACCTGTAATAAAAAGACCAAAGGTTTCGATGGAATCTCAAAAATTTAATAATTGATACAGACAATTGGGTCTTGTCTTCGCCAGACTCCTTGAATTTTTTACTGTTAAAATTTAGAAACAGATTAAGGCGCAATAGCTAATCACCTGAGAAAACCAAGTTCAGATAGGGATTCAGCATGTGTGTTTACCCCTGTAAGACCTATCTATTTCGACGAAAATGATCGAAACTTCCTGCCTTACTTATGCCAAATTTCCTGTTTCGCCCGAGTTCCCGGCGAACTGCTTGTCCAGCAAAAAAATAAAGCTCAAAAACGAATTCAGCGTGTACCCTTATATCGTACATCTAATCAACTTCAGATAAAACTTTAGCTTATAACGAATTTTCCGGTTTCAGCCGGACTCCAGGCCAACTACTTGTACGGGTAGAAAATAATTTTCACATAATTGTTCAGCCTGTCTTCTTACCCCTAAATCGCACATCTAATCAACTTCTAATAAAACTTGTACTTCTAACAAACTTTCCGGTTTTGACCGGATTCCGGGCGAACTACATGTCTGGCGGAAAAAATATTTTCATGATCGTGTTCAGTATGTCTTCTTACCCCTTAATCCACTATCTCAGTAGCTGTTTAAAAATATTTTGTTTGCCCCTTAATTTGACTCCCCTCCCCCATCCCTAAGTATTAGGCTATAGAGCCCATCCACAAACTCGACCGTTCCCTTGACCCAAAGAATCCGCACACCAAGTTTCATCAAAGTATCTCATTCCTTTCGAGAGTTACCGTGCTGACAGACGGACGGACGGACAGACGGACAACTTTTGCGATGTCTTAAGTATCCCTCGACTTACGTTTTAGGATCCCAGAACTAAAAAATGTCACGAGTGAAATCCTTAAAAAGAAAAAAATTACTAAACATATATAACTTTAAAATATCTTTGAAGTTTAACTGAAAAGTAAACCAACTCAGTTTTTTTTACCATTTAACTGAATACATTGCATTTTGGATTCTGTTAAGTTTTTTATTTTTTCACTATTTGCTCCAGTACGACCTTCAGAATATCTACGACCGTAGCCTACTCACAACGCCAATTTCTACTATGATGCGGAAAATTTGAATCTCAACACAGATGCGGCTTTTCATTGGCCAATGGTGAGCTAGTTGGTCACAGCTCACTGCGTGAACACTTATTTTTCGTAAATCCTTTTCGTCTAGCGTACTACACAGGCACAAGCGCATGGAGGTACCACAAATCCAACAGGGAAATTCCACTATTCGTTAATAGTGGAGCAACGAAGTAACGCATTTTTATCGGGTCTTCAAGCCTCCTTAATAGTGTAACCGGTAACTAGATCCTATCTCAGCCCTTTCCTGTTAAACGTTAAACAATGACACAAACATGTAACCTACTCTATTTACTTTGACTCTATTCTCCTCTGGGTTGTATCAACCTTGCCTTATCATGTAATTATTGTAATTATATAGGATTTTGTTGACAAAATGACGTGGCAAATACAGTAAGAAAACCCTAGGTCTATATTAAAACTTATATACGCACTAACGACCGAAAGCGAGATCGAAAGCTCAGTGCAATTGTTTATTGTTCTTTCATCATATTGCACTGTTTCCGTGTTCGGTGCAAAGAAGAACCGCAATCATCACCATTTGTTAGTTTACTTCCTTTTTCCTCCACCCCAAATGCTTCCTTATCTCTTTTGATTGCTTATTTTCAGACGACCGGGTAAACGAATCGGACCAAATAGGAGAAGGCTTGGCAGTAGCCGTTATCGTAAAACCGCAGACAAGAAAATAACAATAATTCAGGTTTCAGAAAGCTTGAATGGTTGACAAATTGGGTGGTCATTTCCGGAACCGTTTGTTGCAGGGATTTCATTGGGCTATTCGTAATGCGTGGTCAAGAACAGATTCTGAATTTGTACTTCAATAGGCTACCACCCAGAGTTACCACTGGTCGTCAGAATTCTGCAATTTGTCACAGGTTTTCGACTTCTTCCCAGATGCACAGCTGTGAAAAATGTGTCACAGGAAATCGCACTTCTGGCAAAAATGTCGCAAATTGTGCGATTTCAAAGTATTTTGGCCAATTTCAACGCAACTCTTTTCCAGAAAAAGGATTTATTTCTTTTACGTATATTAGCTCCGGTTATAAGAGTAAACTGGAGCCTCAGAATCTACCTGTTATTTACTGAAAACTAAAAAAGGACCGAATTTTGTACGCGCCAGAATGTCACAGATTTTGTGGCCAAATGTCACAGGTTCTGTCAGAAAAAAATGGCAATACTGCTACTACCGGTATCGCAATGCACACAGGAATAGGCAAAATTGTATTTTCTTAGGCTTTATTGTAAAAGACTTTACTTTGAATAATGCCATTTCCTTGCACTTGCTGTGACAAAAGTCAACTAATAGTGCGAGGGGTCCTTTAATACTTCGTTCAAGCGATACCTTGCCGCGTTCGTATAGAAGATGTTAGAAACATTTTACATTCACACTCCACGTTTGAGCGCTTGCGCACTTGTTTGTTGATTATTGTCAATTGATTACAGTCGTTCAAAGTAGCCTACAGAGTTGTAAACAATAACTAATGTGTTCAGTAGGGAGTGAAACGTCAGTTCTCCTCTTTTTTATTAATAAATAAATAGTCAAGAGCCTAACCCTGTGTTTCATCGCAAGCCACAAGTACCGCCCTAAATCGTTCACACTCGAAAAGATTCATAACGGTATTCAAATAGTAAGTTGTCAAACTCCGTATAGCTGTGGTGTTGCCTCTATAGACGGCTGGATTTTGGCAAAGCGCACATATATATTCTGCCAACTCGTGATAGCGAAAACCAAGTGCGGGATGTTGTTTCATTTTTTTGTTGAAATCGAATGGTTTCAGTTTCGCAAATTCCTTTGAGGAGGACTGGGATCAAGTGCGTTGACTGCAACAGATCCCTCGATGGCGGTAGAAACCGACCTTTCTTATCGTCCTAGTAGTTCCCGTCCTGCTAATGTTTTTTCGTACACGAGTTAGCAAGTGTTTATTTATTTTTGGCCATTTTCATTTAAAAAATAAGTTTAATTTACTTGTGACCAACTGTACATGAACAGTGTGAAGATGGTGGAGTGAAAAAGAGAAAGAAAGAAAATAGGGACAACAGAAAAACACTAGTAAAACAGAATAAATTTTACATCAGTCCATTTATATTTTCGGATGATTTTCTGATTTTGATTTTCTTTCAGTTTCTTCTTTTTCCCTTTTTTATATCCTACTATATTTAAGATGATTTGCTGCCAAATAAATGGGTACATAAATGTATCATAATAGTCATCAGTTTCACAAAAACAGAGAGCCGTCATGGATTAGAGTGGCATTGATTTCGGCGGAGGTTAATACGGCTCAAAGAAGTTGAGTTTACTTACCTTACTTTGTAGTCTCCTTCTGTCTCCAGCATATTTTTATAGTTTTTGATCATTTTAATTTAAAAGAAAAACTATCACAGCAAAATGCCGAATTCGTTTCTTCGTGGAACTACAAACAAACAAAAAAACGCATAGAATCTTCAAACTTATTTAAATTTTTTGCTTTCGTTTAACAATTGTAAGGTCTTTCGGGGAGATGATTCTATTGTTGCCTCTGGAAGTCTAGAGTGTGTCAGGTCGTTTACATTCGAGTTGTTCGAGCAAAAGCTGTCGTTGCTGCTTTCAGACTTTTCATGTATCCCATAATTTTGGTACATTCATTTCAACCCATTTGTCAACTCATTTCTTAAAGCACAAGTCGCACAGTTTCATTCCAATATTTTAACATAGTGACCCCTTGAAAACTCTTCAGGGTTTCTCAAAGGTTTCATACCAGTCCCAGCTGTTTTCGGCTCGGCCCCATTGATTTTGATGAGAAACACGGACACACTTGCGTAACTGGTATTGCTTACCAATGAGCTTCTCCGAAGCCATAAGGGGGAGCCTGATCCGGCTCAAAAATTGCCAAACACGGAAAGCGCCCAGCGCCGTCAGGGTCTCTAAATATTATATTGGGAGCCGGATCTCGGGATAAGAAGGGGTGGAACGACTAGAGCCGTAGGGTTAATCAGTAATATAGACACGTCTGGTCCTTGAATTGTTTAGTTCAGACATATGGTTTATTATTACGATTCTTAGTTTTTTTTTTCGTATTTAAGGAATAAGTAAGTAAGTAAGTAATTTATTTATGACCCGCCATTTTGAAAAGGTGGAGTAAATGACGAAAATAAAGAAAATCAACAAAATGTATAAACATGAATGTAGAGTTTTTGTAATGTCATGGAACAGATCAAGGGCGTCATTTAGGGGGGGGGGAGCTGTCCCCTGGCTTTTCAAGAGGGCCCAGAGCTACCTATGAAAACACACTGTATAACCTCATTGAACACGGCGCAAAACTGAATATGTGTATACTTTTTATACAAGTATTTAAAAGAAAAATCAGCCTTCGTGAATATATTGTTAACTTTTCATCCATATGTTGTTAATCAAGTACCTTTGGTCTCGCCTATGTAAGATTTACGTTAAGGGGTCCCGGGACGATACGAAACCCCTCAGGTTTCTGCAAAATGACGCCTCTGAAACAGATTGCTAATTATTTTAAATACACAATAGTCATTATCGCTCAGTCCTCAAGGATCACATATCTACGACTGCTTTGTTACGGATGTCATTAGCCTCTTGCAAACACCTCCGCCGACGTTAGCCCAGTCGGGGTCCATTTAAATCCCTATTTTCGACAACAAACATTTCAAAATTACTAGTGCCGAACAGCACTAATTTATACACGAGCATGCCTGACTGCATTCCTCACATCTGAACGGGATGCAGTTTTGCAAAAGGCTTGATTCGAGCGTGTTGAGTTTTTCGACGAGTTTGTATTTCTCTCTAGGGTGCCGCGGTCCTTGAAGTCGTTGTACGTCGAATCGCAGGGGTCCAGAAAATGAGGCGGTCGAGAATATTTTTATACTAAATTATTCGGATAAACGGGCGGCAGAAATTGTAAAATGGATCATCTTCCGTATATGGAGGGTCTATTGCAGCTCAGCTGAATTAATGATATTATTTCCGAGTGGTTGCTCACTTGGTTTGCATCACTGTACAGAACCCGTGGGCACCGACTGGGCGCTTATTGCACAGCCACTTTGGGAGTGAGTAACCCCTCGGTTATTTCTTGAAGGCTCGTTGGATCTATCCTGACGACTAAATTGCAGCGACGTCTCTCCACTAACCAACAGTTCTTTGTTGAACGGATATTGCTCCGCCGATTGGTTTTCCTTCCTGGTATTCTGAAATGAATGTGTGAAACTTTTATTGCTCACTCGATAGGATAGGAAATGCAGTATGAAGAACTGAGCTTTCATAACGAACTGTATACGTAAGATTAAAAAAAAAAATCCCGAAATGTTTCTAATAGAGTGAGAACAAAAGCTAATAGAGAAATATTCTTTGAGCCAAGCTGACTTTGAAACATTTATTCAAACAATGTTTGCAACGGATACGTCAGCTATGATTTTTCATCAGCGATATTTCGGCCCTTCTTGGCAAGGGTCCTCGTCAGGCTGTCAATCTTCTGGTTCAACTTCGGGGAAGGAAACAAACCTGTAATGATTACACTGTAATGAAACAAACCTGTAATGATTACAGGTTTGTTTCCTTCCCCGAAGTTGAACCAGAAGATTGACAGCCTGACGAGGACCCTTGCCAAGAAGGGCCGAAATATCGCTGATGAAAAATCATAGCTGACGTATCCGTTGCAAACATTGTTTGAATAAACTAATAGAGAAGTTACCAAGGGCTTTCTATTATATCTTCCTCTGTTTGGAATGTTGCCATAATTCGACGCGAATGAAGTCGTGAACAACCGAAACGGTGTGTTTGTAGATTTTGTTTAGAGACCGAGCTATATTCCTGCCAAGCCATTTTATAGTCGGGGAATTTCTCGCTTTGAAAAGTAACGCCGGAATTTTTCAGGATGTCCTATGTCCAAAATCCACGAATCCCAGCCGTACTGGCGACTGATGACCTAGACAGTGGCGAAACTTTCCCATTTTCGTGGGGGGGGGGGGGGGGGGGGGGGGGGGGGGTGAAGACCAGATTTTACCGACAAGATTTAACGATTTACCGACAAAATGTCGGTTTCAGAAACGGAATGCTAAAGCGCGCCGTACCTACAAATGCTGCCTATTTTCCAAGAGGAAGTTTCCTGTTTTACTGACAAGAGCTTTTGTCGGTGTCAGAAACAGAATGATAAAAGCGTTTCTCGGGGCCGCACCGACAAACTGCCGATTTCCCGACAGGATTTTTGTTGGGGGGGGGGGATAGCTGCCCTCCCCTAGTTTCGGCACTAGACCTAGACCACGTTGGAGATGCTAGAATTCTTCCGATTCAACTCCATTAATGCTCTTGCCGTCAACTAGTTCCGATTGACCGATGTTACTTCCTAGATAACAACATTCATTGAAGCAACTTGGATCATACTCTCAACACTGTAAAAAGAAGTCTTGCAGTATTGCTACTGGGATTACTAAAAAGATAATCTTATCTCTATTTCGTATTAATCTTATCTCAGTAGATGAGTTTAATCCCAGTAGCAAATACTGTAGTCAACTTTAATCCTTACTGGGGAAACTTTTTACAATGAAGGTACTGGTTCAGTCAACTCTGCGAAGAATTTTAGAAAAAACAAAACAGTGTATGAGAGCTTTTTAATGAAAACCTGAACCTACTAGTCCGAATCCAGCCATCAACATAAATCATTCGCTCTTATGGGTCACCGTCAGTATCATCCAAGATTCCGGGGACGAAACATCCTTGTCCCTTGAAGAACAACAAAAATGAAAATAAACATCGAAAATAGTCGGAAGGATGAACTTATTACATTTTGATGTTTAAAAATATGATATTATTAAACGATTTAAATAAAGATAGATTGTGCCCATGAAGGAAATTAAGTCCAGCCATCGCCGAAGTGCAGAGTGGAACAAGGGGCTAACAGAGGAACCTGAAGTAAGTGAATTCCCAAAAAGCTTGTGGGGCCATGGTGGAAAAAACACACACAAACACTCAGCAACTTGATATAAACACAAAAGAACCCCCTGAGCCGACGAAGTTCACCCCCCCCCCCCCCATAATATTAGTTCAACCAAATAGAACAGAGATACGACAGTCTAGTTACCCATCACATTCACTTAAATATGCTTTAAGATCTGATGAAAATGCTTTACTTCGTTGTTGCGCTAGATATTCATTCAACTAAATCCTCCTCTTCTACCATTTCTTGCCTCAAATCTCTCTTCTCACATCTATTATCTTCACGCATCTCCAGTTTATGTAAGGTTCTTCCACTGTTTATAGTACTTCCCTGAAAGGAAAAGGCTACTGGGATCTGAGGGGAGCTGGCTTTATCATCCATTTTGCGCACTGCGTTTTTTTGGTCGATTTACCTAGTCTGGTGCATAAACATCGTATGCACCGACTTTTTACCTCTCATGTCGCAGGCTTTCCTCGTTAACAAGTCTTTGGCACATGGGACTATTTGGTATCGACGTAACAGCTCGCTTTTTACGTTTGCGAAGGAAGCTCTGTCACGACATTCGTGATGTTGCTCGGCTGCCGCTTCAGGCATTCATCTACCACACCTCAGGTTGATCGATTGTGTTATGTAGGTCTACTTTTCTGCAATCATTTTGTAGCTCCAGGGTCGGTATTATCATCTGACTGATCGTTGGCTAAATCGCTTTTGCAATAAATATCGATCAGGTGATCGTAAGTAGCGAGACGTTGATCTCTTCTAATGATGAAGGTCTTCATGCAGTGATCTGGTCTGAAATACCTGAGCCTCTCGACTGCAATAAATACCTACACTGCCAGAACTACTTACCCGTTTTATTCTGTTACTAATCCATTTGTGGCTGTGGATTGACGCCGTGCTGAGCTTATTTTTTATGACCTGAGTCGTACATATTATAGTTTTCTTTTAAGTTGTGCTTTTTCCTCTTTTTTTCCAGTACTCGAATACAGTGCTCCAATTTGCTTTCTAGCCCCTCATGAATTCCCTCTAACAACCGGTTCTTACTTACAAGTCCGTCACCCCGTGATAGACATCAAGTCGACCGGAAAAAAATAATAGGTACACCAACTAGCAACAACGACAAACCCCTCATCGCCGAAGATGACCGAAGATTATTACTTCCAATTCCCCTTGTCTTCCAATTGGGAACCCAATTGTTCTTACCATCAAATACACCGGAAAAAAAATAATAGGTACACCAACTAGCAAACGTTGCTAATCCCTCACCTTGTTCGGGGACTAACAGCCGATCTTTGCTTACGAGTACCCTTCCTGTCTCACTACTGATATCGGCCTATTTTTGATTTCAGTGTGTACCTTAATACTGAAGTTGTCAACCCCTTGAAACTTTCGAACTGCTGTATCTCATGAAGGAATTTCTGTACGAAAAAACAGATGGTATATATTTTGATCAGCTCATCCAGCTCTATCGATTGCCCTTAAAAATAAATAAATCTGTCTGTATTAGTTCAAAAGTTGACTTTTTTGCCGTCGGCCAACTTTCTAACATCACCACTTAGGAAGGAGCAAAGGGTAAGCTCTAATTTCTTTAGCAATGAGAGAACTTTGAGGTTTAAGGGGCACGTCTGATACCATTTCTCTACCGCAATCCCAAGTGCAAAAAATGGAACGATGAACTTGGCTGGAATCACGAACAGAAATGGGTAATAACAATAATGGCAGCACTTTCGGACCCGTGGGAAAATGACACTTTTTTGTTTCCAAATTTTTCTATTTATCACTCAAAGAAGATAAATTGGCTCTGGGCTCACTTGCCTCACATATTTAGCCCTTTTAGATTTTAGTCCATCTTTGATTTGAAAGTGGGGTCTACCTGCTTGCCTGCTGGAACGGAGCTTTCCACTCGAAAGCAGAAACATGGTTGGTTCAAACGAAAGCTTGGCTGCATAACTTCAGATAGTCCTCTCATACGTAGGCTAGCCTATACAACTTCAACACAGCGTAGGCTCTGGCTCGAGGACAAGCAAAAACCATCCTTTTTTGCTTCAGGCAAGAGTTCTACGCCTTTCCAAAATGTAATGTGATATTCATCAATCTGGCCTAAGGTCGACAGTTTCCGTAAAAACCGCAGAGGTTCTACCGCTTTCTAGGAAAAAAACAAAAACAAAAAACAGTACAAAACCAAAGTGTTGCTCTTGCAACACAATTATTGATTGGTGGAGCAGCTTGATAACATTTAACACAATGATGCGCGTATTTCAAGATGAAACACTCGGTGCACATATTTATTATCACAATAAAAAAATAAATACAAATTATTCATCATCGTTTTGCAGTCATTGTGCTTCTAATGCTGTATGTTAGTAATGCATTCCAGTGACAAGTCTTAATGACTTACCGTTTTTGGCGATAATAAATAAAAAAATAAATGACATATAGGATGTCATAGGCTTGGCATAGCAAGCTGTCCGTGGGGTTTGAGAATGTTCGAAGAAATCGGAATAAATGCAGCCTATGATGGTGTATTGAACGTTCCGATCCAGTACCAGTTTATGATTACGGACGGATTCTGGGAGATAGACAAGAAGTGTGCAGTACTAGAAGAAGCATCTTCCCAGACATTTGTACTGAAAATTCACTTCCGCAAGAATGGCATGCTGCATGACCTTCCAAATTACGTTTAAGTTCTGCAAATCACCGTCAGACGTACCCTGAGGATTGTACAGATGCAAATTGAAGTTGCTATGGAAGTAAACTCTAAATTTGGCAACGTGTCTTGTTTTAACTCTAGAGTGACCGTTGAAACGTCGCAAAATGTAAGTTTGAATTTTGGCTCAGATGCTCGAAGAATTTTGCCGCACTAGCGTAACGGTTGCCATAGCGAGTAGAATATGTAGTAAGATATTTGAGCCACTCAATGTCCTCCGGGAAAGCTTAATTTTACGTTTTGGCCGATCAATCCTTGCCAGTCAAAAACGTAGAGATATTCTGCCCGATCTAGCACCGGCGACAGGCCGGATGCGGCACCAAAATCTCATGTTGCCAGTTAGATGTCCCACTAACCGGTATTCGAATTCATTTGTGCCATATTTTATTGAGAAAATTAACAAAAAATCAGTGAATTCCAAGCGATTTATTTTCTTTTATGTAATAGTTGTATGTTCAAGTATTTTAACACATTAAATGTAATGGTCGACGTATTTAGTGCCATGTCGGCGCTACGAGTTAGATCAATAAATATATCTATCTATCTAATATCTATCTATCTATATCAGATAAGATGGGTCAGGTATCAATGCTAAAGTCACTATTTTGGACCAAAGCTGACATCCAGAAATCGGCCATACATGAAAGTAATAAGCATTTAGCTTATTATTTTCAGAAGTTTCATAACATTCAGAAAGATTTTCAGTAGTTATTAGAGAACACACTGTCCACGTCAAAGAATATTTCCGTTCCGACTTTAAGTCTTATTTTTTGCTAACGCATGTTTAGTGTTGTTTTGCAGAAATTAACTCTTAAAGGCTTTCTGTAACTTTCAGTCAATCAATCAATCAAGTTTAATCCGAATAGCTAAAAGCTAGAAAAGGAATACAAATTTACAAAACTTCAACAGAGTGTGTTACATCTCATATCTGTTCATATTGTGCGTCCCTATAGGCGCATTCTTGCCGTTCCCCGCGTTTTTGTTTGTCCCGGGGAAGGACTCCAAAGGACTCCCTTTCAGATTCAGAGGGTAATAAATTTTTGATGGTGTCGGTGCAATGTAAAATTAATTCGAATTAATCACATTAAACAAAAACAAAAATAAAGTGGATTCAGACTAATTTCGTCAACTGCATATGTTTCTTTCGAACAAAATCCTTTTTGGAAGCTTTCCCCGTGTTCTCTTTGTTTTACGTGGAGTGACTCCCTCTATTTTCGCCGTTCCCTTCGATTCCCGAGGAGTCCTCGGGGAACGGCGAGAATACGCCTGATGTAACTGATGTGGAACTTCTGACAGTGTAGGCGCTTGGCGTTTTCCTTTCCTGCTAGAAGCAGTAAACACGTGAGCATCACCAAGGGTCCATGAAATAATTTGCTGGTTCGAAGGTACGAAAACCGACCAATAGGATGCGACCAGGATGAGAGACTTATTTTGCTGTAAGGATATCATCTTGGAAAAAGATGATATCCCGAAGTCTAAAATCCTATGGCACAGAATTTTGAATTTGTTCATTTCCAGTAGGAGTTGTGCTTTAACAGAGAAAACAGTTGACGCTTTGGAGACCAAATAAAACGACACCAAGAAGAATAGTCGAGTGCGAGGTTAACTGTTTGGTTGACTTGAATGACTGGTGCTTAACTGGCACAAAATCGAATGTAGCACTGTATCGCCCTGTGCGCTAGGCGAATGAAACAAGACCAAAAGTTTCGGTGGGATCCCAAAAATCCAGTATTTGATCCAGACAACTGGGTCTTGTCTTCGCCAGATCCAGTCTTCGCCAGGCTAATCATTAGAGAATATCAAATTCAGATATACCTCTATAAGCCGTATCTATTTTGACGATACTGACCGAAACTTCCTGCTTACTTCTGCCAGATTTCCGGTTTTGTCCGAATTCCGAGCAAACTACTTGTCCAGCAAAAAAAGAAAATTCAGAATCGAATTCAGCCTACGGTATCACCTTATCCGTATACAGAACATCTAATCAATTTAAAATAAAACTTTAGCTTCTAAAAAAATAACGGTTACAACCGGATTCCGGACGAATTATATGTCTGGTAAAAAAATGATTGTCATGTACAGATTCGGCGTCTCTTCTTACCCCTGAATCTGTCATCTAATCAATTACACATAAGTGTTCGGCATGTCTGCTTACCCCTAAATCGAACATTTAATTAGCTTCAAATCAAACTTTTACCAGCTTTCCGTTTTTTGCCGGATTCCGGACTAACTACTCGTCCGGAGAGAAAATGGTTGTCACCATCGTGCTCAGAATGTCTTCTTACCCCATAATCGACTATCACATTAGCTTTTTAAAAATATTTTGTTTGCCCCTTAATTTGAACCCCATCCCCCACCCCTAAATGTAGGGCTACAGAGCCCATCTACGAACTTGACCTTACCCTTGACCCGAAGAGTCTTCACACCAAGTTTCATCAAAATATATCATTCCCTTCGAGAGTTATCGTGCTAACAGACGGACGGACGGACATTTTTTACGATGTCATGGGTATCCCTCCACTTACATTTTGGGATCCCGAAAATGACGGAGCCACAGCTTCCTGTCTCCATTGCAAGGCCTGATCAATCAACAAGTTCCTGTCATTTCCTTTCAGATTTGGCACTTTAATCTCCGAGTCCGTGTGAAGTTCCACGCAGTACAACCTCACTATCAATTTCCCGGCTGGGGGTCACTCGGGTTGTGAATTACGACTCCCCTATGCTAATATTTAACCCTCTATGGGTGCCGGAAGTGGGTAGTTGATGGAGTGACAGCAGTTTTCAAAACAGTGGATGATGCGGGATTGACTCTGGGAATGAAAGAAAACCAAATGCTGTAACTTTGTACTGTCAGAAGTTCGGTATAATAACAAGCAAGGGGTTTTTAATTACAATATAATCTCCAGCTTTTGCCTCACGCACTCCGCCATTCGTTGTTGTCACCTTGATGGTGAGATAAGATGGCATTTGTCAAATATTTCTGACCTCAGTACAGACACTCAAACTTCTGACAGTGTAGTAGCGAGTCTAGTTGAAACAATCAACCAACCACGCGAAATATCTTTTCTTCATTTCAGTCTGTTTCATTTGGCTGATAATTTTATTCAGCGAAATAGCGGCTTATTTTCCGAGCTAGGATAACCTCAAGACAAGACGATAAAATAGCCGAAAATACATAGTTTCAGCGTTGAAAATGAGTTAAAGTAAAAGTAAAATCTTTTCCTCGACAAATTCCTGGCAAAAAAATTAAATGAAGTGAATATCTCTTTTCAGATCTTTTCTATTCTGGGATTTCTGTTCTAAAATTACTGAGGGTAAACAAAATGTTCTTCTGCCTAAACCCAATTCCTCTTTGTATTTCGTGGTTCCTACCTTTTCTTTCTACGAAAATTCCATAAACATTGACATACCACGAAACACTGACATCTAAACATAGGTTCACTTCCTTCTGGTTGCCACTTCGAAGTAATAAATAACAATAAATAAGTATGTTCTTTATTTATAGCTCAAAAGAGTATGGCTAGCAGAGGATCGTCATGAAGTAACACGTGTCAAAGCAGTGACGTATAATCAGTGGCGAAACTAAGGGGGCGTGGACGGGGGGAGGGAGGCTGCCCCCCACCAAAATTCTTGTTGGTAAATTGGTTATCTTTGTCGGTGCGAAACACCGATAAATATCTATCCTCGTTCTGGTTTGGGTACTGACAAAAGCTCTTTCCATAAAACAGGAAACTTCTTGTCGCGAAATCGTCAGTGTTTGTCGTTGCGGATTCCATTTCTGGTAGCGATAAGAACTTTCTCGGTAAATCGGGAAAAGCTTTGCATTGTCTGTCGGTACAGAGCTGGTGGCATTTTGTTTCTGGTACCGACAAGAGCTTTGTCGGTAAATCAGGAAAAGTCTTGTAGTCAAACCAACGGTGTTTGTCGGTGCAGGACACCATTAAACAGTTATCCTTCTTTTTGGGATCCCAAAACGTAAGTGGAGGGATACCTATGACATCACAAAAGTTGTCCGTCCGTCCGTCTGTCCGTCTGTAAGCCACTATAACTCTCAAAGGGAATGAGATATTTTGATGAAACTTGGTGTGAGGATTGTTTGGGTCAAGAGTAAGGTCAAGTTCGTAGATGGACTCTGTAGCCCTACATTTAGGGGTGGGGGAGGGGGTTTAATTTAAGGGGCAAATGAAATATGTTTAAACATATAATATGATAGTCGATTATGATGTAAAAAGACATGCTGAACACGATGGCGAAAACCATTTTGTCACCGGACAAGTAGTTCGCCCGGAATCCGGCCAAAACTGGAAAGTTTGTTAAAACTAAAAGTTTTATTTGAAGTTGATTAGATGTTCGATTTAGGGATAAGAAGACATGCTGAACATGATGGTGAATCACATTTGTTCGCCGGACAAGTAGTTAGCCCGGAACCGGAAAACTGTTAGAAGTTAAAGTTTTATTTCTAGTTGATTAGATAACCGATTTAGGGGTAAGAAGATATGCTGAATCCGTGTGTGACAATCATATTTTACACGGACACACAGTTCGACCGGAATCCGGCTGGAGTTGGAAAATTTGTTATAAGTTAAATTTTTATTTGAAGTTGATTTGATGTTCAGTATTGGGGAAAGAAGATACCCTGAGTTCGTTTTTCAGCTTTCTTTTTTCGCCGGACAAGTAGTTCTTGAGTTCGGGACGAAACCGGGATATTGGCAGAAGTGGCAGGAAGTTTTCGTCAAAACAGACGTGACTTATAGGGGTAAGCGCACATGCTGAATCCATATCTGAACTTTTCTTAGATTATTAGCTATTTGGCCTTAATCTGTTCCTCAATTTTAATTGTAAAAATGTTCAAGGAGTCTGGCGATGGCTGGATCTGGCTAAGACAAGACCCAGTTGTCTGGATTAGATATTGCATTTTTGGGATCCCATCGAAACCTTTGGTCTTGTTACCCGGATATATAGTTTGCCCGGAATCCGACTGAAACCGAACAAATTTGTTATAGCCTAAGTTAAATTTATATGAAGTTAAATATATGTTGGATCTAGGGATAAGGAGGTACGCTGAATTTTTTCGCCGAAGTAGTTTTGGAATTCCACCGAAACCGGAAAATTGCCACAAGTACGGCAGGAAGTTTTGATTGGTTACGTCAAAATAGATATGACTAGAAGGGTAAACACACATGCTTATCCATATCTACTTGGTTTTCTTATATCTACCAGTTATTGTACTGTCTATTGAAAATTTTATAAAAAACGATTATTTTTTTTAAGTTTCGAAGGTGTTTCAACCCCCACTATAAGTCTTGATCTGTTTCTAAATTTTAAAAACAGAAATATTCAACTGTCTGGAGCAAATATTAAATTTTTGGGATCCCATCGAAACCTTTGGTCTTGTTCAGACTGTTTCTTTTCTAGGATGACATCATACTGTGGTTGGTCAGCGTAACATGGGCCCCTTAGTTGTTCGACAATGGCCCAGGTCTGCGACAGGGCCTCGGCCAAGCGTGAACGCACCATAGCAAATCCGAGGACATCTCAACAAAGTTTGACCAGTGAAAATATTTATCTGAAAAGTCACAGTTCCAAGTGTAAAGTTGCTCTTCTTGTCACATTGGGAATGATACTGTTATCTTCTCCAGGTGAGTTACCCACTTTTATAAAGGCCAATGATAGATCATTCATTTGCTCCCCTCTTCCGTGGGATAATGCCAGGTATCAGTGTTGCCTGTTTTTCTGTGGCGGAAAAATAACGATTTTTATATGCTTTTCCCTCTGATCTATGTGTTTGTTGTGCTTTTTTGTCCGACCAGCAGGCAAACCCCCCCCCCCCCCGAATTAAATTCCTGGATACGGGCCTGGGCGGAGCCCATGATGAAGCCTGTGGCATTTGACCGCAAAGACCTTGACATTCCGGCACCCACGAAACTAAATCTTTTTTTTTTTTTTTTTTTTTTACCAGTTATTCATTTGTAAAAATTGTTGTTTACCAACTATTGTTTTACCAATTAGTTCTTAGTGTGTTATTTAGTCACAGTTTTTTCTCTCTCTCTATATATATATATATATATGGTGATGGAGTGTCTGAAGGTGGTTTGGAAGAATCTGGGGCTAAGAATCGACGAAATAGACTAGCCCCGATTTTACGGTTGATACAACAAATTTTGAGATATAGCTAAAAAGTAGTTGGGTCCGAGTCCCATGGGATACTATATTGTGAAAATAGACGCTTTCTGAGGTTCGAGTCCCGTCAGACCGGTGTGAGGCGCGAGAGGTCGGTTTGAGGCCGGATGGAGACTCGAGGCCGTCAACGAGACCGACTAAGTGTACACTGCTGGTCCAGAAGTATATAATCCCTCGCTTCAAGTGACACGAAATAAAAGGTGACACAAAGTTTACGATAATAACTTGTTTGGAGAAAAAAAAATATTGGGACGGAAATTGATGCTGGCGAAAACCTACAGACTAGAATGATGAGTCCTTTTAGCGGTTAGGGGCCTGTAAGGAATCTTTTGTCTGCTTGGGTTAATTTTTTCTTTCTCTTTTACTCTATTATTTTCTCATATTTTTTCTCTATTACTCTCTATTTTCACAATTTTGTTGTTACTCCGACATACTTTGGAAAAGGAAATTGAAAATAGATATATAAGTAAAAATGAATAAACAATGACAAAAGAATAAGAGGCTCAAAGCTTTGCAGAAACGGTTATAACAATAGGCGTCCTATTTCTCCATACTCCAGTTTACAGCCACTATGCTGTTTAGTTCCTATTAGTTCCAGACGGCCTTCACCATCATTAACCCCTCCCAGTACTTAGGCTACTGTTCATGTTCCAGTATTTTAGAATAATTGAATACTTTTAAAGCAAGGCGCCGCTTTTACAAATTGCCCTCGGCCTTGGCTGTTTTAAGCCTTTTTCCAGGCTCGCTGTTTTTTCTGATGAACAAACTTCTTGCAAACAACTGCCGGCAGTATGATGCGCATCAAAGGCAGTGAAACACGGAAAGTGTAAAAATTATTGTGGTGTCGCTAGGGGGCTCAGAGTGTACCGGATGAAATTAGGGTTTACGAGTGTAGCAGCAAAATTTTAGCGCCACAGAGATTTTTCGCCACCGGGAATTTATCGCCGCTTTGTGGTTTCGACCCATGTCCTAATGATGCGCTGGTGTGCAAGTTAACTGAAGGTAGTGGGATTAGTGACCTAGGATTTTTCGCCACTCTCATAACTCATTTAAATAATCCAGTTAGTCTAGTCAACAAGTAAAATCTTATGATATGATTACGGCCTTGCCAGATAATTTCTTGATTACAAGTATATAATTTATATTACGGAAAGTACAATATGATAAAAACACGATATAAGTTGTATTTTCTTTGCAGCTCCTAGTTTTATTAATTTCCATCTTTTTCGGTTAGAAGAGAAGACAGAATGAGATAACTTCAAATCAGCAGTTTTTATTTTAATACTTTTCCCGAGCCAATCCTTTATAATTAGTAGCGAGGAGGGTCGCAAAATTCTTCTGAATTTTGTGGCAAAAAATCAGTGGCGCTAAGGCAACGTTTCTCGTTTGAGTATGTATGGACTTATTATGAAATTAGGTTGCATTAGTATTGTAGATAAGATAGGTCCTTTAACCAAAACTCTGCTCTGATAAAAGTTTAACCATATTCCTTCAGCAGAAAAATGGCGCGAACCTACCTGACAGTGACAGTTTGCACTACCGATCAAATTAAAAAGTGACAGCTTCACTTTTCTGTTCATTAGCTAGTGGATTAATTGTAGGTTAATCTCTGGGTCATAAATGCAATGCTGATAATGAAGCAAGGGGTTACATATATTCAAACAATGGATAAAACGGATACGTCAGCTACGATGCTTTTGCAGCGGTATTTCGGCCCTTCTTGGCAAGGGTCCTCGTCAGGTTGTCGAAGGGCAGAAATATCGCTGAAAAGCATCGTAGCTGACGTATCCGTTTTAAGATAGGTGCCCACAGAACGCGATTTTTTCCCCAACGAATTTTGTTCATTCGCCCCGCTCAGTGAATTCGTTTGGTAAACCCCACTGGCAGCGGATACATGAACGAATTCGCCAGTAGATGTGAGTACGTGGATACGATACGTAGGACGAGAACGACAATAGGGTGAAAAGTCAACTTTATGGTTATATACTCTATCTGGTTATGTACTTTACATTGGCCAGGTTGATCGTTGGTTTCCTGAATTTCTTCAGCGCGAACTGAGGCGACGCGAAAATAATTCGACTTTGAGCTGAAACGGCGCGGCGTAAAATTTTTGCCTAGCGAAGCGAATTTTTTCCGCTAGCGACGTCAAATTCGCCTAGACAAACGCGAATCCGCGTTCTGTGGGTATATCCTTATGCATTGTTTGAATTTATGTTTCCCAGTCAGTTTGGGCTCAAGGAGTATTTAAGGGGTTACAAACATAGACACATTCACTTGGAGCACTGATAATGCCAATTAGCTTGGCTCTAATACGAAAACCTGAGCACGAATAAATCAGGTGCGTAAAATTCAAATGATACAAACCAAAAAGCCCAAGCGAACAGATTATCCTTATTAGCAGCCTCCAGTTTTGTGTTGATTATACAGACGTTTCAGAAGCACTGTTGGGGTTTTGGCTGAACCTGTAATTTATTATATGATACCTGGGTATAACCTGGGTAGCAGAGGCCTGAGTAAACAAACTGCTACCGAAGGATGCTGTTTAGGTGTAATGTTTTGATTTAGTTAAGAATTTTTTTTCTTTCAGTTGAGAGTTTGGTAGGCCTAGTTTTGGTCTGATGTACAGAGACTGTCCAGTTTCTGTAGACGGATGCGACCACTGTAACACCTAGTTCATTTGTAGGCGCAATACCGAATGTATATTGTGCAAAATATTTGTTATGTCAGCCTTCCCGAATAGTTGTTTAAAGTTCAATGGGCACATCAAACTACCCCAATCCCACTCTGTAACAACCTAGGAACAATGCTTACCCCCTAGATCAGCAGCTTTTTCAACAGTTTCCTCTCTGTGATATTTCAAAGCGTAATTTTTTGGGCCAGTACATGCTCAATTTACTAGGTTGGACAAAGATAAAAGTGATGTTTCTTGAAATACCTAGTAGATCTTTATTTTATGCATAAATCAGCTTGTATAATTCAGATTCGAATAGGTTATTTGTTTTTGAATGATTTTTGTAACTATGTTATTTTTTATAAGCTTATTGCATATACTGGTACATTTAATAAAGCAAGCTAATCAAGCTTCACAACACTATTCCACAAAGAAAAACTTTTAATGGTCACTTTAAGCCATCGAACTTTTGATGAAACACTAGAACAGTCACTTAAACTGCATCTGCGGCATGACATCTCAAATATATCCTTTTCTATCAAGCATTGCTGGGAGTTTTTGAATTTCCTGCCACGATATCCCAGCTCCTAAGATTTGGATCGCCGAAATGCCAGAGAGGTAAAGACAAGGGATAACAAGAAAACGGCCGATTTTCGTAGCGCCTTCTAAAGGAAGTTGGAAATGTTTATTTGCGAAGCATTTAATACAAAGTAAAGCATTAGAAGTGTCCATTGTGCTTTAAGTTTCGTTCATATGTTGTTAAATCACTTCTCACCTGTGTTCCAGTCGGTCTCACCTATATAGGATTTACGTTAAAGAATGCGAAGGAGGTCCGCCAGGAATTTGCCTTATTCCAGTTTATCGCTCCAAGTGGACTAGTTTCTGTTAGTCCCCCACTGTCTCACAATCAATACTCGTGTAGACATAGTAAAAAGTCGGAAAGTCGCATCCACAAGGTAGTGAGTAACTTTCAGTTTCTACTACTGCGATATAGGCAAACCTCCATTACTGGGGGGCGCAAATTGCAGATTTTCTACTCATTAACTTATAGATTTATTTTATTATGTCTGCCGGGGCCTCCTTTTTGGTAATTGAGCAAAAATCAGACTTTCCTCTTATTTTGTTTTCATTTATTTGACAAGTAGACAAGCGGACTCATAAATGAAATATACAAGTACCAACTGTACTTTTTGGGATCCCAAACCGAAGTGGGGGGATACCTATGACACCGTAAAAGTTGTTGTTAGCACGATAACTCTCGAAGGGAATGAGATATCTTGATGAACTTGGTGTGAAAATTCTTTGATCAAGGGCAAGATCAAGTTCGTAGATGTGCTCTGTAGCCCTAGATTTAGGGGTGGGAGAGGGGAGGGGGTTCAAACTAAGGGGCAAACAACATATTTTTAAACAGCTAATGTTGATAGTCGATTATCGGGTAAGAAGACATGCTGAACACGAATACGCAAAATATTTTCTTGTCCGACGACAAGTAGCTCGCCCGGAATCCGGCGAAAACCGGAAAAGTTGGTTAAAAGTAAAAGTTTCATTTGAAGTTGATTAAATGTTGGATTTAGGGGTAAAAAGATTTGCTGAACACGATGGTGAGAACCATTTTATCGCCGGACAAGTAGTTTGTCCGGATTCCGACAAAAACCGGAAAGCTGGTTGAAAGTAAAAGTTTAATTTGAAGTTGATTAAATGTTTGATTTAGGGGTAAGTAGTCATGCTGAACACTCACGTGAAAAGAATTGGATTTTTTTTTTTAAGGATAAGGAGATACGCTAAATTCGATTCTGAATTTTCTTTTTTTTTTAATTCGGCCGAAACAGGAAATTTGGCAGAAGTAAAGCGAGAAGTTTCGGTCAATATCGTCAAAATAGATACGGCTTATAGAGGTATATCTGAACTTGGTTTTCTCTGATGATTAGCCTGGCGAAGACTGGATCTGGCGAAGACAAGACCCAGTTGTCTGGATCAAAAATTATATTTTTGGGATCCTGTCGAAACCTTAGGTCTTGTAATAAGTAGTGAACTGAAGGACTAAAATGCTCTTCAGCCGGGATTTTAACCCAGAACCCTCTGCTTACAGGCATACGTCTACCATTTGAGATACGGAGGGGCTTGTGAACCTATGGTCGGCTTGTATCTGACTATTGTAGAGGTTTGCGAACTGTTGACAAGCCCGTCGGGAGCTGAAATGATACGAGCGTCAACCTTGGAAGCAGAGGGTCCCTGGGTTCAAATCCTTTGCCTTTCAGTTCACTACTTAAAAACCTACTTCCATAATCACTCCATATATTCCTAAACCCGGAGACCCCAATTTCGTACGGGACATTCTAACCCCTCTAACAAAACCACACTGATTATATTCTTTGAGCCCAAGCTGACTCTGAAACATTTATTCAAACAATGTTTACAACGAATACTTTAGCTACGATTCTTCATAAGCGACATTTCTGATTTTTGATACACACTGATTTTCTCACTTGCCGTGTTTTGCTACCTTCGATGTTTATCACGCTGCCGACGGTTGTCTGCAAGAAGTTTTTCCATCAGAAAACCGGTTATGTAAATTGTTTCCCTGTTTTTGCTACAAGTCAACGGGTCTCGGAAAAGGCTTAAAACAGACCATAAACTGTGGGTTATTTGCTGAAAGCACAGCCTAGTTTTAAAGTATTCAAATTTTAAAATACTGCAAGTTGAAGAGTAAGTAGTGCGAGGGGTCCTTTAAGGATACCATGTAAAAAAAAATTGGCTATAATACACAGATGGCGTGTTATACAAGGGATATGTACCGTGACAAATGAACCAGACACAACTTTCCAATTTAATTTAGAACTCTAGGACTCCAATGTTCGGTCCACGTAGACCAGGACCCACAAGGCGAGGCCTCATGGTGAAAACCAAATGAAACCAAATTTATTATTTTAATGGTAGCCAAGGGGTCTTGCAATTCTAACAAATATTAGATTCCCTTTTGTTCCAGCAAAATTACACATTTGGCTTGGTCCTTGTGAAAAACAAAAAAAAATGGACTAATTTTAATTCACGATCTTCAGATACCAACTGTATTTCCCACGCATTACCCTTTTCTTTTTAAGAGTCGTGACAGGCATTAGAAAACGTTAAGGTTCTTGAAAAAGTAAGAATAACTTCTCGATGAGATCTCGAACAATCTTTGTTGCCGGGAGAAGGAAACGAGTTTACCGCACAGTCTATTGCTGCGTAGATTGTGGCGGGATGCTAGCGCGTGCAGGGAAGAGCTCTACTCATAAAAGTGTCACAATTGCTGACAAAAAGGTGCTTCGGATTTTTTTTGTGCATTCGGTTGCACAACGTGCAAAATGCGAACAATTTGGTAATAACTGAATTTGTAAAAATATTTTTCAGATCGTTTCTTAACTTTTACATAACAGTTTTGTATTTAATCGGAAATGAGCTTAATTTAAGGATTCAAACTGTTTTTGTGGAGAAAATCAAAGTAAAATACATGTTTTGGAGGTGTTTTGTGGCAAGTCATCCGTCACTTTAGTAAAGGAAATGATACAAGAGACTGTCACCCAAAGACAAAAAGTGTCAAAAAGCACCAAAAGTATCACACTTGGCAACACTGAGCACTGTAGTTTCCCGGAATCCGATTAAACGGGCGAAATAAAAATTCGGCTATTTTTCTGTCATCAAATCATATATTCATCATCAAATCCGTCAACTTGATAAACTAATGTAAGTAAGTAAGTAATTTATTTGGAATAGTCCATTTTTAAAAAGTCGGAGTAAGTGAGAGAAATTAAACAAAACACGTAAAAGACACATGAAAAAAGATGTACCTACAATTTCCAGTCTTCGGCTAGGAATCAGTGTGATATCAACATTATTTCTCGGCAAACTTTTGTAAATTTTTTTTAGCTCTAATATAGGAGTAATCAGTCGGCACAATTTCACCCAAAATTGCTTCTGCCGGGCAGGAACCTCTGATATAAGCGTAAAGACATTTTAGTCGGTACTTTTTTCGGAAAAATATCCTGTTCTAGTTATCGTATTGTGCTTCGACATCCAACTTGTCGGCAAGATAAATTCCTTTTCAGATTCGTTGAGGAAACATCGGTTAAGATAAATAACCGGATCTACTTACGCTCCAAATGACGGTCCATTGGTTTAACAAGTGTTTGGTTCTGTATCCAGTTTTTAAGTTATCTCCAGATGCCTGATGACTATCCACCGGAGTCGAGAACTGTATCCTACTTCACCATGTTCTTTCACCCCTATGGGAAATGTAATAAAGGATCGATGAAACGGTAACACAAAACGCTGGATGTGGGTTCCGGCCGAAGCAAACACACGTTTGACATTTTGTTGTAGCCTTCCATCGACCTCTTTTAAATTCGCCGGAGATTTTTATCCTGACCGGATTCTGGTCGAAGGCAGTGTGTACATCACATGTTCTTTACTTCTCTAACTTCCTATTTATTTCTCTGTTTGACGAGAAATTGTCGTAAATTGAGTATGAAAACCTTCCAACCAACTTGATATCATGTTTTTTTTTGTGCAGAATATTAAGCCCCTCCCCCGACCTTAAACGGTCAGGTCAATGCCCTATCAGTGAGTCAGACCTCGGTCTTAATCAGTACAATGTCCATGCGTCCACTTTGATCAACATAATTTTCGTGTTACCTTGGTATCTGTTACCGTGGTAACTCGATTTGCAGTTAGTCGTTTTTGTAGTTAGTCGTTTTTGCAGTTACTGTGGTATCTGATATAAGGTTGCTCAGCAAAAACGACAATTACCGAAATTGCGCTTTTCGAAGTCATCCCAAAAGAAAAACGGATATTTAGTCACATCACTAAGTGCCAAACTTCTTTCCCGCCAATTTGACAAAGCTTGATGAAAGTAGGATGATAACTGGCCAGATACCACGATAACTGCAAAAAGGCCTTTTGACCGTGGTATCAGATACCATGGTATCTGTAAAAACGCAATTATAGAATGCGTGTTGGAGTCATCATGGTAATAGACAGGCCGACATACGGATGGATATGTGTGTAACGATTTCATAAGCAGCCCTAGACCACTTCGGTTCGGGATCCCGTGAGTGGTGCCTTACCTTACGCGCTGTAGGATGATGGTAGATGCGCCTGTCCTAATGCTACAAACATACTAGGTTGTATCGTATGCTAATGTATCTTTTCAAGGCTTTCATCAGAGAAGGGTTAGCGAATTGCTTGTTAAAAGCCTTTACAGATCGACCTTAATTTTCCATTGTTCGTTTGATTATTATAAAATTGGTTCCTTCCATATCAAATTCCTCTAATTGGTAGCCTATCGATCCGAAATGAATTGGAGCTCGCGGGAACGGATTGTCTCGTGAAGGAATGTTAAACGGTTCAGGCATTTTCTTGTTGGTTCGGGATTGATGTTGAGGGTACGATAACAAGGTTCATTCCCTCCGATGGAGACATACGTCTACTGACTAATCCCTTTGTTCTTAGTTCTTTTCCTTTGCGATCCTTTTTCTGCATTTCTGTTTTCTCTTTTTTCCTTTGATCTGTATGCTAAAAATATATTTCCTTTTTTCTTGTTTTCTAGGACTGCAGCTTGTAGTTTGGCATCTACAAGTTTCTTTTCCTTCCTGACCAGTTCATGTTCTTAGTTGATTTTATGTCCAGTTGAACACGTAATTAAAAACTAAATACTTAATTTAGCTTAATGTTCGGGCCATATCACGCGTCCGGTGCTTTCTGTAGGTTAACCTATTAGCTAATTGAACAGCAGAAGAATTTGGATTTATTAGTAATAAGTTAGCCAACGTACCAACATCTGGCTGCCCAAAATATGAATTTACAAGATTCGGTAGACAAAACCTTACATGATACTAGGTGTAACGCTGATGTTGTTCACTTTCCTTGTGCTAAATGCTATGTTGGATGCAGATAATGTGCATGTTTATGACCTTCTTAAGGATGATCGTTTTTGCAAAACTTAGCACTTAAAGGGGTATAACATAAATATCCTCGCCAACCAACATAATGTTCAACCCATGGACGCTCATCCATGTGTTACCAAGGGAGCACCCCCTCGGTCAGCTCGAATGCGAAAGTCCGAAAAATTGAATATTTCTTGGACTTCTGGATGAAGACGTGTCTTTAGATTTCCGGTGTTTGCCAGACCCTTTTGTGAACTTCTGTTTTCAACAAATTTGCGGTTTGGCGGGATTCCGGTTAAACTTCTAGTCAGGTCAGAAAGTTAGTTTCAGAGTGGATTCAGCGTGTCTACTCACCTTATATCACGGACTATCTATTTTGGGTTTGATAAATTCCTGGCATATTTCGGGTTTCGGACGGATTCTGGGCGAACTACTTATCCGACAAGAAAATAAAGTTCAAAATCGCATTCAGAATGTCACATTATCGCTACATAAAACCTCTCATCAAGTTCGGATAGCTCTTACTTTTAACACCTTTTTTGTTTTTTGGCCGGTTTCCAGGTGAACTACTTTTCCGTCGAAAAAAATAAATTTTCATATTCGAATTTAGCGTGTCTCCTTACCCATAAGTCGACTATCCCATTAGCTTTAAAAAACTATTTGTCTCTCCTTAATTTGAAACCTCCTCCCCCACCCCCTAAAGATAGAGGGACAGAGCCTGTTAACGAACTTGACCTGTACTTTGACCCAAAGAATCCTCATACCAAGTTTGAAAAAAATATCTTAACCCTTCGAGATCATGCTAACAGACGGAGGGACGGACATACTTTATGAAGTCATATGTATCTCATCACTAACTTTGCGAGATCCCCCAAAAATAAACGAAGAATCAACAAAGCATAATTAAAACGGTGTTTATGCCAGACATGCAATATAGAGTCGAGGATAGAATTACCTATCGGCTTCGGAGAAAATAACTTTCATACTTTTTTGAAACATTCGTACTTTTTTGACAATCAAATCAGGGAATATCACTAGGTATATTATCAATTTTGGTTGAAACGTCCCCCGTCTACCCACCTTGAACCGTACCGAAAACACATACACCTTTTTGTGCATCCTGTGTTAAACGCCAATAGAATATACTTGTTGTGAGATTGTTTAGTGTTATGTTCCGAGAAAAACCTTTGTTATGACCGTTTTAAGCGTTCTGTCGAAAAGATAAAATTAGAGGGTCATAACAAATGTATTTTCATTACGTTTGACACAAGGATGCGCAAACAAATGTTACACCCGTTGTAAAACTTCAGAGAGTGTAGTTCCGCCCCTGGGTCTGCCAACGGTGTTTTTTTATGTTAGGTTTCATTTTCATTTAACATAATAATCGTTCCAGTCTGGTTTCTAGATCATATGCGGTTTAGCACACACCCTAGAGTTATCATTACAGAAAATGATGGCTGATGACTGACACTGAAAATTGACTGTAATTTAACTGTACATTCTGATTTCGGAACTGGTTCTGTTTGAGACAATTGTCGCTTCATTTGGATCGTGATGGATATCGTGAAAATACTTCTCACGAACGCAAACTGAATTGAAAGTTTTACATTTAGTGGTGTGGGTGACTCTTTGGGTCAAAGTATGGATCAAGTTCGAAGATGGGCTCTGTAGCCCTACATTTAGGGGTGGTGGAGGGGTTTCAGATTAAGGGTCGAACAAAAATATTTTTAAAAGCTAATGAGATAGTCGATTCAAGTGGAGACATGATGAATCCAGTTTCGAACTTTATTTCCTTGACGGATAAGCTGGCAGAATTTGCTGAAACCCGGAAATCTGGATCGAAAGTTTCGCGTCTCAATGTCACTGGGTCTTTTGATCTGAATGCAGTTCGCGGAGAGTAGCCTACTGCTAAAAGGGGAAATTTGGTCAAATGGTCAAGTAGGCCTGAAGCCGATTAGGGACGAGATGTTGGAGTAAACATTTATGCTAAATGCATATCCGGACTTGGTTATAGATTATAGCAAAATCTTAAAGGGGTTTGGCAAAGACCGGAAATCGACAAGATTCGCTTGTCTGAGTCAAGTAGTTCAATTAATGTTCAACATTTGCTATCCCACCGACACCTTTGGTCTTAACCAAAGGAAACCTTGCAAACCTTCTGTACAAAAAAAAATGTATGTTTTTAGTCTTTTTCAGCTCACATTGAAGTTTTGAATGAGTTTTGTTTGCTTGGTATTCCTTTTGAAAAATTTAAAACAAAACGAAGAAAAAGTAAAATAAATAAGAAGGAGCAAATAGCCTAAGTAATGTTGTCAAGGAAAAATGGTTATAGGTTAGTATAGACTGTGTTTCACGCTTGTGCCACGGAGAGAGGGAGAAACAAAACTTCTTAGTAAGAGCAAAATAAGATTGGCTACTGTCTCGACAAAAGGTCTCCAGAAACACTCCAACTCTACAAATGGTTCTTCGAATATAATATAGGACCAAGTGGGTCTTCAGTGCCCAAGCCCGTATCCAGGAATTTATTTCGGGGGGGGGGGGGGGGGGGGGGGGGGGGGGGTTGCCTGCTGGTCGGACAAAAAAGTACAAAAAACACACAGGTCAGAGGGAAAAGCCTATACAAATGATTATTTTTGTATGTTCCGGGGGGGGGGGGAGAGGAGGGTCAACCCCCTAACTCCCCCCCCCTGGATACGGCCTTGTCAGTGCCGTAGGCTAGGATTTTATTATCTTAATTCCCTAGGCTGGGATGGTATTATCCAACGATACAAATCTTATTAGTCAAGTGCAATTTTTGTATGCAACTGTCATGTCTGGCAGTTTATTGATCTTACTGCTATTTCCATTTCATCGAAGTTCCGCCTTACGCTACCCTCACTTGCGATCGTAAGGCCGTCCGTACCCATCGTACAGAAAAACGATCGTAAGGCCGTCGTAATGTGATCGTTAAAATGGAACAGCTCACAGCTCACGGTTGCCTGTCCAGATTACTACAGTAACGGAGCATGCCGACGGTGCTTTTCCAGTTGGTGACCAGTGACATTTTTCTCGAAATTAAGGCATTACATGTGCCCTAGCTGCACTTGTATCCTGCATGTTTGAAAGAAGTTTAAGACGAATCGGAAAAAAAACGCGACCGATTTGTTGTCCACTCCCCGGCACCTGCTGTAAACCAATTCCTGGCACCAAGCGAATTTCCGCGGTGCCGTTCGAGGCGATTCATCTTTTAAACGCTTCTAAACATGCGTATTTAAGTGTTCGAACACGGGGTAACCGGTGCCAACTCGGCTCAGCAGGTTCCGGCACCAGCCGGGCACTCACTGTACCCTAAAACCGAGAGTGGGAAACCCGTCGAACGCTAAAGAGATCAGAGTTTTCTTTCTCGGACCTTTAAACCTAAAGGATTCTTTGTTTTTCCTGTAAAATTTGAAAATGGCTTAGGATATAACAAAAGGTCTTATAAATATTAAAGGTTATAACTTTAGTATATAAAAAAAGATCAGCGATGTATGCTCTGCTTTTCTCGCAGGATGTAGTCTTAGCAGTGCTGATAACTCTGACCTAGCCCAGCCCTGTATTGTTTTATCTTCCTTTGTAGCAAGGGCGTATACCAGTGATGAGTACTCAGTCACAGCTATGGTTGGTGGGAACGTGATCCTCAATTGTCATATCGAATTTCCAGACGCCGGACATCCCGTTCCGTATGTGGTCCAGTGGGAAAAGAAGGTAGGAAGTGAATTGATCAGATTATAAAATAACTAAAAAAGACTATTGGAAAGCAACTCTTCATCTACAAGACTACAACTGGAAGGAGTTGGATCAGGATGAAAGGATGCGGACGGCTGTAATGAGGCACTTTATTTGTCGTTCACATTTATTTGTTTGTAGCCCTCGAAGTGAGGAGCAAAACGATAGGAAGATTTACTATCAAAACTCGGCCAAAGACCTTAGTCACAAACCTGTGAAACTTGCTTGATTCGAATTTTAGGAACAAGTGGGATTCTGAAACATACAAATAACCAAATAACCAGTATGACAACCCGCCAATTTTCTCATGTGATGTTCCCGTATAATTATGTTTCATAGAACTACCAGTCAAATTGATAAAGGCAATTTGACGGTATATTCCTGAATAAAGATGTGGTATTTCTGTGAGTGGGGGAGGGGGGTGAAACCATCCCAAATTTTCATAGCTCTGCCAACAGTTGTACACGCAGGATCAGCTTCACGACTTCTTTCTAGGACGATTTTGAAGTCTCCAAACCCTTACTCATAGCCATACCTCACTCAGGTGTAATCGTCACGAAGCGGCTTGCCTTAGTACACCGACGCCCTTTCATTATCAACATTAATAGACCCATATCTCACTAATTGACATACGGTGTGCTTGCGATAGCGTGATGTGCCTCTTGACAGAGGCCTAGGGAGGAATTTGATTTTCCCCTTAAGGGACTACCCACACTGGAATCTTTTTATAGCCCATCACTTACTCAGATTCGGGTCCGTATCCAGGAATATATTTCGAGGGATGAGTTAACCATGGTTGGACCAAAAAGTGCAAAAAGACAGATCAGAGGTTAAAGCCTACAAAGAAAAATATTATTTTTGTATCATTCGGGGGGCGGGGGGGGGGGGGGGGGGGGGGGCTAACCCACCTGAATACGGCCCTGCTCAGATTTAATCTATCACTCGCTGATGTGAGCAAGAAGGGATAACGATAAGTACGTCTGTCTCTCAACCACTGTTCCGAGCAAAAATCCTTAGCCGTGTTCCATAAATGTTGATGATGTGATTCGTCTTACTCCATTCCAGTTCAGGGCTTCAAGCGGACTACACTGCAAGAAAGGCTCTCCGCTTTCAGATAACTTAATCTACAGTATTTTGCATTATAGCGTTTTATTCCTCCATCGGATTTTAACTGTCCGAACTCCGAATAAAAATCTCCCAATTTGGTGATCCCCAATTGTTAAAGTCCGATGCAGGAGAGACTTTTTAAAGTGTAGTTTCTGAAAGTCTACACTATCCGCACTTGGCCCGGACAGATTGTAAAATATGGGTCGTTTGGGTTATGAGCGAATAGAATATAATAATGAGCAGATATATGTATATTAACTGTTTTCACGTTCTACTCCAAAGACAGTACAAAACTTCCTCAGATCGAGAAGCAGATTGTAAATTTTCCACTCGTCAACTTGTGGATCTATTTTCTGTGTCTGTGGACAAGTGCTGATAATGGGACACGGGAGGACTTGTAGAAACTAATCAGCGATGGACTGAAGAAAATTCCTTCAGCCGAAGCTGACTGCAAAGGTTCGCCGTCTTTTATTAGAGTTATATTTCGGCCCTTCTTGGCAAGGGTCCTCTTCAGGATTTTTGCTAGTTTACGCTTCTGTCGCGAACTTCATTCAGCGGGTCATAAATTAACTTTCTACGATTACAGTTTAAAAAGTACCTACAACTTGCAACTTGCAAAGTACTTACACTCACTATAGTAGGAGCATCCAGTTGTTTTAATTAACAGTGCTAAACCGATGCGTCAGCTGAATTTTATTGAAGCTATATTTTGGCCTTTCTTGGCAAGGGTCTTCTTCAGGATCAAGCCGGTCAAGCTGGAAATGAACTTGTGGAATAACAACGAAAGATTCTAGCATATAAATGTTGCTGCAGCCATGCTGACAGCGAATCATATTTGATAGTGCAAAACGAATACGTCAGCTGAATCTTATTAGAGATATATTTCTGCCCTGCTTGGCAAAGGTCCTCTTCAGGCTCAAAGCTAGAAATATAGCTCTAATAAAATTCAGCTGACGTATCCGTTTTGCACTATCAAATATTATTCTAGCGTAAGTCTCGGCTTAAGTATCTGATTTTGCGAATTTCTTCGTGAAGATTGCTTAGAGATAAATATACGATCTTTCGTTGTTTTTCCACAAGCTTATTTTCCAACTTCAGCCTAAAGAGGACCCCTGCCAAGAAAGGCCAAACTATAGCTTCAACAAAATTCAGCTGACGCATCCGTTTAGCACTGTTAATTAAAATAACGCGATGCTTCTACTATAGTGGCATCGGAAGAATGATATAAAGAGAAATTGTGAGCTGTGTTTTCCACGAATATCCACGATAATTGCTAGAAAGTTCATTTTATAGTCCTTGTTAATGCAAGTTGTAAGTACTTTTTGAACTATAATCGTAAAAAGTAAATTTATGACCCACTGAATGAAGTATGCGACAGCCGAAGTATAAACTGTCAAAAAATCAATAAAAGGCAAACCAATTTGTTCAACACCCTTCGTGAACCCTCCCACATCCTTATCATATCTTCCAGGAATGCTCCAGGCACGCTTAGAAATTTTCCGTTTTTAATATGTGTTTATTTCTTATGTATATAGCCAACTATTTGTGTGTGTGTGTTTTTTCACTCCACTGTCGCCTTGTGGATTTTGTCAAATAAATTCTTTATTATTACATTTATTATAATATAATAATAATTGCAAAAAATGTTTGACCGCCAAAAAAAAGAGGGAAAACCTGGACATTTGAATCCAAATTGGTAGTCTGACGTGTAGAAGTAGGTCTTGCTTCTAAGAATACGAGAAAACAAAGAAGTGAGTCGGCATAGACTAACCCACACATTTTCTTGATTTTGTCAGAAGCCACCCTCATCAAGTTAACCAGAGGTTCCGGGCCAACTACTTGTAGGTTTTAGTATGTCTCCTTACCCCTTAATCGACTATCTCATTGGCTTAAAAAAAAAAAATTGGCCCTTGTTTTGGAACCCCCTCCCCACCCCTAAATCTAGGGCTACGGAGCCCATCTACGAACTTCAGTCCTGTATCGTCGCATTCCTCCCTCTTTCAGTTCCAAGACTATTTTCTGAGCTAAACTAAGAGACAAGCTGAGGCAAAAGTTTCTTGTTTTGACTTTCCAGGCACCCCCAAGAAGGGGATACTAGGCCTCTTGTATTTGTTTTCTCAGGGGGGATTCTAATCACCCTCAAATTAAATCTTTGACCGATCTTGGAATCACCAGCAAATCAGGCCGAAGGCTAAGTGGATTCTGTAACGCAAACGATGTGGGGACGGAGAACTCCCCACCGGATGGCTTGTGTTATAGGATGTGGACACAGGGATAGGCTGCTCTCGTCAATTAGGAAATAACCGACTGATCAGGTTGGCACCAGCAGAGCAATATAACACTAGAGAGTAGCGCCAAGACTCTTAAAAAGTTACACACGTTCTAATAGCGGCGACACTAGCACCATTAGCGACGGAGAACGTCCGTACTGAAATCTTATCAGCCGTTCACCAGCGCTGGCTCCGGTAACTCCGTATTCAGAATACAGCAAAAAAAGATACAACCTCCTCTGTTACCTCGATATGTGCTGATCGCATTTGGGTCTCCGAGTTTAAGAATTAATGCATGCAAATGCGGAAGTAGGTTGCACTGGCAGTTTAGGTACGGCGGGTCCTTTAAAAAACTACAATTAAGGAAGCTTGTGAGAAATGATACGAACGTAGCATATACATATTCCTTTAGCCACAAGCTGACGACTCTAAACGAATATGTCAGCGGATTTTTTTTTTTTAAATGCAGAATAAATTTGAATAAAATCAGCTGATATATCCGTTTATCGCAGTCAAATAAGGACAGTCCGTATCCAGGGGTAATCCTTTTTTATAGGCTTTAGCCTCTGATCTATTTCTTTTTACACTTTTTGGTCCGAGCCGCGCCCCACCCCAAATAAAAACCTGGATACGGACCTGACTAAGGTCGTAACGTATTCTGTCAAACTCGGTTCCAGATCTTTCCAAAATCTCGGCTGTCTGGAGGGTTTCTTTTCCACGAAGGCTAACTATGTTTCATCTATTATATTAGTTCGTCTAACAAGTTCATCTATTCTAGCACTTCTGACATCCCATTGATCTTTTCTTCCCACCACACTCCGTGTAAGCTTCTTGTGTTTCTGCTGAAAAAGTTTTACGCAACTTACGTTCTTTGCTATTTTCCCTTCCCCTTTGTTCTGGACCTCCGATTAGAATATCCTCATCTAACCTACCACCAGTTTACTTGAACAACATTTCTTTTAGTACTTTCGTTTCGAAGTATTCGTGTAGCTTCTTTTACACTCTTAATTACTATTGTCATAACAGTTATAATGGCTACGTCTCCTCCTCCACTCATTGATCTTCTTGACTGTCAGTCAGTCTGTCTGTCTGTCTAACATAACCTGTCTAACTAATTAAGGTTTTCTGTCCCATCCAGTAATAATCAGTTTTACGCCTGCTGTTTCAATTTAAATGCATGTTAAATCGTTAGAATTTAAATTTCTGGGCAGAGTGATACATAAAGACAGTTTAAAATTAAACCTTTTGGCAGCTTTAGAATCCAGGGGAAGTAGCTTCATCTGCGTTCACACTGATATAAAATTTGATGCTTCGTATATCCCTACACATTTTTGCGGTTCCTCTCTGCGACTGAAAACATCATTAGATTCCTCTATTACTTGCGCTTTTCTGACCTCCGTGTGGGACAGTCTGATACGCCCTTTAGAAATTCCTTCAAGGTTAATTACTGTTGGCCGCTAGATGCGCTAGCACGAAGTAAAAGTGACGCGTTACTACTTGGTGTAAGTTTAAACAGGCCTGTTTGGCTATTTTTCAATTCCTGTTAGGCCTAGCCATGTTTAAAACGTTTTCCAAATGCCTCTGCATCTACGTGTGCTCTGTCCAATTCTGTTCTGTCACATCATGAAGTTAGTCAATTCTGGCTCCCGAATTCAGTGCTGACTGCTGGCTGACTTTTCCACGGGTCGAGTGCGCGACTCGGTATAAACCGAAAGCTTAATCGCTTATTCCCCCTTCAGACAACTTACACCAAGATCTGACGTGCGATTTTTCTGTTTCTCCAGCGCATCTGGCGGCATTGGATTTTCTGAAGGGCGTATATCTTTGTTTGCGTACTGGGCCAAGCTGCCAAGTCGAATCACTTAACACTATTTTCTGGAACTAATAGCTCTCCTCTAGGGCTTCCACCAATTAGGTCTATGTCATTACAGAAAGAGTACCTTGCTGAAGAGTACCTTGCTTATTCTCTGTTAAGTCTACTGCGGAGTAAACCTCTTCGGGTCGATATGCAAATGGTACGTCTTCCTCGTTAACTGCTTCCTCTGCTAAGGGCGAGGGGGGGGGGTAATGAATAATTAGGAAGTTGAGAATATTCAGCGGAGCGGAGATAGTTGTCTCTCCCATGTGTCCTGCTAGGTTGGTACCGAGATTGCAGGCATGGTCTGTTGGTGTTGAGACACTGGTCATTAGTGTCCTTGAGCTGTCGGGATGGCTTCACATTAGTTCGTCCTGCTGCTTCCGTTATTTGAATCAGTTAGGAGCGAGCAAAGGAAAACTGTTGAAACTTACTTTACTTAGGGAAGCAAATTTATTGACCCGAAAATTTGCATGGAATTAGGGCGGAATATGACAAGAAGGAAAATAAACACTACCAAAAGTTTCGATTGGATTCGAGAGGGGAGTATGTGGTGATCTTTCTCATATAGACAGTTGGGTCTTGCAGATGTTCTGTCTTGGCCGAACCTCATAGACGCTTGGCCTTGATGTCACTCTGATAGGCCACTTAACTAGATCCATTAGGTATGAATGAATGAATGAATGAATGTATTCCCAATAGTATGCTAATACTATCCAGCAAAAATCATTTCAGACAGTCGGACTCATTCGTGCACATCAGGATTTGATCAGATTCTGACTTGACCGAGGCGAGAAGAAATATTACTTCACAGTTTGCTTTCGGGTCCACCAATTTTGTTTCTGGTATTTTATTCATACTCCGCTGTTATGCAAAAAGCGGGTCACAAATAAATAAATAAATAGGATTTGATCGACTTCAGAAATAAAACTTACTTCTACCAAATTTCTGTTTTTTTCTGCTCAAGCTGCTTGTTCGGCGAGGAAGTTAATTCCATATGTGTAGAGAACAATTCCGAAGACAGTCCTTAATCGCTTGAGGATTTTCGAAAACACGAGTTAGGGATTTTTCGAACGATCACTTAGGAACTTGTCGCTTTAAGAGCCTGAACCACTGTTTTCGATTGACAGGTCACTTAGACCAACCGGGCAGGGGGAGGAGGGGGGGGGGTCTTCCAGCAGGCTAGTTCCTGGTTCTCCATGCCTAGAACGAGGTTCCGGTTAGTCCGTCTTCACTTCCGATTGTGCTGTCTTATAAATCTGTTTAGCGCTCAACCATCCATGGACTTCACTGAGGGTTCTAATGTTTGGGGTTATGGCCACTGAACATGGCCGATTTTCTGAGGTTCGATGTCAATCCATCTTTCGTGGGAAACGGCTGGGAGAAGGGTTAATCAGTGACGGGTCTTAGCGTATACTAGAGGAAATCAAATAGATTTTGGAGTCTCCGAACCTATCATCGCAGTGGAATATCTCCATGCCCGTATCCGAGGAGTTGCCCACTCCCTAGCACCAGATGTACATCCTTTCCCAGCACCGGCCGCCACCGACGAAAACAACTGCATGCCATACGTTACGCAATTTTGATAATATTTGGCTGATTTTGATGTTCTAATACTTGACAACCGGTGCCGGCTGTTGTCAGCCGATACCGTCCCTACACCGCGGCACCGGGACACTTGCTGTACATTAAAATCGAGAGTGGGCAACCCCTCGCCCGTCTTCGTTCTTGCAACCACCCCATGGTAATCAAAATCGAATTAGGTAGCGTTCTTATAAGTGTTATTATTTTTGTAAGTGTACTTTGTGCCTTTCTTTTTCGTTTTTCAGTTTCCTTTATCATTACTTCACTAGTTATCGTGTAGTGTAGTGGGTCAGCAATATTCATTCATGCCTTCGGTCTGAGGAACTTCTCCTTCATATAGATATATAGATATTTATTGTCTCTAAACGCCTTAATGGGCCATGATAATACAAATATATAACTTCTAATAAAGAAATGCCAAAAAGTCTAGTAAATAAATTTCCAATAATATAATCCAGTAAGCAATCCTTTTCTTCCTGATTCGCCTTAACATAGACCTCAAAACGAAAAAAAAAACATCTACAGAAACTTTTCTCTAGGCTATGTGCCGTACCCAAACTAACCAAGCTTCACACATTATTTATCCCCCGAAAGTGTGTATCCCTCAGAATAGTATCGTTTTGCCCCACATCGTACGGGGCGGTCGCGCAAAGGCTGGACACTACTTATGTGACCGTGAAAAGGATTTGGGGTACAGAGTACTACAAAAGCATTTTACTTGGAACGTCGTTATTTGTTTTTACTTTGGGCTGGGAACTTATTTCCGAATCATAAAACCGTAGAAGCTATTAAGATCTTATTGTATTCCCATTTGAATTGAATATGCAAGACGGATACATCAGCTGAACTTGGTTAGCTCTAATAAAATTCAGCTGACGTATCCGCTTTGCACTTTCAAATTTGAATCGCAATCGGCTTGGGCTGACGGAATATTTATTCCCATTTAGTGTTTAGATGCGAAAAGCAAAACCTTGGTAGTACAAAGTTTTGACATACGTTTGCCTGAATCTTGCCTTGCATCGTCTTAAAGGACCTGTCCTACCTTTAGTCCAATTACACCCTACTTCCGAATTGCTGCCATTACTTGTTAAACCTGGAGACCTAAATTTTATGTTACATTCTGAACCCGCTAACACCACACTAATCTTTGCACTTGCCGCGTACGATTTTCGATGCGCATTATGATCTAAAGAAATAGAAAACCGTGATTTTCGGGGTTTTTTTTTGATCAGCTAATTATCCCTCTAGGATGATGTGCGAGGGATAAATATAAATTCGGATATTTCGGTTGCACTTCCGGCAAACCGTCGCACATCATCCTAGAGGGATAATTAGCTGATCAAGAAAAAACCCCGAAAATCACGGTTTTCTATTTCTTTCGTAATGAATGGTCAGCTTGGCTTCAAACCTTATATGCATTATGATCTCGACGAGTGTTTGCGTATCATACTACTGGTGTGTAAAACCGGTTATCTCAATCTTGGCGAGTTTTTGCTCGAAGTCAGTGAGTCTGGGAAAAGGCTTGAAACAGCCAAAGTCGTGGATAATTTGCTAAAAGCAGAGCTTAGTTCTACAGTATTCAGGTAGTTTTGTATACTGGAACATAAACATTATATAGTGCGAGGGATCCTTTAACGGTTATCCACAATAGAGGGTGTGTTTGTATAAAGGTTTGTCAAAGCTTTAAAGTTGGATAACCAGTTATGACTCCAGGTTTGTATACGGTCCTTAAACCGTAATCGCAGTACAGAAACGCGAGTGGAGAAGTTTAATGGGTCTTCAGAAAAAATTCTGATGCCAAGTTTGTCTGCCTTTCCAATTCTTTTCGAGCTTGTGGCCCCTGGGAGGAATTAGATCGATTGTTGGGGACATTCAAGCACAAAATGTGTAGTGGCGGATACGGATGTTTAGTCGATAACACTTCCAAGCAAACGTTCGACAAGATTTATTCGGAATTTTGTTTACGGATGAAAGCTTACCATATTGCTTTGCAAAGCCATCGGTTTTGAATCATGTTTTCAAGGACGTGGAACACAAATAGAGGGACTGCATCTTACCCAACGAAAACGGAGAAGAGTCAACATTCTCTGAACTGGCCAATTAGAAATGCTTTTTTATTTTATTTTGTATTTGTTGAACTAAGGGCCAACTAGGGTTACTCTAACAATCATTCACAAAAAACAATAATTGACAATTCAGTAAGGAAAAAAGAGAGAAAATAAAGAATCAAACAAACAGAAAATGGTGCTTGCACATCAAATTTGTTGTGCGTAGATTTTACAAGACAAATTCCGCCAAAGCGGCCCCGAGAGCACCAGAAGGCGAGGGGTCAACGACTCTAATTTTGTATGTACACCATTCCGGAATAACCTAATAATCCTGACCATTCCGGATTATTCCTAACCATTCCGGATTATTCCTAACTTTTCCGGATTATTCCTAACCCTCTGTATGGGATATAATTGCAGTTGAAATTAGAAATTCGAGTCATCTGGCATCCTTCATGGCTACAGGGAAGAGATTTTTCCTTGCAAAAGGATAGTAATGATGCGTGAGTGTTTTTTGTAAGCAGAATGTTTGTTGTATATGTATGAACCGTGTATGAATGGCATGTAGAATAATATAAAAATAGTGTTACCACATTATGTAGAATAGAGAAGACTGCCACCTAATAAAATTTAATCTAATCTAATATAATCCATTCCGGATTATTCTTTCGGGACGTGTACACCATTCCGGGAGAGTCGTCGACCCCTCGCCAGAAGGAGCGGCTTGTCCGATGCGGAATTGTTTTAAGCTGTTGAAACTAACAGATATTGCGTTGCTAATTTATTATTCAGTGATGAGTTAGTATCCTCATGGAAGGAAATGGAGGATCTCGGCTTCGCTGAAAAGCATCGAGGTGGTGAGCTTAGCCACTTGCAGATACCATCTTGATGAAAGTGAATGAGTGGTCGTTTGCTCGGTGTTTATGGGCCTTTCGTGGAAGGAAGGGATTGCTATATCACTTAATACAGAGAGGAGTTGGTTTTAAACAGAAGTATTGGATTTGACGGTGCAAAACGGATAAGTCAGCTACATTTTTCTACATTGAAGTTATGTGTTCTGAGGTCCCCTTTAAAGCATATCCGAAAAGGGCTGAGATACGCCAATCTAGTTACCATTCACTTATTCACTTAAAGAGGCTTGAAGACTCGATGAAAATGCGTTACTTCGTAACTCTGTTATTCACGAATAGTCGACTCGGAATATTTCGAATAGTGAAATTTCCGTGTCGGATTTGCAGTACCTCTGTGCGCTTGTACCTGTGTTAATTAACTGATTTACAAAAACCAAGTGTTTAGGCAGTGAGCTACTCTCCGAGATCTGATCACTGGCCACTGAAAAGCCGCCTTTGTGTTGGGATTGAAAGCAGACCCGTATCCAGGAATTTGTTTCGGGGGGTGGGGGTACCTGCTGGTCGGACAAAAAAGTACAAAACCACATAGAGGAGAGGGCAAAGCCTATAAAAATTGATTATTTTTGAATATTTCCCGGGGGGGGGGGAGGGTCAACCCCCTGACCCCCCCCCCCCTGGATACGGCCTTGATTCAAAGTTTCCGCGGCATAGTAGAATTTTGTGTTGTGAGGACGGCCGTAGATATTCTGAAGGTCATACTAGAGAGCAAACAGTGAAATATACAAAAAAAATCCCTTAACACAATCCAAATAATGCAGTGTATTCGGTTAAATGATACAAAAATAAGTTGGCTTTTTGGAAAGGAGTTTTGGAAAGGAGACAAGGGCGATTTCAAAGTTCAAGGTTTGATTCATCTTTTCTGTACAAAATTAATAGAAATGGAGGTTCAAAGCCGGAAACATAAGGTCGAATGACTAAAACCCGGTACAATAATAGAAGTAACTTAGTTGACATATAACTAATTGCGTATATAAATAAGAATTTTTCCATGAATTACCCGTAGCCGAGCACCTGCCTTACAAACCCACCGAAAGATTAGTTATTTTCCTTGCAGAAATTCGTTCCAGATTAGTTGTTTTTTGCCGATACGGTAGCATAAAGTACACAATGGCACGTTACTTCTTGTGTACGTTTAACCAGGTTGGTTTTACTTGTGCCAATTCCTCTTAGACCTATCCATGTTGAAAATTGCTTAAAATCCCTCTATGTATGCTCTAACCAACTCTTCCAGTCAAACTTTATCAAGTTTTGTCAGTTATGGCTCCCGACTTCAGTGATGACTTGTGGTTGACTTTTCCACGGGGCTAATGCGCGACTTGGTATGAACGGAAAGCCTAATCGCCGATTCCACATAACTTATACCAAGATCAGACGTGTGATTGTTATTGTTTCTGTAGCGCAGATGGCGACAATTTGTCATTGGCTTTGACGAGGAAACAACGGGCGAGCAAGGTTAACCGATGGCCGGCAGCTTGTATAGAGCAAAACACGTAACTGAACAGTATAACCAAAATAAGAAAAAATTTCATTTGATGAAGCTCAACTTATTAAAGTAGTTTGCATGAATGGGACTTCGGTCCAGAATCGTTCTATGTCCTTCTCTTTATCGTTTCGTTAGCTGGAAGCACAACTCGTGCTAGAAATAATCTTTTCACTATGAAGTGGATCAGAAAACAAGTTTTTAGACAATACCATTACTTTCCACCCGAATTTAGCGATTTTCTTGTTAGTGCTTGTTGATTCAGTCCAGCCTTCCTGCTATCCGACGCGGCGGATGGGCGCAAAACATTTGAAAACTGACGCACCGTGGTTAAAATGTGGAAAAACTAAGCAAAACCAAAACAGAAGATTCTCATATCCTCGTGTGTGAAAGAGATCCCAGCGGAAGTTGAACATTCTGGCAAACTTTGAGTTGCGTAACGGGCAAAACTCGGCACGGCCGAAAAAGTGCTAAAAATTTCGCAGGAACAAAACAAAACAATGGAGAAAGGTAGGGATTTAGAAGCTTGCAAGTCCATAAGGGAGCTATGTATATTATAATAGACAGAATAAGCAAGAGGGGTCCTTTAACCATGCTAGTGAATGAAGGTTTTTGTCGAGGCTGTAGGGCATGGGAACCAATCAGAAACACGACTGAATTTGCAACAGAACTACCTGTAAGATCTGAAACGGATTGGTTATTGTGGTCGCTAGATGGTGTGGGTGATCATGTGCAGTTTTGTGAGACCGCATTCTGACGTTGTCGACCAAGTTGTATCGGTTAGGGGGACGTTTTCGCGTGGATGGCATTGGTCCCGTTGAGCTCGACGGACATTTTCGCATGGATGCCGTAGATCTTTTTTGCATTTTCGCGTGTAGGGATGATCCAGCTCGATGGACGCCTCCCGTTAAACTCCGCTGAGAGGGCAGCATGGACCTGAACGGGGAAACTCTGTGGAGCTTCCCACTCATATGCTCCCATCCAGCTGAATGTGCATTTTCGCGTGGACGGAACTCATCTTCCTCAGCCGTTTAACGCCTGATCGATTTTCTCATTTTCGCGTAGACGGGATCACCCGTTCAGCTTTACAGCTATCCACGCGAAAACGTCCCTGTAGCGAGGTCATGTGGTTGAGGACCCAACATAAGATTTGATTGTCCAGGTCGTTTTGTAAATGTAAGCGCGACCGGCGCCTCGCTGGCTTCTCGGCTCTATCTATATATAATATATTCAAATATAGATTCACCGATAGGAACTACAATTTTTCGTTTTCTGAGGTAAAATAGATCAAATGGTGTGACGTCACGGTTCTGTGGAATTTCGACACAACTTAGTTTAGACCGTTATGACTATGATGACTATGTAACCAGGTCCGTATCCAGGAAATTATTTCGGGGTGGGGGTGGGGGCGTGGGACGGACCAAAGAGAACAAAATAAGCACGGATCAGAGGTTAAAGCGTATAAAAACGATTTTTTTTTTATGTTCTCCCCCCCCCTTGGATACTGCCCTGTATCTAACCTATTTAAGAAATGCATAAATATAATTAAAGCCACTCTGTAAAACGTTTTGCTAATGGTATACAACCGACGAGATCTTGTTGCTGCATGCTTAGATCAAAATAAAAAGAAAGAAAGTGAAGAAGAAAAGGTGTGTCCGCTAGGATCGGGTCAATGAATACTATTAAGTAATGATCCGGGAGAAAGACGGGCGAATTGGCCCAAAGGGTTGAAATTGGTTTATGGATTTGTTGGCTGAAACTTTTGTAGAACAAAGTCGTAGTTGGGCTCGCAAAAATCGTTGATTCTCTTTTGATAGGCTTAATCCGATTCTTTCTGCTTATCATAGTTGTTGTTTTGTGTTGTTTATTGGAGCTTCCAGAATTTCTCCTCTATGCTCCACTCTTATCATAGTATCACTTTTCCCCGTTTCATCGGTTTCTTCCTTCAAAATCTGTTGAAAGGCTCCCCGGTCTCACTCGGTGGCAGCTGATATGCAATATCCGAAGTTAATGACACGTAATGAGCTCCGATGACACCGTCAATAATCATTTATGCTAATCTCTCGCTAAAGAAACGTCAAGCTGACAACGTAAGCTTTAATCCAAGGGGATAGGCAGTTCACATTTGAAGAAATTCGCCGCAAGGCTAAAGCGGAACTATTTTGCCGTCTCTTCTTCGGAGATGGGGCTTATGAAATTTGCTACCAATTAGTATTCCATTGCTTACTTGTGCGACAGTTTCTCCTTTTCTTTTCTTTTTTAAACTGAAGTAAACTTTATTCAAAACACACTGTACATCTGTATCTCACTTTGTCACATTTTATAACTAAATACGATATAAACAACATAACTAAATACCATATAAACAACATTGCCAACCTGTTGCGTTTTGTTTGGTTTTTGTTATCCTTGTTTATATGGCAGTATTGCCTGAATAAAGCATTCATTCCTCTCATATTCTTTTCTTCTTTCAAGTGTGTGGAGTGGCAATAGAGATAATAGAGCATTGAATGTTTGTGACAATTTGAAGGAATTAGTGAGGGGTATATTTCAAGTGCAGGTTGGGACAAGGGTTGGCTGTTGGGTGGGTGACCATCTCTAATGTGGGGGTTTTTGGAGTGGACTTTGGAGGAAAGGAATGGCTGGTAGGAAAGTTCTGGGATAATTTGATGGGATATTATTGCTAGGGAGGGAGAGAGGAAAGAGGAATGGCTGGTAGGGAGTTAGGAAGAATTTTTTCTAGATTGGGGGCTTTGAGATTGGAAGCAGGGGAGAAGAAATTGCCGCTGGAAAGGGGGATAAATGTCTTTAGTGTGAGGTTTTGAGAGTGGACTTTCAAGGGAAAGGGTAGGAGGGCGGGGAGGCAAACCTTCACTATGAGGTTCTACGAGTGGGATTTGAAGGCTGGGGGGGGGGGGGTACTATTAGGAAGGTTAAGAGAAAAACTTTCACTGGGAGGTTTTAGAGTGGACTCCGGAGGAAGTAATTAATGGTCGGTAGGCTGGGGAGAAATGTCTTTAGTGTGAGGTTTTGAGAGTGGACTTTCAAGGGAAAGGGTAGGAGGGCGGGGAGGCAAACCTTCACTATGAGGTTCTACGAGTGGGATTTGAAGGCTGGGGGGGGGGGGTACTATTAGGAAGGTTAAGAGAAAAAGTTTCACTGGGAGGTTTTAGAGTGGACTCCGGAGGAAGTAATTAATGGTCGGTAGGCTGGGAAAAAAATCTTGAGTGGGTATGCACAATCTATGAATGTTCATCTGTAGGGAAATATCACAGAGGGAGCACATTTCAAAGGCCCATCGGTTCCGGTTTTGTTTTAGTTCTTATGTTGATTTTGTTTATTATTTTGTTTTACCTTTTGACCCTTGGCAAAGCCTTGGCAAAGCTATTACAACGTCATCCTCCTGTATTTAACCCCCTTTTGGGACATCTCTACGGAAGTAAGTAGGCTACACTAAGTATCTGCTCCAGTTACCTAGGTAGGTGGTTACGTAACTATAGCCGTTGCGGAATGTACGGAATTTGTGAGACCTTCTGTGCACCGGAGGCTTAACTTCTCAACTTTTTCGTAAACTTTGACACGAACTTTCAACTTTGACTGAAATGAAAGCCAAATTACCAGCAAACGTGCAAATCTGTATTTTTTAATTAGTTTTGTAATATAGGAAAATTGTGTATTTATTTTTCTTGTCTCCTGTCGTTTTTCTTTCTTTTCTCTATGCTCCATCGTATATTCTCTTGAAATCTAATGGGTAATAAACTCCTCCGAAAGCAAGTGCTGGGTTGCAGCTGACTGGATTAATTCCCGGTAGGAAAATAAATAGCCCCTTGCAGCACCAATGAACCGGGAATAATGGCTGCTGCCTTTGGGGAGTCTGGAACTACCGCTACGGAATATTTCACCGATTGGGCCTGTTTGGCAAGGGAATTCTTTTTTTTCAGATGTTCGTTTGGCAAGGATGTGGGTCTGGGAAAAAATGAGGTGGTGGACTGAACGGTGACTCTGGTTAGCTCCGAATAAAAGAAGGAAAAACGAGCACCCGTGACCCGGTTTGGCTCAGGAGACCCAGGGCCTTATTTTGCTCCCCTTAGCCTAGATCTTGAGTAGGGGAATTTGTCCTGGGCTTTCTGTTTCTTTTTAGTGCTCGCGCCTCCTATACCATGCCGTGTAGTGCCTTCTTTTAGGGGGTACCAGAATTTTGACAGTATTTCTCGCTTCTTTGGGTGTCTTACATCTTACACGATCCTACCAATTCGTCACCGAAAGCCGCCAACATCTTTCAGTAAATGAAAGTATACTAAAAATAACAGATACTAGATAAACATTAATAATCAGTTATAATCCACATTAGTCTCAGAACCTTGTTCTCCTATCCGTCACAAACCTCAATTAACGTCGTAAATTTGTCGATCGATTTTTTTTCTTCAAAATCTTGGTGAAAATATGCTCTTGATAGACTTTCCAACTCCATTGACTCTGCTCGTCACACTCGCGACACTAAATCAAACACTTTCTTATCATCCCTATCACATATAGACATCGCTTGAGGCTCTGATGTAGGCTACAAGGAATGAATGGATTTTATTTACCCACTGTACTTTATGAGAGCTTGTGGAGTATGGTAAAGTAAAATGACAAAGGAAAGAGAAAAATATGAAGGACAGAAACAATAAAACCCACGCACAAACGTTAACTAATCAGAATGCTTGGAAGGACGGGATATGGTAGGAGGTTGGAAACCTTGAAAAAGGAAATCCAGAATAAAATGGGAAGCGAAATAGGAATAAAGTTGGATTGAGAAGTCGCTAAGTCTCCTTTTCAGTCGGTTGTTGACACAGGTCAGTGGGCTGGGTGATTTTCATATTCTCCTGCGCCTATTTTCTTTTGCCCTTATGCACGCTCCTGTCATTGTTTCTCTGACTGATTGTGGTGATTATTTTGATGAGTCCTCTATTGATCTTGCGCCGCCACTGCGTACATAACAAAAAAAGAACGCTGATTGAAGAACTATAGAGGATAGACGCTCCATCCTGCACTGTGCACCCGGGAAGCGTGAAGGAAGCTCGGAGTCGCCCTTTAGTTGGGCCGCCATCAGGATCAAACTTAACTGCAGTATTTGCTACTGGGATCAGTCTCGTCTGTACTTCGTATTAATCTTATCTCAGTCATCTCAGTATAGATAAGATTAAGTCCATTCGCAAATACTGCAGTTAACTTTAATCCTCACTCGGATATATTTTTTGCATTAATGTATAGAAAATAAGTTGAAAGGTGTGGTAGGTTTTAAAGTTGTTTCACCAGATCGACCTAGCTGATTAAGAATGTGGCATGTATGATATTTATTGTAAAAAGCCAATTGAACATAGCAATAATGCAAAGTGAGAGAAACTCCCAAATATTACTTTTGGAATAGTGAAGGAACCAGTTGTCCAAAAAAATAAACAGAAGAAACGTGACATGAAGCTTTTGATATGCATGAGCATTTCAGGAGCTAAAATAGACGACAGTAAGACAGTGCTGACGGTCATCAACATCTATTGGCTGATAGACACACTCATTAGCTGCGTTCGTTGCATTCCGGGCTGTCTCTGGTGTTTAGTCACCAGTGTCCGGTTCTTCCCTTAAAACGCTTTTTTTTTTGGTTCACCTGTGAGTTGATGAAAACCGGCTAACTCCTCGCTGCAGCAGGGCTCACGAGCAGGTTCTGGTAGTCCGCACCGGTGAGATAAAACCGGACACTGGTTAGTTCAACAAGACCAAAGGTGTCGATGGGATCCCAAAAATCCCAAAGAAAAATTCAGAAACGAAGCCGGCGTATCTCCTTATCCCTATAACGAAATCTAATCAACTTTAAATAAAATTTTGACTTAAAATAAATGTGGGTACAAGCGGATTCCGGACTAATTATATGTCCGGGTAAAAAATTATCATTATATACAGACTCAGCGTCTCTTCTTACCCCTAAATATATCATCTAATCAACTTCAGATAAAGCTTTTACTTTTAACATATTTTCCGGTTTTGGCCGGATTACAGGCGAACTAGTTGTCCGACGAGAAAATGGTTTTCACCATCGGGTTCAGCATGTCTTCTTATCCATAAATCAAACATTTAATCAACTTCAAATGAAACTGTTACTTTTAACCAACTTTTCGGTTTTGGCCGGATTCCGGACGAACTGCTTGTCCGGCGACAAAATGATTTTCACCATCATGCTCAGCATGTCTTGTTACCGCTAAATCAAATATTTAATCAACTTCAGATGAAACTTTTACTTTAAACCAACTTTCCGGTTTTTGCCGGATTCCGGACGAACTACTCGTCCAGCGAGAAAATGGTTTTCACCATCGTGCTCAGCATGTCTTCTTACCCCTAAATCAAACATTTAATCAACTTCAAATGAAACTTTTACTTTTAACAAACTTTCCGGTTTTTGCCGGATTCCGGACGAACTACTTGTCCGGCAAGAAAATGATTGTGACCATCGTGCTCAGCATGTCTTCTTACCCCATAATCGACTATCACATTAGCTGTTTAAAAATATTTTGTTTGTCCCTTAAATTGAACCCCCTCCCCCACCCCCAGATATAGGGCTACAAAGCCCATCTACGAACTCGACCTTACCCTTGACCCCAACAATTCTCATACCAAGTTTCATCAAAATATCTCATTCCCTTCGAGAGTTATCGTGCTTACAGACGGACGGACGGACGGACAACTTTTGCGATGTCATAGGTATCCCTCCACTTACGTTTCGGGATCCCAAAAACGGGTTATAAGACTGGTGAGAAGTCACCGGTGGATGCAAAAACGGCTTACAAGAAAAACCGGAGACCACCGGTGAGAACTCCCGTGACAAAGAACGCAGCTATTATTTGATTGGGGTGTTTGATGAACTCCCAATAGAGCGCGCGCACGACTACTGGGCGACTCATACACTGTTGGAAGTTTCATAACAGATAACACAAGGCTGTAACAGACAATGGTTTGGATGTTATCTGTCATGAGAAACGTGATGCATTGAACGCTACCCATAACAAGAAGCTCCGAAGAAGCATCTGCTTGCTTTTCTGATATCATGGTGATCAACAGAAAAGTCAGCAAATGTTTTTTCCGGCGGTGTTTCAGCTCTTCTTGTATATATAACGGTCAATTCGTAACGTTTGCAAATCGTAACAGCTAAGATCTGTTGAAATTGCGCATCCTTATGTTACCTGTTATGAAGATGTAGGGGGTAACGCAGGGTTGAATCAAGAAATTGAGTTACTTTCCCATCGTCTGGGAAAATTGACGTTGGAATCCTATCTTCGGGGAAAATAACAGAGTGATAGCGCTATTGATCAGCAACATTCCTAATTGGAACTTCCTGAGTGGGTAATTCACAGAGAACTGTCTTTCACTGTATTGGTCTGGGTCTGATAGAAAGATGATTGGGAGATGTTCTCTCCGATTATTCGAAAAATGAGATTGGTTTCTCGGAGAAACTCCCCGATAAAAATTCTGTAGTAACTTGGGAAATTCCCCGAAGAGAATTCCGTACCAACTTCGGCTCTTGAGTTGAACTTTGCGAATATTGGCCATGGTAACAGGACAGAAACAAGAAGTCTTTATTTGGAACTACGTTATTGCATGAAAAAGACTGTCTCGTCGAAATGTCACGAAGAAATTTACTGAATGGCATTGAGCCTAATATAGAGACTGTCGGCTAGACCCTAGCTCTCAAAGTGCTCTCTCCTTCGTCACATTACCAGGGTTATAAGGTTATAACGCTCGTGCTTGGGACAGCGAAGATGCTACAGCATTGTAGGATTTGTAAGTTTCTCATTTTCAAGATTCCATGTTCCGTCACGACCTTGCTGCGCTCCCAAGAGGGCTCTCGACAGGAATGACATTAAAATCATCCTAGTGGCTTGACGGCTCATTCCGCAGAAGCACTGGCGGAAGATAAGTGGAATTTGAAATGTGCCCAAAATCTTCCCCAGCTTGCCACAGTGTGTACTGGAAATAATCAGATTAACCAGACCTAAAAATCTTATCTACTACACTTGAAGCTGTTGATCTATTCAGTTGAACGGCGTCTTGCTGTTTCGGCGTCCAGTAGCCCTTAGTTGTGTTTTTGCAGATACCATGGTATCTGATACCATCGTAGCTGCATTATGCCTTTCGTCGTTTTTGCAGTTACTATGGAATCAGACACCACGATTGGTTTTCAAAGACGACGATTGCCGAATTTGTGTCCGTCGAAGAGAAAAGACTTGCATCTACTCACTAGTGCCAAACGTCTTTCCTACCAATTTTGAAAAAAATTGGCTCTTGTGTTGGTTGATTGCGTGGAAGTGAGATGATGTTTGCATATACCACCACCAGTTATTGCAGTCGAGACCGTGGTATCTGATTATCAGATATCACGTTAATAGCGCGAACCTACGATAAGGATTTGTTGGCCGGATTTTCTTCACTTTCATCATGGAGTAAAACAATCTGAACTTGTCATATAGAAGTCATGATGCTGCCGAAAATCCGGGCAGGAATTCCAGCCGCGGAGCACACGACCCTGATCATGTGTCCAGGGCATAGCTGGCCAGGTACTCAGTACTCAGTAACTGCAGAAAACTGTGGGTGTGTTGACGGGTATATTTTTCAAATAATGCATAAAACGGATATGTCAGCTACGATGTTTTGCCAGCGATATTTCCGCAATTGCATTTTTCTTTCCTTCCCCGAAGTTGACCCTGAAGATTGATAGCCTGATTGATAGCCTGACCTTGCTAAGAAGTGCCTAAATATCGCTGCCAAAACATTGTAGCTGACATGTTCTATCAACAATAAATAAGGGACCTATTTATTCTTGATTTTATGCATTGTTTGAAGGTATGTTTCAAAGTCAGCTTGGGCTCAGAACACTACTTATAAAATGCGGGTATATTACCGTAGTACCAGACACCATGGTTTCTGGAAAAATTTAACTCTTGTTTCCAAATCTCCACTCGCAAATGTTTGAACGCTTGAAGCTTTAAGCTACGTGCACATACAGTCCGAGTGAGTTTCTCGTGCGAAAATACTCATGCGAAGTTTGCGTTACTATGGGGAAAACTGCATGCGATGTGTCAGAATTTGTGCGCGAAAGAGGAAGTTCGCACCCGACTGTGAAGATCGGGCTGTGTGTGCACATACCTTAAATCTCTGTCTCACTTTAAAGATGTCGTAACTATCATGCCTCAACTAAATCTCCTCCAGAAAAATCCGTTAGTGGTGACTTGGTATGGCGCAGGTCGGGTAGGAATTGAATAGCTTTTAGCTGTTCTGTATAATCGGTGAAAAAGCGATGGTGGAAAGTTGACGAGTCCTGACGATTGGCTCACCGCAAGAGGGAGATCATTAAAGGACACCTCGCACTATAGAGCGTTTATGAGCTCAGATGTTCTGAAATAGATGACCACTTTACAACTAAGCTATGCCTACAAAAAATTGTACCCGGGTAAGCATGGCTTCGGCTGCTTTTAACCTCTTTCCATGTATCTTGCCTTGGATGACAATCTCGGCAAAATTCGTTTAACCAATCTCCGGACGAATAAGCTACTCTGAAACAGTCAAGTGGTCGGAGCATCATCCATCACGTAGAGAGAACAATCGTGGCAAGCGCGATAATCATTGTATTGCAAATAGAGGTTATAGGATACGCGTAAGAAGTGAAAAATCTGGGGAACGAGTATTTATGGAAATAATACCGAAGTAGAATGAATTACTGTCATAAGTACGTCATGTCCTTCGAAGAATTTGAGGAAAAAACAGCCGAATGCACAAAGGAAAAACGCTAGAAACACCAAAATTGACTTCTGTTTCATTCTAGGGCCTCGACGTGCCAGTTTACATTTGGTACGATGGATACCCCACACACTCGGCCCCCGAATTCTTGAATCGGGTGTCTCACCTCGACCAGAACTCGGGTTACGGCTGGGCCAGTTTGAATATCAGTGATGTGAAGGAAACTGATCAAGGCTGGTACGAGTGCAAAGTTGTCCTCTTGAACCGGCCACCGAAAGCCAAACCAGGAAACGGAACCTGGTTTTACCTCGATGTTCATGGTAAGTAAGACGGATTTTATTTTTAAGGTAAATATTCTTTTAGCCCAAGCTGACTTTGAAACATTTATTCAATGTAATCTACAGATTACAGGTTTGTTTCCTTCCCCGAAGTTGAACCAGAGGATTGACAGCCTGACGAGGACCCGTGCCAAGAAGGGCCGAAATATGGCTGATGAAGAATCAATATTCAATATTGAAGAACAAATATTTTTAAGGGGTTTTACTGTCATTGCTAGTTTTGAAATCGACGACTAACTTACAAAAAAGAACACAAGGACCGTTGAACTAAAGTACATGTAGGCAACTTTGAACTTCTTTTGACTTTGAAAGGTGCCGAAAAATATGATAGAATCAGACATGCACAATCAAATATTCATGCACAGTACTGAGTGCAAATAGTAATTTGAGTATGGTCGTCTGTGATTCTTCAACAAATAACAAATCGCTCGAAAAGAATTTGATTTCATTCCTTGTGTCAGAAGAAAGCTGAAATACTTGTTTCTTAGCTGATAAGCCTATCAAGTTCTTAATTTATCAATCCCACATGGCTGTTTGAGGGGCGAATCTAAGGTGATTCAAAGTTGCAAACTTCTACTGTACGTATATTAAGCAATGACTGCAAACCTTGCAGGTTCGTTTCATCAAGTCCAGCAACAGCCTGACGTGAAGTATTCCCTCAGCGGAAGCAAATCCTATTTGACGGTGCAAAACGGACACGTCAGCTTCATTTTATTAGAGCTATATTTCGGCCCTTCTTGGCAGCCTGAAGAGAACCCTTGCCAAGAAGGGCGGAAATATAGCTCTAATAGAATGTAGCTGGCGTATCCGTTTTGCACCGTCAAATCTGACCGAAGTATCGCTGGCAAATACGCAGCTGACCGTTTTCAGTCATTGTTGAATACATGTTTCGCAGTCAGCTTGGGCTCAAGGAGCATTTGTCTACTATATCGTCTGATTGTGCACTCCGAAAACTGCAGCAGTTCTCTCTCTGAACAAGACCCAAGGTTTCGATGGGATCCCAAAAAACTAATATTTGATCCAGACAACTGGGTATTGCCTTCGCCAGATCCAGTCTTCACCAGGCTAATCATCAAGAAAACCAAGTTCAGATATACCTCTGTAAGCCGTATCTATTTTAAGGATATTTATCGAAACTTCTTGCTTTACTTCTGCCAAATTTCCGATTTCGGCCGAATTCCGAGCGAACTACTTGTCCAGCAAAAAAAAAAAAATTGAATTCGAAATCGAAAAAGAATTGAATTTGGCGTATCTCCTTATCCCGATACAGAACATATAATTAATTTCAAATAAAACTACTTATACAAAAAAATCCGGTTACAACCGGATTCCAGACGGATTATTGTCCGGTTAAAAAATGGTTGTCATATTACAGACCCAGCTGTCAATCAACTTCAAATAAAATTTTTACTTTTTACAAATTTTCCGGTTTTGGCCGCATTACGGTCGAACTAGTTTTCTGGATAGAAAATATTTAAGTAAGTGTTTCAGCATGTCTACTTAACCGTAAATTGAACATTTAATCAGCTTCAAATAAACCTTTTACTTTTAACCAACTTTCCGTTTTTTGCCGGATTCTGGACAAACTACTTGTCGGACGAGAAACTGTTTTGCATATTCGTGTTCAGCATGTCTTCTTACCCCATAATCGACTTTCATATTAGCTTTTTAAAAATATTTTGTTTGCCCCTTAGTTTGGACCTCCACCCCTAAATGTAGGGCTACAGGCATCTATGAACTTGACCCAAAGAACCCTCACACCAAGCTTATCAAAATATCTCATTGCCTTCGAGAGTTATCGTGCTAACAGACGGACAACTTTTACGATGTCGTAGGTATCCCTCCACTTACGTTTTGGGATCCCACAAAGATTTTGATTTTTTTGAAACTAGGGAAAACAGGCAAATCGTTTTTTTATTTGTTTTTTTTTTATACCAAACTAAGCTTATTCTTTATCTTCCCTGCGCTTTACGCTCCTACTATCAGCTGAGTTATCGTGTGTTACTGGTAGGAGAAAGAATCCAACAAACTGACGTAGTCAAAGTAATAACAGCCCATGAGTTTATTGCCTAGAGCTTTCTTTACCTCTAAAATTTTGTCTGGCTGATTTTTGTTTAATTAATTCTCTCCGACGGAAGACATTTGAGTCTAACCTCGCCTAAGTAATTTGTGTCTAGGCTACTCTGATCTTGAACCAAAGAATGAGAGGATTGTCTTCGCCGTTTTTTGTTGAATAAACTTTCTCCCTAATGGAATACATTTTTAATCTAACCTAGCTTCAAGAATTTCTTCTATTGTATTCTGCTGTTGTGGCAAAGAATGAAAAGATCGCCCATCCACTTTATAAATGAGTTTGAGGGTCATTAAGGCCTGTGGTTGTTCCTGTCCAACTAAAAAGTATATTCCCTCTCATTCCCGTAACGCTGAGAATTTAATTTTCCTGAAAGTCCAGCCTGAAGAGCTTTGCTATGGCCATTTTCTGCTTGTCGCATCAAACTTTCTTGTTAAGAGTGCGAACACACGATAAGGATTTTCTGGCCGGATTTTCTCCACTTTCATCATCGAGTTGGAAAAATTTAAACTTTTTCGTAAGAGAGTGATGTTGGTGCTGACAATCCGGTCAGGAATCCTAGTCCTGGAGCTCCCGATCCTGACTTTGTGTTCGCACTTTAAGATGCTTCTTCCAGGAAGGTTTTTTACTGCCTAGCGTCTTTTTGATTGATAACTGAGGCTTATTGTATGTTTCGTATGTTATTTTCTTGTTGTCTTTGGTTCTTTTCTTCTTCTTTTTATGGCACTTGCCCTTCGGCCAAGTGCCATATAGCGATTGTAATTTCTGTCCGTCAGTCGGTCTGTCGGTCCCGGTTTTGCTAGTTCGGGCACTTCCAGCTAGGACGACGAAACTTGGCAGGCGTATCAGGGACTAAACCAGATTAAATTACAAATAGTCGTTTCCCCGATCCGGCCATCTGGAGGGGAGTGGAGGGAGGGGGAATCCGGAAAAATGAGGAAAAATGAGATATTTTTAGCTTAGGAACGGGTGATCGGATCTTAATGAAGCTTGATATATGGAAAGGACCCATGTCTCAGATGTTCCGATTTAAATTCAGACCGGACCCGGTGACACTGGGGGGAGTTGGAGGGGAAAACAGGAACTGAGAAACACTTAGAGTGGAGGGATCGCGATGAAACTTGTTGAGAAGAACAAGCACAAGTCCTAGATACGTTATCAACATAACCAGAACGGATCGGTTCACTTTGGGGGAGTTGGGGATGGAGTCCAAATTTCTAGTGGTCCCGCGAGTTCGTTGTTTCATGATTGTGCTAGGACGGTGAAAATTGGCAGCCGTGTCAAGGACCCGACCAGATTAAATAGGAAATAGTCACATCCCCGATCAGACCATCTGGGGGGGGGGGGGTCGGGTGGAGGGAGCGGGAAACCAAAAATTGAAGTATTTTTAACTTGCGAACGGGTGATCAGGTCTGGATGAAAGTTGGTGTTTAGGATGACCTCGTGTCTCAGAGGTCCCACTTTAAATCCGGACCGGATCCGATGACACTGGGGGGAGCTGGAGGAGGGAACCGGAAATATTGAGAAACGCTGCGAGTGGAGGGATCGGGATGAAACTTGGTGGAAGAACAAGCTCAAGTCCTAGATACGTCATTGATATAACCGGACCGGATCTGGGAACTGTGGGGGAGCTGGGGGGGGGGGTCCAGATTTCTTGCGATCCCGCGAGTTCGGCATACTTCCTGATGTGCTAGGACGATGAAGCTTAGCAGGTATGTCAGGGATCCGAACAGACTGACTTGAGAATATTCGTTTCCCCGATCCGACCATCGTGGGGGGAGTGGATGGATGGAGAGTCCGGAATCGAGTGGCATGCTTAACTTTTGAACGGGTGATCGGATTTGAATGAAACTTGTCAGGTGGAAGGAGCTATCGCCTCAGATGTTCAGTGTTAAGTCCGGGTCGGGTCCGATACCTGTGGGGGATTGTGGGGGGGGACTCAAAATACGCGTAAAGCAGAGGGATTGCAGACCACCTGGAACTGCTCAGAATTGAGTGAAACTAAATATCCTATTTCTCTTTCCGAACCGCATTTTTGGATGGCGGGTGTATTTTGTGACGTTCTCATCTACTTTCTTGTACCGCTTACTCGTAACAAGTGCCATATGAGCTCGTAGCTCTTGTTTGTTTTCTATTTATCTCTGCTGCACACTCCTTTGTTGTAAAACATTTTGTGGGTTATAAATATACTTATTTACTTACTTAAATCCCGACCAGATTCGATACCTGTGGGGGGGTGGGCTGGAGGGTGGCACCGGAAATCTCCTGAAACGCTTCCACATAAGCTAGGACAATGAAACTTGGAAGGCATATGAGGGAACCGACCGACTTGGAAATAACTACTTCCCCGATCCAGCACCTAGTTGTTCCAAACTAGAAACATACATAACTTTGGAACGGGTAATCGGACATGCATGGAACTTGACAAGTGTGAAGAATTAATGTCTCAAATTTTCAATTTCAAATCTGGACCGAATCCGGTAACTGGGGGTGGGGGGTAGAGGGGGGACCGAAAATCTTTTGAAACGGTTAGGGTCAAGGGATCGAGATGGAACTTGAAGGGAAGAACGAGTATTAACCCTAGATACTTTATTGACAAAATAGGACCGGATCATGTCGCAGTGGAGGGTGTCGGAGGGGGTTTCCTGGATTTCCGCGGTGATCACGAATTAGGGTACTTCCGCATGTACCAGGACCATGTAATTTGGCAGACATATTAGGTACTCTCCCAGGTCGACTTGAAAATAGTTCCTTCCCCGATACGGTGATGTTGGGGGGAGTGGAGGGATGCGGAATCCAGGATCTAGTGACATGCATAACTTTAGAACGGGTGATCGGACGTGAATGAAACTTGACAAATGTCTAGAAAATAGCAAGTTTCGCAGATAATTAATCTCAACTCAGGAACGAATCCAATAAAGGGGGGGGGGGGAGCTGGAGGGGGGTGCACGAAATTTCGTGAAACGCTTAGAGTCGAGAGATCGGGATTGGATTTGGAGGAAAGAACAAGCAAAAGCCGTAGAGACAATACTGACAAAACAGGACCGGATCTTGTCACAGTTTGGGGAGTTCGAGAGAGTTTTCCACAATTCTGGCCAGGGTTGGTCACCAAGAACCAGGGTGTACGAGTTACTTCAGGATATTTTGGGTTACTCATGGTTACTTTGGGTTACATTGCATTGGGTTACGTTAGGCTACATTGTGTTACTTTGAGATACTTTCGGGCTACTTTCCAGGGTGTACGAAGTTACTTTTGGTGACCAACCCTGGATTCTGGTCATCACGAGCCGGGGTACTTCCAAATGCGCTATGACCATGAAACTTGGCAGGCATGTTAGGAACTCTTATCAGATTGGCTTAAAAATAGTCCCTCCTCCAATCCGATTATCGTTGTGGGAGAAACAGTTATCAGTGAGTGGAATAACTATTTCAGATTCAGTAGATCAAGCCGAATTCCTGATGAAATGAGTAGCGAGAGAGAGGTGCAGCCTTGAAAACAGCAAACCGTATCTGACAAACATGCTAACTGTTCTTACAAGTGCCATATGAGCTTTCAGCTCTTGTTTTACGATAAGAGCCAACGGTCATGGCAAATACATGGGGAATAAACGCAAACGAATAAACTGCACTCCCTAAAAGCACCTACCCCTTTGAGCTACGACTGCACTGAGGAACCTCGGCAACTGTTTTACGTTTCCAAAACAACTATTCTCCATGACGCTGTGGATCCATTCTTAATTCACACATCCAGCCATCTTGCGGCTTAGGGTTCTATGGTACTTGTCTACGTGCCAATATTGTGTCAGAGAAACATTAAACACATGGTTGTGCCTTATCATGCTGGATGTTATTGTGAATGTCATTAGAAAATAGGTTCTGACTCTTTCTAAGTGTTATCTTTTCGCGCGACGTAACACTTGAAAAAGGTCGTAACATAATTCATTTTTAAAGATTACCATATCACCTGTTTCCACCCATATAACTTCACTCCCCCCCCCCCCCCGACCAAAGAAGATTGTCAGTTTACAGTCCCGCTTGGAAACCATGGAATGATCTCACACCGAGAAGATTAGACATATACAATATGAATCCGCTACATTCAAAACCTCCCTTGCATAAATAAAATTCAAAATCAGGCGTTTGTAGACCCAGTCTAGTCTATGTCTTGTTGTCGTTTTTTTTATTGCACTTGCAGCTTCGCCAGTGCCATATACCGATAACAGTTCTGTCGATCGCTCGGTCGGTCTCGTCTTCTCGAGTTAGGGTACTTCCAGAAGTGCTAGGACAATGAAACTTGACAGGCGTATCAGTGACCTGACCAAACTAACTTGGAAATAGCCAATTCCCAGATAAGAACACCGTGAGGGGAGTGGAGGAAGGAGGAATCTCGAATCTTGAGGAATGTATAACTTTCGAAGGGGGTGATCGGATCTTAATAAAAATTGATATTTGGATAGTCGTCAGATGTCCTACTTTAAACCCGATACATGCGGGGGGAGTTGGGAGAGGGACCAGAAATGTTGTGACACGCTTGGAATGAAAGGGTTAAGGCGAAACTTGGTGGGAAAAACAAGCAAAAGCCCTAGATAACATCGTCTATAGATCAAGACCTGGTCCGGACACTGGGGGGGGGGGGATTCCGGCCATGTCGAATGAAGGTACTTCTACCCGAGCAGAATTGCTTGGAAATAGTCACTTCCCCGATACTATCATCTTGGAGGGAGGGGAGGGAATCTTTTGTCACGCATAACAAAGTACAAAAATACTTTTGAGCAAACGATACATTTTCTTGATCCCCATGGGCCCCTGGTCATCATTTTTGGCTCTCGGGTTTTTGCTCACAAATGAGTTTCTTACTGGCCCACTTTATCGTAACCATAAAGTAAACAAGACCAAAGGTGTCGATGGGATCCCAAAAATCTAAGATTTGATCCAGACAATTGAGTCTTGTCTTCGCCAGGCTAATCATCAGAGAAAACCGAGTTCAGATATTCTATCTACCTATCTATCTATACCTCTATAAGCCATATCTATTTTGACGATACTGACCGAAACTTCCTGCTTTACTACTGCCAAATTTGCGGTTTCACCCGAAATCCGAGCGAACTACTAGTCCAGCAAAAAAAGAAAATTCAGGAACGAAACCGGCGTATCTCCTTATCCCCATAAAGAACATCTAATCAACTTTAAATAAAACTTTGACTTAAAAAAAAAATGCGGGTGCAACCGGATTCCAGACTGATTATATGCCCGGGTAAAAAATTATCATCAGATACAGACTCAGCGTCTCTTCTTACCCCTAAATCTATCATCTAATCAACTTCAGATAAAACTTTTGCTTTTGACATATTTTCCGGTTTTGGCCGGATTACAGGCGAACTAGTTGTCCGGCGAGAAAATGGGTTTCAATATCGGGTTCAGCATGTCTTCTTACCCCCAAATCAAACATTTAATCAACTTCAAATGAAACTGTTACTTCGAACCAACTTGGCCGGATTCCAGACGAACTGCTGGTCCGTCGAGAAAATGATTTTCACCATCATGCTCAGCATGTCTTCTTACCCCTAAATCAAACATTTAATCAACTTCGGATGAAACTTTCACTTTTAACCAACTTACCGGTTTTTGCCGAATTCCGGACGAACTACTTGTCCGGCGAGAAAATAATTTTCGCCATCGTGCTCAGCATGTCTTCAACCCCATAATCGACTATCACATTAGCTGTTTAAAAATATTTTTTTCGTCCCTTAACTTGAGCCCCCTCCCCACCCGCAAATATAGGGCTACAGAGCCCATCTACGAATTCGCTTACCCTTGACCCAAACAATCGTCACACCAAGTTTCATCAAAATACCTTTGAGAGTTATCGTGCTTACAGACGGACAGACGGACTGACGAACAACTTTTACGATGTCATAGGTATCCCTCCACTTACGTTTTGGGATCCAAAAAAAAACCTTTGAACCAAAAGATACATTTTCGTAATCCACAAGGGCAGATGATCATTCGTTCCTCAAGGCTTTGCTTGCAAAATTCTTAGCCCTCTGAAGTATGCACCACAACTGCCAAGTGCAAAAAAATACTTTTACCAAATGATACATTATCATGGTCACAAGGGCCCATGGCCATTTATGACTCAAGAGATTTGCTTATAAATGACTGCAATAAACCCAGGAATCTACAAATTTTCATTTTCAGTACACTGTCGGAAGTTTCATAACAGATTGCGCATAACACTTTCAAGAATAACACCTTTTCAATTCGCAATATAGCCATATGACCAATTAAGTTTATACTATTTCGTGCCAACAACACCTTCAATAGGTAAAAATACTACACTGTCAGAAGTAACAGAACGACAACAGAAGGATGCGCGGTTTCAACAGATAACACTTTGGGACGTTATCTGTTACGTTTCTTTCGTTCCCGTTAGTATTTTTACCAATTGAAGGAGTTGTGGGAGATGTAGGCACGAAATAGTGTAAACTTAATTGGTCATAACACTTTGTTTCTAAGTGAAAAGGTGTTATTCTTGAAAGTGTTATACGCTATCTGTTATGAAACTTCTGACAGTGTATGTGACCCAACCCTCCAAGTGCCATATGAGCTTCAGCTCTTGTTGTTTAGTCATTTAATATCTTTTTTTCATTGTAGTCGTGATTTTTATTTGTTATTATTTGCGATAGTGACAAGGTCATGTTACCGTTTTCCTGACAGAACAAATAAATAAATACAATAAATAGTCTCGGCACCCGTTAAGAAATTTTACATGGGGATGCGCGTACATATGTTTCAGGATATCAACCTTCTGACAGTATTGAAGAACACCACCCCAACGGGTAGACGCGGTTCGTAACTTTTATTCTCTTATCCCTCAGTCGATCTGCGAATGCAGTAAGACGGCGAAAACAAGAAAAGATTACTAGACGTATAACTACTATTATTTCTCGCAAGAAAAGACAAAACGTACTAGCCTCAAGCAATGTCAATACGTTCGGTTGTCTTTTGGTATCTCGTTTCTCTAATCCCGCAGCCGACCTACAATTGTAACACAATGGTGGAAACAAGAAAATATTATCAGACGAGTTACTACTATTTTTTCTATTAGAATAGACGAAACGTCCTCTAAGCCTCGAGCATTGTCACCATTTTGGGTTTTCTTTGCGTCTCTCCCCTCTATAATTCCTCAGCCGATCTACAATTTAATGTAACAGAAGTCGAAAACAAGAAAGATTATCAGACGAGCTACTATTTTTTCCACCAGAAAAGATGAAACGTCTTTTAAGCCTCAAAAACTGTCAACATGTTTGGCTTTCTCTCCAACTGTCCTTTCTCTGACATTTGTCGACCTACAAATGTGACAGAAGGCTAGAACAAGAAAAGGTTACCAGAAGAGTTACTACTATTTTGTCCCATTGGCTTTCTCCCCGAGAAAAATACAAAACGCCATGTAAGCCTCAAACACTGTCAACATGTTTGGTTTTCTTATCATCTCTCCTTTCTCTCATCCCTCAGCCGACCTACAAATGTAACACAAGAGCGAGAACAAGAAAGGATTATCAGGGAAGTGTTCTCGTCTGACAGGCGAGTAATGGGTAAAAGCCGTTGATGTGCCCCTTGGGTCCTTACGAAGTTCGGGCGCAAAACTTGCCCCCAGCTATATCTTCTGTCAGGAATACAAATTGAGGGGAGGAGCGAAGTTGAGTGCACAAGTGTGTACGTGGGAACAATCCAGGAGCGAAGTTTGTGAGAGTGAGGCTAATCTTGAAATTCCTCGTACTTCCTTTGCCTGGGTTCATATTTTTGTCAAGAGCGGAGGGGGGGGGGGGGGGGGGGGTATTCCGTCTTGAAACTCTTAGTACGTCCTTTGTCTGGGTTCAAATTTTCTGAAGAGCGGAGGGGGGGGGGGGGGCATAGACGATGGAAGTCATGGAGATGGGGCAGCCGTATCGGGATGGTGGGATCGGTCCGTCTTGAAGTTCCTGCTTTGCCTGGTCTCATATTTTTGTCAAGAGCATTGGAGGGGGGGGGGGCATGGACTACGGAAGTCATGGGTATAAGGTTGTCGTATTGGGATGGTGGGTTCGGTCTGTCTTGAAAGTCGTCTTACTCGCTTTGACTGGGGCTCATATTTTTGCCAAGAGCGAGAGGGGGGGGGGGTAGACGACTAATGTCATGGTAATGGGCAGCCATATGGAGAGTGTGGGGTTGGTCCGTCTTGAGACTCTTCGTACGTCCTTTCCATGGGTTCACATTTTTGTCCAGAGTGTGGTGGGGGGGGGGGGGCATTGACGATGGAGGTCATGGATATGGGCCAGCTGTATCGGGATGGTAGTAGTAGTAGTATAACAGTTTTATTGAAAATAAACATTTTGTTTTCAATAGCACAACAAAAGCGGGGCTTGCGAGGCTGTGCTAAAGTGGGGTCGGTCCGTCTTGAAATTCCTCGTACTTCCTTTGCGGGGACTCATATTTTTGTCAAGAGCCGGGGGGGGGGATAGACGAACGACGGATGTCATGAATATGGGGCAGTATCGAGGGGGTGGGGTCGGTCCTTCGTACGTCCTTTGCCTGGGTTCATGTTGTTTTCAAGAAGGAAGCAAAAATGGGTATTCGCATTACTTAATTTGGGGCATGACACAGAACGATCGATGGCGCAGTAGGAACCCCGAAGAGCCGCATCCGTAACTATGTTTCGAGGGAGACAGCCAACTGATTTCGCAATACAAATTTTCAATCTTTGACCCTAAGAGAACAAAAAAATACCCGCAACATCCCATCTTAGCGTCCCTGCACGTCGTGACCTGTCGAGTTTTTTTTTAGTCAATTTCAATGTTCATAGTACGTTTTGTTCTATTTTGTTTTTGGGATCCCAAAACGTAAGTCGAGGGATACCTACACTGTAAAAAGTTTCTCCGAATGTGGATGCGGTATTTGCTACTGGGATTAATCGTACCTGTATTGGGATAAAATTAATCCGAATTCGGGATAATCGTATCTCAATAAAGACAAGATTAATCCCAGTAGCAAATACTGCAAGATTTTTTTTTACAGTGTATGACATCGTAAAAGTTGTCCGTCTGTCCGTCTGTTAGCACGATAACTCTCGAAGGGAACGAAATATTTTGATGAAACTTGGTGTGAGGACTCTTTGGGTCAAGGGTAAGGTCAAGTTCTTAGATGGGGGTGGGGGGTGGGGGTTCAAATGAACGGGCAAACAAATTATTTTCAAACAGCTAATGTGACGGTCGATTATCGAGTAAGAAAACATGCTGAACACGAACATGCAAAACATTTTGTCGTCCGACAAGTAGTTCGCCGGGAATCCGGCAAAAACCGGAAAATTGGTTAATAGTAAAAGTTTCATTTGAAGTTGATTAAATGTTCGATTTAGGGGTAAGAAGACATGCTGAAAACGATGGGAAAACTGTTTTCTCGCCGGACGATGAGTTTGTCCGGAATCCTGCAAAAACCGGAAAGGTGGTTAAAAGTAAAAGTTTGATTTGAAGTTTATTAAATGTTCTATTTAGGGGTAAGTAGATATGCTGAACACGTATGTGAAAAGCATTTTCTACCCGGACAACTAGTTCGCCCGGAACTAGTTGTCCGATGCCAGATTTAAGGGTAAGAAGAGACGCTGGGTCTGTAGCCTATATGACAACTATTGTTTAACCGGATATATAATTCGTCAGGTAATTATTTGAAATTGATTATATAAATGTTCTTTGAGCCCAAGCTGACTTTGAAACATTTATTCAAACAATGTTTACAACGGATTCGTCAGCTATGACTTTTCATCAGCGATATACAGGTTTGTTTCCTTCCCCGAAGTTGAACCAGAAGATTGACAGCCTGACGAGGACCCTTGCCAAGAAGGGCCGAAATATCGCTGATGAAAAATCATAGCTGACGAATCCGTTGTAAACATTGTTTGAATAAATTGATTATATGCTCTTTATAGGGATAAGGAGATACCGTACGCTGAATTAGGTTCTGAATTTTCGTTTTTTGCTGGACAAGTAGTTCGCTCGGAATTCGGCCGAAGCCGGAAATTTGGCAGAAGTAAAGCAGGAAGTTTCGGTCATATCGTCAAAATAGATATGGCTTATAGAGGTATATCTGAACTTAGTTTTCTCAAATGATTAGCCTGGCGAAGACTGGATCTGGCGAAGACAAGACCCAGTTGTCTGGATCAAATATTAGATTTTTGGGATCCCATCGAAACCCTAGGTCTTGTGCATACAAATAGCATTCATTCGTCTGTACGTCTATGCTACTGTCATTGATTTGTTTTAGAATCCCAGATACTAAAGACCGGTGGTTTACCATACGGATAGACCCTGAAGGCAAGGGATAATGCGGCAGTTTGCCGTTATGGTTCCCAGTTCCTGAAGGAAGGGACAAATCTAATTTTTCAGTCAACTGGCGCCTATACGCCTAAGCTAGTTTTATTGATTGGTTCTAGAATCCCAGATTCTAAAGGCCCAGTTTGCAGTTAGGACCTGAAGACAAGGGCCAGTGCAGCAGTTACCGTTTAAGGCTTGTAGTTCCTCAAGTTAAAAATAGAGGGCAAAAGCCTGTACAGGCATAGCTGGCGGTGCTGAAGTCTATGATTTTCTGCCATCAGGCAGGAAGTGCAATGAGCGGTCGGGGGCTAGCCACCCTGGTGTTTTCGCACTCTCTTCCTGGGACCGTCCCCGGATTTCTCCAGGTACCCCTTCGAAGCTGGGTGGACTTTCAGCTTGTCTTACAACTGACAGGGTTACGCCACAAACCCCCGTCCCGAAAACGGTAGGCACCACCAAGACTCGAACCAGCGACCCTTCGCAAGCCCTTCGCTTGCGAGTCTTGTGTGCCTACGAGTCGGCCAGGATGGGCCTCAAGGTGGGGTTCCTCGAAGATGGGCTAAAAAACTCCCCTCCTCTTCCAAAGCTTCCAAAGCTAAGATCTATGCTACTTTCATTGATTTGTTTTAGAATCGCAGGTTCTAAAGCTTGGGAAATCCCTTTTCGTCTTAATTCATTCCGTTTCTGAAAGTTCCGCAGAACGAAAACATGCATCTTCTCAGGCGGAGTGACCTGGTCTTTTTCGTGAATCTCTTATTCTGCTGAGAAGAATACTTTGTTTTCAGGAAAGTTATCAATCTGTGAGTTCCTTGGAATGTTTTCCAGGCCCATTGACTTGAAGGGGAGCAGGGAACAATGTGCATAACCGATTTTGATGGCACTTGCAGCTCCGCTCAATTGCCCTATACCGATCACTTTTCGGTTTGTCTGTCTGTCGGTAAACTGTTCTCGAGTTAGGGTACTTTCAGAAGCGCTAGGACGATGCAGCTTGGCAGGTGTACCAGGGATCTGACCAAACTAACTTGGAAATAGTTACTTCCCCGATCTGACCACCGTGGGGGGAGTGAGGGATGGGGAATCTGGAATTTTGAGGCATGTATAATTTTCGAACGAGTGATCGGATCTTAATGAAACTTTATATTTGGAAAGATCTCGTGTCTCAGATGTTAATATGGGGGGAGTGGGAGGGGAGGGGGGCAAAAATCTTGTGACACGTTTAAAGCGGAGGGATTGGGATGAAACTTGGTTGGAAGAACAAGCACAAGCCCTACATACATTGATGCAACTGAACAACTGAAGAATTTGTTTTATTTTTACTTACCGCTCCATCCTCAAAGTTCACCTCCAGGTCTACGCCGACCTCCCACAATCACTAATTTTCAACAAATAAATAAATAAATTATTCAAAATAGTGATAGTGATTCCAACATATCGAGAGAATAGACGACGAGACTAAAAAAAATTAATGGATCCTACCTTTCTGGAGGTTAATATGAAGTCATATCGATGGCTAAATTTGTGTAGGAAGATTATTATAAAAGGGCATCCGAAAATGAAAAGAGCTGCTCTCTAACCCGACTTAAGCAAAGCTTCCGCTGTAGTTTCCGAGAGCATGCAATGCACCTAAGCCTTCGGCCTTACCATGCCCCGACGCTTGATCATCACCTGGTTTATCCGAGATCTCCGAGCCGCGTCACAGTATTATATGCCGCTTCTCTCCGGTCACGGACAATTGGATTAGTAATGTATGTTAGCCCACGGCCGCTCTAGCCGTTCTATTACACTATTTAAAACCAATACTCTACTCCAAAACTCCGATCCTCTCGAGGTTCGCACATGCTGGTCAGTTTAGAGGAGAGAGGAAAGACAGTTTGACCCTGGTTTAAGTTGACTAGTTTGGATACATGTGTCATGTTTCCTCTCTTTTGTCTGTAGGCCTACGTCAGATTTGGTACAAAGTATGTACCCTATAGAGGACGAGTAGGCTACTATTGAGTCCAGATAAAAATGTAAAATATCAATGGAAATCAAAGTGTGTGCTACAAGTTAATCGTGAATATCGTATCTTAATGCATTTGTAATTTTCTTTTTGTATGAGTCTTTTCTTCTCTTTTTCTTACCTTTTCTTAATGCGCTGTCTTGCATTTTTTTTTTACTGTGAAGTTAGGCTTACTTTGATCAAAACAAGTGTAGAATATACACATTGCAGCTAAAAACAGGGCTTTCCCTCAAATGACTAAGAACTAGCTAACAAGTAAAAAGAAAATTTCATACTTCTGAACTCCACGTAAAAAAAAAATACAACTATACATAACAGAACCTGGAATATAGTGCGATATAATGAAAAGGAGAGAGACTTGTTAGCAGCCATACCCGACTAACACGTATTATTCAGATACAGAAACTTTTGAATTCGTAGTTAGAACGTATTCAAACTACAAGCTCCTAACTTACCGCTTTTCTGGGAATAACAAGTAAATAAATAAACGTAATGTGGCTCCTTAATGCTGACCTGAAGGTTGTTCCAAACAGAAGGTCCTTGCTTATGAATCAGTTATGAAGATCATACTGTTTCTCCGTTCTCCTAGTTTTATAATCAGAAATAAACAATTGTTATCGTAACTAGATACAGAGCGTATTCCACCCTACTTACCGTAGTTACTACGCATGACGTCACGGTTCCTGGCGTCAAGACTGGAACCTGGCTGGAACTAATTTTGTATTTTCGGCGAAATATCCTGCCGCGCGTTGATCGGACCAATCATAGAGATCGAGTTAGCACGCTAACAACACTCCCGAATGGGGTAAGCAAATAGTTACTATTTCGAGAAGACTGCAATAATCAACATAGTAACTTTTCATGAGGTTGGAACGGAAATAATAACTAATAGTTACTATTATTAGACGGGTGGAACACGCTCACAGTAGCTAAGAAGTTGTCACTCCATTCCCCTGCAGAAACGCCCGGGGAACATTTCTGAATATACAGTGCTTGAGATAGAATGGAAATTAGATTTCCCAAGTGGTAGCCATTGGGGCTTAATAAAAGGGTCTTGTCTAAAAGGAATCTTTAACGAGCGGAGAATAGTGATGCATACCAAACTGCTAACGAATGTTATGATTGTCTTCCACCCTTCAAGGATGTCGATTAGAGTGTCGATTTGGAGGTAAGATTACATCCTGAATCCTAGAATCAGATCCCTTTCAACTCAACTGTTAGGATCTGTTGTCGTCAGTGGCGAAACTAGTTCATTTTCATGGGGGGGGGGGGGCAAGCCCAGATTTTGCCGACAAGCCTGAAGGATTTACTGACAAAAAGGTTTCCACCGGACAAGTCAAAACCGAAAATTTGGTAGGAGTGAAGCTTATTCTGAAGTCGACAGGAGCATCCTTATAGGAGCAAGAATACAAGCTGAATCCATGTGCGAATCTGAATTTTCTTGCTGGCTAATTATTTCATTCCTAAGGGGCTACCAACTCCCAAAATTGGGGTAGAGGTGGACCCGACAATTGAGTGTGCCCGACTGTCGTTGTTTACTATCAAAATTCGGTCAAAACGACCAATCTGCAAATCTCGAGAAAAGGCTCATGGACACAAAGTATATTAACTGTATAATATGCACAGTAGAGTAACGTAAGAACATATTACAAACAGTAGGCCACACAATATATAAATATATATAAATAAAAAATATACATATATATAATATATACAACCCTTGCAAATACTTGTAATGTCATTAGTGAACCCGGAAGTTATTCGATCTTGTGGAAGCTCGGTTGTATCACATCAATCCAAAAGAAGGGAAACAATTGATTTTACCGGTGCACGACGAATAACCCGGACGTATGTTGAAATAGTGCATAAAACGGATAGGTCAGCTACGATGCTTTGGCAACGATATTTCGGCCCTCACTGGCAAGGGGTCTCCGAAGCCTGACGAGGACCCTTGCCAAGAAGGGCCGAAATATTCGCTACCAAAGCATCGTAGCTGATCCGTTTTATACACTATTTGAATATATTTTTCATAGTCAGCTTGGGCTCAAGGAGTATTCAACCCTGACGCCATTTTTTTTTAAGAATATAGTGATTTTTTTTTAGCTGACTGATTGAAGGGCAGAGATTCTTGATTTTAGACTCACAACAGTTAGGGAACATTAAAAAGACATCTACTTCACATTACCTTGTTAGTCTTCTGGACACTATTCTTAACAGGAGCTGAAAGCTCATATGGCACTTGCAAGGCTGGGTTTGATGGAAGTGATGGTCAAAACTAATTTTTCCTTTTTGGGATCCCAAAACGTAAGTGGAGGGATACCTATGACATCGCAAAAGTTGTCCGTCTGTCCGTCCGTCCGTCCGTCCGTCCGTCCGTCCGTCCGTCTGTCCGTCCGTCTGTAAGCACGATAACTCTCGAAGGGAATGAGATATTTTGATGAAACTTGGTGTGAGGGTTCGTTGGGTCGTCGGACCAGTCAAGTTCGTAGATGGGCTTTGTAGCTCTACATTTAGGGGTGGGGGAGGGGATTCAAATTAAGGGACAAACAAAATATTTTGAAATAGCTAATGTGATAGTCGATTATGAGGTAAGAAGACATGCTGAACACGATGGTGAAAACCATTTTGTCATCGGACAAGTAGTTCGCCCGGAATCCGGCCAAAACCGGAAAGTTTGTTGAAAGTAAAAGTTTTATTTGAAGTTGATTAGATGTTCGATTTAGGGGTAGGAAGACATGCTGAAGACGATGGTGAAAACTATTTTCTCGACGGACAAGTATTTCGCCCGGAATCCGGCCCAAACCGGAAAGTTTGTTGAAAGTAAAAGTTTTATTTAAAATTGATTAGATGTTCGATTTAGGGGTAGGAAGACATGCTGAAGACGATGGTGAAAACTATTTTCTCGACGGACAAGTATTTCGCCCGGAATCCGGCCCAAACCGGAAAGTTTGTTGAAAGTAAAAGTTTTATTTGAAATTGATTAGATGTTCGATCATTCAGAATGTCTTCAGCAGAAGACATGCTGAAGACGATGGTGAAAACTATTTTCTCGACGGACAAGTATTTCGCCCGGAATCCGGCCCAAACCGGAAAGTTTGTTGAAAGTAAAAGTTTTATTTGAAATTGATTAGATGTTCGATCATTCAGAATGTCTTCAGCAGAAGACATGCTGAAGACGATGGTGAAAACTATTTTCTCGACGGACAAGTATTTCGCCCGGAATCCGGCCCAAACCGGAAAACTGTTGGAAGTCAAAGTTTTATTTCTAGTTGATTAGAGAAGCGATTTAGGGATAAGAATTGATGCTGAGTCCCTGTATGACAATCGTATTTTACCCGGACATATAGTTCGACCGGAATCCGGCTGGAATCGGAAAATTTGTTATAAGCTAAATTTCTATTTGAAGTTGATTAGATGTTCATTACTGGGGAAAGAAGATACCCTGATTTCGTCATTGAGCTTTCTTTTTTCGCCGGACAAGTAGTTCTGGAGTTCGGCCGGAACCGGGAAATTGGCAGAAGTGGCAGGAAGTTTTCGTCAAAACAGATATGACTTACAGGGGTAAACGCACATGCTGAATCCAAATCTGAACTTGGTTTTCTCAGGTGATTAGCTATTTGGCCTTAATCTGTTTCTGAATTTTATTTGTAAAAATGTTCAAGGAGTCTGGCGAAGACTGGATCTGGCTAAGACAAGACCCAGTTGTCTGGATCAGATATTGAATTTTTGGGATCCCATCGAAACCTTTGGTCTTGTTCCTTTAAGATGTGCCAAACTTGCTAGGCTGGATCAGAAGATCGATGTGATGGTCAAAAAGTTTTTTTTTTTTTTTTACTTTTCGTTTGAGCTGCCTACTTTAAGGGTGCTAAAAATCACGATCACCGGAACTTTGGACACCCTCTACAGCTCCTCCCCCCCCCCTCGGTACCCGAATCCGGTCCGATACTGTCACTGATGCACCTAGGACTTGTGCCTGTAGGCTACTTCCCACCATGTTTCATCCTGATCGCTCCACTCTGTGCGTGTCACAAGATGTCCGGCTCTCCCCTCCGACCCCCCCCCCCCTCCGGTTTATCGGATCTGGTCCGGACTTGAAATGGGACATGGTGAGACATGAGGTCTTTCAAGATATCAAAGTTCGTTAAGGTCCGATGACCCATTCCAAAGTTGTGCATACTACTAATTTCCGGATTCTGTTGTCTCCCCCTTCCCCCACGATAGTCGGATCGGGCAAGCGACTGTTTCCAAGTTAATCTGGTCGGGTCCCTGAGATGCCTGCCAAGTTTTATCGTCCTAGCCCACCTGGAAGTACATTAACTAAGGATCGCCTGAATTCCGGAACCCCCCTCCACCTCCCCCCACAGTGTTCGAATCCGGGCCAGTCCTGTCGGTGATGTATCTAGAGCGTGTGCTTGTTCTTCGCACCAAGTTTCATCCCGATCGCTCCACTCTGAGAGTTTCACACGATTTCCGGTTCTCCTCTCCGACTCCCCCCCGATTCGTTCCGGTCCGGACTGGAAATGAGACATTTGAGACACGAGATCTTTCCAGAAATCAAGTTTCATTAAGATCCGATCACCCGTTCGAAAGTTATGCATATAAATATTAATTAAAAAATTATGCATATCCCTATTTTCCGGATTCCGCCACCTCCCTCTCCCCCCACGATGGTCGGATCGGGCAAGTGACTATTTCCAAGCTAGTTTGGTCGGGTCCCTGATATGCCTGCCAAGTTTTTATCGTCCTAGCCCACCTGGAAGTACATTAACCACGGATTGCCGGAATTCCGGAACGCCCCTCCAACTCCTCCACAGTGTCCGAATCCGGTCCAGTTCTGTCAGTCTAGAGCTAATTTTTGTTCTTATCATCAAGTTTTATCCCGATCGCTCCACTCTGAGAGGTTCACACGATTTCCGGTTCCCCCCTCCGACTCCCCCCCCCCAGATTCATGGGATCCGGTCCTGACTTGAAATGAGACGTCTGAGACACGAGATCTTTCCAGATATCAAGTTTCATTACGATCCGATCACCCGTTCGAAAGTTATGGATGTCCCTATTTTCACCCTCCCCGCACGATGGTCGGATCAGGCAAGTGACTATTTCCAAGTTAGTTTGGTCGGGTCCCTCATATGCCTGCCAAGTTTCATCGTCCTAGCATATCTGGAAGTACCCTAACTAGCAAACACCAGACTGAACGACCGACCGACCGACAGACCGACGGAAATGTGATCGATATATGGCACTTGGCCGGAAGTCAAGTGCCATAAAAACAAGAAAGAAAGTGGGAAATTGCGTTTTCACGGTCTTGTAAGGGGAAACGGAAAAGCGCCCAAATGCACCGGTTGAACTTTAGAATTACGCCTAAAAGTGCGCAGGCGCATTTCTGGAAAAAAAAATGCGCCAAGGAATTCCAAATTCACCCAAATGGCGCAAGGCGCAATTGCGCCCAATCTTGCAACACGGTCTAGACGTTGCAAGTACTAGAATGCTTATGATGCAACGCCTTTTAACAACATAATACTGGAACACTCGTCAGGAGATCATAACGCGAATGAAAACTAGTGAATCTTGGCAAGCGTAAAGATTAGGGGGGGGGGGGGGGTGTTGCTAGCGGTTCAGAAATGTTTGTCAGAAATGTTATTATATGAAATAATAAACGCAGTTATGGAAGTGAGTTTCATCGGCATTATATGTTCGACAGGTCCTCTAAGTACGTGTGCATCCGATGATAAGCATGCACATTTTAAAGCAGCTATAAGAAGGCTAAAAAAGAATTTTTAAGGAAAACCTCGAGTCACAAATGATCACGAGATCATCGGGTAGATGAAAATTTGTCACTTTTGGCCAAAACAGTAGGCCTATTTTTTTACTGTACGGTACTTGCCTAACGTAACTACAAGTTCAAATAAAAAAAAAGTTTAACTTTTTACGAAGTCCAGAACCGCTTATGAATAATCCACTAAAAGAGTTGTTTTCCCACTTTATCAGAATCGGCAATATGTGCACTAAATGGTTATGTACAGAATAATATACTCAACTCGAATTCCAGGCAGTACGAAATGAAGTTATTAGAACATAGAAATCTGGTCGACTATCTGCTTATATGACCAAGATAGATCAAAGTCTCACAATATATATACAGTAACTTCGATTCACTGCTATACTTGCTGAAGAATCTTCTTCCACTGCTCCCACATGTGACCGAGGATAGATCAGATTTACGCAAGAAAATGTTTCTAAGACGCAATTTAGGTATGACACGTTCCGGACCCGGGAATGAAGCAATACTATTCACAAGACAACCTACACGCGATCATCTACGCCAAATAAACATGTCGATCAATCAGCTCTAGCATTTCACGAGATTTTAGGTGGAGGAATAGTACCCCTCCAGCCCCCCCCCCCAAGTTATATAAACATGTCGATCAATCGGCTCTAGCATTTCACGAGATTTCAGGTGGAGGAATAGTACGCTAATTGTGTTGCGAGAGCAACACTTTGGTTTTGTCCTCGTTTTTTTTTTTTTTTTTTTTTTTTTCCTATGACTCCGATTTAATTTTATTCCTAGTACCTGAGAAGGGTCTAACCTGTGTGGTTTTTACGGAAAGTGTGGACCTTAGGCCGGATTGATGAATATGACATTACATTTTGGAAAGCTCCGTAGAACTCTTGCCTGGGGCCAATAAGGATGGTTTTTGCTTGTCCTCGAGCCAGAGCCTACGGTTTGCGAAGTGAAGTGGAGTTGTATAGCCTATGTCAGAGAGGACTATCTGAAGTTGTGTAGCGAACCTTTCGTTTCATCAAAAGATGTTTCCGCTTTCGAGTGGAAAGCTCCGTTCTAGCACGCAAGCAGGCAGGCACCAGTTTCAAATTGAAGATGGACTAAAATCTATAAGTGTTAAATATATGCGGCAGTTACCCGGCCCCACAGCCAACATATCTTCTTTGAGTGATAAATAGAAAAATCTACAGAGTCAAAAAAGTGGCTTTTTCCCACGGGTCCGAAAGTGCTGCCATCTATTGTTTCTGTCCATGTCTGCGACGATTTCAGCTGAGTTTATAATTTTTTTTTTTGCACTTTGGTTTGTGGTAGAGTAACGGTATCAGATGTGCCTCTTAAACTTTAAAAGTTCTCTCATTGCTAAAGAAACTAGAGCTTATCCTTTGCTCCTTTCTAAGTCGTGACGTTAGAAAGTTGGCCTACGGCAAAAAAGTCAACTTTTGAACTAAGACAGGTAGCATTTTTTTTTTCGACGGCAATCGATAGCCATTGATGAGCTGATCAAAGTATATGTCATCCATTTTTTGGTACAAAAATTCCTTCATGAGATACACCAGTTTGAAAATTTCAAAGGGGTTGACAACTTCATAGTAAGGTACATTGAAACAAAAAATAGGCGATACCAGTTATGATACATATAGGGGACTTTTAAGCAACAGTTGTCGACTGTTAGCCCATAATCATCTTCGGTAATGAGGGGTTTGCAGCTTTTGCTAGTTGGTATACCTGTTATTTGTTTTCGGTGTATTCGATGGTAAGAACAATTTGGTTCCCAATGGTAAGATATGCAAGGGACTTGTAAGTACTAATCGGCTGTTATGCTACAATCATCTTCTGCGATGATGGGTTTGCAGCTTTTGCTAGCTGGTGTACCCATTATTTGTTTCCGGTTAACTTAATGTATATCACGGGAGAGGGACTTGTAAGTAGGAATCGGTTCACGAGGGGCTAGGAATTTTTGCAAATGGGTGCACATTGTATTCTATTTCTATAAATCTGACGGTAAGAAAGTTTGTGTCGATGGTCTATCAATGTAACCGAGGATTAACTGTTTACACAACGGATACAAACGAAAATGTAAAGCAATGAGGTAGTTTCATCATAGTTAATAGTGTCATCTATGGTATTTTAATCCTGAAAAGTTACGGATAGCTTTCTATTATCAACTAGATTATATAAGATATTGTTCCAAGTTTTCATCCGTCACGATGTCTACGATTGAAAAGGATAAAGTACAACTTACTGCAAAGTTAATTTAGTCCCTTCTTCCTATATTATTTTGTTGTTGTTTTTACAACGCTGAAGAATACCTTTTGATCATATGATTAATTTTTTTAGAACATCCCATTTAAAAAGCTTATGCTATAATCATCGTCAGCGATGAGGGGCTTGCAACTTTTGATAGCTGGTATATCCATTATTTGTTTCCGGTGAATTTGATGTCAATCACGGGAGACGGACTTGTAAGTAAGAATCGGTTCACGAGGGGCTAGAAATTTTTGAAAATTGGTGCACATTGTATTCGATTTCTGTAAATATGACAGTAAGAAAGTTTGTATCGATGGTCTATCGCTATAACCTAGGATTAACTGTTTACGCAACGGGTACAAACGATACGGTATTGTAAAACAATAAGGTAATTTTGTAATAATTAATAGTGTCATCTATGGTATTTTAATCCTGAAAAGTTACGGATAGCTTTATAATATCAACTAGATTATATAAGATATTGTTCCAAGTTTTCATCCGTCACGATATCTACGATTGAAAAGGATAAAGTTCAACTTCGACGGCAATCGATAGCCGCTGATGAGCTGATCAAAGTATATGACATCCATTTTTTGGTAAAAAATTCCTTTATGAGATACACCAGTTTGAAAGTTTCAAGGGGTTGACAACTTCAGTAGTAAGGTACACACTGAAACCAAAAATAGGCGATACCAGTTGTGAGACATTTAGGGGACTTGTACACGACAGGCGACTGTTAGCTCATAATCATCTTCGGCAATGAGGGGTTTGCAGCTCTCGCTAGTTGGCGTACCTGTCATTTGATGAACAATTTGGTTCCCAAATGTAAAACATGCAAGGGACTTGTAAGTAATAATCGGCTGTTATGCTACACAAATCTTCAGCGATGAGGGGTTTGCAACTTTTGCTAGTCGGTGTACCCATTATTTTTATCCGGTGAACTTGATGTCTATCACGGGAAAGGGACTTGTCAGTAGAATCGGTGCACGAGGGGCTAGAAATTTGTGCAAATTGTTGCACATCGTATTCGATTATATAAATCTGACGGTAAGAAAGTTTGTATCGTTGGTCTATCGCTGTAACCTAGGATTTACTGTTAACGCAACGGGTACAAACGATACTGTAATGTAAAACAAGGTAGTTTCGTAATAATTAATAGTGTCATCTATGGTATTTTAATCCTAAAAAGTTACGGATAGCTTTATAATACCAACTAGATTATATAGGATATTATTCCAAGTTTTCATCCGTCACGATGTCTACGATTGAAAAGGATAAAGTTCAACTGACTGCAAAGTCAATTTAGTCCCTTTTTCCGATATGCTTTTGTTGTGGTTAGGGCAATCGATAGCCCTTGAAGAGCTGATCAAAATATATGCCATCCATTTTTTTGAACAAAAATCCTTCATGAGGTAAACCAGTTTGAAAGTTTCAAGGGGTTGACAACTTCAGAAGTAAGGTACACACTGAAACCAAAAATAGGCGATACCAGTTGTGAGACATGTAAGGGACTTGTAAGCAACAGTCGACTGTCAGCTCATAATCATCTTCGGCAACGAGGAGTTTGCAGCTTTTGCTAGTTGGTATACCTGTTATTTGTCTCAGGTGTATTCGATGGTAAGAACAATTGTGTTCCCAATTGTAAGACATGCATGGGACTTGTAAGTAATAATCGGCTTTTATGCTATAATCATCTTCAGCGATGAGGGGTTTGCAACTTTTGATAGCTGGTGTATCCATTATTTGTTTCCGGTGAATTTGATGTCAATCACGGGAGACGGACTTGTAAGTAAGATCGGTTCACGAGGGGCTAGAAATTTTTGAAAATTGGTGCACATTGTATTCGATTTCTGTAAATATGACAGTAAGAAAGTTTCGCTATAACCTAGGATTAACTGTTTACGCAACGGGTACAAACGATACGGTAATGTAAAACAATAAGGTAGTTTTGTAATAATTAATAGTGTCATCTGTGGTATTTTAATCCTGAAACGTTACGGATAGCCTTCTTCCGATATTGTTTTGTTTTTTTTTTTACAACGCTAAAGAACAGCTTTTGATTATGTGATTATTCTTTTTAGAACATACCGTTTTAAAAGCTTCGATAAGTTGACAATTTGAGCATTTAACCGACAGCGAAGAAACAAAACCAAAGTGTTGCTCTCGCAACACTTTAGTCGGCGAAGCCGGACAAAGGTTGCCGCAACACTTCACGTTGCCCGGGCAACGTAGGTCTAGTTACATTTTGTTAGAGGACATCTCGCAATGTTTACTATTTTATGGTGTCAGAACTGCGCGTAAGATCGCATAGAGGCCATCTAGCGTTTCAGAAATGCATATACCCTGGTAGATTTGTTTGGCCAGAGAAGCTACTCATACAGGCGCAGAGCTAGACAATTGTGAAGAAAGGGGTAGAGGTTTGACAAAAACTAGAAGAAGTGTTTCGAAAGATTTCGGGTTTCCCCCTCCAGCCCCCCCCCCCCAGTTATCGGATCCGAATCGAATTTGACAGTGAACATCCAAGACTCTCGTTCTTGATAAGTGTCAAGTTTAATGTACGCCCGATTATCCGTTTTAAAGTTATGAATGTTACTAATTTCCGGATTCCCCATGTTGCAACTCCCCCACTGATGATCGGATCGGGGAAGTGGTTATTTCCAAGTTAATCAGGTTGGGTCTCTGATATGCCTGCCAAGTTTTATCCTCCTAGGTCATGTGGAAGTGCCCAAACTAGCAAAATGCGGACAGACCGACAGACAGACAGACATTACGATCGCTATATGGCACTTGAGTAAGCTCAAATGCCATAAAAACTTGAATCTTTTACGAATAGGTTTCCAAAAATATTTCCACAGGATTGACCAAAACAAACTTCTTGATCGAAATTCTGACAGTGTAGTTCATAGAGGTTTAACCTCGGGTTTAACTTGGACATCGCGGTTAATATATAAAAAAAACAAAAAAAAACGAGACGGTCATTTAATTAATCTATCCGAGCCGACGGCGAGTTAAGTCACGAAAAATATCGACGGACCGCAGCAAGGTTGATATTTTTAAATGGCCGTCGATCTTGCGATTCCGATTTCAAACGAAATGGAGTTATATTAAGTGTATAAAGGTGTGGACATGTACAGTAGAGATATGCTTATGTGAATGTCCCTTAACAGTGATCCGTCGTCAAAGAAATCAGATCAAAGGTTTCGATGGGATCCCAAAAATGTAATATTTTGATCCAGACAATTGGGTCTTGTAGCGATCCAGTCTTCGCCAGACTCCTTGAGCACTTTACTAATAAAATATAGAAACAGATTGAGGCAAATGGTAATCATCTGAGAAGACAAAGTTCAAATATGGATTCAGCATGTATGTTTACCCCTATAGCCTGCATCATCTCGACTTTGACGAAACTTCCTGCCTTATAATACTTCTGCCAAATTTCCGGTTTCGGCCGGATTCCAGGCGATCTACTTGTCGGGCGAGAAAATTATTTTCATATTCAGATTCAGCATGGTGTATATCCTTAAATCGAACCTCTCATCAACTTGAGGTTAAACTTTTATTTTTGACAAATTTTCCGGTTTTACCGGTTTCCGGGTGAACTACCTATCGGATGAGGAAATCCTTACCCCTAAATCAGACATCTAATCAACTTCAGATGAAACTTTTACGTTTAAAAAACTTTCCGGTTTTGGCCGGATTCCGGGCGAACTACTTGTCCGGCGAGAAAATGATTTTCATGTTCATGTTCAGTGTGTCTTCTTACCCCTTAGTCGACTATCTCATTAGCTTTAAAACAAAACAAAAAATCGTCCCTGAATTCGAAACCCCTCCCCTTCCGCTAATTATAGAGTTATAAGGCCCATCTACGAACTCGACCTTTCCCTTGATCCAAAGAATCATCACACCAATTTTCATAAAAATATTTCATTTCCTTCGAGAGTTATCGTGCTGACAGACGGACAACTTCTGCGAAGTCATAGGTATCCTCAGAGGCGTCACTAGCCTTTTACCTTTTTTTTTGGGGGGGGGGGGACGTCCAGTTTGTGCCGACGGACTGAAAAATGTGCCGACAAAAAACGCCTTCGCGGCAACGGCGTACATTTCCCGCCAGCAAAGAATAGAACCGGGCTAAAACTAACTGTAATGCATCAGTTGAGATTATTCCTCTGATGTAATTTCGTATTTCAAGCTCCCATATTTGGCTTTTAATTTTAGCTTTCGCTAAAAAGCGAAGGTTCCAACGACTGGATCAAGAACTAGTAAACTAAGCGCCGCATTCGTTTTTAAATCTGCTTTTTTTCCGGAATAATTTAGCTATACGGACCATACAAGTTCTAGCTTTTAACGTGTTTCAGACCCCCACGAATTTCAATCCTAAAACGCCAACTAAATGAAAATGAAATACCGTTCTTCCAAATAAACAATCTACAAAATGCGGAGCAGGCAAAACTTTTGTGTAAACTAACTGTAATACATCAGTTGAGATTATTCCTTTGGTATATTAAAGTTCATATATTGGGCTTTCCATTTTAGCTTTCTTAAATCGAAGCTTCCGACGACTGCACTAAGATAAGTTAAACCAAGCGCCTCAGGCGAAATTCTTATGGCACTTGCCCGTCGGCCAAGTGCCATATAGCGATTGTAATTTCTGTCCGTCAGTCGGTCCCGGTTTTGCTAGTTCGGGCACTTCCAGATAAGCTAGGACGATGAAACTTGGCAGGCATATCAGGGACTGGATCAGATTAAATTAATAATAGTCGCTTCCCCGATCCGACCATCTGGTGGGGAGTGGAGGGAGGGGGAATCCGGAAAAACGAGATTTATTCAAACAATGTTTACAACGGATACGTCAGCTATGATTCTTCATTAGCGATATTTTCGGCCCTTCTTGGCAAAGGTCCTCGTCAGGCTGTCAATCCTCTGGTTCGACTTCGGAGAAGGAAACAAACCTGTACTAAATAACTGAAGCTTCTACCGACTATAAATATCTTATTAAAGTAAATTATCTTCAAATACTACTATAATGAAAAAAACAGTCCTGAGATTTAATTTTTGACACCGACGCTGTTTTTGCTGCACGATTGGGGCAGGAAAGGGTTTTTTCTGCATTTTGGTCATGTTTTTTCTATTAATAAGGGGCTGAAAACTTAAATATTATTTTATTAATGACCTCGTTCTACGTTCTATTATGAGTACTCGCCTGTGTCTATTACTTTATTAGATATTTTTAGCTTACGATTCTTGATATATGGAAGGACCTCGTGTCTCAGACGCTCCGTTTTAAATCCAGACCGGATCCGGCGAAAATGGGGGGAGTTGGAGGGGTAAACCGGGGTCCTAGATACGTGACTGATGTAACCGGAACGGATCCGCTCACTTTGGGGTAGTTGGGGGGGGGGGAGAAGTCCGAATTTGTAGTGATCCCGCGAGTTCGGTGCTTCCTGATGTGCTGGGACCATGAAAATTGGCAGGCATGTTAGGGACCTGACCAGATTAAATAGGAAATAGTCACACCTGATCCGACCATCTGGCGGGGAGTGGAGGGAGGGGGAAGCCAAAATTTGAGGTATTTTTAACTTACGAACGAGTGATCAGATCTTAATGAAAGTTGATATTTAGGATGAATCGTGTCTCAGACGTCCCACTTTAAATCCGGACGGGATCCGACGACACTGGGGGGAGTTGGAGGAGGGAACCGGAAATCTTGAGAAACGCTTAGAATGGAGGGATCGGGATGGAACTTGGTGGGAAGAACAAGCACAAGTCCTAGATACGCCATTGACGTAACCGGACCGGATCCGGGCACTGTGGGGGTGCTGAGGTGGGGGTCCGGATTTCTAGCGACCCGTTGAGTTCGGCCTACTTCCTGATGTGCTAGGGCGATGCAACTTGGCAGGTATGTCAGGGATCCGAACAGATTGACTTGAGAACAGCCGCCCGATCCGACCATCGTGGGGGGAGTGGATGGATGGGAAGTCCGGAATCTAGTGGCGTGCATAACTTTGAACGGGTGATCGGATTTGAATGAAACTTGTCTTTTGTAAAGAGCTATCGCCTCGGATGCAATGCTCAGTGTCAAGTCCGGGTCGTGTCCGATACCTGTGGGGGATGGGGGGGGGGGGCCGGAAAACTTCTGGATTTCTTATGTATAAAAAGAACGCGATGTGCTGACGAGACCACCGAGGCATGACAAAAGCATGCAGAATTTGATTTCTTCAGTGTTTTGCCCGACAAACGTTTGCAGGATTTCATTTCTTGCGTATAAAAAGAACCCGATGTGCCGACGAGTCGACCGACGCCTGACAAAAGCATGCAACATTTGTTCTTCTTCTGTGTTTGCCGGCGCTTCGCTCCGACAAACAGGTGAACTTTCGCGGGCTTCGCCCGACGAAAGTACTTTCTCAAGACCTTTGGGAGGGGGGGGGGGGGATTCCCCTCATAGTGACGCCCCTGGGTATCCCTCCACTTCGTTTTGGGATCCCAAAAAGAACCACATTTGTAAATTCAGAATAAAATCTAATTTAATTTCTACTCTAAGCTTGCTAGGCCCTGAAATAGTTGGCTATTAGCTATTTTCAAGTTTGTTATTTTTCCTTTTTTATTGACTGTTTTCTAAGCAAGTTAGAGAGCAATCGTAGTGAAACAGTTTGACAAGTGTTCAAATCAGCATACCTCTAAAGTATTCCATATATACATATGCTCCAAATATAACATGTGCTAACATGGACATGATCCCAGAAGAGCTGAGAGGTAGTAGCTCCCTTGCGTCATTTAAAACAAGACCAAAGGTTCGATGGGATCCCACAAATATAATATTCGATACAGAAAATTGGGTTTTGTCTTTGCCAGATCCAGTCTTCGCCACACGCTTTGAATATTTTACTATTAAAATTTAGAAACAGATTAAAGCCAAATAGCCAATCATCTGAGAAAACCAAGTTCAGATATGGATTCAGCATGTGTGTTCAACCCTATAAGACATATCTATTTTGACGAGGGTGGGGGGGGGGGGCGAACCAGGAAACCAAATAGGGGTCTGGCAGTGCGTCCGATAAAATCAGTAAGGCCAGTTAAGGGCCCCAGTAAACTGAGTTGACATCCAGCTTGGATATCGGACGTTCTGGAGCTACAGAACCCATCTATGAACTCGACCTGTCCCTTGACCCAAGAATCCTCACACCAAATTTCACCCAAATATCTCATTCCCTTCGAGAGTGATCGTGCTCACAGACAGACGGACACTTGTCGGCGAAAAATAAAGCTAAAAAACGAATTCAGTGTATCTCCTTATCACTATATCCAACATCCAATTCACTTCAGATGAAGATTTAGTTTATAATAAATTTTGAGGTTTTAGCCGGATTCCGGACGAACTATATGTCCTGCTAAAAAATGATTGTGATATACGGATTCAGCACCTCTTCTTATCCCTAAATTGGACATCTAATCAAATACAGCTTTTGCTTTTAATAATTTTTCCGGTTTGGGCTGGATTCCGGGCGAACTACTTGTCCGCGTAGAAAATGACTTTCACATAAGCATTCGGCACGCCTTCTTATCCCTAAATCGAACATCTAATCAACTTCAAATAAAACTTTTACTTTTAACAAACTTTCCAGTTTTCGCCGGATTCCGGGCGAACTACTTGCCCGGCGAGAAAATGGTTTTCATATTCTTGTTCAGAATTTCTTATTACCCCGTAATTGACTATCTCATTAGCCTTTTAAAAATATTTGTTTTTGTTCCTTAATTCGAACCCCCTCACCCACCCCTAAATGTAGATCTACAGATCTACCTTGCCACAAAGGATACTCCCACCAAGTTTCATCAAAATATCTCATTCCCTCGAGAGTTATCGTGCTCACAGACAGACAGACAGACAGAGGGGCAACAAGTAGTTTGACTGGAGTCCGGCCAAATTTGGAAATTTTGAAGAAGTAAAATAAATCTCCGATGTCGATAACATTTTGTTGGAGGACGTAAGTGTAGCCTATCCGAAAAAACTCGGTGAAATACTGTATATTCTCGACTCGGGAGGGATAGTTCTGTCGGAATCTAGTCGTTTTTTCGAATGAGCCTGATTGTTCGATATGCTTTTAGATGGAAAGTATGATTAATGAGTCTTGTTCAGTCGTCTGTTAGAATGATATCATATGTGCACTTGTTCGTCAAAGACTGAACATCCGCAAGACCTGATTATTTGTGTGAAAAAGATCGACAAATATTCCCCTTTCGGATGCCATCGAACCTTTGGTCTTGTTTTGCGTTGATGCCATGTAGCTCGATGGTTCTTCTTGCATGAATAGCTGAATGGGCGGATTCACCATCCAGCTGCATAAGTCTCTCCCGTTCAGCGACGCTCACAAAAAATCAACGAAGAAACCAACGAAAATGGGGTTTGTTTCTTTGTGATATGTCAGGCCAATTTGGTTTACGAAATTATCTTCAGCGACGCTCCTCAAGCTCTGTTGAACGGGGAGAGGAAAGTGGCATCTTCCTCTGTCTCAAACCCGTCGCCTGGATGATATCTTCTGTCGAGCTCAACAGCCATTCACGCGAAAATAACCCCTAGCTGGAACCTGAAGAAGAAGCCAAGAATGGCTGAAAAATAACTAGCGTAACGTGAGCTATGTACGCCATTCGTTTAAGCATGAACAAACAAGCCAATAACATCCGTCTGTGGTCCCGTGCATCGACTATGGATACCCCGGCAATACTGAGCAGAACTGGACCTACTTGCTGAGCTTTCATTTCACGCCCGTCTACTTCCCTCTTAGCCGATGCGCATTGAGAGGAAACGACCGTAGCAGGTGTGTATGAACCGCCCCTGCAGTGATGCCACAATGTTAAAAAACAATAGTCGGTTACTCTCGACTTTTCTCTACTGCGATGAGCTGTTTGTAGAGGTTATGATTGTGATGTTCTGAGTAGCTCCCATCTTCCGCTCATTTGTATCGGGCAGGGCATCGGGAATCTATTCGACTCCGCATAGCCATGTTACAGACAGAGATTTGGAGACGGAGATCCTTTTGCTTATTTGTTCTTGGTTAACCAATAAAGTCTTTGATTCATGTGGGCCGAGAAGGTGGGAGACACTATAATTTTTCGATGGGTTGGATTTTTACGGACACACTGCTACCTTTGTTTTCTTCAATATCTTCACGGTAGCAAATGTTATCACACATTACTTGAGCACAATTCACTCTTGAAAGCCAGGTCGCCATTGCTAATTAACTATTCACTGATCTCCCGGCGGAAGTCTAAGGAGTTACTAAAACCTTTGAGAAGATCGAGTGGCGTGTACAAGGATTAAAACAACTAAGTATATCACCATGTACGTAAGTAAGTAAATAATTTATTTATGACCCTCCATTTTGAAAAAGCGGAGTAAATGAAGAAAATAAACAAAACACATAAACACACAGAAAAAGACACTTAGTTTCAATCTTCGGTCAGGAAGCAGTGGCTGATGTCGTGCGCTGGTTGGTCCCTGTTGTATATGATTTTTGAAAGCGATGAGGAAACATCCAAAACGGTAACACTTGCATCTTGAATTTTGAACTTCTCCGTCAATGTATGGCTATGACATAATTTTGACAAGCGGAGCAGGTGCTTTGCATATCTAAAATAATATGATCTTTCGCAGAATATAAGTGCCCCAGAACGAAATAGTATAGAAGGAGCGTAGAAGTTGCTGTACAAATTTCCCAAAGCTTTACGATTATAGCACCCTCGGTTGGGGACGATGCGCCCATAGTAGCTACTGATTGATTTATAAACTTTTTGAACAATCGAAGTGCAAAATTTTGACAACGAAGATTTGAATGTTATGCCACCGTAGAGAGTCTGTTGATTTGACGATGAACGATCCAAGAGAGATAGAAGCTTGGGATACATTCGTACCATTTGACGAAGGGTTGAATTGCAGGTACTCACATTTTGACAGGTTAACTTCAAGGCCAATTTTGAGAAGTTCCGACGACAGCTTACTTACATTTTTTGTGAGTGTGGATCGGCTACGGCTTACTAAGAGCAAGTCGTCCGTGTTGGCTATGTAGCTGAAGGCATGGTCTTCATAAAAGTAAGCAGGATGCAAAGAATCGAGACATGAAGATATGGCCGATTTAAAGATGTAGGGAGATAAGACGCCCACTTGGCGAACATCAGTTCGGGCAGGAATAATCTCCGACAAGTTAACTTGCCATTTGTACATTACTGAAGAATGATAATACCAAAATTTTAACAGACAGACAACAGTCAGATTCGCGCCAGAAGAAATGAGAGAAAATAGGGCCTGAGAATGCGTTATATTGTCAAAAACATGTGGACGTTTACTTACGTCGGAAGTAGAAATCATCGGATAGTTTGACATTTCTTCATCTCGGAAGCAGAATATTATTTAGCTCAGTTTCAGAATCTTCAAAAAATCGCTATGACGAATTTAGTGTAATTTACGGCGTTTGTTTGTTGTGATCTAGCTTGCATCCTTCCTTCTTTGGAACAGAAAACAAAAGACTAAAAGAAATCGCTAATGCAAATAATTAGTTTGATTTTTCTATACATTTTCCATATGCCTGCTGAAATAAAACATTTTGTTATATCCGTAGTCCATCTATGATCCCAGCCTCCCCATGTCGGGTGCTTCCGACCCGCGCCACTAGATGACTCAGCCCTCGGATAGAGTCGTGATTCCATCTTGGGTCTTGGGTGGGGGGGGGGGGTCTAGACGTTGCAAGTACTAGAATGCTTATGATATAACTCCTTTAACAGTCGCTACTGTTAAACTAGGCTACTAGTATCTTTTCTTTCTGCACATTTCTGACATCAGCCAATAGAACTGAATCGACCCTTTATGACAACTAGCCAGTCATTCTAGATCACTAGAATATCATCTTTGATTATCTGCCTTACTGGTAGTGTGTAGGATAGGAATGTTTGCTGCTTGGGTTCTTGCCTTCTCTTGAAGATGAGCAACAGCACAGGTTGGGTTTGTATGATGCAGAGGCCCGAGATTTGTATTAGGATTAAAGAGTTCAGGTTTTAACACGGCCTTTCTGGGACACCTCGCATAATTTACTGTTTATTGTCCAACTTGTTAAGATAGCCGAATACTTCAAACAAAGCCCTGATTTTCACAAATCACCCACGGCTTTGGCTGTTTTAAGCACTTGTTCAGGCCCGTTAACTTCTTGTAATACACGAAAAACTTCACGTAAACAGTTTTCTGATGAAAGCTTCTTGCAAACAATCTTCGGGAATGTGATATGCATCGAAAAAAAAAAAAAAGCGTAAAAGTCAGTGTGGCGTCGTCAGGGGGTTTGAATACACAGTATGAAAATCGGGTCTCTATATGGTTTACGGATGGAGCCATTACGGAAGTAGGTTACATTGGTATTATAGGCCTTTAAGTACTACTCTGTACGTTGGATATTCTTCCTTTAATTTGGATCTGAATCTTAACTTTCCACTCAAGTATTCCTCTTTCATCCCTTTACAGGCCATTAACCTCGGGGGGGGGGGGGGGTATTTTAGGAAGACTTAAAGCCCCAGACGAGTAGGTCAGCAATCTTGGAAGTAGCTGGGAACTAAAAGAAAAGTGTTTGTCTGCAACTTTCCTGATGCGTTTCGGAGCCGTTGTAACCACAACTATGAAACTGCGTGATCAAAGTCCCCCACTCATTCATTCCGCTCCCTAAATTCTGTTTGTTTTTGCCAGGCTACCACGAAATGCTGAAATTAATTCTCCCTGGTATCCCGAGCGTGTAAGATTACATTGTAGGAATGCTGGAGGCACCGTTTTCATTGGACGGTGGTAGGAAGCAGCAGCGAATGAAGAATCTATATTTGATGAATTTCGGAAAAGTTTGCTGTCGTTTTTAGAGTAGCAATTAGACACAGGTCCGGCAGTGGAACCAGTGTAGATTTCTAACACTGCGCGCCCCTTTCGTGCCTCCTTCGCTGCATCGATTTACTGAGGGGATGCCCACTATCGATTCTGGTGTACATCAAGGGCCAGGTGACGGCATCGATGGCCACGCGTTGGAACATTGAAATATGCATATTTAGAAGCGGTAAAAGATGAATTGCCTACTTTATGCCCGGCACACACCAAGTGCAATGGAGTGGGTAAACCCTCGCGATTTACAATTTCCTGTATCAATACCACCCTGTATGTAATAGTCTGGAGGAACGCTGGACAGCAATAATATTCCAAAATATATATGGAGTTTGCTGTAGCCTACCCCGATTCCAGCAGGTGATTCACCGTTCCCATGTGTCGGTAACCTTGGAACTGTGATAGCACAAGCAGGCTGACTGGACAGACCGTTGACAATCACGCTGACAGATCGAATCACGCTGAGCTACAATTCAGCTGGAAAAAACTACCATGTATTTTAACCCCTGCTAAGTTCGCTTCTGCAACATTCTTCTTAAAATCCCACAGGTTTATTGATATCATTTATCAAGATCTTCGGCCAAGTGCCATATAGCGATCGCACTTTCTGTCGGCTTGTTGGGGCACCTCCATATAAGCTAAGACGATACAACTTCGCATCATATCAAGGACCCGACCAGATTAACTTGGATATAGTCACGTCCTCGATCCAATCATCTGGGGGAAGTCGAGAGAGGGGGAATCCGGAAAATTTAGGTACGTATAACTTTCGAATGGGTGATCGGATCTTTATGAAACTTGATATTTAGAAAGACCTCGTATCTCGAGCGACCCCGGACCGGATCCTGTGACTTTGGCGGGAGTTGGAGGTGGGAGCCGGAAATCTTGGGAAACGCTGAGAGTGGGGGATCGCACGAAACTTGATGGGAAGTTTAAGCACAAGTCCTAAATACATCGTTGAGATAACCGGAACGGATTTGGGCATTGTGGGGAGAGCTGGGGGGGGGGGATTCGGTTGTCCCGCGAGTTCGGTACTAGGACGATGAAACATGGTACGCATATCAGGGACCCGAAGAGACTGACTTGAGAATAGTCGTCTCCCCGATCCGACGGTCGTGGAGGGTAGTGGAGGGATGGTTAATACGGAATATAGTGTCAATGCATAACTTTTGAACGGGTGATCGGACTTGAATGGAACTTTGTTTGGATGGAAAGAGCCATTGCCTTAGATGTTCAGTGTCAAATCCAAACCGGTTCCGGTACTTGTGGGGAGGGAGCTAGAGGGGGAAACCGGAAATCTCGTGAAACACTTCAAGTCGAGTCGAGAGATTGGGGTGGAATTTGGTTGTAAGAACCATCATAAGCGCTAGATACGTTCTTGACAGAACCAGATCGTATCGGGGCTCTTTGGGGGGAGTTAGAGGGGTTTTCCGGGAATTCCGGAGACCACGAGTTAGGACACTTCCAGATGTGCCAAGTACGGTGAAACTCGGCAGGCATATCAGTGACCCGACCAAATAGACTACTGTTCCTGGATCCGACCATTTTTGAGGGAGTTTGGAGAAGGGGAATCCGGAAACTACTGACTTCCGTAGATTACGAACTGGTGGTCCGATCCGAATAAAACTTTACGGGTGATAAGATAAGAACAAATGACCTAGGTATGCAAAACATGTGTCGGAACGGAACCATGGCTGAGGGGTAAGAGAGGAGGGAGGGGTCCGGAATCTTTTTGACGTGCACACAAACTAAAGAAATGGGGCGAAGGGGGTGCAAGTTGGACAGTTTATGCGGCCTAGATTGGCGTCCGGACCGGACCCGGTCACGGTAGGAGGAAGATGATGCGGGAAGCGAAAATTTGCAGATAGGCTATGCTCCAGTTCGATTCAAATTTGATAGACGGGAAGAGGCGATGTGAGAGATCTGAAGTTTATCTGTCCGCGTCCCATTTGGCCACAGTGAGGGGAGTTAGAAAGGGAGTCCTGGAAATGATGTGGCTCGCATAGGGTTCAAATGAATGGAGCGATTTGAATCAAACTTGGAAATTATTGAGATCATCTTCCCTGGAGCCCGATGTGTGTGTGTATGCCACAGGGGGGGGGGAGGGGTTCCCGGAAAATACTTGGATTCGAGTGAAACTTGATAGGCCGTAACAGAAGATGCTTTAGATGATCCATTTGTGTGTCCGAACTAGATTTGGACGCGGCAGGGGGAGTTGGAGGGAGGGGGGGTACCGATATAATGAGTCACGTCTAGGGGTCAAATAGTGGATTTAAACTTGGAGCTTAGAACGGTTATTTGCCCTAGATATCCAAGGTGATGCCGGAAATGTTCTGACTCGAGTGAGACTATATATCCTATTTCTAGGTACGAACCTAGGGTGGTTGAAGGGGGTATTTTGTGACAGTCTCATCTACTTTCTTGCACCACCTACTCTTAACAAGCGCCATATGAGCTCGCAGCTCTTGTCATTACTTGTATAATTACGAGTATCTAACATACAAGTATCGTGTTTGTGTATTTTATAGTTTCTGCTTGTTAAATGGTGATGTCTTCCGGTATTTTTCTGCTTTGTCATAGTTTCCTCAGTCAGTTGTATTCGTTTTCAAATTCCCCATTTCACCGCTGCACCGAATTTTTCATAGAACAAAAACTGACGTCTGCTGTATTACCCTCCACCCCTAATCAGATTGTTGGGTAATTATGTTCCCTCGTAAAGGTGAACATACGGCTGGCCAAGGCAAAAACTAGTAGAAGTATTTGATCCAGTATTTCATTCTGCCTGTACCGGTCCTTGAATTTCTAAGCCCCCCCCCCCCCCCATGATGCCCATCTATTCGCGCTTGACCCAAAGACCCAAGAGCTTGTCTGTTATCGCGATCAAAGAATATTACAAATATCATAAATATTATGGTCCCATATACCGATCACTTTTCGGTCGGTCGGTCTGTTGGTTCGCTCTTCTCGGTTTAGGGTACTTCCGGAAGTACTAGGATGATGAAACTTGGCACGCATATCAGGAACCCGACCAAACTAACTTAGAAATAGTCACTTCCCCGATCCGACTACTGTGTGTGTGTGTGGGAGGGGAGGAGTGGAGGGAGGAGGAATCAGGAATCTTGAGGAATGTATAACTTTCGAACGGGTAATCGGATCTTGATGAAAGTTTATATTGGGAAAGGCCTCCTGTCTCAGATATCCCATTTCAAGCCCGGAACGGATTCGGTGAATGTGGGAGGGGGGGGGAGCCAGAAATCTTGTGATACGCTTAGAGTGGAGCGGTTGGAACGAAACTTGATGGATTGAACAAGCACAAGCCCTAGATACAGCAGTGGCAAAACCGGACCGGATTCGGGCACTTGGAGGAAGTTGGGGGGGGGGGGGGGGGGAATTCCGGTGATCACATTTTAAGATACTTCCTGATGTGCTAGGACGACGAGAATAGGCTTGAACATTAGAGACTTGACAAGATTGGCTTAGGAATAGTCAGTTCCCTGATCCGACCATCGTGGGGGGATTGGAGGGACGGGGAATCCCGAATCTTGGGTCATATCTAACTTTCGAACGGGGTGATCGAATCTTAATGAAATAATATTTGGAAAGACGTCGTGTCTCAGAAATCTCATTTCAGGTTCGGACCGGATATGATGAATGTGTGTGTGGGGGGGGGGGGGGGGGGTCTTTGGACACGCTTAGAGTCGAGCGATCGGGATGAAACTTGGTAAGAAGTACATTGTGACAGAACCTTACCGGATTCGGGCAATGTGAGGGGGGAGTCCGAAGATTGCGAGTCAAGGTACTTACAGATGTGCTAGGACGATGAAACCCGTGTTGAACATTAGGGACAAATATCACCAACAAGATTGGCTGAGGAAATTTCACTACCCATCTCCAACCATCCCTTAAAGTGCTCATCTTAACCGCAAAGTACAAAATACACTTTTAAGCAAAATATACATTACAATGATCCCCATTAGCCATGAGCCAATGACCACTTTTGTCTCCAGGTGTTTGCTTAGAAATGAATTTCTAGCTCCCTGAAATCGCGCATCTTAATAGTAAAGTGTTCTTTGTTTGTTTGTTTTTTACCAAACGACACATTTTATGAAACCCCAGGGCCCATGGTCTTTGTTCCACATTGGTTTTTGCTAAAAATTAATTTCTAGCACCCTTAAACTGCGCCTCTTAACCGAGAAGTCAAAAACATACTTCTGACAGAACGATATATATTCATGATCCTAAAAAGGCCCACGATCAGTTTTGCCACAAGGGTTTTGATTGCAGATCAATTTCTAGCCCCCTTAAAGTATCATAACAGCCAAGTGCAAAAATAATTTCCAAGGACACATGATGGTTCTTATTCGGGGCTCTTGCTTACAAATGATCACAACAAACCCACAAATTGGCAAATTCTTACTTTCTTCTCCTGCCCCAGCGGTGCAAGTGCCATATGAGCTTCTAGCTCTTGTTATTATATTATTACAAATATCATTGGTATTACACAAATTTGTAGAATCGCCGGTAACCTACTAATGGTTTTCTTCAACAAGTAAAGTAGGCACTGGGCACTCTCTTGGGGGGCACCTATGTACAGCTCCGAGAGCACCGATTTGGCACTTATAGTAGGCTACATCCATTTTTGGAGTGAGTAGCCACTCGGTAGACACTGGGAATATCCGAGCCGAGCTCAAATTCTGTACAAAATGTATTCCCGTAATAGCATACACAACTGGTAGCGGCTGATCTTAAACATAACAAATTACTACGGCTGGTTGATATTTAGACACAGTTAAAATTACGAACATAATAAGGCACAAACGAAGATAAATATCCTTTCGGTTGAGTTTATGGGGGGTTGAATTGGCGGTGCAGGATTGTCAAGGCTAACTACTGTTTTCCTTGTGTTTGGTCTGATCTGGTCTGGCCTGGTTTCAAAATAGTTAGTGTCTTCCTTCATAGCTCTTCCTCGACTGAGGTCACTTTGTTGTGTGATGCTTTGCTATGAGCTTTGCAGATTGCCACTTTACATAAAGGCAAACATGATTGTTTCTTCTGTGGTAACTTGTTTCTTCTGTGGTAACTTGTTTCTTACTTTGGTAACACCCTCGCTTCCAAGTTCGGAGTTTTGGCATCCTTTTCTAAGGTTCCCGCCAATTGTCGGCGGAGTTTGTTCCCTCTCCAGTTTCCAGGCACTAGAAGTTCATTGTGGATTTCCCGGGTATTGATTTTTGCCAAAAACATCTGTAAAAGGATGTCTCGAATAGTCCGGCTAAGGTTTCTAGAGAATCTTAACGCATAGCAAAGTGACCGGCGCTCTTATTTGTACATTTACCAAATATGCCAAGTACACACCGCCCCGGTTGGATGGCTACACTGTCGGAAGTTTGATAATAGATAACACATATTTGGGCATCCTTGTGTTAAACGCTCTGAGCATTTCGCGGAACACAACTCTTAAAGTGGCCAAAACAGAAAATTTTTCATAACATTTAACACAATGATACGCAAACATGTGTTATCCGTTATCTAACTTTTCGCAGTGTAGCGAGCTGGACTCCCAGGCACAGGGTCGCTGGTTTAAGTCTCAGCGGTGCCGACCGCTGAGACTTAAACCTTTTGGGCGGGGTTAGTGGAGTACAAATGTAAGACAAGACAAATTCCACCCAGGTTCAAACGTGGAGAAATCTGGGGAAGGTGCCAAGAGGGTATGAAAAACACTAGGAAGGCTTGCCCCAACCTCCCATTGAACTTCCTGGAGGTTAAGGGCAGAGACTCGGAGATCAGAACCGCCACTGTTGTTTGTCAATGCTAGTGCTGATGCTTTTACCTTTTTACAAACTAGGCATACCCACCTACCTGCATAGGCATTTGCCAATTGGCGCCGCTCCTTTTAGGGTCCGTGGTGCAACGTCATACTGACGTTTCACTTTTGTTTACTAAAAAATTATCATCGTTAATCCTTATCTTTGTGCAATAGAACCAATTTATAAAACTGTTCGGTTCGAGTATAGGAGTTCCTGCGTAGTCCAGCTTAAGTGTCTTAGAAGGTCTTTGTACATGGTACAGTGTCATCTGAGGGAGCAATAATAATAAAAGCCAGGCTTCACCTTACAGACTTCCGGATATCTGTGGCTTCCGCACAACCAAATAACTATGGTTAACTGGACCAGCCACCAGGGGCGCAGCTAGGGTTTTGGGTTTGGAGGGGGGATGTAAGGAATGTGCCGACAAAATCGTCCAGTGTGCCGACAAATGCGGACACATAAGCTAAATTAAGAAAATAAAACTTATCTGATTTAAAGAAGCGGTGTTTCTACTTCTTTAAATGTCAAGGTTTTCTCTTTTTGTTTCCAAGACAAAATTGTCGTTTCTTCGCCTTTGTTTCTTCACTTTCCGCGCATCAACAAGTGCCGATGACTCCAACTCAGCAGCTATGTCTTTTTCGGTGTAGAGGAGCATAAGTGAGTCAAGTCTATCATCGCCCATGGTTGACCTCAATCGGCTTTTTACAATTTTCATCTTACTGAAGATCCGCTCACCTTTAGCTGAAGTCACGAGTGCGGTTTTTGCAAAAACGAAAGCTCTGTAGACAAGTGGAAGAGCACCTATGTGCTCTTTGGCCATAGAGAAGAGCTGTCCGAAATTCCGTTTGTTATTGTGAGTCTGCTTTAAAACTTCCTGGAAGATTTCGATTTCCGACTTCAGTGCTCCTGGTGGTATCTGCACTGTTTTGCATGGGACTTTGCTGCATGAGTGCTACGGTAGTCGTCATCAAACTCTTAAACAGTGACGGGCTTTGCAGCTTCTTTACACTCTTCACACGCCGTTCCTATTTATCTGGAGAAATTAAGCTAGCGAGTAGCGACACGAAACGGGTGTTGCCGTGTACACCAAGACAACTGACTTCGCGCCAACAGAAAAGTTTCTGCCGATGATCTTAAGGACTTCGGTTAATAGAAGTGCGAGACGTCGGCGCTTGGACTTTTGCCGACACTAGTAGGTACCATCGGAACAAGGCGTCGGCGCACAGCACGCAGCCAACACCGATTTTCTGCCGACAATCTTAAGGACTTCGGTTAATAGAAGTGGGAGACGTCTACGCTGCGCGCCGACGCCTTGGAACTTTGGTGGGGGGAGTACGCCCCCCTCCCTCCCGTAGCTGTGCCCCTGCCAGCCACTACAATGCTCTATTCAGTGGTTGCAAAAACCAGATTCAGCAGCACTTTGAAAATTTACTTCTTAAATACCTACCAAGGAAAATATTTCAACCTTCTGTTCTTCCCGTTACTTGTTCTTCCATCGAAGTTGCTTTCCGAAAATTAAGAAGAACTGGTTCTACAGATTCTGATGGCCTTTTTTCAAAATTGAGTGTCCAGCTTTAACACAACACCTTCAGCTGCTATTTCAAATTTGTTTATGCCAGGGTTTGGTTTCGAATAGTTTCCTCTTGGGTACTATAACATCGGTGATTAAGCGAGGGAGAAACGCGGACCTTTGCAAAAGCTATCGGCCAATTACAGTTTCTTATACCATAAGCAAAATCCTGGAATACGCCCTTCTTCCAGAAATAGTTGAAAAATGTCGCTTTGGTTCAATGCAGTTTGGATTCCGTTCGAGCACCAGTTGTGCGTACGTTCATCACATATTGACAAAAATGATGAAACAGGCTACCCGCGACAAATCTTCTATACATATATGCTCTATAGATATAGCTGGTGCTTTTGACAATATAACTCAATCTCAGGCCCTATTTTCTCTCATTACTTCTGGCGTGAATCTGTCTGTTGTCTATCTCTTAAAATTTTGGTATGGTCATTCTACAGGAAGGTTCAAATGACAAGGTAGCTTGTCAGAGAGTATTCCTGTCCGAACTCCATCTTCAAATCGGCCATATCTTCTTGTCTCGATTCTTTGCATTCTGCTTACTTCTATAAAGACGATGCCTTCACCTACATAGCCTACGCGGACGACTTGCCCTTAGTAAGCCGTAGCCGATCCACACTAAAAAAAAATGTAAGTAAGCTGTCGTCGGAACTTCTCAAAATTGGCCTTGAAGTTAACCTGTCAAAGTGTGAGTACCTGCATTTCAACCCTTCGTCAAATGGTTCGAATGCATCCAAAGCTTCTATATCTCTTGGATCGTTCATCATCACATCAACAGACTGTCTATGGTGGCTCGGCATAACGTTCAAATCTTGATTGTCAAAATTTTGCTCTTCGGTTGTTCAAGAAGTTTATAAATCAATCCGTAGCGCCTATGGGCGCATCGCCCCCGGCGCATCGTCCCCAACCGGGGGCGCTGTAATGGTAAAGCTTTGGGAAATTTGTACAGCACCTTATGTGCTCCTTCAATACTATTTCGTTCTGGCGTCACTCATGTTCTGCGAAAGAAGGAGATTAAAAAGATTAGATCATGTTATTTTAAATATGCGAAGCACCTGCTCCACTTGTCGAAATTATGTCATAACCATACATTGACGCAGAAATTCAAAATTCAAGATGCAAGTGTTACCCTTTTGGATGTTTCCTCATCGCTTTCAAAAATCATGGACAACAGGGCCCAACCAGCGCACGACGTCGTCCAACTGCTTCCTGACCGAATATTGAAAATTAAGTGTCTTTTTCTGTGTGTTTATGTGTTTTGAATATTTTCTTTATTTTCTTCATTTACTCCGCCATTTCTTTTCAAAATGGCGGGTCATAAATAAATAAATTTCGGCTCTTTTTGTATGCATAATGTTTTAATGGGACAAGTTTGAAAAACATAAGAGCCAATATTCTAAATATTATCTGTGTAAACTGCGCAGCCTTGTGGTGTCCGTTATGAAAGTTCTGACAGTGTACAAACGAGCACAATAGCCAATAGGAGATGTATCCCGATTAAAAATTATCTCAAAATAGTAGTATGAAGCTGTACGAAAATACTACTGGAGCAAGGCGGATGCTACTGAATACTACTGCTTAAAATTAGCCCAGTGCGAGGCACAGTAAATTAAAGTATTATGTACTACTGAATATCAATACATGCAACTTTTTCGTACAACTAAACAGGCTACAAATTTTTTAATCGGGATAGGCTTAGCATCCACTCAAGATTGTCGGAAAATGACCAAGAATGGGCGAATGCCGTATGGACTAATGACAAGATCATCTCTTTAAGACATCTTTCCCCTTTCAATTTTTTTTTTCGGGATCCCCGACATCCATTTTCGTCGAGACGGATCTGGAAGGTGAAGCCAGGCCAAAAAGTCGGAAGTTAGGGCTGTTGGACACCCCAGATTTGGAAATATGGAAAGTGTCATAGAGGCATCATATTTGAAAAATCCAGTACATGTGCAAATGAACAGAGTAAGGGAAAAGGGAGTGATTGACAGTTCTCAATAAGAAATCTAAGAAATGTTGAAGGATACTGATATTAGCCATCACCATTGTCACGAAAATACGGAATGGTTGATTTAAGTAAGTAAGTAATACCGCCGAAGAAACATCTGCTGACCTTTTCGTTTGGCATCATCATATCGGAAAAGTCAGAAGATGCTTTTTCGGCTCTTCCTGGCAATATGCTTGTTATGCATAACGTTTCCAAAATCGTAACAGAAAACATCCCAAGTGTTATCTGTTGAAGCTGCGCATCCTTGTGTTATCGGGTATGAGTAGCATTGGGCCAATGTATGGGCGTTGAATGGGATTAAAGTTGTCAATTGTTAGATCGTAGAAGTTCCTGCGTAGTCCAGCCAAGGTGTTTAGTGTCTTAACGCATAGTACTGTGGCACGCATTGACTTGAGAAAGTAACAAGAACATACGAATGTGTTATGTAAACTAATTATGCACTAATTCCCGATGGATCAGTTTCTGTTTTTTTAGCGGCTGCTACATCGAGTGGGCTCTTAAACTTTGCATTATGTATAGCAGCTGATAGCCGCATTGTTTGTAACTCCTTATCTCTCGTACGCGAGGGATCGTATTTCGCAAGATCCTCAGAGTGAGTGAGTTTTGCGCGAGTTTCATAGTTCTTCTTTTTTTTCAGCACCTCCTCATTTTTTATCGGCACCTGACGATATCGTCTATGTCTCCATTGGTGATCAGATAATACTGAACTGCGTTGCTGAAGGTAAGCAATTACCTTTACCCCTCTAAGATTATACTAAGTCACTTAGTAACATGGAGCCGAAGCTGGGGTCTGTCGGCTCTGCCTCAGCCCCCAACGGACTCTCCCGTTCGTCAGAGCAGAATGACTATACAACTGGCACCCTTTGTAGTGATGAGGGTGTAATGGGTAGTCAGAGCGTTAAAGGATCCGTATTACTGGTAATATCATTCCGTCCTACTTCTGTCACCTTTAGGTCAGTTATTTTACATAGATTCTTCCTTTCACACGGTTTATTTTCTCCCCCCTTGCTGGTACGAGACTGATAGTTCCGCTTAGCGTGTTTGCCTTTTTTAGAGCTCTATCAGGCTTCCGATTATTATACTCGAGAAGCATTGGTCAGAAATGAACGGCTAATTTTGCCGCGTTTGTCACACAAGCCAAGTGGGCTGAAGAAGGGTTAAAACAGCCCAAACTTATTACTCGAATGTTTTCTGCTTCCTGTCCATGAGCCCATTGGGCAAGAGCAAAGATAATCCAATGTGCCTTTGACAGATGATCATGGTTGGGTGGTTGCGGGCTGGAATTCCTACCAGGATTTTTGGAACCATCATCAGTTCCATATGGAGTCGAGATTTTGTTTTATGTTATAGTGAAAATGAGGAAAATCCTGCCAGCAAATTCTGATCGTGTGTTCGCATTGGAATTCGTGGCCGTTCTCCAAAAGGCACCAGGCTGAAATTTGGACTAGGTACCTGTTACGTTTCCAAGGTGGCATTTTTTATTTCAGATACCAAAAATACAGCGACCGAACTCGAGACTGCTCAATAGCCGAGATTAGTCCCAAAATGGGGCCATATGTAGGAAATAAAGGAAATAAAAGGAAATAAAATAAGAAAATTGTTAGTTTTTACTTAAAATTAGGTATTGCTGGTTGGACAGTAAGACGGCGTACATCGATGTTTTTGAACGTGTGTTCACTTGAGTTAATTCGCCGACGTGTGTGTCCGTTCAAGCACAAGCTCTGACATTTAAAGATCTTGACTGCAGAAGATAGGGACAGTCTATCAGGGAGTTCGACGTTCCTCATCCTGAATGATCGAGTCCTTTCCGCCTCTTCACTCTTTACGCTCACTGCCGATGATTTTACGGCCGACCTTCCACTCAGTATACCGAAAGCAGTCTGAAAGCTCGCCAAACTCTCGGGAAGGATCGACATCCCTTCGAGTATGAAGGATATGCTGACTAGTTCCCCTTTGACTTGAGACATAAATTTATTTAGTTGAAGAGGAAGTTTCTCTCTTAAGAAATATGCTTAAAGGTTCATAGGACTTTTGTCTTGGAGTTTGAAATGTGACGAAGCGAAAGCCTGGAAAGACTTCCCTTTCCATCTCACTTTTGGGATTGCAAGCATTTGCGCGATCAAATTAGGCGTTCGATGTTTGTCAGTGCAATGTTTCCTATGTCCAAAATGGTCTAACGAAAAGTCACCGAATCTGACTGCGAATCACGTTTGATGGTTCTGCACAGACGGCTGAGATTTCATGTTGGAAACATTTCAGTTCCGTTTGGTAAGATCCTCTTCTGGCTGCAACTGTAAGTAAAAACGGATCGGTGGACCAATTGTGCTATAAATATGGAATTTATAAACTGACTTTTACCGTGAAAAACAGGCCAGAACTAAATTTGAACCTATGTACCAGTGTTGTGCCAAGTACTTCTTTTTTTGGGATCCCAAAACGTAATTGGAGGGATACCTATGACATCGCAAAAGTTGTCTGTCTGTCCGTCTGTTAGCAGGATAGCTCTCGAAGGGAATGACAAATTTTGCTGAAACTTGGTGTGAGGATTCTTTGGGTCAAGGGTAGGGTCAAGTTCGTAGATGGGCTCTGTAGCCCTACATTTAGGAGTGGGGGAGGGGGTTCAAATTAAGGGGCAAACAGAACATTTTAAATAGCTAATGTGATAGTCGATTATAGAGTAAGAAAACATGCTGAACACGATGGTGAAAACCATTTTCTTGCCGGACAAGTAGTTCGTCCGGATTCTTTCAAAAAAACGAAAAAAAAAGCCTGACGAGGACTCTTGCCAAGAAGGGCCAAAATGTCGCTGATGAAGAATTATAGCTGATGTATCTGCTGTATACATTATTTGAATATAGACAAGAGCTACCAGTTCATATGGCACTTATTAAGAGTAGGTGGTCCAAGAAAGTAGACGAGAATGTCACAAAATCCCAATGTCAACCCCCCTAGGATTGGACCTAGAAATAAGGTATCTAATTTCACCCGAGCCTGAGCATTTTCGGCATTACTTCGGATAATTTAGGGCAAATGTTTCATTATACTAGTTTCATTCCTAGGAGTGCCGTACTATTGCCGGTACGCGCCTCGCCCTCAAACTTCCGTACCAGGGCCAAATCTGGTTCAGCCACATATACAGATTATCTAAGCCATCTTCTCGTACCGGCTATCAAGTTTCACTCAGGTCGAAGCTTTTTCTGTGTCTTTATGTCTGTTATTTATTTTCTTTTATTTACTCCGCTTTTTCGAAATGGCGGGTTACAAATAAATTACTTACTTACTTATATCTGTAAATTTACGGTTTCCGCCTGACCCTCCTCCTTTACGGTCGGAACTGCACCACCCGTTCGCAAGTCAGTAATTTCCAGATTCCGCTTCACTTACCCCCCCCCCCCCCCCGAAACTGGTCGGATCCGGAAACAAATATTTTCCTGGGGCATTGTGTCAGGTCTTTAATTCTGTTTAGTCGGGTCCCTAATATGCCTGCCTAGTTTCATCGTCCTTTAGCACATCGTCCTATCATAACTCGAGATCACCAGAGTTCCCGGAAACCCCCTTCGACTCCCCCTAAAGAGTCCGGATATGATGCGGTTCCGTAAAGAATCTATTTACGGCTTATGCTTGTTCTTCCCACCAAGTTCCCCCCTATGCCTCGACGCTAGGCGTTTCAAGAATATTCCGGTGTCCCCCTTCAACGCCCCCCCCCCCACAAGTATTGAATCCGTCTGGGCTTGACATGGAACATCTGAGACGACACCTCTTTCCACTTGCCAAGTTACATTGAAATCCGATCGCCCGTTTGACGGTTATGAATCTCACAAGATTCCGGATTCCCCATCCTTCCACTCCTCCCACGATGATCGGATCATGCAAACGACTATTATCGACTCAGTTTGTTCGAGTCCTTGATATGCCACCGGACCCCCCCCCCCAACTCTTCCCATAGTGCTCGAATCTAATCCGGTTATGTCAATAATGTATCTAGGACTTTCTCCACCAAGTTTCATCCTGATCCCTCCACTCTAAGCGTTTCCCAAGATTTCCGTTTCCCCTCTCCAGCTCCCCAAAAGTCACCGGATCCGATCCGGATTTTATGTGGATCGTCTGGGTCACAAGATTTTTCCAAATACCAAGTTTCATTAAGATTCGATAACCCATTCAAGAATGATAAATACCTCAAGATTCCGGATTCCCCCTCCCTCCACTCCTTCCACGAGGCTCGGACCGGAGAAGTAACTATTTAAAACTTAACTTTTTGGGTTCATGATATGGCTGCCAAGTTTCATGGTCCTAGCTTATGTGGAAGTGCCCGAACTAGCAAAACCCGGACCAACAGACCGACGGACGGACACAAATTGCGATCCGCTATATAAGTGCCATAAAAACGGAAAGTTGGTTAAAAGTAAAAGTTTCATTTGAAGTTGATTACATGTTCGACTTATGGGTAAGAAGACATGCTGAACACTTATGTGAAAAGCATTTTCTACCCGGACATCTAGTTCGCCCGGAATCCCGCGGAACCCGGACAATTTGCTAAAAGCAAATATTTCAATTGAAGTTGATTAGATGACAGTAAGAAGAGACGCTGAGTCTGTATCTGACAATCATTTTTTAACCGGACATATAATTCGTCCGGAATCCGATTGTAACTGGAATTTTTTTTTAAGTTGAAGTTGATTATATGTTTTTTCGTTTTGTTTTATAGAGATAACGATATACGCTGAACACGTTTCTGAATTTATTTTTTTTCTGGACGATTAGTGCGCTCGGAATCCGGCCGAAACCGGAAATTTTCCAGAAGCAAAGCAGGAATTTTCGATCATTATCGTTAAAATAGATATGGCCTATACAGGTATATCTGAACTTGGTTTTCTCTGATGATGAGCCTGGCAAGGACTGGATCTGGCCAAAACAAGACCTAATTGTCTGGATAAAATATTAGATTTTTGGGATCCCATCGAAACCTTTGGTCTTGTTTATTAAGTACAAGCACCAAGTACTTCAGGAATTTATGTGTATTAAATACTCTCGAAAAGTCTACTTAAGTAATAAGTACTTTTTGATGTGAGACATACATCAAATAAAGTTTTTAGGATCTTAAAAGTAGTGACGAGAAACCTGTGACTAAGATAAAATGTACCTGCCTGTCTGTCTGTCTGGCTATATTTGGTTTAGAAAGAATCACTAGACGCTCGATCTTCGTTGAGATTCAGCAAAGATATAGTACTCAACGTAGTGCTAATAGAAAAATTCAGTTATGAAAGTACTTCTGTTTTTTTATTCAAGTACGAGTATTAAGTACTTTGGAAATTTCGTATCTAAGTAGAGCACAAGTACTACGATTTTTTACTAAAGTATTTGCTCAAGTACAACACTGCCATGTAGGAGCCTCGTAGACAGTCGAGGACCCTCATGGAAAACCGAAGATTAAAGGCGCCCTTAAGTTGAAAACAACTACTGAACTGAAAGATAAAATTGCTCCTCAGCCTTTATCTCGCATGAAGTGTGTTTTCGGCATTCTTGTGTTTGTAAATAATGTTGGCTGGTGTTAGGATTTTACAGAGAAAAGTAGGTGTTCATATTATCACACCTGTCTACTCGTAATTGTTTATCCCGAGAGGCGTCGTTTCGCGGAAACCTAAGGGGGGGAGGGGGAGCAATGGCGTCTTCCCAGGCCCCCTTCGCTTTAACGTAAATCTTAATTAGGCGAAACCGAAAATACTTAAGTGACAAACTACATAAGAATGAAGAGTAAACAATGTGCTTACGAAGACTAATTTAAAAAAAACACTCACAATATATAAGAAGTATATACATATTCGGTTTTTGCGCATGGTTAACTAGGTTTTTTTTTGTATGGGTCGCTTTGGGCCCCCTCGGAAAACAAAGGAGGGCAGCTTTCTCCCTCCCCCCCCAAAAAAATGACACCCCTGTTTATCCCCCAGTTTCCGCCAAATCTATCTACTAACTGCCACACACTACCACTTAATTTAAAAACGGTATCTGGTGTCCTGCCGCTTCTTCCCGTCTCTAGCTAATGAAATTTTTAATAATGGGTTCTTGTAGCCGTGCCTTCTCATCTATCAACTATAAAGCTCCCGAATCCCCCCCCCCTCCCGCGTTATTACGAAATCAGGCCAGTTTTAAAGGAGGCTGTAGAGATAGGGGGGAAGTAAGTGCCACTCTGGTGCAGGCTGAAAAGCCCCCGTATTTCTCAAGAGGGTCTGTTGCGAATTGCTTTCTGGTTTTGACAGCCTTTCTTCCCAAAATTTGTTATTTTTTTATTCGATGGTATTTCCGTTTCTGTTGAGGGTTCTTCAGGCCAGAAGAATTTGCAAATTGGCTTCGTCCGAGTGTGCCTAGAAATGCACTGACAGGGAGTGACAGGGTCGGACCGGTCGTATAATTGTGATAATAATTTTTTTGAAAGAAGCCAAATGCGGCCGTTCATCAGCCGCCTCAGGCGGTTTCAAAGTTTTCAAAGTGGTCGGTCGTGTTCTTTTTACACGTGAGAAATCACACACTGTAAAGTTTTTCGGGTAAATCTTGAAAGCTTTAAACCATAACTCTTACTAGAAATGATCTTTCCACGACGAAGGGTCGTCTTTCCTCGTAAAATTAGCGATTTTCTTGTTAGAGCTTGTTGAGTGCATCCAGCCTTAGCTCTCTTTGACGCGGCGGCTGGACGCAAAATCTTTGAAAAGGGAATGCGCGGTGGTTAAAGAATGGGGAAACCAAGCAACTAAAAGAAGTAAAATACACAAGAAATGCCTGATGATCTACTCTCTGCTTCAAAAATGGGACAGAATACAGTCGGCTGACCTGTAAGCTTTGGACGAATTTTGCGGTGGTGACTGACAGAACTCGGCTCGGCCGAAAAAGCGCTAAAAGTCGTAGGTACAAAACAGAACAATGGGATAAGGCAGGGATTTTAGAAGCTTGTAATCCCAAAAAGGAGCTAAGGATAATATAAAAGTCAGATAAGCAAGAGATGTCCTTTAAGTCTTTCCGGCAAATCATGATTTTTTTTGTTACGTCTCACGAATATAATAATATCGTCCAGTCAGCAATTCTCAAATGGCTAAATAGAACTAGATTTTTGTTGTCCGGGTAGCGTAAAGTATTACAGCAGCCTTATATGAGAACTTATTCTGGAACAGACATATAGCAGAGTCTTTGGTTATATAACGGTCTTACATAGCAGCGTCTTTGGTTTTTGGTTTTGATGAGGTTGCACGAATATATTAATATCATTCAGTCAACAAGTCCCGAATGACCAAATAGAACTAGATTTGAGTTGCCTGGGTAACGTGAAGTGTTGCAGCATCCTGATATGCGAACCTATTTTGGAGCAAAGCATTGGCAGCGTCTTTGGTTTTCGTTTGTTCGAGATTTTACTCAAGGAACAACCACATCCTTGTTGAAATTCAAACTTGGCGGTCTAACTGTGACTATGGTCTTGTCAGAACGCTCACATGTCCAACGTCACTAAGAGAGCCTATTGTTAAAAAAAAATCCATTAACAGTGTCACACTAATCGTCACTAAGAGAGCCTATTGTTAAAAAAAAATCCATTAACTGTGTCACTTCAAATACAAGATACAGAAATAAGCTAGTTTTGTAGTTGAACTTTATGTGTGCCATCAGGTAACGCTGTCTTTCCTCTCAAGCTTCTCTTATTTCCACATGTCGATCTGGTGACCTCTCTCTTATTCCAGACACTTCGCGCTCCCCAATATCCAATCTCGTTGTGTTTCTGTCCCGTTAATAGCTTATTATCGTTGAACCCCCACTTGTTACGATGTATACTGTGTTGTTCCTCGGTCGTCTGACAGACCTGTGACCCACCTATTGATTTTGTGCAAGTTGGCCATTATTGCTGAGTTTATAGAGGGAGTCTTGTCTTCAGCAAGTTAGCTGTTAGAGAAAATAGATTATCGAAAACGGCCGAATATGGCCTAATAGGAGACCCCCCTTCCCAGTAATGAGGTGTACAGATTATAGACCATTTATACAGTTTAGTCTAGATTCTAGCTAGCTCAGTATTGACGTTTCCTCGTCGTGCCTTGTCATTTCCTTAGTTTTCTGTGGGTGAAGTAGTCTACTTCATTGCTGGTTGGTGCTTGATGCACCAAATGTCGTTATTTTCATGGTCGTTATTTTTAAAGAGGTTGAAAGTTTCTACTAAACAGGAAAAAACTGCTCAGACGACAAGGACGAAGTGAGGACGGCTATCTCAGTGAAGACGTGTAAACCGACGAAAGATGCAGTTACAAGGAACGACCTTGGTGAATATGGTGATACGCTGTTGTGTTTGATGCGTATTCTCGTTCACGCCCATCGTAGCGTGCTCGTTTCGTCTAGGTTGTTGGTGAGTTGGACACTGCAGCAGTCCTTCGTACCAGATGTGGCCGGAGTCGGGGAAGCTGGCGATGGACCAGTTCTTCTTTTTGCCGTTAGGTCGTCTCTTCTATCCCGGGCGTCTGATCAAGCCAACGCAGGCTTCGCTCCTTGGGGGATATCTTGCTTCTTATTATTTATGCTTGGTGAGTATACCATGTCCCATCGCGCCGGCCGCCTAGTACTCCACACAGCGTCGTCTCTTCTATACACAAGAAATCGACGAATACACCGGTGTAATCGTTTGCCTTGTCTATCCCTTATCAGCTCTTGTTTTGGTGACCTGGTCGTCTCCTTCAACTGAGCCAACGCAGGGTTTGCTATTTGGTGGAGTAGGTGATACCTTGCTCCTTCTTCTTTTTGCTTAATGCGCATACTTTTATGTCTGTGAGGACGCAAGCTCTGCAGCTCTCCTTGGCGATAGCAACTGGTAGACCAGGTCGTGCCATGTTTCTGGGTCTTTTTATAAAGGGCGTCGGAAGTTGAAGCCTGAAGGGGTCCCTCATCCTTCCAACGGCCGAAACCACCGATGGACTCGACGCCTTTTCCGACGTGTTTGAGCAGGGAACTGGTGTACTTACTTACTTTTGTTTGTGTCGGGGCTCTGCATCTGTCCTTGGCAGTCTGTCCTTATAGTAGCTGACGGACCAATTCGTACTATGAATCTTGGTTTTGTGTAAAGGGCACCGGAAGTTGAAGCCAGGAGGGGTCCACATCCTTCCATGAAGGCGGAAACCTCCGATGGGATCGTGGTCTTCTTTGAGAGTGCTTGGAGTTCGGGAGTGATGTACTGACTCAATTGTAATTGTGTCAGAGCGCAAGCTGTGAAGCTGTCCCTGGCGATACCGGCTGATGGATGAATCTTGGTCTTTTTGGGATCCCAAAACGTAAGTGGAGGGATACCTATGACATCGCAAAAGTTGTGCGTCTGTCCGTCCGTCCGTCTGTAAGCACGATAACTCTCGAAGAGAATGAGATATTTTGATGAAACTTGGTGTGAGGGTTCGTTGGGTCGTCGGACCAGTCAAGTTCGTAGATGGGCTTTGTAGCTCTACATTTAGGGGTGGGGGAGGGGATTCAAATTAAGGGACAAACAAAATATTTTGAAACAGCTAATGTGATAGTCGATTATGGGGTAAGAAGACATGCTGAACACGATGGTGAAAACCATTTTGTCGTCGGACATGTAGTTCGCCCGGAATCCGGCCAAAACCGGACAGTTTGTCGAAAGTACAAGTTTTATTTGAAGTTGATTATATGTTCGATTTAGGGGTAGGAAGACATGCTGGAGACGATGGTGTAAATTATTTTCTCGACGGACAAGTATTTCGCCCGGAATCCGGCCCAAACCGGAAAGTTTGTTGAAAGTAAAAGTTTTATTTGAAATTGATTAGATGTTCGATTTAGGGGTAGGAAGACATGCTGAAGACGACGGTGAAAACTATTTTCTCGATGGACAACTATTTCGCCCGGAATCCGGCCCAAACCGGAAAGTTTGTTGAAAGTAAAAGTTCTATTTGAAGTTGATTAAATGTTCGATTTAGAGGTAGGGAGACATGCTGGAGACGATGGTGTAAATTATTTTCTCGACGGACAACTATTTCGACCGGAATCCGGCCCAAACCGGAAAGTTTGTCAAAATTAAAAGTTTTGTTTGGAGTTGATTAGATGTTTGATTTAGGGCAAGAAGACATGCTGAACACTTATGTGAAAACAAGTTTCTACCCGGACATGTAGTTTGTCCGGAATCCGGCCAAAACCGGAAAACTGTTGGAAGTCAAAGTTTTATTTCTAGTTGATTAGATAAGCGATTTAGGGGTAAGAAGAGATTCTGAGTCCCTGTGTGACAATCGTATTTTACCCGGACATATAGTTCGACCGGAATCCGGCTGGAATCGGAAAATTTGTTATAAGCTAAATTTCTATTTGAAGTTGATTAGATGTTCATTACTGGGGAAAGAAGATACCCTGATTTCGTCTTTGAGCTTTCTTTTTTCGCCGGACAAGTAGTTCTGGAGTTCGGCCGGAACCGGGAAATTGGCAGAAGTGGCAGGAAGTTTTCGTCAAAACAGATATGACTTGTAGGGGTAAACACACATGCTGAATCCAAATCTGAACTTGGTTTTCTCAGGTGATTAGCTATTTGGCCTTAATCTGTTTCTGAATTTTAATTGTAAAAATGTTCAAGGAGTCTGGCGAAGACTGGATCTGGCTAAGACAAGACCCAGTTGTCTGGATCAGATATTGAATTTTTGGGATCCCATCGAAACCTTTGGTCTTGTTTTGAAGGGTGTCGAAAGTAGAAGCCAGGAGGGACCCGTGTCTTTGGATGACGGAAGAACTTCAAATGGGCTCGAGGTCACATTGAAAGTTCGGAATTGATATACTTCAAAGAATACAAATGGTTGCAGTATTTTGTGCAGTTGAAGCAATACTTGAAGTTTTCTTCCTTTTGGACATCTGTGAAAGATTATTTGTGGAATACTAAATCTAGTGATTTTACCTTACTTAACATAATTTCTTAAGAATTCGTTTTGAAGCACCTTTGGTAACAAGATTGACCGGCTGCTGTAAGCTTTTAAGTCGGGGCTCGGTCGTGGCACCAAAACGAGTTGTCGGGTTTCTTTGTTTAAATCTAATTCACCTACTATAGTTTCTGGCCAAAGCGACTTTCATTTGATACATTTATTATCTGATATCTGTCATACTCTGTCCTTCGTGTTAACTACCTTTCGAGAGGCAGCCCACTCTTGGTTTCGGTTGGCAAAAGTGCCCGGTGCCGGCGCCGGGTAGTATTTGCTGAATATTTCCGAGAAAAGGCAAATTTGGAAAAAAATATTAGAAATTTGCAAAATCCCTTCTCGGCCTCCCCCCATGGGAGTATAACTCAGCCCTGTCGAAGACGTACCACAGCATCGATGCCTCCGCTAAGTGCGAAACCATACAGAGCGTGTATTCCGTTCCAACCTCACCAAAAGTTACTACGCTGACCGTTCCAACCTTCTCGAAATAGTAACTATTTGCTTACCACGCTCGGGAGCGTAGTTAGCGTAGTAACTACGGATAGCTGTAACGTGATTGGTTGGATTCGCCCATGGTATGATTCTGCTGGAAAAATAGAAACTCGTTCCAGCCTTGGCGGCAAAAAGCCAGAATTCGTGACGTCATGCGTAGTAAACACGGTAAGTAGGATGGAACACGCTCACAGTGTCGTGCTAGATCCCGGGCTTTTAAAACACATAGGAATCGCCGTTGACTCGTCTAACTTATCTATACAGTTTATAAAGTGTTTCGTTTTCTATGTGTGTGGTTCATTTTTATCTTTTTTTTATTATTTCGCTCTTTCCTTTGTTGTATACCGTGCCTCGATAAATTATTGTTCTTTTTATTGAAATCAACGGATTTAGAAGCGTCGAAAGATGCATCGCCTAATTTGTGGCCAGCACCGTTCGAGGCCCCCGAATCTTATCCAGTTGTTCAGAAACACTAGCACGTTTTCTGATAGTCTATCACTCGTGCTACGCCTGAAAATGCATATATTATTTAATCCGTATCCCCTGCCCTACCGAATGAAGACGTATATGATTCTCCTGGGGGTGATCCTCGGTGTTCATTTCTCTTTTTGTGTTATGAATATTCCAGACATCCCCGTCGGATGAATGCTGCTTCTTTATTCATTTATGTATGAGCTTTTATGATGCTATGGAACGACGAAGTCATTCTCAGCCTTTCTAAGGGATAAGAGAGGAGATTCCAACTATATGGTCAATGGTGTATGCACTTGGGAAGGTTATGTAAAATCGAAATATCGAAACATTTCAGTTTTCAGCCGTTATTTGGTTTTGATGCACTCACGATAAAAGACATATGTCACATACTGTCAATATTTTCAAATACCTTCTTTTCCTCCCTTACACCGTCGGACACGAAATCTATATTTGATCCGCCGTTTCTCGATTCAGAACCCAATACTGACAATCGATAGCCTGTCCTCAAAATTAACTTCTCCGATTGGCCGTTTACCTGTTCACCACCCCTCATTTTTAGTGAACGTGTTTTAAATTGTGTGTGTTTGTTTTACTTACTGATGCTGATTTCATGATATTTTTACTCTTTATCTGCGTTTGTGCCCTCGGGTAGTACGGTTTTAATCATTCATTCATTAATATAGATTTCCCAGTTCGCCATCGATCCGATGTCCTGATACGTTTGTCTCGTCTGTTTTTCATGAATGAAAATATTCCCAACACTTTCCCATTTTTTGTCAGTTCACTTCAGTTGTTTATTCTTCATCAAAGCCAGCGTTCAACACATGCATGCACCAACAGTTCGTCTCAATATGTCGCTAAACGTCCTCTGCGCAAGAGGGACAACAAATTACCAAAATACCATTTATGAACAGAGAATTCAGACTCAAAGGCTTTACAGCTATGATGGGAGGCAACGGTGAGCTTGCCGTTCCTGTCATGACACTCAAGTTCTCTCCAACTCGTAAGTGGTATTTGACTTGAAATATCATTTTTATCAATGAGCCTGTCTATTTACACAGAAACATGACAACTTTAATTTCCAACGGCAAACCGCAATGCGACTAATCTTGTTTATTGCTGACAGACAACTAAACTGCGAGGGTTACCTACTCCCCGGCACCTCCAGTACACCCTTTCCCAGCGGCCGAAATCTTCAGTGGCGGCAATAAATTAGGCGATTCCGCTTCTTAACATAATGATTTTGACGTTCTAACACGTGACAATCGATGCTGGCACCGGGCACTTGCTGTACACTAAAAGCGAGAGTGAGCAACCCCTCGCTAAACTGTTCTCACGCATACTTCAACTTAAAACACTAGATGACATTGCACTATGCTGAAGCGCGGAGAATTCAAACACATAACATTGCACTACGCTGAAGCGCGGAGAATTCAAATGAATCTGTATAACGGACAGCAACAGTTCCTGGTACGCCAAAAGTATAAGTCCCGTTTTGAATGTAACTATTATTATTATTAATAATGAAATTTCTACCCGAACCAGGCTGAGCTACTAAAAAGAAGCAGCAAAAACCAAGTAAAAATACACAGATATTCAACAGCGATTTAATACTAAACGTTAGGCGATTAGTGTGTACTCGGGCAAATTTAAAAGGCCCTATGCCGCTTGCTTTTCTACTGTTTCACAGTTTACATTCGGAACAGTGATTCCGTAGTAGCGCGTGAAATTTCATTCATTCATTCACTAGTATTTGGATGCCAAGATGGTAATCCTAGCAGATATTTTGCTAACTTGCACTAACTTTTGCTCATCTTTCTTCTGTTTCGTCTATTCGTCTTTCTAAGCGTTATTATGGGATAGGCTATTAACTAGGCTACCGCCGACAGTCCAATAACATTCATTCCCACCCTCGAACTATCTGTCAAATCTCTTTGTTTCCTTCGCCGTCAAAAGGGATGTGAAGCGACTAATCTAGCTCACTGAGCCAGAATCCCCAGGTCGTAACAGGACTTGGAAACCTGCCAGAATCTTTGCAGTCTCAGTTCCGCCACATAAATGGCATGTCAACAATCCTTTTCTTTTACTTGAATATTTAGTCATGCCAAGCAAAAACAGGAGGAGCCTTATGCTGATTTAGTCGGGAATAACCTTCCACAGTAACACTTGTGTTGAATTTTATACGAACCGGATAAATATTGTTTCAGCCTAAGCTTATAGCGAATCAGAGTTGATAGCGACAAACAAGCTGAACTTCTTTAACGCGATATTTCGGCTGGGCAAGGGTCATCTTCAGGCTCAAGCCGCTCAAGCTGGGAAGTGAACAGATATCGTTCTAATAAAGTTCGGCTGACGTATCTGTTTGTCACTATTGACCAAGTACTGGATAAAAAAATGAAAATAGCGAAGTACAAAGAAAGAAAAGGTAGAGTCACACTGAGGTAACAGGCTGAAACGTGAAGTTCTAGTGCAATGGAACAGCCTTTTCAGTCACTAACCTTTTACCTTTGGGGGGGGGGGGACGTCCAGTCTGTGCAGACGGACTCAAAAATCTCAGTTCACATATTCGGCTTTTCATTTCATCTTTCATTAAAAAAGTGAAGCTTCCAACGACTGTACCCTTTTTGGGATCCCAAAACGTAAGTGGAGGGATACCTATGACATCGTAAAAGTTGTCCGTCTGTTAGCAGGATAACTCTCGATGGGAAAGAAATATGTTGATGAAACTTGGTTTGAGGACTCTTTGGGTCAAGGGTAAGGTCAAGTTCGTAGATGGTCTCTGTAGCCCTACATTTAGAGGCGAGGGAGGGGGTTGAAATTAAGGGGCAAACAAAATGTTTTTAAACAGCTAATGTGATAGTCGGTTATGGAGTAAAAAGACATGCTGAACACGAATATGCAAAACATTTTCTCGTCCGACAAGTAGTTTGCCCAGAATCCGGCAAAAATCGGAAAGTTGGTTAAAAGTAAAAGTTTGATTTGAAGGGGATTAAATCTTCGATTTAGTGGTAAGTAGACATGCTAAACACTTATGTGAAAAGCATTTTATACCCGGACAGCTAATTCGCCCGGAATCCGGCCAAAACCAAAAAATTTGTAAAAAGTAATAAGTTTTATTTGAAGCTGATTAGATGACAGATTTAGGGGTAAAAAGAGACCCTGAGTCTGCATATGACAATCATTTTATTACCGGACATATAATTCGTCCGGATTCCGGTTGTAACCGGTTTTTTTTTTAGAAGCTGAAGTTTTATTTTGAAATCGATTAGATGTTCTTTATAGTTATATAATTCGATTCTGAATTTTCTTTTTTAGCTGGACAAGTAGTTCGCTTGGAATTTGTCCGTAGCCGGAAATTTGTGACAAGTAAAGCAGGAAGGTATGGTTAGTATCGTCAAAATAGATATGGCTTATAGAGGTATATCTGAACTTTGTTTTCTCTACAGGGGCAATCGGAAAATAATCGGAAAGTTGGTTAAAAGTAAAAGTTTGATTTGAAGTGGATTAAATCTTCGATTTGTTTGTTTGCTGCACAAGTAGTTCGCTTGGAATTGGTCCGTAGCCGGAAATTTGTGAGAAGTAAAGCAGGAAGTTATGGTCAGTATCGTCAAAATAGATATGGCTTATAGAGGTATATCTGAACTTTTGTTTTCTCTACAGGGGCAATTCGAAGGGCTTGGGCATGGGGGGGAGGGTGAGGACTTCAAAATATACGACTGGCTAAAAACACAGCACCAGCAGGCTCAAGAAATATGAAAGTTCTAAAACGTTACGGAAAATACCATTGCAGCAATAAAATACCAGCTTCTGACATATCTACTCAAGACAAACTAAAGTGAGCGCCGCAGGCGAAATTTGTTCAACACGAGCAAAATTGAACTACGCCTTTACAACTTCTACCTTTTAATGTAGCCCAAATCTCAAGCTTAAAACTGCACATAAATGATGCACACCTCAATTAAATAGAAATAGGGTAGGACTACAAAATGGCCGGAGACAAAATTTGTTAAATCGGCCTTTAGTCGGCAATATTCGACTACTTCCCACACAAAATCTTTCTTTTAACGTGGCTCAGATCCCTAGCAGCAGCTTTTACCGTATGTACCCAAGACAAATTGAAACTCAGCGCCGCAGACGATTTTTTTGTAATCCGACCGTTTTCTGGCTTTTCTAGCTTTTAAGGTGGCTGATATCTTAGGCCTAACACCTCACCTAAATGACGTGCTATTCAACCAGATAGCGAGTAGGCAACTATGAAAGACGTCACAGGTAAAGGCTGCCTACGATATCACAGATCTGTACGTACCCCGATAACTCACAAACGGAGTGGGATATTTTTCCGGAAGCTGGTACGTGGTAGTGCTTCCACTTTGAACTTAGACTACACAAAAATAGTGCATTCATCAGGCCCGTCATACAGTGCTTACTAAGCCTGTTTATGTGCAAACCTTACTCCGGAAGCCATTTAAAAAAATAATAAACCTGTTTCTTTTTAAGATAAGGAGATTTTTTTGCACAAAACCAGATAGGATAATGTTGTTTATTGTTTTAATATTTTATTCTTCGTGTAGCTTTAAGCTGTTTGGATATTAAAACTTGATTAATTGATTGGAAGGTCGCGCCGCAGGCGAAATTTTAGAAAATCAGCCGGTTTTCAGCGCCACAGAGTGAAGAATCTGGGAATGGCATTTATGCCACTCTGACAAGTTCGAAACATGCGACTGTCATTCTAACAAGCTCAGAACACACGATATTCCGTAAAGTAATGACAACCATACGACCAGAAATAAGTCATTTGCTGTCGAAATTCACCTAACTCCCTCAAATGGCACGCTCAGAACTTACGACTGTCTCTAATATACGACTAGAAAATCCCTTCGTAAAATACGAGACGAAACATGTAATTTCCAGGGAAAATTCTCAGTTGATGTCATTCTGACAAGTTCCATACGACTGTGATTCTTCCGAACTGACAACACAAAACTGTGAATATGACAAGCTTAAAACATACTACTAAAATCTCTATGGAACAGTACGACCAGAAACAGGTCATTTGAAGGCGAAGCTCACGATTAGCTAACTGCTTTGTCTGTCTTTATATGGCAAGGTCAAAACTTATGACTGTCTCTAGTTTACGACCAGAAAATCTCTTCGTAAAGTACGGCAAGAAACGGTTTAGGCGAAATTCGCGGTTAATGTCATTCTGGTAAGCTCAAACATACGACTTTCATTCCAAAAAACTCAGAACACACAACTGTGAATCTGAAAACATACGAATAGAATTTCTTCGTAGCCATACGACTAAAAAATTCTGATTTGTGGGTGAGATTCACGTTTGGAAACTGCTTGTATGTCATTCTGAAATGCTCAGAGCATACTACTGTCATACAGACAAGCTCAAAATATACGACTGAGAGTAGATTCTCTGGATCATGGGGGGGGGGGGTGAGTCCCCCCCCCACGTCTCCCCCTCGAACCGCCCCTGTTTCTCTAATGATTAGTCTGGCGAAGAGTGGATCTGGCGAAGACAAGACCCAGTTGTCTGGTTCAAATATTAGATTTTGGGATCCCATCGAAACCTTAGGTCTTGTTTTTTCTGGAAAGTTCGCTAGAGGCTACCTACCATACAAGTTTTTAATGTGTTTCAGTTCCCCAAGAATTTGAATCCTAAAACGCCAAATAAATGTTCTTCAAAAAAGACTGTTGCTTCGAAAAACTAACTATTTAACTATGACTGAACAATTTAAATACTCCTTGTGCCCAAGGTGACTGGGAGAGATATATTAACACAATGCATAAAATGGATATGTCAGCTATAATGCTTTGGCAGCGATATTTCGGCTCGTCAGGCTGTCAAAAGTTGAGGGCCAATTGCAGGTTCCTGTATTGCAGGTTCGTTCTTTCCCGAAGTTGGCCCTGAAGTTTCGACGGCTTGACGAGAACCCTTGCCAAGAAGGGCCGAAATATCGCTGCCAATGCATCATAGCTGACATCAGCTTTATGCATTGTTTGAACATGAACAAGTTACTCCCATACAAGTTCTAGCTTTTAATGTGTTTCAAACCCCAAGAATTTCAAGCCTAAAACGTCAACTAAATGAAACACCATTCTTCCAAATAGAGAATACTACTAAATTTTTTAAACGATGAAGAGTGGAGCGCCTTTTTGCGATCCCAAATAAAAGTAAGGCTCCCGTGACATCACAGATCTGTCCGTCAAAAAAGGTAGTGGCCATCCACAGTAGGCACACAGCAGATTTGTTCTGAATTTACAGCAAAAGAAGTAGTTTTCATGTTAAAAATACATGATTATTACTGGAGTATTGCGATAGGCCACGGAAACACGAAACAACACCAAAACGAACCGTAACCTCAACAACAGAACTAACTACAAAAAGCAATCCCCCTTAAAACACAGCCACCTTAAGGAATATTCCCAAATTTTCCAAAGGGAGCGAAACAAAGGTATTTGACGGTCAGTTATATGAATGCGTTGAAACAAACTTTTGACCGCTTAGCCGTGTTCTTTTACAGAAATAAATGCTTTTACGTGCTTTTACGGAAATAAATCTTATCTCATCTTATCTGTTTCGCGTTCTAGCTCACTGGTCTAAAATAACCAGGTCATGACAGAGCTTAGAAATCTGCCAGAGTACTTGCAGCCGGGGATCCCCTCTACCAGTCGATACTGAGCAAAAATGGAGGTATCCTTAGGCTGATTTAGCGGGGAAGAACCGGTTCCTCAGTTTATTCTTTGGTTTTACATCAAAGGAAAGTAATAGCAGACGATGACCTGTATTACAAGACAACTTATTTCTTTGTTCATAAAACAATATAATATTTTTGTTAAAGAACATTTCCTACTAGAAATGACCTTTTCACGATTAGATGGTCCGGTAATTTGGTTTTAAAAATATAGTCACACTAGCCTCGTGAAATTACGGATTCCTTAATTTCAGTTTTTCAAACTCTGGCCCGCCTTCGCGCAAAAATACTTCGTTATCCTCACACAAAATTTAAAACAAATGCCTGACGTGGGTTATATTGCCGTGAAATCAGAGCCTCGTTTTTGTTGCAACAGCGCTGCCGCATCGCTGCTGCAGCACTTCTTTGCTTTTGCACAATATGCGTTTTCGGATTCACTTTCTTCTTGGTTGAAGCAGCAGCGCTGCAGCATCTTGCAGGGAAGCACGGACTTGGTCGGTGAGCAAGTCCGTGATTCTCGAGAAGCGCTGCCGTCTTCTTCGGAAGCGCTGCAGTGCAAAAACGGATGTAAACGGAATCGACCGAGAAGTGGACCTGCAGCATGTAAACAAAAACGAGGCTCAGGCAGGAATTCATTCTAGAGACGCATTTTCGCTTGCGTCCGACGGCAAAACAAAAGTCAGTGACTGACAAAAGTTATCGTCTAGCAAAATCTCGGCTAGCGAGGAAAAGCGAAAAATTAAGATAAGATAAGGGATTCAGAAGGATTTTGCAAAGGGGCAGATTTCAGAGGATAGTAGACCACGCACAGCGCCACTGGGGGCTGAAAACAGTGACAAGGAGGAAGGGTCCTTTAAGAAATATTGTGCAGGGGCGCATTGCACTACTTAGTCGCCTTACACAAAGTAACGGCAATAGACAACAGCGAGCTTAATTTACATTTGTATCATTATACTGCTAAATTCAGACAAGAGTAATTTGTGTGATTAAATTAGAAACAGAGTAGCCTATACTTAACACAAAGTAATAACATTGGGAAATAGCGAGCTCAAATCGGTTACGATGCTTCTCAGTGATATTTCGGCCCTTCTTGGCAAGTTTCTCGTCAGGCTGCTATTGGAATGGAAGAAACGAACCTACAAATGTTTCCCAGTAGGTTCCCATTCAGCTATATATATATATATATATATATATACATATTTATACATGGTTTATATTTTTACTACTAAACCCAAAATAAGACTACTTTGTAAAAATCAGAAATTAGTTATAACGCGCAGCTGAAAATAAAAACACATTTGTTTAAGGTAGCAAAGCTCCTTAGACTCCCATCCCTAACTTCGATTACTGTTGGCCAATTAGCTGCACTCCGCTCCTGAGCCGCTCTTTCTACTAAACCAAGCTTTGCCGCGCTCTCAGTTATTCTCTACAGCGCACGACATTCTACAAATCCCTCTATTTCCCAGTGGCGCGGACTTCAAAGGGATTTCCGAGACAGCAAATCTGATTTGCCCCCCCCCCCCCCTTGATTGTGACATTTCCGGAAAAGTTAGTCTTTCTGTTCCGGAGGTCCTGGTCAATAAGCAGACATGCACCGGTTTCCGTGGCAGACCCAAGACCACTTCGTTACTGTCAGATAGGCCTAGTTGATACGAGTTTTGGACGGACTGTGATTCAGCGGAAGTTCCGTTTTGGAAAGCTGTCTGCTCGTCTTTCTTGTTTATTTTTTGCTGCAAAACAGATGCGTAGCTTTAAAGGACCCGTCGTACTTATCATGCCAATGCAACTTATTTTCGTAACTCCATTCATTAGTTCTTAAATCCGAAAACCTGTTTTCCATATGTTACATTCTGAACTCGCTAACGACACCTCACTAATCTTTGCACTCGTCACGATTCACTGTTTTCCATGCACATTATGCTCCCGACGAGTGTTCGCGTATCATGCAACTGATGCGTAAAACCGGTAATCTGAATTTTGCCTAGTTTTTGTTATAAAGTCAATGGGTCTGGGAAAAGGCTTAAAACAGTCAGAGCCATGGATACTTTTCTTTCAAAGCAGAGCTTAGTTTTACCGTTTTCAAGCACTTTTGGATACTGGAATATAAACGGTAAGTAGTGCGAGGTGTTCTTAGCCGAATAGGGCTGAAATACGAAAATCTGTTCTAGAATCGATTATTCACATACACAGGCTCGTAAAACCGATGAAAATACGTTAGTGAATTGCCCTGCTATTCGCGAATAATGGTTATGGATTTGTGTGAAAGATCTTTCAAACTTGTGGTAGCTCTGTGTAATTTCAAATATTTAGGATCAATAGCAGCACCAAATTGCCTGCTCTCATCAACAGGAGCTGGAAGCTCATATGGCACTTGCGACTTTGCACGGCTCGTCAGAGGATGAAAGTAGGAATTTGCCAATTGGTGTGTTTGTTCTGATAGTTTGTAGGCAAAACCATTGAGATAAGAATGATCATCGGCCTTGGAAACCATGAGAATGTGTTGTTTGGTATAAAGTATTTTATGTTTGCTCTTGGCTGTGATGATACGCACTTTAAGGCGCTCGAAATTCATCCACAAGCTAAACCCTTGAGGCAAAGATGGCGATGGGCTCATCGGGATCATGAAAATGTACATTTTGCTCAATGTATTTTTTTTTACTTCAAGGAATTCACTTTTAAGGAAAACCCTTGATAGAAAAATGACCCTGCACCCTTGGGGATCGTGAATATATATCGTTTGATCAAAAGTTTGTTTTTCACTTTTGGTTAAGATGCAGACTTTAAGGGTGCTAGATATTAATTTCTAAACAAAATACTTGAGGCAAAAATGACCATGTGCTCGCTCGTGTGGACCATGAGAGTGTATATTTTGCTTAAAAGTATTTGTTTTACTTTGTGGTTGAGATGAGCACTTTAAGGTATGATTGGATCTGGGAAAAACCAGTAGTGTCGAGCCTCTAGTGTTTCAGCCAAGTTTCATCGTTCTAGCACATCTGGAAAACTGGTGATCACCGAAATTGCAGACCCCCCCCCCTCCAACTCTCCCCACAGTGCCCGAATTCGTTCCGGTTCTGTCACTGATGTACCTAGGACATGTGCTTGTTCTTCCCAGCAAGTTTCATCCCGATCGCTCTACTCTAAGCGTGTCACAAGATTTCCGGTTCTGCCCTCCGACCCCTCCCACATTCATCGGGTCCGGTTCGGACTTGAAATGGGACACCTGAGACTCGAGGTCTCTCCAAAAATCAAATTTATTAAGATCTAATCATCCGTTCGAAAGCTATATGTACCTCAAGGTTCAGGATTCACCCTCCCTCAATCCCCCCACGATGTTCGGTCGGGAAATTGACTATTTAAGCTAACCTAACCTAACTATTTCCAATTCAATCTGTCGCGTCCCTGATATGCCTGCCAAGTTTCGTTGTCCTAGCCCACCTGGCAGTAATTGAACTCCGGATCACTGGAATTCCGGAAACCCCTTCCAACTCCCCCCACAGTGCGTGAATCTGTCCTGTTCTGTCAGTGGTGTACCTAGGGCTTGTGCTTGATCTTCCCACCAAGGTTCATCCCGAATGCTCCAAATTAAGCGTGACACAAGATTTCCGGTTCCCCTGACATGAATGAATGAATGTATTCCCAAAAAAAAGCACCATGGGCCATGGTGGGACAAAATATAAAAATAAACAAGCACTCCAACTGCAATGTACCCATCCAAATATTCAACACTCAACTCATACTTCTAATACCTAAATAACTATTAAACAAACTAACACCTATCCTACCACAACATCAACCTACCACAACATCAACCAGACACGAAGTCTTTCAAGATACCAAGTTTCATTAAGACCCGATCTTCCGTTTGAAAGTTATGCATGCCACTAAATTCCGGATTCTGCCTCCTCACTCTAATATGCCTGCCAAGTTTCATCATCTGGAAGTACCCGAAAAACTCGGAAACAGCGGACTGACTAACCGACGGAACGACCGACCGACAGATCCACGGAAAAGTGATCGATAAATGGCACTTGGCCGGTAGGCAAGCACCATACAGAACTTGTAACGCTGCTAGTATAGAAGCGTGTTGGACTGTTCGCGAATCGCGATCTCAGTAGGGAAAACCTTGTCGTCGATGACATTATCATGTCGGCACGCTGCAAATATTATCAACGTTGTTATCACTTTTATCACCATTGTGCATAGGTTAGAATGAAAGCATTTTCTTACGAAAATCTTTTCAAAATTGTTTGTTCATCAGAGATGATTGTTTCTGATTTTTTCGCTTTCCGCACTAGCGCCAAGATGTTACGTCCCTTTTGAGTTCAGACAGATAACTTCCCGCACGACCGGCCTTATGTCAACATCATTTTACGGTCCGATCCGATTTCCGCGGGCTTCCATTGCCGGGAGAATACCGATGGGAAGGCCAAGGCTGGGGAAGTGTGCCTCTGCAAACAAATAACGAATTATAGGCTTTGAGAAGTTGGTTGGTTGGCCCAAAGGGATCGACTCCTTGATGATTGAACCTATTCAAAGCTGGACATTGGCTGAATGCTTCATTGGTGATAGGGATAAGGGACCGCGGCCAAGTCTTCCTAATTCGTCGCTTGTGATTCGGTAGGGCATGTCACCGAAAATATGTATTTGTACCCGCTGCGGGCAGAAATATCTTAGGGTGGTAGTTTATAGTATATGAATTTGTTTACGATGTATAACTTTTTTGTGTTTGTAAATATACTCAACTGAATTGGACTGCATTTGTATCTTAGCTATTTGCAATATTTTTAACAAGCCATTTTTTAGTAGGCTATTCGGATAGCGACCTTTAAAAGTATCTTTTCCAGGATCCCCTGCACCGGAAGTCATGTGGTATCGAGACGGTGAACCGGTGCATCCTTCACCATCTGTTGGTGTTGTAAACGACGGCACCGAGTTACGTTTGGCGTTTGTGCGACAAGAAGATATTGGAGACTATGACTGCGTCGCGCGAAATAGTAAAGGAAGAGTGACTCACACTACCAAAATTGTGATTGCAGGTAAGGATTTTGGTTGTAGCCCACTTAAGCGTACCCAATTTCGTGCCGTCTTTGTCCCTTACCAACTCGAGTGCCATATGGAATCGTCCTCTATACGCCAACCTGTCAGTTCGTCCACCTGTAAGTGCTAAAAAAAATCCGACAGTTCGTTCACCTGTCAGTTGGCCCTTCTTGTCAGTTCGCCAACCCGTCAATCGAAAAAGGAAGGAAAGGGGAGAGTGATTCAGACTAGCAAAATAGTTATTCTAGGTAGCCCTAAGACCTTTTGGCCCTTTTGGATTTTATGCCACCATTTGTCCCTTACCCATTACCCAGTGCTGATAGTCCCAGATTCCCACAGTTTGTCCACCCGTCAGTTGAGATACAAAGGAAAGGGAAGAGTGGCGCTCACGAGCAACATTGTTCGTACAAGTCAAGACTTTAGGTGTAGCCCACTGAAGACTAGCCTACCTACTCTCGCGTCGTGGTTTGCTCGCGTCATTTCGCCACACCCCTTCGCGCTACCGATTTAACTCTATATTTGTTCGCCCCTCGCTCCCACCTGTCAGTGACAGGTGTCAGGCTTCAGTGCTTGTAATACTATAACTTGTAAAAAAAAAAAAAAAAATCAGAGGTCGGCTTCAGTTACCAAGGAAGATTGACGATAGGCTACGATTCTTTGTGCAAGTTTCAGTCGTTAAAGTTATACTCTGAATTATGTTGGTTTTGCTAAGGGATTTTTGATTATTTCATTTTGTGCTATAGTAGTTACGTTCAGATTATGCAATGCTGGCTCGACAAGTTTAAATCCCCGACGCGGAGAATTTGAATTTCAACCAAAGCTTGCCTTCTCAGGAAATGTTCACTTCTCGTTTGTAAGGTCACTTCCGAAGAAATTCCACTGTTGCTTGTAACCCTAAAATATTTATTTTTCAGCAATCATGCACAGTTACAGTGCGTAAATATTTCAAGCATAGATGCACCACATATCCGAATTAAAAAGTCAATTCTATGAAAATCGGTTATATAAACAGCGAAGCAACGAAGTAACGCATTTTCATCGGGTCTTCAAGCTACTTAGGTGAATAAGTGGTGGGCTCTTTGCCTGATTCAGTTAAAGTTTTGTTCGGAACATGGGTCGCAGAAATGCCTTCCGTCCAGTTCGCCTGGGGGAATTTCGGATTGAAACTACGCAGTCGAAGGTGGTGAATAACCTCTTATGGAAACAAAAAACAAGACCAAAGGTTACGATGGAATCCCAAAAATCTAACATTTGATTCAAACAATTGGGTCGTGTCTTCGCCATTCAGTCTTCGTCATATTCCTTGAATATTTTTACTGTTAAAATAAAGTTCAGAAAGGATTCAACATGTCTCCTTGCCCCGATACCGAAACTCTAATCGATTTCAGAAACAACTTTGAGCTTCAACCAAATTCCCAGTTTCAGCCGAATTTGTGATGAAACATTTGTCCAGCAAGAAAACTAAGTTCACATATGGATTCAGGGCACCTCCTTACCTCCTCAGTGAATATCTTATTAGCTTATAAAACATACATGTTTTTACCCTCCTGTACCTCTAAAGGACCCATCTACGAACTTGACCTGTACTTTTTCAGTGAATCCTCATTGAACAACATCCTAGCTTGAACAACATATTTCCTCGTTTGAACATTATATATCAACCCCTTCGACCTTCGATTACACTAGATCTCTCCGACGTCACACAGAATAAACAAATGAATCCACGCGCAGAGCTATATTGTTTGAGAATAAAGGGGTAGGGACTGCTACAGCCGAAAACTGGTCGACAAATTTTGAGAGCACCCAAAGCCCATCTACGAACTCGACCTTACTGTTGACACAAAGAATTCTCATACCAAGTTTCGTCAAAATATCTCATTCCCTGCGAGAGTTATGGTGCGCACAGACGGACAGACGGACAAATTTTCGATGTCATACGTATCCCTGCACTTGCGTTTTGGGATCCCAACAATCTGTTCCCCCAAATTCGACCTTGCATGACTCGAAGACGTTGTAAGACCGTTGCGATAGAAAAGGTTAAAGTGTCATGAAAAAGTAAGCCTCATTCTGAGTTTTACAACTTGCAAAAACCTTGAAGTTGATTAAAAAATGTACGAAAGGGCAGGAATAAAGAGCAATTTATTCATCTAACCTGGCGTGTAATAGAGACATTGCACGAACACTTTCTCGCCTTGAATTGACTAGAAAGCTGTAGTCTGGGGCCCAAGTATCAAAATGTGAAAAGTAGCTTTCCCGTCGGGGGCAGCTGATCCGACGATGGATTCTAGGTAAATCGACCACGCTGATTTCGAATCTGGGCGGGATACTGGGATCAGACATGTGCTAAAGATGTTACGCACCAACACTCAAATTCGGATGTCTTGGCGTTCCATTTCATTTTTCGAAAGCGGATCGAAAACTATTATCAGCTAACCAGCTACGGTGATTCCAACTCTGACTAATAACTATCCTTCAGAAACAATGGAAAAGTTTATTTAGGTATGTTTATTTACGGTGAAAGAGTACATTTATTAAAACCATATTTGCAAAAGTTGGTCCTGCCAACTTTCATATTTAATCAAAAATGAGTTAGGCTTCGAAATCCTCTTCTTCCTCGTCTATTACAATGACATTGACACATTTCCCCCCGGATGCGCATAGTAAATCACGAGATCTCTTGGTTACAGCACATGAGCATTTTTGCTGCAAGATTTCTTGCAGGCACAAAAAACACCGACCACACTGTCTGGAAAAATATGGCCCATCAGTTGCTACTGCTTTTGCTCCCCCACGTATCTCATCGGCCCATCCATAGTCCAGTGGATTCAAAGAGACAGGTATGGGGTCGTGAGCTTGCGTCTACACGGAAAATTACAAAAATGCACGCAGCCAGTGCAAAAAAAAAATGATCTGTCGGTGGGTGACAGCCACATGGGCTCCTTTTGCGTGGCAAAAGATGTATACGGAGATCATTTTTAGGCGATTCTTCAGCCGTTTCATAGTATGGCTGTCACTCTGCTTTAAAAGGACAGAAAAGTTTTCTCTGATTTGTGATGTTTTGTACACACTACCATCATTTACACTTTGGTTCAATTTCCATCACAAGTTCCTCAAGCATTTATCGAGATACCTGGCCTTCTCTGCAACAATATCACGAGCCCTGCATCCAGAAGCAAGAAGAATATCTCGCTCAGTTAGTGCACAAGCATGTTCAATTACTATGTTAACGCTCCTTGACGCTTCAGAAACTCTGCGAAGTTGAGACTCTGGCCTCTCTTTACATTCTTTTTTCAGGTAAAAGAGGAAAGTGTCAGTATATGAAAAGTCAACACTTTGAGACCTTAACTGTAGGACCATGGACTAGGAGTTGATGTCGATGTCCAAGTTGCACAGTGTCAGAAGTCCCATCAGCTAACAAGACTGAGGAGTTAGAAGTGGAAAAAAACTTTTTCCTACAAGTTTCATGCTACACACAATCACAAAAATCAGGTTTTGACATTGCAGTCATGAGCTTTTTTGCAGCAAATCACTTAGCTTGTCCAACACTTTAGCCTGTGACCAAGGAGCGATGTCAGTTGTTTGGCACAAATACACATAGAAAAGTCAATCAGTTTTCTCTTTTATGGGCTGTTGGCAAACAGCATCCATTTTTGGCAAACCGTAACCATCTACAATCTCTTCTTCCACTGATTAAAGATTGAGAAACCCCTTGGTAAACTTTTCATGATATTTGGCCTTCTCACTGCATGCCACCAAAGATTTAGGTGCTGGCAATAGCAGCACCTGCCATTGTAGTCATCAGAGGCCTGTAGTGCCTGTCTCTTACTGTCTTCAGTGTATCACTGAGCTTGTCCAGGACTCAAGCCTCTGATAAAGGAAGAATATCCGTGTTTGGCACAAAATAAGAAGTCAGATTTCTCCTCTTTGTTTAGGCTATTTGCAATCCGGACCTGCTTCTTGGTCAGTTGATCCATTCAATTTCCTGTAAAGAATAAAATATGTTACAACACCATAGGTACTTAGATATTATAGTATTAACAAACCTTGCAATTACAGAGGAATTTACAGTTGTTAAAACAAATATAATACAATAAAATTTGTTGATTTTTAGCTTGGCTAACTAGTGGCAAACAAAGACCATAAAATATCTCATAAGAAAAAGAAAATAAACAATACAAACACATATTAGGGACTCAACATGGTTAGCCTTTTATAATAATCGAGATTTTTGCAAGTAAACTTTATTCTGACTACCATAGTTGTGCGTAGCAGCTTCAGGGTTCTGTATTTTTCCCTGTACCCTACTAGTGATCAAACCACAGGATATGAAAATATTTCTGCGGACTAGTTGGAGACTCACAGCATCTAGGTTATTCACTAAGCTACTGATTTACTGTAACCCGACTTTGCTACTGAGCTTCTCAGCCTTTTTAGCTGTTCAAATTAGTTAAGTTATCATAAAAAAAAATGGAAATAGCCATGTGGCATGGCCGACAAGCGTCAGACATCCGTACAGTATGTACAGTGAACAGGGGCGTCACAACTGTGGGGGGGGGGGCGACCCTTCCAAGTGTAAATATTCCTTCAGCCCAAGCTGACTGCGAATCATATTTGATGGTGCAAAATGGATACGTCAGCTGAATTTTCTTGGAGCTATACTTCGGCCGTTCTTGGCAAGGGCCTCTTCAGGCTCAAAACCGCTCAAGTTGGAAAAACGAACCCTTCCCTCAAGTTCATTTTCCAACTTGAGCGGTTTTGAGCCTGAAGAGGACCCTTGCCAAGAAGGGCTGAAATATAGCTCCAATAAAATTCAGCTGACGTATCTGTTTTGCACGATCAAATATCCTCCAAATGTGTCCAGCCAGTCTGTAAAAAATAACTGAGTTGGCGTGAAGCACTGCAATTTTCCGTCAAAACAGTTTTTTTTTCATGAAAACAGTTATTTTTCCTGAAAATCAGTTGATTTTTTGTCAAAACAGTCATTTTTTTAAATCAGTCAATTATTTTTCAAAGCTCTCAATTTTGTTCTTGAAAACAGTTCTTCTTTCTGCAACAACAGTCAGTAAATACCTTGCCCCCCCCCCCCCCCGACAAACATTTCAGCTAGTAACGCCTCTGACAGTGACAGTAACTTAGCATAGCCTCCGGCCTCTAAAAATGAGGCTTTTATAATGGACTGACTAACAGTTCTGTAACATTCACAAAAAAAACAATACATACCATGAATAATCTTAAACTCTCGACAGTCCAACTTATTTGCTGTTTAATCTGGGCCTATAAGCAAGTGGAGCTTTCTACTACCTAAAAGGCCTTAACCCACACTCAAGAACAACCACATTGCAGCTCTGCTTGAATGATTTTTACCTGTTTATTCTTCTTAATATCCTCCAATTCTCAGGTGAAATATCTTGGAATTCTTGGTTTGTAAACACTATTGCCACTTTTTCTTGTCTGGAACATGTGACTTTTGGCCGCAAAAGATTTTTTGCTTACTTTTTATATTTACTTGCAAGGAACCGGTCGTAGAATTTTGGCTTGCTCTGTCGAAGAAGTGAAAACTGTCATTAACCGCAGATTTCTGCGACAGGGGGCAACGCTGCTTCAGAAATGTTTGAATGTTTGTTTACATCTGCTTGCTTTTGATTGGTCGAAAGTTGGACCGCGGATGTAACAGCACAAACCGCAACCGCAGAATAGTTAGAGTGTAAGAGGTTAGAAAAGCATGTCCGATATACCAAAAAGCTGTATCCCGGTAACTTTCGTGAGTAACAGAACGTACGGGAGGTCCTGTGATCTCTAGAGGTGTTGCCCCAGTAAGACCCTCCACTTTTAGAAGGAGAAGACTTTCGGTTCAGTGGACCCCAGACTACTGGTAAAAAAAAGGCGAGCAAGGGAAATTGATGATTGGCCAGCATGGTGCATTGTGTCATTTTGGGCGGAACTATATGGATTGTCCAATACACTCAAATAAACTGCGTGAAGGAATATTCCTAGGTTACCATAGGCAACGTGGGCCCTCGATGTGGCTAGGCTTTATTTTGTTAAGCACAACTCTTACTAGAAATGATCTTTTCCCTATGAAATGAATCAGAAAAAGTCTTTAAAATACCATTACTTTCCACCTCAAACTAGCGAGCCTTCCTGCTCTCTGATGCGGCGGATGGGCGTAAAACATTTGAAAACTGAATGTGCCTTGGTTAGATAGCAACATAAATGAACTGAACTCAGACTGAAAGCTGGAGGTGTATAATGGCTAGAAACTTCATTTAGTTATAGCTGGATCTTATTTCTAGCTACAGTCGGAAGAGGGCCTTTGCCAAGAAAGGCCAAAACATCGCTGAGATAAGTCTAATCAGACTCGCCCGTGTAGCCTAATCAAACATCTTCTTTAGGCTGGGATCCGGCTAAGAAACCTCCCGACCCCCCCCCACCCACCCACCCACCCACAGAGACTCTTAATAAAATGCAATATGTTAATATGAAAAGTATTTATATTTATAAAAGTATTTATATACATCTAATCAACTTTAAATAAAACTTTGACTTAAAAAGGGAGGAAATAAGTCGGTGTTGTCCTAGGGCAGATTTTTTACCAAGTTAAATAAAAATTCCGGTTACAACCGGATGCCTGACTAATTATATGTCCGGGTAAAAAAGCGTTTCTTCTTACCCCTAAATCTGTCATCTAATCAACTTCAGATAGAACTTTTGCTTTTAACAAATTTTCCGGTTTGGCCGGATTCCGGGCGTTGTCCGGCTATAAAATGGTTTTCACCATCGTGTTCAGCATGTCTTCTTACCTTAAATCGAACATTTAATCAACTTGAAATGAAACTTTTACTTCTAACCAACCTTCCGGTTTTTGCCTGATTACGGACGAACTACTTGTCCGGCGAGAAAAGGGTTTTCGCCTTCGTGTTCAGCATGTCTTCTTACCCCTAAATCAAACATCTAATCAACTTCAAATAAGACTTTTACTTTTAACAAACTTTCGGTTTACGGGGCGAACTAATTGTCCGATGACAAAATGGTTTTCACAATCGTGTTCAGCATGTCTCCTTACGCGATAATCGACTATCACATTATCTGTTCAAAAATATTTCATTTTCCCCTTTATTTACCCCTACCCCTAAATGTAGGGCTACAGAGCCCATGTACGAACTCGACCTTACTCTTGACCAAAGAATCCTCACACCAAGTTTCATCAAACTATCTCATTCCCTTTGAAAGTTATAACACGTATTACGGATAGACGGACAACCTTTGAGATGTCATAGGTATCCCGCCACTTGCGTTTTGGGATCCGAAAAAGTAAACAGATTTTTTTTTGGCGGTTTTTCGGCTCTTCCTGGCAATGCTTGTTATGCTTTCCATTTCATGCATAATGTCTGTCGAGACAACAGATTATTTCGCAAGTGTTGCCTTTTGAGTGTTGTCTTTTCAAACCGCGCTACCTTGTGTTATCTGTTATGAAACTTCTGACAGTCTAGAGGCGAGCCTCCAGCGAGCCGCTGTTATGTGTTTACATTTAACTCGCGTGTGTAGGCCATTTCGCGCGTCATCGAGTTAGCTGGACGAAGTCCGAACGCTAGGTATCGAGCAGCTCGACTCTACGGCACGATTTTGCTGTCTGTCCTACTCTTGCAGTCTTTGAGCTTAAACCGGGCTTGGTAAATTTTCTTTTTGTTAGCTGTTATTTTTTCTTCCTCCTCTAAGTGATATAAGTATTACACCTACTATTCCAACTTTACTTTAGGATTTTTACTCCTTAAACAAATAAATAAAATATAAGTTCATAGCGGTTAGTGCGTTCAGCACTGCCCCAATCATCGAAGCGGAAAGTGGGCACAGTAAAATCGCTAGGCTAATGCGGCGGTACCAACTGCTGCATTTGTGGCCGTAAACTTCCGTGACCGATTAAGTAATCTATGCAGCAAAGCTCTGACAGAATTCACAGCTTTAGAGGTATAGCATGACGTCTACCGTTCCCTTTTTGCCGATATCCCTCACACGTCTGTAAAAATGGTGGCCATAGATCTTGGCTTGTCCCTCAGGGACCGTCACGTAAAATATAAGACTGAAAGCCCTTTGTAATTCTGCCTTAGCTTTATACTCAGGGGTTACTGAGTCCTGTAGGCCTACCTGATCGTATGATATCTGGAAATCAGATGTCCACCAGAGATTGTGATTTAGGTCTCTTTTTGCCCGAATTGTGAATTGATTCATGCAGATTTATTACATCTTATATTCTGTGCGAATGTGATGAGTTTGGCTAAAGGAGGAGTTCTTTGGGTGGCAAATCTGAGGAGAGGATGGGTGAATCTTACGCGATAGTAAAAATTTTAGCTGAGTTTCAGGTAGCAGTGAAGCCGAGAGTGAAGCATCGAGACAAGTTAATAGGTGTATTCTCGCCGTTCCTCGAGCAGTCCTAGGGGAATAAAAGGGAACGGCGAGAATAGGGGGAGTCACTCTACACGGGCTCCGCGTACGGAAAAAAACGAGAACTCGGGAATGCTTCGAAAATGGTTTTTGTTCGAACAAAAAATATGCAGTTGACGAAATTAGTCTGGATCCACTTTATTTTTGGTTTTGTTTATCCTGATTGTTTTTAATTAGTTTTACATCGCACCAAAACCAGCAAAGTTCATTCCCCTCTGAATCTAAAAGGGAGTCCTTTTTGATGATGGTGATGATAATCGGAGCATTCCCCGTCCGTGGGAACTCGCGAGAATACGGGGCGTGAGTGCCCGGGATAAACGAAAGCGCGGGGTCTCCTCAGGTGGAGTCCTCGGGGAACGGCGAGGATACGCCTTATTTAAATAATATGCAAATATATATGGTTCTGCAATGTGAATAATTTGTTGAGGCTGTGGCCATAAATATCATATCCTATATATCGCGATATCTATGAATATGAAGAAACTAGTAAGGCTCCTGAAGGCAGCTTTTGCTCACAGAGAAAATTTCCTTTTGACAGTTTTCTTTTACTTGATCTTCCTTATTTTCGTTTGCATTTTATTTTTTGTTGCCATCTTTTCCGACCTCAAGCTTTTTATGAGATTAAATTTGTATTACATAAATTCACACTTCGGAGCGAATAAGGTCCATGATGGATCTATTATGCTTCTCTGGTTGCTTTTCTGGTTGGGTGGTCTCAACCTTTTATAATTGTTATTGTCTTAAGGGGCGTCACGACTAGGGGTGGGTGGGTGTAAAAACTGTCTATTTTTTTCTTCGAAACAGCCCATTTTTTTAAAACAGTATGTATCTCGTAAATAGTAGTTTTTTTTAAGATCAGCCAATTTTTCGTCAACACAGTCGTTTTTTCTCAATAATAGTCGTTTTTGTCTGCAAAAAAAAAATCGGTAAAAATGACCAGCCAGTCGGTAAATACCTTGCCATTTTCTCTAGTAACGCCTCTGATTTTCATGTTGTATCATATTAGCCTGGTAGAACATGACGAGCCTGTGGAATGGCTAGTCCAGCAAGTTCGTGAAACGGCTAGTTCAGAAAGTTCGCAAGATGGCTCATGCAGAAAGTTCGTGAGATGGCTCGTTCAGAAAGCTCGTGGAATGGCTAGTTCAGAAACTGGCCATTTGTGCCTTTTCACTTGTCGTGTTTATAGGTATCTTGACATAGTTCGTTATTTATCTTTTCTTTCTATTTTTCTTTGCTTTTTCCTTCGTTTTTCTTTCATTTACTACGTTCTTGTTCTGTCTGAATGTAAAGGGTTCTAAAGAATATACATAAATACCTATTACCAGATGACCGAGGTCATGACTTTCGACAAAATTGTCCACGTAGTGGAGCTCGGGCTGACCGTCGAGCATGTAGAATGTTTGAGAGAATAGCTGGTAATTCTTTCAGATTTGTTGTGCTTAAATATGTAAAACTGTACAAGATAATCTTGCAGCTAAAACGTAAATGTAAACTGAAGAAGACAAATGTTTCAAGATCAGCAGTTATTGTAGAAGCCGTGGCTGCGTTATCCTTTATTTGCCCTTTCAGTTCCCCCAGCAATCTCAGGAGCTGGTAACGTCAAACTTATGTGAGGTAAGTTCGATCCATCTTTAGTTGGACCGACGACTCGATTCTACAGAAATATGATTTTAGTCCCATTCTTGCGCTGAAAGAACGTCTTCTGTTCCTTTTCTTGTTCTACTTTCCCACATAAAAAAACACTTTTGGTTTGACCTTTTCCTAAATAGAATCTCAAAAGGACGAATTCCTCTTGTTTTCTTTGTTTTTGTAATTTTTTAGCTTATAATTTTTGTCCTAGTTCTATGTCCAATTTTTGCTGTTTGCACCGAAGCATATAATGACATCGCCATATAACGGCATTCCATGAACAAGTTAATATACTACCTTAATTCTTTTCAGTAAATCAATACGGCTGTATGAATTGTATTTCTACCCAAACATACTACTTTTTACTAACTATACTATTACTAACAATCAACTATACACATGAACAAAAACTTATTTTGGACAGATTTATGCTGACGGATTTCCTTCTCAGGCAATGGAGGGGGGGGGGGGCTGCCCCGTACTTTGGTGATAAATACTCCTTCAGCCCAAGCTGACTTATCCGTTTTGCATCGCCAAATATGGGGCTACCCCCCTTAGTTACGCCCCTGCCTATTTTCAAAGGGAAGGCTATCCTGGTCTGTCACTTTCAGATACACTTAGGAGAAACTGAAAAGGTTGTTGTTATCTTTTAGGTTTCTTTCGGATTTTTTTTTACGACGAGGAAACGAACCGGAAAAGTTTCTTTAAGGGCCCCCTCCCCTGTTATGTCGAAAAGGGGAGGGATAAGCTCCCAAAGATGCAAGATTTGCGAGATTTTCTTTTATCTTTTTATAGATCTTCAGATGCGGGGCTTTAGGGAGTAAGATGAGAAACGGGGAAGTAACTCAGGAGTTGGAGGACCAATCAACATTATTCGTAAATAACAAAAAACGAATGAGCCCTTTAGCGCAACTCGTTTTTCATAAATTATTCAGTGAATTGATTATGTACTGATCTTGGCGTACACAGATTTTTTCTTGAAAATATGACGAATTTCCCCCTCCCCCCCCCCCCCGCCCAATAAAAAAAAAATTCGCCGAATATTTTCTTTTTGTTCATACACTATCTGATTTTTCTGTGTTTAACTTCTATCTGATTTTTCTACATTTCTATCTTTTTGCCATACTATATTTATATTCTTCTATCCGATCTTTCTGTTCCCCAGTTCCGAGCTTTTGAATCGCGCCAACCGATGATCTCACGGCGAGTTTTGGATTGAGCGAGCGGCTTGAAATTAGGTGATTTAAAGTAGATGTATGCTTATTTGAATCTTTGTTACCTTAGAACATTATCATTTTCATGCACTTGCTGTGCTAAAGGTTAACTACCAATTAGACAATGTTGCTAATTTGAGCACTGAATTTGGATTTTGGATCTTCATTCTTAAATATTCCTTCAGCACATGCTGACTGCGAATCAAGGGATAGGTCAGCTACATTTTAATAGAGCTGTATTTTGGCCCTTCTTGGCAAGGGTCCTCTTTAGGCCCAAGCCGCTCAAGCTGGAAAATTAACCTTTGCAAAGACAACTAAAGATTCTAGCTCAAGGATCTGATTTTGTGAATTTCTTCGTGGAAAAGCTGGTGCTTCAGTTTCATTTTGTATACGGCTGGCAGCTGCTGTCTTTTACTGCTCGATTGGGTCGTTGAGAGGGTAGAGGTTTTCCCTCATTTTTATGGCACTTACCCTTCGGCCAAGTGCCATATAGCGATCGCAATTTCTATCCGTCCGTCGGTCTGTCCACGTTTTCTAGTTCGGGCACTTCCACATAAGCTAGAACAATGAAACTTGGCAGGTATATCAGGGAACCCAAAAGAATAAATTGGAAATAATCAGTTCCCTGATCCGATTATCTTAGGGGGAGTGGAGGGAGGGGGAATCCGGAATCTTAAGGTATTTTTAACTTTTGACCGGGTGATCGGATCTTAACGAAACTTTATATTTTATTTGATACGACACATCTCAAATCCGGACCGGATCCGGTGACTTTGGGGGACCTAGAGAGGGGAGCCGGAAATCTTGGGGAACGCTTAGAGTGGAGGGATCTGGATGAAACTTTGTGGGAAGAACAGCATAAGTCCTAAATACATCGTTGACTTAACTGAACCAGATTTGGGCACTGTGGGGGAGTTGGGGGGGGGGGGGCTCGGGAATCTGGTGATCCAGCGAGTTTGGTACTTCCTGGTGTGCTAGGACGATGAAACTTGGGAGGAGTATCAGGGACCCAAACAAGCTGACTTGAGAATAGTCGTTTCCCCGATCCAGCCATGACGGGGGGAGTCGAGGGATGGGGAGCCAGGATTTAGTGGTATGCATAACTTTTGAACAGGTTGTCGGAGTTGAATGAAACTTGGCAAGTGGAAAGAGCTATCGTCTCAGATGTTCCAGGTCCAGTCCTGATCGGATCCGATACCTGTGGGGGATTGGAGTGGGGCACTGGAAATCTCGTGAAACGCTTAAGAGTCGAGGGATTAGGATGGAACTTGGTTGGAAGAAAAAGCATTAGCCCTAGATACGGTAACTGACAAAACAAGATCGAATCGGGGCTGTATGGGGGAGTTGGAGGCTGTTTCCCGGAATTCCGGTGATCGCCAGTTAGGATAGTTCCAGATCTTCTAAGGACCGATGAAACTTTGCAGGCGTATTAGTGACTTAAGGACCAGACATAATGCCCTAGGACTACTCGTTTTTCTGGATCTGACCATCTTTGGGGAGTTGAGGCAAGGGGACTCCGGAAATCAGTGGCTTCCGTAAGCTGCGAACAGGTGGTCCGATTCGAGTGAAACTTTATGGGTGATAAGAACTGATCACAAGACAAGCAAAACATGATTCCGAACCACCTGCGGCCACGGTTGGGAGAGTTGGAGGAGGGGGGGGGGGGGGGTTTAACATCCACAAAAGCCAACCGGATGGACAGAAATGGGTGCAAGTTGGGCAGTACCCAGCTTATGCGGCCTTTATTTTTTTTTGCGTCTGGATCGATTCCAGCCAGGGTATACCGGAGGGGGTTGAAGCGGGAATCCGAAATTTGCAGATAGGCTATGTTTCGATTCCAGTCAAACTTAGTGAACGGGAATAGGACATGTCAGATATGCGACTTTTATGTGTCTGAGTCGATTCAGCCACAGCAAGGGGAGTCCAGGAAATGATGTGGCACACATAGGGGTCAAACAAGTGTAGCGGTTCGAATGAAATTGGATTGTTCAGAGATCACATACCCTACATGACATATTTTAGGGTTCGAACTGGATCCGACCACGTTGGGGGAGGGGGGGGGGAGGAGTTACCGAAAGTTCCCAAAAACGCTCAGATTTGAATGAAACTCAGTAGGCGGTAAGAGAACAGGCTCCACGGTAGGGGGATTTGGAGGGGTACCGGAAATCGTGTGGCACGTCTACGGACCAAACGAGTGGATCTACATGGGTTGAAACTTGGAAGGTAGAATACTCATTTGCAGTAGATGATCTGAGGCGATGCCGGTAATGCTCAGACTTAAGTGATACTAGATATCCTATTTCTGGGTTGCATCTTTTTTTGGGATCCCAAAATGTAAGTGGAGGGATACCTATGACATCGCAAAAGCTGTCCGACTGTCCGTCCGTCTGTCAGCACGATAACTCTTGATTTCTCGAAGGGAATCAGATATTTTGATGAAAACTGGTGTGAGATTCTTTGGGTCAAGGGTTAGGTCAAGTTCGTAGACAGCCCTATATTTAGGGGTGGGGGTTCAAATTAAGCGGCAAACAAAATAAATATGAGAAGAAGACATGTTGAACACGGTGATGAAAACCATTTTCTCGCCGGACAAGTAGTTCGCCCGGAATCCGGCAAAAACCGGAAAGTTTGTTAAAATTAAAAGTGATTTTTGAAGTTAAGTAAATGTTCTATTATGGGGTAAGAAGACATACTGGCCACGGTGATGGAAACCATTTTCTCGCCAGAAAACTAGTTCGCCTGGTATCCGGCCAAACCGGAAAATTTGTTAAAAGCGAACGCTGTATTTGAAGTTGATTAGATGACAGGTTTAGGGCTAAGAATAGACGCTGATTCTGTATATGACAATCTTTTTTCACCCGGACATATGATTTTTTTTATAATTTAAAGTGTTATTTGAAGTAGATTAGATCAGTGGTTCCCAACCTTTTCCGTAAGTGTACCCCCAATCAATGTTCGGAAAGATTCCGTACCCCTTTTTCATTCGATATTTATTATCATAAATGATAATGAATACATGTGTAGAAATATATAAAAAATCAATGAAGCAATCACCTGAGGCTGCTTTGTAACCAAAATTTTGTCGAATCTCGGCTCGACGTCATTAACGGCAATATTGTTTACAGTCAGCCTGTTTTTGTGTTTGGTTTTGATGTTCTCTTGTGTTTTCATCAAGCTCCATCGCAAACTTTTTCGTTAGCTTAATTTTCAACCTGAATGACATTATCCGTTTTGCTCCGTCAAATATGACAATATCACTTGCAATGTCTTCGATTCTTCTTGAAACAATATTGTTTGACACAGGAACAGATTTTACGGCAATAGGCTAGCTGTTTTGGAATCAAAACTAGCTTTCACTAGGGCTTGTAATCAGAGGCGTCACGCACGGATTGACAACATTCCTCCCCCCAAAGTGGTCGGCGAAACGGTTAAAAAGAAAAGAGTCTGCGCGAAGCGTCGCAATTTTTCGTATAAGTAGTTATTAAAGAAAAAAAAAAACAGTCGGTAAAAATTACCTGTCGGTCAGTAACAAGACCTAAGGTTTCCATGGAATCCCAAAAATCTAATATTTTGATCCAGACAAGTAGGTCTTGTCTTCGCTAGATCCAGTCTTCGCCACGCTAATCATCTGAGAAAATCAAGTTCAGATATAGCTCTATAAGCCATATTTATTTTGACAATAATTACCGAAACTTCCTGCTTTACTTCTGCCAAATTTCCAGTTTCGGCCGAATTCCGAGCGAACCACTAGTCCAGCAAAAAAAGAACAATTCAGAAACGAATTCAGCGTATCTGCTTATCCCTATAAAGAACTTCTAATAACTGCAAATAAAACTTTAATTTTAAAATTTCCGGTTTCAACCAGATTCCGGACGAATTATATGTCCAGGTGAAAATTATCTTTTCTTAGCTATAATCCTGTCATCTAATCAACTTCAAATAAAACTTTCGCCTTCAACAAATTTTTCCAGTTTGGCCGGATTCCGAGCGAACTATTTGTCCGACGAGAAAATGGTTTTCATAATCGTGTTCAGCATGTCTTCTTACCCCATAATCGAATATCTAATCAACTTCAAATAAAACTTTTATTTGTAACCAACTTTCCGGTTTTTGCCGGATTCCGGACGAACTACTTATCCGGCAAGAAAACAATTTTGAACGCCTTGTTCAGCATGTTTTCTTACCCCGTTGTCGACTATCACATTAGCTGTTTAAAATACTTTGTTAGCCCCTTAATTTGAACCCCCACCCCTAAATGTAGGACATAGAACGAACTTAACGTCTACGAACTTGACCTTACCCTTGACCCAAAGAATCCTCACACCAAGTGTCATCAAAATATCTCATTCCCATCGAGAGTTATCGTGCTTACAGACGGACAGACGTGCAGCTTTTGCGATGTCATAGGTATCCCTCCACTTACGTGTTGGGATCCGAGAGATACCTTGCCCCTTAAAATACATTTTGGCTGGTGATGCCTCTGCTGGTAATATTAAGCTTTCGGCAATCAAAAATGAGTGAGGCGAGATTCTGAAGCTACAGACTAAATCAGTTTTTGGTTCCTTCGCATACCCCTTGCAAGGAGCTCGCGTACCCCTTGCAAGGAGCTCGCGTACCCCTTGCAAGGAGCTCGCGTACCCCTTGGGGTACGCGTACCACCGGTTGGTAACCACTGGATTAGATTTTCTGTATGGATAAGGAGATACGCTGATTTGGTTTCTGAATGTTCTTTTTTTGCTGGACAAGTAGTTCGCAAGCAGTTAATTTTCTTACGAAGGCATTTAGGTCGCCTGGAATCCGGCTGAAACCGAAAATTTTTTTATAAGTTAAATTCTTATTTGAAGTTGATTAGATGTTCGATCTTGGGGTAAAGAGATACGATACGCTGAATTCATTTTTGAGCTTTATTTTGTCGCTGGAGGAGTAGTTCCGGAATTCCACCGAAATCGGAAAATTGGCAGAAGTAAGCAGGAAGTTTCGATCGGTTTTGTCAAAATAAATATGACTCATAGGGGTAAACACACATGCTGAATCCATATCTGAACTTGGTTTTCTCAGATGGTTAGCCATTTGGCCTTAATCTGGCGAAGGCAAACCCGATTGTTTGGATCAAATATTGAATTTTTGGGATCCCATCGAGATCTTTGGTCTTATTTATAGTGTGCTAAAGGGAGGAATGACATCTGATGTTTTTAGGTAGTGCCGTGATCGTAGAGCCACCTAGAAACCAAACTCGTATGGAAGGAGAAGAAGTGGAGCTCCCTTGCGAGGCAAGGGGACATCCAGGAAACTTTTCGACAAAGTGGACGCGAGACAGCCTACCAATCAACCAAATACCAGGTAAGCTGCCATCGCTGGTTCATCTAATTTGATACTGATAATAATTTCTAAATGCCAGATATTTAGCTGATTTTATAATTTTACTCATATATCAGCTAAACAGTTTTCTTTCTCTTTGGTTTCTTCGATGTTATGACAGCGCCCGACGATTTATTTCCAAATCGAGCCATGCACTTGACTCAGCCAACATGCCATTTGTCCACAAGCCATGATTCCTGTTGACTTTTGTAATGAATTTGTAAACTTAAATGAAAGTTCGACTAAACTAGCAGAATAACGCTATTCGTGTCTCTTGATCATTCAACTGCTATTTTTTTTTCTTTACAGGGTTTGATAGCCGGGCCAGTCAGCGCCGTGACGGGGCATTGGTGATAACACCCGTAGCGGCCGAGGACCAGGGTCTCTATTGCTGTGAAGTTTCCAATGGAATCGGAGAATCTCAGTCAGCTTCAGCATTTTTAGAAGTTGCATGTAAGTAATTCCTGATCTCGATAATGCTTTTGAAGTTGGTAATCTTCTCGAAAGTTGTTAGTTGTGCCCTATTCGCGCTTGTGTCCTACATGTCTGATGGAAATTTCAGCATAATTGGAGGATATTGAGAGTGTTCCCTATGATGACATTTGACAAGCGCCAATTTGTATAGTTTAACTGAATAAACTGGGATTGTATTAAGGGATTTTTAATTTTTCACGATTTGGTCTAGAATGACGTTCAGAATGTCTATGGTCGTCTTCACAACGCAAATGTCTACCATGACGCAGAACAATTAATCTCAATACATACGCGAAGTTTCAGTGGCCGGTCAGCTTACGGAAGGTAGCTAACTGCGTGAACACTTATTTTTTGTAAATCGCTCTCGTCGAGCATACAGGACAGATACAAGCGCATAGAACATACAAATCAGACAAGGAATCCACTATTTGAAAGCGGATTATTCGTGAATAGTTGGGCAACAACGCCACACATTTTCGCCGGGTTTTCAAGCTTGTCTAGGTGAATAAGGGATGGCTAACTAGAGTTTCGTATTTAAGACCTTAATCTTTAAGAACCCCTTGTTTCTCGAAGAGATTCAATGACGCCCCTCCAAACACAAAGAACACATAAACCAATACTATTTCGTCCCATGCCGCGACTATGGATACTCCGATAAAACTGAGCTGAGCTAGAGGTATTTGCTGAGCTTTAAATTTGTGCCTGTCTACTACCCTATTCGCCGCTGCGCATATCAGAGGGAAAAGTGCAGCAGGCGTCAGCAATCTCCAGTGCGTCACACGTGACGTCTCAATGGTAGACAACCAATCGGCTTTTACTCTCGAAGTTTGTTCTCCTGGGCTTTATTGCGAAATAACTTTTTGTTGAGGTAACAAATCGTGATATTCCGCATAGCTCTTACCTCCGCTCGCTTGCATCGAGCAGGTCGTTGGAGATGTGTTCGACTCCGCATGGTCATATACAGAGATAGAGGAGACGCAGGTTCTTCTGCTTATTTCTTCTTGCTGAAAGGTAACAGGTTTTACGGGAGCGGCTGTTCCTCGAAAAGACTATTTGACGCTCTCCCTAACACCTAAGCCTGTGCAACTCTATGCTCTTATTTCAAGAATTCGTGTCCTTGCCTAGCTGGAAATAAGAGCCTTAGATTTCCAAAAGAAATCAATACGGGTTCTTCTCTTCGAGAACTATTTTGTGTTGAACTTTTTACAGGAAAACGGCGTGGTGACCTCTGAAGTTTTCAGAGGAGACAGGTGGGGTTCTGCCATAGAACTTTGCACGGTCTAGAAGTCTAAACAGAATGGAGTATCGGTTAGACCCAGGGTAGTCCACTTAAAAAGGCTTTTCGGTCAGTATCCATCCAAACAACATTATCCCTCCAAACGAAACTTGCTCGAGTAGTTAAGTCTTATGCGGCTAGTATATCTTAACAGCCATACGCTGAGAAGACCGGTTTGTATTGTTACAGGACATATTTTAGGCATGGGCAAGATGGAGATGGGAGGGGCCAAGGCTGTTTGTGGGATCCCAAAACGTAAACGACGAGATACCTATGACTTCGTAAAGTTGTCCGTCCGTGTGTCTGTTAGCATGATTACTCTCGAAGGGATTGAGATATTTTGCCGAAATTTTATTGTTATTATTATTTATTACTTCGTTGTTTATTTTATTACTACCGTACCTATACAAATAATAAAATAACTTATGCTCCAAATCATATTTACATTTGTCCTAGACTTTTCGGTAACTCGTTCATCTTTCAGTGATTCGGAATTCACCCGGTTTAATTCAGACATTTTTTCTGGACGCACTGCGAATATTGGAGTTTTTTTTGTTTTTATTGATAAAATATATTACATAGATGGCGCTTGATACAACAAGTCTAGGACTCCATTGTCAAAGCCGCGTGACATACCTGGACCCAAAGGCAGGTCCATATCCAGGAATTTATCTAGGGGGGTGGGGTGCCTGCGGGTCGGACCAACAAGTATAAAAAAAAGGCATAGATCCTGGGTTCAAATCCCGGCTAAGGAGAATTTTTACTACTTATAAATATATTGACACATTTTCATCTTGAAGTTGTTTGATTTAAAAGAAGCGAAAATTTTATTCCAAAATATTTCGGTTTCTAATTTAAGCGTCTTTTTGCTGGACACTTTGATTTCAAGCTAGCTCCAGCGTTTTGACACGTTCCAGTAAAAACTAAAATTGCCTTCCACAGTAGCCCAGACTAGGTATCACCGGCAGAGATGTTACTAGCCAAAATGTTTGGGGGGGGGGGGACGAGGCATTTACCGACTGGCTGGTAATTTTTACCGACTTTTTCTGCAGAAAAAACGACCGTTTTCAACAACTAAAATGACATTTTTGACAAAAATCGACTGATTTTCAGAAAAACAAACTATTTTGACTAAAAATCGATCAATTTTCTGAAAAACTGACTGTTTTCGTGAACAAGATCAACTATTTTGTCAAAAAATCGTGCGACTCGGTTATTTTTTACCGACTGGCCGACAGCATAGGGGGGGGGTCCCCCTCCCCCCCCCCTCAGTCGTGACGCCCCTGATCACCGGTAATGCATGAGTCACAGTAGTATTCAAGGAGTTGCTTCCTTCTGTCAAAGCCGTGCCCCCTCCCTCCGCCAAAAACGGAAGTTCTGAAAATGTGCTTGGTGGAGCGGTTGGGGTTAGCCATAGGGATGAGATAAGCGACCTCGTTTTAGTTCAGTTCCTTTTATCAGCTCCGACCAAAGTCAGGAAGTTCCATGGTTAATAAAGCTACCGCTAATTATTCCGTGGAATATTGGGATATAATTGGACTAACATTGCTTTGGAAGGTTTGGCTGGATTTCCTAAGCTTCCGGGAAATTCCGGAATACAAACGTGGACTTGGTGGTCCAGATTCTAGGGGCCTCCTATGCAAGAATATAAGGATGGTAAACTGGCGTATTTGCGAATGTCCTTCGCCAGTTAAAAGTCTACCCCTTTGATTTCGGGTGAGCATCCCTTGAGACATGTTTTCTCGAGACAATAAGCTGTTGTCAAAAGTAACCAGGTAAATCTGCAGGAGGTATTCAGACAAACTTTTCAACAGGCAGTTGTAAATTAGGCAGACCTTCGACGAGACAACCCGAATTAAGAAAAGAAGGGTCATAATAATCAGCTTAAATTGAATTACTCAGTATGAATCAGAGAGTGCAGGGTTGCGGCTACCCCCTCCCCCGGTACCAGTCCTCCCACTCACATAATACAGTTTTGGAAATAAAAATAAAGTTTTATGAAAAGTGTATTTAGAGGCGAGCGGCCAGTGAGCCGCTCGAGCTTGTAATCGAAACTGCAGTTTTTGGAACTCATTCACTGATATTGTAGTAAGCTTTAATTGTCTTACGAAAACTTGTCTGAAGCAAGGTTTGCCTCAAGAAACTTGTCTCCTGACTTCATAAAAAGTTGCCAAATGACCGGCCGTCTTGCGATAATTTGTCTAAACATCTTTGTCTCGTTATCGATTTGCCTCGTGGAAGTTTATCTCGATACAGATATCCTAGGAGGCTAACTATAGTAGTATTTCCAGTCGTGATTAAATTAGTGATTCACTAACAGCAGTGGAGAAACACATAGAAACATAGATCAAAATATTGATCACGACTGAAAAACCCTGTTGCTTTAGTATTAGGGTAAAAGCTATATTGTGTGCTTCGTAAGTTAGTTCTTTTTCGTGTTATTCTTTCTTTTTTCTTTTTACTATTTACTCAGTCTTCGTGCTTTGTGCTTTTTTGGGAGGGGGGGGGGGATATAAATAACATCATCATCTTCAGTAATTACAAAACAAGCAATTTCACCTGGATTTATTCAAACAATGTTTACAACGGCTTCGTCAGCTACGATTCTTACGTCATTCTACGATTCTCGAAGAATATTTATCACCTGGATTTATCAAGACAAACAGATAAAAACAAAAACTCAACTGTGATTTATACTAAATATAAAAATAAACGTTAGAGAGGAAACAAAAAAGAACGAAAAAAAACTGGCGAGCGACAATCTTGAAGATGACATCACTAATCTCAACTAGTAAACACTTTGTCTGTAAATCAGCCCGGGCTGCTATCAAAACACTGACGGTTATCAGTCAAGCAATACAGTGTTTGATTGTAAGTTGTCTCTCTCTGGGATCCCAAAACGTAAGTGGAGGGATAGCCTTCGTAAAAGTTGCCCGCCTGTCAGCACGATAACTCTCAAAGAGAATGAGATACTTTGATGAAACTTGGTTTGAGTCTCCTTTGGGTAAAGGGACAGGTCGAGTTCGTAGATGGGCTCTGTAGCCCTACATTTAGAGCGTGTTCCACCCTACTTACCGTAGTTACTACGCATGACGTCACGAATTCTGGCTTTTTGCCGTCAAGGATGGAACGATTTTTCTATTTTCCAGCAGGATCTTACGCCAGGGGCGAATCCGACCAATCACGTTACAGAGATGCGTATTAACTACGCTTACTACGCTCCCGAGCATGGTAAGCAAATAGTAACTATTAGTTACTATTCCGACAAGGTTGGAACGGTCAGCGTAGTAACTTTTCGTGAGGATGGAACGGAAATAGTATCTAATAGTAACTATTGTTAAGAAGAGCGGAACACGCTCTTAGGGGTTGAGGAAGGGCTTTAACTTAATGGGCGAACAAAAATTTTTCAACAGCTAATCGTTGATTTAGGGGTAAGAAGATATGCTGAGCACGTAGCCTACATGGAAGTACTTTTTTCGACTTTTTGTTGATTGATGTCTGACTAAGAGGTAATAAGACGTGCTGAATCTGTACATGACAAAAATTTTCTAGCAGGACATATAGTTCGCCCGGAATCTGGCTGAAACCGAACTTTAAAAATAAAACAAATAATACTTATACCTGAAATTGATTAGATGTTTGATGTAGTGGTAATGAGGCATGCTGAATCCGTATATGAAAATTATTTTCTCGCCGGACATACAGTTCGCCCGGGATCCGGCCAAAACCTAAAAATTTGTTAAAGCTAGGCTCGATGTAGGAGTAAGGAGATGCTGAAATCGTTTATTTTTTCGTTTTTTTCGGACAAGTAGTTCGCCACCGACAAGGTTTGATCAATTTCGTCAAAGTAGATATGACGCACAGGGTTAAACACACATGCTGAAGCCATATCTGAACTTAGGTTTTGTGATCCCATCGAAATTTTGGTCTTTTCTTTATCTTGACCAGGGACGAACGTGCAAATCTACGTAAATATCGCACATCCTATATCAAGTTATGTTTATTTATTTTTTTACTTTTTCAAAAGATAGCCAACAAGGGTTGCTATGTTACAAAAACAACTAAATACAAAAACAGATAAGAGGCACACAGGCGTCAATCAAGTTGAGTCCAACTCACAGTAGGCCAATGTATATCGTCAGTGATCCTAAGGAAGAATGAGAACCGTCACCCAGACGAAGCCTTGTGTAAACCAATCAACGTTTGCTGTGATGACGTTTCTGGCTCTTCGCTAGGCACACTGCGATCCGTCATCGGCACACGGAGTTAGTCATTAAAGCCTTGTTAACAAGTATGCCTAGCGAAGCACAGATGACCTGGGAATTTGCGCAAGTACCCAGGCACCGGGCTCTATAGAGCCTAGAACGCCGTGCCTGGCCAGGATTGGTCACCAAGAACCAGGGTGTACGAGTGACTTTGGGTTACTCAGGATTACTTTTGGTTACATTGCATTGGGTTACTTTGGGTTACATTAGGTTACATTGGGTTACTTTGAGATACTTTTGGGTTACTTTCCAGGGTGTACGAAGTTACTTTTGGTGACCAACCCTGGATGCCTGGTCCAAATTCTGTGCCTAGGCGTGGGTGTGAACGGTGGTGCTAGGCACGTGTCTGGGCATCCGTGCTTGGATAGGCATAGGCAGGCTGGTGAACTTGGCTTTAAGTATATACAAAACGTCTCTTCAAGCTTGTCGCACAGGCAGAGACAGAAGCGTTTGCGGTCCAGAATTTACATGACCAACAGCTCGATGACACGATCCGTGGCACTTTCGCGTCTTATAATCACTACTGATTTTGTCTGCTTCAGTCATTATTCATAAGATTCACACACACCCCTCCAACCCTCCAGAAGCTTGACACTCCCGGCGTTGTCAAATCCCTTAGCTACGTCATTACGGTTTCATTAGCATACGTCACCAATTGTTGCTCGCATTTGGAAGATTGCCAGCGAAATCCAGTATGAAAGATTCACAGTTCCCATTAAAACTTCGCTGTTAGTCGGAGAGGGGGGGGGGGGAGGGGGATTTATGAGCCAATCAGAGAATGTTACTCAGCATGGGCTTGCTTTAAAGCACTTTCAAGTAAAGACTGGAGGAGGGAGGAGTAATTGTTTGAGGTTTAAGGGTGATTCTCAATCAGTTTGACAGTTTAGCTGTCACAATTCTAGTTCTATGCTGTTATTACCAATTTCAACAGACCAGATTTATTTTACATTTTTGATATAATTATATTTGTTTGATAAAAAGAACTGTACATATCCAGTTAAAGCAAACGTTTAGAAAAGAGTAAGATACTCTGTTAATTTTTTCCTTTTTAGGATTATTGCACTGACCGAAGTTTCATAACAGACAACACATGGTTGCGCGGTTTCAACAGACAACACTCAAGAAACAACACTTCGGATGTAATTTGTTGTCGCGACAAACGTTATGCATAACAAGTAATGCCAGGAAGCTAAAAAAAACAAAAGCAAATGCTGAATCTTCCGATATCATGACGACAAACAAAAAATTCAGCAGTTATTGGTGGTCTTTCTGGCTAGGCTTGCTATGCATAACATTTCATTACATTTCACTTCTGACAGTGTACATAACAATCTTAAATTTCGATTAATTGAATAGGAAAGGACAAGGCTTATATCCTACTAAACGTATGATCCAGAAACGTTGCTCAATGAAGAATTGTATCATTGGTGCAGTGCCCTATAGAGAACAGTTGTGTATATTTTTTTCCTTTTTTGCTGCCGTGGTGCACGGGTTTAATGTTCAATATATTTATTCCATCTGGTAAATAAATCTCTGCCAGACTGAATGGAGTAATTTACTTTTGCAGGGTTTTGGACTTCTTCCGAATTGTCAAACGGACTTGCTCACTTCCGAAATAGGTGTATAGTGAGTGCCCTGCCACTGCTCAATGGAACACTTGGACTACAGTAATGCTCACCAAGTGTGCAAACCCTCAAAGTGTCCCTTCAATTCTTGAAAATTCGTCAGGTCAGAAATGAAATTATTTCGATGAGAATGCGGACCTGATTCTTGTTATTTTCAGTCCCAGCTAGAGTGACTTTCGTCCAGACTGTTCAGTACCTTCCCCTTGGTCTCAGTGGCGTCGTTCAGTGTTTTTTCGAAGCCAATCCACCAGTGAATTTGGTCACATGGACCAAAGACAGGAAGATCCTGGACACCTCTAATACTCCTGGAGTAACCTATATCAATAACGGGACGCTTGTCTTCCAGAATGTAAGTATCATAGAGTTAGTCGATTTGTGCACGAGGGAGCCCAGAAGAGCTCTGAGATTTGAAGGACACGTGGTAGACTACTTATGATCGTAACTAATTCTGATTCAGTAGTTGTTATAAGCAATACACAATACATGGTCACGCTTTCCACATTTGTTCTCAGTACGTGACATGTCAGGCGCCCAATTATTGTTTTCGAGGAGCTTATTCGTCCGAAGACCGGTTATGCAAATTTTGCCAAAATTGTGAACCAAGGATAGCCGAATCCGTGTTAATTTTCTGCAAGCACAGCTTAGTTGTAAAATAGTCAACTATCTCAGAAGTATCAAAACATCTGCGGAGAAACACTATGTAGTACGAGTTGGCTTGAAAATGAAATTCCAGTTGAGGCTGAACTAAGGGGGAAAACAAGCTTTCCGAAGTACCAGACGTTCATTTTAGGTTGACAAGTTGGAGAGAGAAAAACTAGCAAATCGGGTATATAGCAAATTAAATTTTTTTTTTATTTATTTCCAGCAACTCAGTTTCCGACACTCAACTTAAACATTTCCTTGTGGAAACGTTCTCAAAACCGCGTACGCCAGTTGATCTTCTTACAACCAAGGCGTTTTTCGCCGTTTATTTGTGTCCCACACATTTCTAAGGTTCTTCACAACACGTTGAAACTTACGGAAACGCCTCTTTTTTCGCTTTTTTCAGAAGCCTGAAAATTATTAAAAATATCAATAAATAGACCATCAGGTTTCGCCATTACCATTATGTATTAGAAAGTTCCTCTGTTTTCTGTCTATCTGTTAAATGAAGTAACTCATTTTTATTATTTCTACTGGAATTTGCCACTCCCGCCACATTTCGAGCCACAACATCGAAATTCACGTCGAGGGCTGTTTGTCAAATATGAGCCACAGTGCGAGCCAAAAAAACTGAATCTGCATTTTTTTTTCGTTTTTGCAGTAACCTATGTAAGACGATTGCTTTGCAATAACGACAATTGCTTAATTACCGCTTTTGGAAGCCATCTCAAAATAAATACTTATATCCACTGTTGACCACAAGGGCCAGACTTCTTTCACACCAATTATGCAAAAACTTAGGCTCTTGTGTTGGTGATAATGGGAGTTTACCATTACGTCAGTATCACGGTCAGTTATTACGGCCAGATACTCAGTAACAACAAAACTGTCTCCAAGTATCTGCATAAAACCAAGAACAAATAAGAGCAAGAACTGCTGTCTCCCTATCTCTGTCACACACCCAAGCTGAGACGAGTCGACTCCCGACGCAAATGAGCGGAGGTGGATCTCACCCGGGACATCAAAAGTCGTTACCTCTACAGAGAAGGTGTAACGCAGTAAACCACTGAGGAAGAAAAATCGAATGGAGGCAGCGCAGCAGTGATAAGTCTGTTCACACTGGGCTGGGCGGGCGCTGAAACAGCTCATTGATTCAGACAAGCTTTCGGGGGTTGACAAGACAATTCCGAAACAATTAAGAATATATCAAAATATACAGAAACTGCCATTTGATGCAAAGTAGATTTTACAGATTCGTCAAATTTAGTTAATAGTACGACAAACTGTATATATATCTGTGTTGAAAAACCCAAAGGCCGTATACAGGTAACGTAAGATATACGGTAACGTAAATTGTATCTTTTCTGGGTCAACTCAATTAAGTGGTGTTAATATCCAGAACAAGAAGAGATAAATTTCATTCCAAGTATTTGCTCTCATCTGAGAATATCAGATGAAAACAGGCAGATTCTTTAAAAAAAAAAAAAAAGGCCGTGTTTCAGGTTTAATAGGCTCAGTGGAAATAAACAAATATTACGCAGATGGAATAGGCTTCTACTCTGACAAACTAACCAGAAACAATTTTTAATTAAATTAAAAAAAAAACTAGGACTTCTATGTGGGTCCTAGACAAACTAGAACCAAGCTAGAACCCATGTGGCAAAGCCTCAGTACGAAAACCTAAGACTTTATTTGATGGGAAAATACACCGTAGACATCGAATTATTTGTAAGTAGTGAACTAAAAGACAAAGGAGATAGACCAAGTTGACGTGAACTTTCGTCTTTCGATTAACTACTGAACTGAAATCTAACTCACTAAATCGAAATGTATACAATTATACATTTCGGAAAAAAAGAAGAAAAAACACAAAATATACACTCACCTACTGGTATTATTTTGACTATTCCATGCTATTCTACCATTTCGGTAATTTCAGTAATCCTCGAAAGCCTTAATTACGTTACTTCTAGTTTACACTCGTCTGACAAACTGAATACTACAGATGTTGAAACTCAATGGGTCATGACTTCAGTGAGTGTGCTTCAGATCCCGGTTTGCATTGTATGGTTCTCCCGAGAGACATAAAAAGGAATGTCACAAGGGATTTCAATCTTCATATTGATTGTCATGGTATAACAAAGGCGATTATGAATGACCATCGTCAAGTTCGCTTTTTGTTTTTCGCGTCACTAATATTCACTAATCAGACGCCAGCGTCTACTCAAACAAAATCAACGCTGTTTCCTTCCCGTGTGAACAGGCCAGAACATCCGCCTCGCTAGTGGCTACGTTGTTTTCTTCGTCAAGTGTGTAACGGCGGAGAGTCGGAGACCAACGAGTATACACGAGCGACCAAGAAATGGCTCCACCTCCGCTCATTGTTGACGGAACATTTATAGTCGGTGGATGGACGAGAGACCATTGTTCTTACTCGTTATTTGTTCTTGATAAAACGCAATTCTCATGGTCGCGAGAACAGACTTGGCCGCGATTTCACCGCACCAACGACCGCATTTCAAGCTTGATCCTAGCCACAGTAGCCACAGTCTCTTTGTGAAATCGCGGACAAACGCTGCTGATCGACGGATAGGGTTGATCGGACATCTCACGCAGGGTTGCCACATCAAAATATTTAGAGAGTGACTTTGTCCAAAACAGAGAGTGAATTGGGAGTGAAAATTTATTTTCAGGAGAAAAAAAAACTTGAATGGTCACTTTTGTTCGGAATCGCCTCGGCACAAATGACACATCTTAATTTTGTTTTCATGAAAAATAAACTTGAAATAGTCACTTCTGTTCGGAATCCCTGCTGCAAAAATGACACATATTTGACCTTATGTGAAATAGAGTGATTTTTATGAAACTTGCCTTCCGGCCAAGTGCCATATACCGATCACTTTTCCGTCTGTCTGTCGGTCAGTCCGATGGTCGCGAGTTAGGGTACTTCCAAATGTGCTAGGACCATGAAACTTGGCAGGCATATTAAGGACCCAACCAAACTAACTTGGAAATAGCCACTTCCCTGATCCAACCACCGTGGGGGGAGTGGAGGGATGGGAAATCCGGAATATTGACGTATGTCTAAATTTTGAGCTGAAACTTGATATTTCGAAAGACCTCGTGTCTCAGATGTCACACGTCACGTCGGAAACGGATCCGATGACTTTGGGGGGAGTTGGAGGGGGTAACCGGAAATCGTGTGACGTTCGGAGTTGAGGGACCGGGATGAAACTTGAGAACAAGCACAAGCCCAAGATACGTAGTTGGCAAGACCGGACCGGATCTGAGCACCGTGGGAGGAGTTGGATGGCGGGTTCCGGAATTTCGGTAATCCCGACTTAGGATGCTTACACATGCGCTAGGACGATGCAACTTTGCAGGCATATTAGGGACCCGACCAAACTAACATGGAAATAGTCACTTCCCCGATCCGACCACCATGGGGGGAGTGGAGGGAAGGGGAATCTGGAACATAGACGTATGTCGAACTTTTGAAGGGGGAATCGGACCTTAATGAAATTTTATACTTGGAAAGACCTCGTGTCTCGGATGTCACACCTCAAGTCCGAAACGAATCCGATGACTTTGGGGGGAGTTGGAGGGGGGGAACCAGAAATCGTGTGACATGTTCAAAGTGGACGGATCGGGATGAAACTTGATGGGAAGAACAAGCACAAGCCCCAGACACGTGATTGACAAGACCGGACCGGATCTGAGCACTGTGGGGGGATAAATATTCCTTCAGCCCAAGCTGACTGCGAATCATATTTGATGGTGCTAAACGGATACGGCAGCTGAATTTTATTGGAGCTATATTTCGGCCCTTTTTGGCAAGGGTCCTCTTCTCTCTTGTGGGGGGAGTTGAAGGGAGGGTTCGGGAATTCCGGTGACCGCAATTTAAGGTACTTCCAAATGTGCCAGTACAATGAAATTTGGCTTGAACGTTAGAGACTTGAGAAGATTGGCTTACAATGTGTTACTTCCCAGATCCAACCATCCCTTGAAGTACTTGCATTGTAAAGTACGAAAAAAAAATACTTCAAAGCAAAATCTACCCCCATGAGCTCATGATCATTTTTGCATCAAAGGTTTTGCTTAGAAAAGACTTTCTAGCACCCTTAAAGTGCGCATCTTAACCTAAAAAAAACAAAAAAACACGTTTGATCTCATGATCCTGAAGGGCCCAGGATCATTTTTGTCTCAAGGGTTTTGATCACAGATGAATTTCTAGCGCCATTGAAGTGCACATCATCGCAGCCAAGTGCAAACAAAAACATTTTTTTACCAAACGATATATTCTCGTGATTTTCAAGGGTCCGTCGTCATTTTTATCTCAAGGGTTTTGCTTACAAATGATCACAACAAACCCACAAATTGGCAAATTCCTACTCATCCTTTTACCAAGCCTTGCAAGTGCCATATGAGCTTACAGCTCTTGCTATGTCCTATGTAGGATAAGAGTGAGACACGCCAGATAGAGTGATGATTCACAGTATCGTGCAAGATGTGGCAACCCTGACCACGTGGAACTGAGAAGTTTCTCCAAGATTTACTTTGCCTCAACTGCCAAGCTCCCAGGTTCTTTTGGTGAGGATGTAGATGTTCTTTGGGTCGATTACATAAATAATGAGTTGAAAAGGAGTTCTTTGTTCGGATTCATCCTGGAGAGTTTGGGAATAGAGAAAGAGATTAGTGCTTTGGAAGACAGAAATACGATCGTTTTCTAGATTAAAGTTTTGTTTTCGGTGTTTGGGCTCGGATCGTCCCGACGACTGCTCAACAAATCCATACATTTAAAATTAGTTAGGTAGTCTGTGCACTAAAATGGAAATATTTATTTTCCTTTTGCCTGCGGAGCGTCAAAGCACAAAATAGCGAAAAAAATAGACGAATGACCAATTGATACATAGATAGATATTGTAGTATACCAAAAAGCCAACGAGGCTTTTTTTCGGTCATCGCATCAAAAAATCGCCTCAAAGAACAAATAAAATTGGGATCCCGACCAGAGCAAAATAACACTAAGGAGTAGTGCCAAAACCTATGCTTTCCATGCTTTGCAAATGGGCCATGTTCGTTGCGCCGACCACTACGCTTGCAGCATTAAAGCGAGACAAACTTGCGGGTCTAAAAAATGTCTAGTAAAGCAAAGGTGCGGTCTGCACACACCAAGGAAACAATGGATGCTGTATCATTTTTGTTGCTATGTTTAGACTATGACGTTATCGGAGCCAGCGCTGGTGAACGGCTGAATGAGTTTAAGTAGAGACGTTCTCTAACGCTACTTTTGCTAGTGACGCTGCTATTCGACTGTGTGTCACTTTTTTAAAGCCTTGGCGCTACTTTCTAGTGTTATTTTGCTCTGATCCCGACTGGCCGTCAACAAAGCTTTTTCCGATCATAGGCTTTATCAGACAATTGTTTTTCGATACTCCGCTCATCGCGTCTCGTGATTTGTCCCAGAGTGTAAACAGGCTATACAAAAGAAAAGCGAAAAAAAGGCGAGTCAATAAACAACAGATAGATATTTTCCTACACCAAAAAAGCCGTCCAGACTCTTCCGGTCATCGCATCAAAAAACGACCAACAAAGGAAATAAGGTCCCGTGGCCGACAAGGCTTTTTCAGATCGTCGGCTTTTCCGATAAGTGTTTTTCGATAGTCCGCTCATCGCATCGAAAAGTCAATGTACGGAAATTCGAATTGGCCATATTCCGGCACAGCGCTTCCAAGTGGACTAGTTTCTGTTAATCCCCCCATGTCTCACATGTCTCACTTGGATCAGACATGGTAAAATAGATCCACAGGTTAGTGAGTGGAAAACCTGTCGTCTGTGTCCCAGGTAATGTAGGTATCTCAGCAGAAGAAAGTGAAAATGACCCACTACCCTATGGATTCGAGTTTTTACTATGTCTACATAAGTGTTGGTTATGAGGCAATGGGGATTAATAGAAACTAGTCCACTAGGAGCGCTGAACTGTAATAAGGCCAATTTTCCTTCTGTTGCAAAGTGTAAATATACAAAAGAAAAGCCCAAAAATAGGCGAGTTAGAAAGCTGCAGATGGATATTTAACTACACCAAAAAAGCCAATATGAAGATTTTTGTCAGGTCATCGCATAAAAAAATTACCAATCAGTCAGATAATGAACCTTTCAAAATTAAGCTACCAACGGAATACGTACAGTTTGACACATTTTTGTAGAAAGGTGGAGTGTTGTCCCGAAATGATCTGTTTTTTAACTCCTCCCCGGTCGTCCGTGTGTCAGTTTTACCTCAAAATCACCTTCAATCGCACTTGTTTCCTTGTATTAGTGTCATCTGTTCATTCGACTGTGGCTGCCTTCTGTGGGCGTCAGCTATTTTTCCAAATCAATTGATTGATTGATTAATACGGATGCTTCAAACTCTGTAGTCGGTTCAAAAGAGTGTCTCTTCGTTTTAGGTTACTGTTGCGCACCAGGGGCACTATACATGTACCCCCTTCAACTACCATGGCACCGCAGGGTCTTCGGCGAAGATTGACGTTCTGGTGCGCGAACCACCCATATTCACCGTTAAACCAAAACCAGTATACCAGAAGAAGGCAGACGAAGAAGTGACACTTCCGTGCGAGGGGCAGGGGTCGCCGCCACCGGTTATAACATGGCGAAGGGTAAGATTTCTTTCACCGACTTTCTTGTGAGTTTTGCTGCCAAGCTAATCTTCCATTGCTTGCCCTTGTGGCAGTCTGTCATTGCCTCAAAGAACATGTTTTACCAATAATACTAACGCAGCCTACTTCCGTAATCACTCCAACCGTTTCTAAACCGTGAGGCCCGAATTTCGTACGGTACATTCTAACCCCTCTAATAAAACTTCGTTGATTTTCTCACTTGCCGTGTTTTACAACCTTCAATGCGTATCACGATGTCGACGTTTGTCTGCGAGGATTTTTTCCATCAGAAAGACCTGTGATGGAAATTTTTCCTCGTTTTCTACGAGTCAAAGGTTGTCGAAAAAGGCTTAAAATAGCCAACGCCATGGATAATTTGTTGAGAGCAGATCCTAGTCCTAAACGGTTCAGTTATTTTTAAATACTGGGAGTTGAAGAGTAAATAGTGCGAGGGTCTTTTAACCTTTCGGCAAGGATAGTCACCATTTTTCTCTTTTTCTAGTCCTACAGAATTACATTTCGGTAAACGGCGTTACACCTTTGGGCACGCACAAGCGTGGCAGCGAAAAATCCCGGAGAAATAAGGTATTGACTAAACTTCAGCCGATCATCTACGACCCGTAACGTATTCGTGACGTCATGAAAGAAATAGGGAAATTTGATTAAATTTAATGTTGCAGAGTATATATTTGTGTCTATATATATAGTGTCGAGCGGCCAGCAAGTTGCCGGACACGTTTACACTTATAAACCGTTCTAGGGACAATCAGTTCCGTTAGTAAATGGAAAATATAAACGTTTCGTGTGACGTCACGACCCGTAGATAATCGGCTATATTTTGATCAACACAAGCAATAATTTTCCAACTTGGTCAGTTCTCTATATGATTTTTGTCAGAGTACGATGCAGAAATAGGTAAATGGAAAATGCGCCCTGTCTAATATTAACAAGCAGCCAACAAAAAAGCATCGATTTAGACTATCAGTAAAATAATTTTACTAGCCAAAGCAATCTATAATCTGTAAAAATAGCACAGCAATAGTATTGTTGCGTACGGTGCCAATTGTATTGTTGCGTATGGTGCCAGAAACGGCGTTTCTTTACGCTAGGTGTTTGCGTTGAATTGCACTATTGAACCGTATAATAACAATATAACGAGAACCTTCAATTTCCTTAATAGCTAGTGCGGTTTACTCGCTAGCATTCGATCGTCACACAGTTAACAACTTGTACATATAATAGCACTATAAAGAAGCTTTTTGATAATAAATTTTAAGATCCACAATTTACAATTAATATGTACACTTTACTTGATCAATCACAGCGCAAAATTCGGTGATATACGAAGTAAGTGTCATTTGAATGTGTTTTGGCGAATAAGTTTCGTACACTATTACGCTTTGGTCATTTACTGAGGTACAAGAGGAATATATACTGGCAGGGTAGCAATATTAAAATTCTGGATGCATTAAAGAGGCGTTTGCATTAAAGAGGTAGTCGATCTCATTTCCCGACACGGATAAAGGCCTACGCGAGGGGCTATCCACTCGCCGGCACCTGTTGTACACCCTTCCAGACACCGACTGAATAGCGTTGCCGGTCATAAAATACGAGATTCCCACTTCTAAACATGCTCATTTCAATGTCCCAACACGTGGAATATGGGCCGGCACCGGGCACTCGTTTCATTGCAGGATGTAGAAATTCTGTTTGCATAGCGCCGCTGTTTTTCGTATACACTTGATGACTATCTCTCCCTTCCGATGCAGAATCTCCGGGTACCTGTGGAAGAACGGAAGAAACGGTGTCACTGCTGCGCTGACTCAGGATTTGAGTAATTGAGTTTGAGTCGTTACGGACACGTTTGCTCCCTCTTCCTGAGAACCACTGGCGTGTTTCGGACTTAGTCATATAGAGTATTCGGAAGAGGCCGGGCGTCAGCGATTTGTTGAAGGTTTGGTGAGAGCGATAGGCTTCGGCTGTTTCACTCACAGCCGAGTACGGACTATTGAAGGAGGATACACTAAGGAAACTTTACTGGGATACTGACTAGCCGCCTTCTAGTTGTTTTTGGTCCCTTGCTCAGTACCAGCCCTCTTTCAACTTAACACGTGCAGTCCTGTTTTTGACATTTCTTACCTATATTACCGCTTAACTATAAAAGCGTGTTCCACCTTTCTAACAATAGTAAGTATTAGTTACTATTTTCGTTCCAACCTCGTGAAAAGTTACTATGCTGACCGTTCCAGCATTGTCGAAATAGTAGCTAACAGTAACTATTTGCTTACCACGCTCAGGAGCGTACTAAGCGTGGTAACTACAGATCTCTGCAACGTGATTGGCTGGATTACCCCACGGAGTGATATTTTACCGAAAATTAAAAATGTGTTCCATCCTTGACTCCAAAAAAGCCGAGATTCTTGACGTCATGCGTAGTAACTATACGGTAAGTAGGGCGGAACACGCTCTAAGTCTCTAATTGCTCCATACGTTCTCATGTTTGATATTTCTAACTTGCCCGTGCCATTTATCACCCTTATGGCATTATGCTGTTGTTTTCATTTGCCGTTTTTGGCCCTTTTCGAACCGGATCAGGCTACTACAGACCAGCCATTCATTCCCTCCAACCTCCAGGCCTTACTCTGAAAAACCCTTAGTCCTTAGTCCTTTCAGCTGTTTACGAATTTATAGAATTATCTTTGTGTTCTACACAGATAATGTTCTACACTAAGATAATCCAGGATTAAACAACCTTTAAAAAAAAAAATCTTCCGGGGGCTCATTGAAGAAATACCGGTTATGCAAGTATTTCCGGGTTTCTCTTCTAAAACAACAGGGCCGAGAGAAACTGAAAACAATCAGGACGGATTTGTGATCTTTGAGAAACTCAGAGAGTTTCAAAGGATGTTCGAGTGGTGGAATAGGAACTGTATGTACTGCGAGTCGGGCTTTAGTCAAACACGACTGAAAACTTACTATTCGAAGTTTTGATTCTCCTCAGTTCGGTCCGACAGAAGTTGTTCCATTCCCGAAACTGAATAAACAAAACAAACTGAAGCAAACATGATAGACAGACGAAACAACGTTAGTGGAACAGAACATAGAAGACGTCATAGCTCAGGGGTTGAATTCATCAACGCATTTAGACGGCTGCGAAAAGTTGTTGAACTTTGAAATCATTCTTCATCGCTATCATCACCTTTGCTGTCTTCGTACCTTCATGGTAACACATTCATCCCAGCATTTTTACGTCCGTTTTCACCGTAGAGATTTTTTCTAGCTCAAAAAGAGGGGGAAACGGATTTTAAAGAAGCTGTATTTAAAGTTTAAGCTAATAGTGCTAAGATACGACAGTGTAGCTGCACATCACTTATTAACTAGGCTTAAAGACTAAAGTTACTTCGTTGATCTAGCCTACTTATCATATATTCGATACGTGTCGAGTTTAGGTTTCTTTAGGATTTATGGTACCTCTTTGCTTCAAGTATGTGGCAACTACAACTGTAAAAAATTCCCAAAAATTAAATCTTTTTTGGTCCACATGCTATAGAGGGGTTTCATTTTGAAACATTGGCCTACGTGTTGGGGTGAACTTTGTCTTGCCGGGCCAACAATCAATGTTCTGAACGTCATTATTAGAGCCCAAGATGAAACAATCAAAAATCTGTTACAAGAATCAAAATAATTCAGTGTATGCAATACTAAGTTTAAACCGAGTATTTGCGATGAATGAGCTCAAAATACGCTATATTTGCTAAGCCTACATACTATTTCCTGAAAGTGTAAGCTTTTCCTTCCGCCAAAGTGTCATTAACAGTGACTAATCCGTACAGAAAATTGTGAAATTGTTGGTACAAGAGATAAACTGATATTATTAAAAGGAAATTTCCTTTCTATACAATAGTTCTCAGCATAAGGTTTAAAGCCAAGCTGACGATACATAACTCAGGAACTCGAAAATATAACTCGATATTTTTTTTTTACATAACTCGAAACTGTGTTTATCCTTCGCATAACATCTTAAAAGGGATGATTAGCTGATCGACACAAACAACACAAACTTCAACTTTTTCTTGAATATTTCCAAGACCCAGTCGGTCCCCACAAGTCCACTACATACACTATGAGGAGCACATACGTCCAATTCACCAAGACGCTCTTGTAATAAGACGAACGGGTAGATCAAACAAATGACTCAGAATAATGACAAACGAATGTAGGAATAGGGATGAACAACGAATGTAGGAATAGGGATGAACAAACAAGGCTTCTAGAGAGATAACTGTGCGAAGAAGTCGCATGCAGGAAGGTATGATAATTTATTTGCACAAAAATGCACTTAAACGAAAATAACAGTAATTACTCACTGGAAAAGGCAAATTCAGCAGTACGTCAAAAGAAGTAACGTAACATACTCCCAACGACTATCAAGGAGAATTGCGAGAAAAGCTGGTTGTGTAAATTCTTCCCCCGTTTCTGCTTGATGTCAATGGGCGAGGAGAAAGGCGCTAAACACCGAAAGCCGTGGTGAATTTGTTAAAAAGAGAGCTTTGGCATTCAACAATTTTAGAACAGAAAAATGAAAATAGTAAAAAGTGCGAGGTGTGCGTTAACAAAAACTGCAATAATTATTTGCATACTTTACAGGTCTAACTGAGGCGTCATTTTTTTTTTTGGGGGGGGGGGGGGGGCGGGGTGATTAGATAAAAACAATGAATGACTTCAAATCCAGAGATAAAAAAAAGCTGGCTTTTCAGTTAAACTTAAAGTGAACAGACAATAATGTACTTGGTTAATAGGTGTTCTGGTGGCTTGCTAGTCGGTAAGATGTAAAATCTCCACCGTGCGCCTTAACTTCTTGGAAACCAAACTGGAATCGGACCATTCTAAAAGAGCCTGCATTTTATCATGAGGCTTCCGGCCATTCCGTAGGCGAATCCCCCCTCCCCCACCGACTTTCTAATCCTATAAGCTCCGTGACGCGAAATTAATATCCCTGACGGCTCTTAGTTCCGGGAAGGAACTCGTGGATAATATAACAAAGTTCCGGAAATTACTGAAAACCCATTCGTTGTCCAGGATATTTTTCGGACCGTGATTGGAAAGAAAGGGATGGGCACTGAAGGAAGGGAACGGGGTTTGCTCTTCGCTCGTGCCTTCGTGGAATATAGCTTGGATCGATAGCTGATAAAATGTAATCAGAGTGGCTTTAACTCGGCTTTAGTCTTCTGAAATGGATTTCAAATCAGCTATCTTCGTTGCAAAAGCTTCGGAGGACCCCTTTGCCCCCCCCCCCCGTATGGACCCCCAAGTCGTGGTCGCACGCCTGAACTTGTAGCTCGCAATACAAATACACATAGGCTAGGGCAAAGGGAGATTACGACCTTTAGTAAAATATGTTAAAGGTTAACTTCAGACATCGAGGTTGGTATTCTGATATGGACCGAGATGGAGGTATGTTAACTATTATAACTTTTTCGAACGGTTTTTCTTTAGGTAGTAGCCTACTCAATCTTCTTTGCTTTATAGTACTTATTTGCTACTTTTGTAGGGAATTTTCGTTTAGTGAAATGGCAACTCTACCCTACTATAGAAATGTGAAAAATGATTACTACTGTGACCCGTGCATTTGAGTTTATCACAATACAATCCTTATGCAAAACCATTTTTTTCATTTGTGTCGAAGCAGATGCCATCTAGCGGCGGGTTCGCTAGATAGAACTTATCAAGGAAGAGAGAGATAGAATGAATCAACCTTAAACCGGTGTTGCCAAGGATTGCAGATTTCTGTCATTTGTCATACAGTTTCGTTTCTTCGACAAAGCGATCAAGAACTCTGCGACCGGTTTCTTACTACTAAATGCAATAACGAAGCATACACGTTGAGGCGTATAATTATAAAGATGATAAAGCGAGATTTCCCGTTGATAGTTGGGTAAAAGGACCTAGTTTCGTAGGTGCCAGAATGTCATTGTTTTTTCCATCCAAAAGTCACAGGTTCGATCAGAGAAAGTGGCAACACTGAAGTTTGTATTAATGGACTGTTTATTAACAGCGATAATATCAAGAAAAAAGACTGTGGAATTGCTTAATAGCTGCCTTGTGGAGAGTACAGGAAATAAGCTGAAGTAAGCTGGAAGTAATTTTGTTTCAGTTGACAAGTTGCATTTTCATTAGGAATGTGATTGTAACAAAGTATGTCCCAGGGTGGTTGGCACAGGAAATAATATTTTTTTTTCAATTTTGAAAAAAATTTCTTCAGTGTTTTTCAGATTTTTTTCTGGATTATTTTGTAGTTTTTTTTTGTTGTTCTTTCTGGAAGTGACGTCTTTTATTTCTTTTTTGGAGGTCAGGTTCTACTTTTCAGTAGTTGAGGAAAAGTGCTCGGTGAACTTCTCCGGTGGCTGATACGCCTTCGTATCATCCTCTCTGGAGGCTGATACGATATCGTATCAACCTCTACGAAGCTCGTTGTCATGATATAACTACCTGTGGGACATAGGAAGATATACAGCACATACCTGTTCGAGAAGAGTTATAAATAAATAAAACGAAACAAGACACCTCCACATAAGGGGTGATATGACACCCCTTATGTGATATGACTTTACTTGTGAATTATTAATATGTTATCATCGCCAAATATTTCCGTAAAAACGAGGAGTAGAATACTTAAAAATCCTAGGCAAATAGCTATTCACTTTGTAATCAATCCTACTATTTGGATGAACAAACGGTTTGCGTCGAATAAACTTGACAAGTAGGTTCTACAAAAATGACGGGAGCAGCCTACACAGCCAAGACCAAAGGTTTCGATGGGATCTGAAAAATTCAATATTTGATCAATACAATTGGGTCCCGTCTTCGCCAGATCCAGACTTTGCCAGACTCCTTAAACATTTTACTATTAAAATTCAGAAGGCCAAATAGCTCGTCTTCTGAGAAAACCAAGTTCAGGTATGGATTCAGCATCTGTGTTTACCCCTATAAGTCATATCTGTTTTTGACGAAAACGTCCTGCCTTACTTCTGCCAATTTTTCGGTTTCGGTCAAACTCTGGAACTACTTGTCCGGCAAAAAAATCAACATATCTCCTTCCCCTATATCGAACATCTAATAAAAATTTAACTTTTAAGACATTTTTCCGGGCGAACTATGTGTCCAGGTAAAAATGACTGTCATATACGGATTCAGCATGTCTTATTACTCCTAAATGGGATATATAATCAACTACAATTAAAATTTGCCAGACTCCTTAAACATTTTACTATTAAAATTCAGAAGGCCAAATAGCTCGTCTTCTGAGAAAACCAAGTTCAGGTATGGATTCAGCATCTGTGTTTACCCCTATAAGTCATATCTGTTTTTGACGAAAACGTCCTGCCTTACTTCTGCCAATTTTTCGGTTTCGGTCAAACTCTGGAACTACTTGTCCGGCAAAAAAATCAACATATCTCCTTCCCCTATATCGAACATCTAATAAAAATTTAACTTTTAAGACATTTTTCCGGGCGAACTATGTGTCCAGGTAAAAATGACTGTCATATACGGATTCAGCATGTCTTATTACTCCTAAATGGGATATATAATCAACTACAATTAAAACTTTTGCTTTTAAAAAATCTTCCGGTTTTGGCCGAATTCCGGGCAAACTACTTGTCCGGGTAAAAAAGGATTTTCACACTAGTTTTCAGCATATCTTCTTACCCTTAAATCGAGCATCTAATCAACATCAAACAAATCTTTTACTTTTAACAGACTTTCCGGCTTTAGCCGGATTCCGGGTGAACTATTTGTCCGGCGGGAAAATGGTTTTCATAATCGTGTTCAGCGTGTCTTCTTACCCTTTCGTCGACTATCTCATTAGCTGTTTATAAATATTTTGTTTGCCCCTTCATTTGAACCCCCTCCCCTGCTCCTAAATGTAGATCGACATAGCCCATATACGAATTCGACCTTTGCCCTTTTGGGATCCCAAAAATTGGATACAAATCATTAATTAGAAGTATATCTGTAGCCTTTTTTCTTCTTCTGGATTGAAACTAATGGTCTTTACCTCGAAACAAGGAAAAGATTCGGAATTGCTGAAAAAAATTGACAAACCTGATGCTTTTGGATTCCATAATGGTTAGTACTCAGCCCTGAGTTCTAACAGGTGTGTCACTGTATAAGTGTTCAAACTCCCCATCGAAGTCCACCCTCCCTCAAATTAAAGATTGCGCAAACCATTTACTGCGAAACGGGACGATAAATGTTTGTACTCTGCTTCTAGTATTGATTTTCTGTTTCGGATTTTGACCCCCGCCGTACTAACATTTGAAGCGGCTTGCAATGTGTTGGCTGTGGAATATTTTTCTAAAGCCCGGGAGGGGGGGGGGGGTCAGACTTTGACTACTATTTCACATACATGAAAATAAAAACAGCTTTAATAAAGAAGGAAGTTGTGAAAAAAGAAAGTAAACATAAAAACTGGCTTCCTAATTGCAGATATTATTCAACGTCTTCGCACTGATATATTGTTCAAGTTTGTCTTGTAGGACACGTCGCACTTATGACTTTGAACGTCTTATTGACGTTTATACTTACGATAGTAATTAATTCTACATCATTAGTATTTTCATTCATTTTTTTCCAGAGATTGTTCACCTCTTTAGTGTATCCTATCGCCTATTAGCAATAGACTGGTTATCACACTTGCCACGTTGATTCTCTTTACGTGACGAATCATGCGCCTGATCAATTGTTTTCGGGGAGCGTATTGGTCCAGAGACCGGTTATCCAAATTTTGCCAAGTTGGTTATACAAGGCAAGGTCATGGAAAGAGGCCAATACAGCCGAAGCAGTTTGTAATTTTTGTAAGCATAGCTTAGTTGTAAAGTGGTCAACTATTTCAAACATCTTAGTAGAAGTATCATGTAGTGGAAGGTTTCCTTTAATTAATGGCTTCTAGCATTTAAACGATCCGTTTGTTAGAACGGTTTCTAGAGGAGTATTTATCCAAAGTATTTAATCTTATTGGCGGTTTTATGACCGTATCCCAATAGTACTGACAGGGGATAAGTTTCGTCGACTCGAAATGTGACTCGTTTACTTCAGTTCAGCAGTTTTAGTGGGTCACGGCGCTCGGTTTTCTTAGACTTGGACTTGATTGGTTTTACTGCTCGTAAAAGAAAATTCCTGAGATGAGAAGGGAGAGTTTTCCTTCAATTTTATAGTTCGATCAGATCGTTATCTAACAGTATCCATTCGCTGAGCCGTTAATTTCGGGCAAGGAGAAGAAAAAAAAAGTCAAACTGACTCTTCATTAGATTCGAACGAGGAAAGAGAATAGAAAGTTTTCGAGCGGAAAGACTTTTCTTCCTTTTACCAAAGAGATAGAAGTTGTTGCCACGAAGGGTAGCACAAAATAAGTTTTGATGATGGCGAAGAAGTTTTATCCGAGTCTTGGGTAAAGTAAATATTTTTTTTTTCAATTCCTGTCCCAGCAAGCCTACTACTATTAGGGTCTAAATAAAATTGGTTGATTAATTGATAAGCCACATCCGTCCGAGTTAGTTATTTGTTCCCTTCCAACTCAGCGCTCCTAGCGCAAGAAAGTGCGATTTGAAACGCTGCTCGTAGTTGAGGCGTAAAACTGATCACCAAAACAAGATTGAAAACGCTAGAACTTGTAATCAGTCCTGCTATGTGGACGAACAAACGGTTGCTTCAGATAAACTTTACAAGTAGGTTCGAAATAAAGAATCATTAGTAGCCTACACCGAAATTTGGAAACAAATCATGAGTTAGAAGAATAAACGTTGGCTTTTTTTTATTCTGGTGGAAACTAATAGTATTGGAAAAAATGGAAAAGTTTCGGAATTGCTAAAAGAAATTGGCAAATACGGTGGTTTTGGATTTCTTCATAGTGAGTACTCAGTCCTGAATTCTGACAGATGTGGCACTGCCACATCTGTCGGAGTTTCTTCAGACTCCCCGGAGAAGCCCCCCCCCCCCCCCAAGTTAAAGATACGTATGCGAACCATTTACAACGAAACGGGACGATTAATTAACCTTCATGTTTTCAAGTTTCTTTTCGGATTGGCAACCCTTGTGCCTGCCTACATATCTGTTTAGCAGTTTTTATGTCTAGTTCTTTTTTCATCGGGAATGTGGGTGAGACGGGTGGGGGAGGGGGTAGAAGGACCTAAAATTAAACGTCAAATTTATCTTCCAGGTGGATGGCAGAGCTCTGCCGCGGGACCGTGCTCGGATAGAAAACGGATACTTAGTCATCTCAACCATACGACGGACTGACTTTGGCGTCTACGAGTGCGTCATCCAAAACGAAATTGCTACACTTTCTACCCGAACCCAACTGCTAATCGAGGGGACAACTCCCCATGCTCCGTATAATGTGACGGCGAAGGCTACTGAATTCTCGGTTGAAGTGGAGTGGCTGCCAGGGTACAGTGGAGGTTTGGATTATCAGCAAGACTATCAAATCTGGTACGATATGGCATTATTTCGTATCTGTCAGTTGTACACCTGTGCCTAATCTTTGATACCCCTGTGCCCAAATGCTGGGCACCTATTCCGCTATAAACGAATTCGGATTGGTTGATTTCTGAAATTCACTCAAATCGTCATTGTTTTTCTCGGTTTGGGTACCCAACATTTGGTAACTTCTTCACGTAGGTCTTAAACTGGTGTGATCCTAAGGAATCCTCTACCGGAAACTAGCGCCGATGTGTGAACAGCACGACACTTCTTGGGAAAAAATGTTAAGAGAAGCTCTTCCTCTAACCGCTCGGCCCAGTCATCCCAGCGCCACCTCAAGTCGTTTGTCCCCTACTTCATAAGACCCGGTGCGAAGAAGTGCTAAAATCTGAAATTTCTTAGACCATTTTTTTTTTACAAGTTCAAGTGCTCGAATATTTGGGACTTTGCAATAATTCTATCCTATTCTATAAACCCTTTGTTCTACTAAGACTTTCACGATTCTGCAAATATCTTGGTCTCCGTATCCCAAATTCACTTACTCTAAACACTTTAATTCGCATTCACTCAACTCGGCGCTTTCATCCACAAAGCGATCTATAACTTTTTCTAAATATCCACACACAGGATACGAGCGAGGACCCGACTTTAACCTTGCTTTTCGACACATTTCCTTGTCTCCCCAGCGACTGCTACCAGAAACTCCGCTACGGAGAAGTTTGAAGTTTACTCCTCTATGTCTGGACCTGGTTAGAACTGAACACAAAATCAACACTTCCAAAGCTCTTATTGGCCGTTATAATCAGGTGATACAAGTCCGGTCCAAAAGTAATTCAGTGACAATGCGAATCGGATTATTGCCATTAAAGCAACTCAACTCCCCCGTTCAAGAAGTTCGTCCTACGGATTCTGTGTCTAACAAATAGCCTTCCTCCCTTTAAAAATTGCCTGTGCAATTAGTCGGAAATGATTTGGAAAGTTGAAAACAGCCTAACTCACCCAACTTGAACGTTTATGTTTCTATGCCTACTTTAGCCGTCCATAGTTCTACCTTGGTCAGGGTTGCCAAATATTTTTGGCCGAGAGTGTCACTTTTTCACTCAAAAAGTGCCATTCGGTGTCATTGACAAATTCAGAAAGTGTCACAAAAAGTGTCACTTTTCAGATGTTTTCTACCAAAGAAATATAAAAGGGGAACGGGAGCGCAACCCCCTTCAACCTCTCGATATCTAAAGATGTGTTTCTAAGTGATAGATTTCAGAATTTGTGTCAATTATTATCCGATTGCCGTTTAAAACTGGACATTAAGTGCCGGTTTTGAACAGTGGTCCAATATGAATACCAAACAGGACAAAACATTCCGTACGAAAAAATCAGGGGTAAAAATCCAGAGTAAATATCATAAGCAAATGGGAAAAATCACAGGGAAAATTCACGCAATTTCGATCAAATTTCACGAGAAGATATCAAAAGTAAAAATATCAAAAGAAAATTTCAAATTGCGGAAGAAATCAACGGTAAAGTTCACAGAGAAATATCAAGAGTGAAATTCACTAAAAAATATGAAAGGTAGATTTACTGGAGAATATCGGAGGAAAAGTTCATTGGTAAATTTTTAAAGTGAATTTTCTCTTTTCTCCCCATGAATTTTACCTATGATATTTTCCATTGACACCGATTTCTCTTTTTAAGTTAACGGAGCGGCAACGTGAAATTTCCCTTTGATATTTTCCTATGAATTCTACTGTTGATTTCTCCTCGTGAAATTTGGTCGAAATTACGTGAATTTTCCCCTTGATTTTTCCCCATGATTTCTCCTAGTAAATTTTACCATTGATTTCTTCCAATGAATTTCTCATTAGATTTTCTCCAGTAATCTTTTTAAATTAGTGGGAACGTGAAATTTCCTTTGATATTTCTCCGTGAATTTTACTGTTGATTTCTCTTTGTGAAATCTGATCGAAATTGCGTGAATTTTACCCTTGATTTTTCCCCATAGCCTAGTAAATTTTACCATTTATTTCTTTCCACTTTCAATCAATATCTATTTCCTTTTTATTTTGCTGTGATATTTACTCCTGATTTTTGCCTATACTTTTTTCGTTCGGGATATTTTGTCCTTTTTGGTATTCCATAGTCCGACTGATCAACCCCCCTCCCAAAAATACTAAAAAATCGGTGTTTACAGCGGAAACGCCATTGTTGCCCATAACAAGAGAAGGGATCTGAGACTTCTGAGAGCTAAGTCTTTGCCCTGAGAATCCCAGCATATAATCTGAGATGAAAACAAACACAACCTTTAGTTCAGAAAAGAGATCAAACTATCACAATATTTACGTCAATCATGTTTAAGTTTGCTTCTAAGCAATCTTCCAGAAATAGTTGAAAAATGTCGCTTTGGTTCAATGCAGTTTGGATTCCGTTCGAGCGCTAGTTGTGCGCACGCTCATCACATATTGACAAAAATGATGAAACAGGCTACCCGCGACAAGTCTGCTATACATATATGTTCTATAGATATAGCTGGTGCTTTTGACAATATAACGCACTCTCAGGCCCTATTTTCTCTCATTACTTCTGGCGTGAATCTGTCTGTTGTCTATCTGTTAAAATTTTGGTATGGTCATTCTTCAGTAAGGTTCAAATGGCAAGGTAGCTTGTCAGAGATAATTCCAGTCCGAACTGGTGTTCGTCAAGGGGGAGTCTTATCTCCCTACATCTTCAAATCGGCCATATCTTCTTGTCTTGATTCTTTGCATCCTGCTTACTTTTATAAAGACCACGCCTTCAGCTACATAGCTTACGCGGACGACTTGCTCTTAGTAAGCCGTACCCGATCCACACTCACCAAAAATGTCTGTAAGCTGTCGTCGGAACTTCTCAAAATCGGTCTTGAAGTTAACCTATCAAAATGTGAGTACCTGCATTTCAACCCTTCGTCAAATCGTTTGAATGCTAAAGCTTCTATCTCTCTTGGATCGTTCGTCGTCAGATCAACAGAATCTCTACGATGGCTTGGCATAACATTCAAATCCTCGTTGTCAAAATTTTGCTCTTCGGTTGTTCAAGAAGTTTCTAGATCAATCCGTACCGCTTATGGGCGCATCGTCCCCAACCGGGGGCGCTATAATCGTAAAGCTTTGGGAAAGTTGTACAGCACCTTCTGCGCTCCTTCTATACTATTTCGTTCTGGTGTCACTCATGTTCTGCGAAAGAAGGAGATAAAAAAGATGAGATCATGTTATTTTAAATATGCAAAGCACCTGCTCCACTTGTCGAAATTATGCCATAACCATACTTTGACGGAGAAGTTCAAAATTCAAGATGCAAGTGTTACCCTTTTGGATGTTTCTTCCTCGCTATCAAAAATCATTGACAACAGAACCCAACCAGCGCACGACCTTCTACACTGCTTCCTGGCCGACGATTGAAATTAAGTGTCTTTGTGTGTATGTTTATGTGTTTTATTTACTTTCTTCCTTTACTCCGCTTTCTGAAAACGGCGGGTTATAAATAAATTACTTACTTACTTACTTAGTGTCGAAAGTAACCAATTTAATCAGAGTTCTGGACAAAACTTGTCACCCATGCAGCTTAGTAACTAACAGAACTATATATTTCTGTAGTGTTGGGCGATATTCGATATCGATAACGATATATCGATATATCGGACCAAATATCGATATCGAATATCGAAACGTAAATATCGTTATCGAGAACGATAATTTTTCATTCATAATTATTGTAAATAATCCCGCATAACCTACATTTACATAACCGAAATTTGAGCAATATATTTTCCGTAATTCAGTTCTTATGTAGTCGGAGTTTGAGATGATTCAAGATTCTATTTAAATATAATTTCGTTAGTAAATGTTGGCGAAAAAACTCGTATCCTATAGCGAAACAGACTAAAGAAATATCGATATCGATATATCGATTATCGAAAGTGAAAATATCGATATATCGAAAAATCCAAATATCGCCCAACACTATATTTCTGTAAAATTGTATGACTAATACTTATAAAGTTTCATAAAAGTGTCATTTTGGCAAAAAGTGCCATAATTTGGCCTGAAAGTGTGGAAAGTTTCACGGTCTCCAAAAAGTGTCATAATGACACCAAAAGTGTCACTTTGGCAACCATGACCTTGGTACGGACCGAAGTTAGAACTGAACCCGAAAATCAACACTGTCTGAGCTCTTACGTCTCCGGAGCAACAGCCAATAGAATCACTGCCATCAAAGCAGCTCCGCAATATAACAGGGATTAGATCATTCTAGTCCCTTCAAGTTAGTCCTTCGAATTCTTTGTCTAATAAAAAACGTCCTTTCCTTAAAAAAAAATCCAATTTAGGCGCTTCTTTGGAACTCCTTCCTGCCGCAGACATTTATTAGAAAATTAATATTTCTTCTTAGGTATAAGCTAGAGACGGCGGATAAATGGACACCGGTCGATGTTCCCTCTGGTGCAACCAAGTACATGATTCACAACCTTCAGCCCGGAACCATGTACGAGTTTCAGGTCGTTGGAAAAAATGTTTTGGGTGATGGAATGCTCAGTGGAATTATCAAGGAGAAGACGAAAGGTATAAGCGGGTCTTGTTGTTATTCATTGAAAGAGTTGACTGTTTGGCATACAAGGGGAGATAAAGCATCATCGGTCGGTATAGGAGGGATTGTTAGAATAACAAAACTTAATGCCTTAATTCGCACGGATCGAATAAGGTCCATGATGGATTTGTTATTCTCCGCCCATAGTTGATTTCCTGCTTGGATGGTCTTATACTGTCTTGTTCCCTGTTAATGTTGGTTCTGATGGTTGACTCAACAAAATAGTTGTACTTTAAAAACAGGACCCATGTTCTAATTTTCTTTTCTTCTTCCTTAAAAGTTGATAGATAGAAGTCCCGTTCTGTTGTAATTATTTTCTTATGTCCGCCCGTGGCCGAGTGGTTTGCTCGCTGGATTCGAAGTTTCCCTCATCCCCTTGGGGCACAGTTTTGATTCTCGGTGGTCCCGACCGTTTGGTTCTGGCCGAGTATTAGTGGCGTAACCCTGAACATGTTCCACCCTTCTAAAAACAGTAACTAATAGTTAACTAAAAAGTAACTAAAAACAGTAACTATTAGCGTAACCCTGAACATGTTCCACCCTTCTAAAAACAGTAACTATTAGTTACTATTTTTTTTCTAACCTCGTGAAAAATTACTGCGCTGACCATGCAACCTCGTCGAAATACTAATTATTTGCTTGCCACGCTCAGGAGCGTAGTAACTACGATCTATGTGGTGTGATTGGCCCGATTAGCCCGTGACACGGTATTTTGCCGAAAATAGAAAATTTGTTCCATCCTTGACGCCAAGAAGCCAGTATCCGTGGCGTCATGCGTAGTAACTGCAGTAAGTAGGGTGGAACACGCTCCCTCTGATACAAGCCAAGTCCATCCTGCCTCAAGTAGCTACATGGAGAAAGTGGGGAAGGGGAGAGGAAGGGTGTGTTAAAAGATGAGGGCAGAGAATCGGAAATCAGCAATGCCGGTTTTGTCTGTCAAGGCTTGTGTTGATAACTTTACCTTATTATTCTCCTTCTTCCTTATGAAAATTCACGAATAATAAAAATCAGCAACTCTCGCCGGCTCATTTGTCAGAGTAAAGTATTTATTGAGCCTTATGGACACGCCATTTCTTCTGAAAATATGGTTGATTTTCAAGAAGAAACGATGTAACAACTTAAACATAGGAAAGAAACAGATTGAATACAAGCTTTGCAGTGGAGCCTACGACAGTCGGCTCCTAGGCAAACTTCTTACTCTCAACTCAAACAACCCTAGGGGACTTTAACTTAACTCACAGTGCTTTCAAGAAAGACACCATCAGATGAAGTTTGGAAATTTCATTGGAGACATGGAACCAACTTAAGTCTTGCTTTGTTACCAGCCTATCAGTCGGCATCTTCAGTAAAGCTCTTGACGACCATGTCGGAGTGGAAGTGATGAGACACTGTGTTGGCAGTTTTTGGGATCCAAAAACGTAAGAGGAGGGATACTGATGATTTCGTAAAAGTTGAGCGTCTGTCCATCCGTCTGTCAGCACGATAACTCACGAAGGGAATGAGATATTTTGATGAAACTTGGTGTGAGGATTCTTTGGGTCGAGGGACAGGTCGAACTCGTAGATGGGCTATATAGCTGTACATTTAGGGGAGGGGAAGGGATTTCAGTTAGGGGGGCGAAAAAAAAGTATTTTTTAAAAGCGAATGAGATAGTCGATTTAGTGGTAAGGAGACATGCTGAATCCGAATATGAAGTTTATTTTCTGGACAAGTAGTTCACCCGGAATCCGGCAAAAACCGGAAAATTTGTAAAAAGTATAAGTTGAATCTGAAGTTGATGGGAGGTTCTATCCAGGGGGTAAGGAGGCATGCTGAATCTGAATATGAAAATTATTTTCTAGCCAGGCAAGTAGATCACCCGGAATCCATAAATTTAGCTTGAATTTGTATAGCCCAATGACATAGTAGTCAATGTAGGGTGAAGAGACATGCTGTTGCAGCTTTCGAACATATTCAAGATAAACAAAAACTTTGTTCGATAAGTTCAGTTCTCAGAAGTCTCAACCGTCATTTAGTGGTTCGAAAAGGCAGAATCCGACAACTGTCCGGTGAAAAATTCAATAAAAATTTGTCGACCAGTTTTTTTTTTAAACTCGTGACCTACTCTACATACAAGCGAAAACTCTGCGTCAGTGGCGAGGTGACTATTTGTTACGCCTAAAAGAAGTTATTGAGATAGTCGTTTAAGGGGTAACGAGGCCCGATGAATCCATATTTGAACTTTGTTTTCTTGCCCGATAAATATTTCAGTCGAAACCGGTTTGAAGCTCAAAGTTGTTTTTGAAGTCGATTGGAGGTTCGGGATTGGGGTAAGGAGACATGTTGAAGTGAAGATTCTTTGGATCGAGGGACAGGTCGACCTCGTAGATGGATTCTGTGGCCCGTCAATTATATTTAGTGGCAAAGAAGGGGATTCGAATTACAAAAAAATATATGTATAACAAGGTAATAACAGAACAATGCAAAACGGGTGTCAACTCAATTTTACGCAGGGGTCTCTTTTGACACAGACAGGTCCATATTCGGAAATTAATTTCGGAGGGGGCCTTGCCTGCGGATTGGACTTAATAGCAAACAGTACCGAAAAGATATCTATAACAAGTTAAAACCTATAAAAACTTATTTTTTTAAGTTTCGAATGTGGTTTCAACCCTCACTATAAGCCTTGATCTGTTTCTAAATTTTAAAAGTAAAAATATTTGATTCTCTGGATCAAATATTAAGTTTTTGGGATCCCATCGAAACCTTAGGTCTTTTTGTAAAATCTATGGGGGCTTGCGCCTGTTTTTTGTTATTAATGATAATAGTTGCTTAATACCAAATATTTTTTTTGTAATTTTGTTCATACATTAGCTAAAATTTGTGTCTTTCTCTTTGGTTTCTCTGATGGGAGCTATTTTGATAGCGACCAACAACGTAATCTAATATAACGGTCGGTGCCCAACTATGTACTTCCTTGTCGGGCCAATAGAGCATCTGTTAACTAGAGACTTGAATATTGACGATTTAGAAATGAGGAATTGCCCACTCTCCATTTTTACGCAAATTAAGTGCCCGGTGCGTGACCCGCTGGCACCAACTGATACGCACCAATTATTATATTAAAATAAGTATATTTAGAAGCGTCGAAAGATGAATCGTCTAATTTGTGGCCGCAACCGTTGGTTTCCGCCGGTGCTGGAAAAGGGTGTACACCAACTACCTGGGAATGGGTAGCCCCTTATTTAGACACTGGAAATACGATAATGGCTCCGAATTAAACTCCTTAAAGTTTTACCGGAAAGGGCTTAGATAGGACAGTCTAGTTACTCATCACTTATTCGCTTAAGAGGTTGGAAGACCCGACGAAAATGCGTTACTCTGTTGCTCCGCTATTCACGAATAGGCTAATTGATTTTCGAATAGTGGACTTTCCCTGTCGGATATGTGGTACCTCTATGTGCTTGTACCTGTGGTGTATGCTTACAAAAAAAGATATGCCAAAAATGTGTGTTCAGGCACTAAGCAGTCTTCGCCAAGCTCATCGCTGCCTACTGAAAAGCCGCGTTTGTATTGAGATTCAAATCTTCTGCGTCATAGTAGAATTTGCGCTGCGGGGACGGCCGTAGATAATATACTAGAGCAGATAGTGGAAAATCAAAAGATTCTTTAGCAGAAGATGTCTTACATGTTTATTTATGTTGTGTGTAAGTCATAGGCTGAGGTTGAGAATCCTGAGTTGTAAATTTTAGTTACTTATTTATTTGATATACTTAGAGAATGCTAGTTGTGTTTAAGTTTTATTTGATGCTTAATATTTTGGGTAAAAATTAAAAGCCTGTCCACCAACCTACTTTAGCAGAATCCAAATTTGTGTAATAGTAAAGCTTTCATCACAAGAACAAAATAGGTTATATACAAAAATCACCGAATCGTTTCTCGTGCGATTGTGAATCAAGCTCAAATTCTGTTTATTGATAAACTGTTACATCTCCAATGGATCACGTATGACAGTATCTATCGCGGTCGTATAAGCTGAGTTAAATACCGATGTATGGCCCCAAGAAGCCGGAAGTACCTGTTGCTCTGGATTCCGAATTTAGATTTAGGAATTGTTCAGACAGACTTGTCAAAAGGAAAATGGTAAATAAGGAGGGGCCAAGTCATGCAACGGCCAATCCCGCTCCACGGAACTAGCTTGCTTTCGGAAGAATCCCCAGTACGCTCTCCAGTACAAGCCTGCCGTCATCACCACGATATCATTGTAATGACATCAGAAAGCAAGCAAACTATAATGACATCAGAAAGCAAGCAAACTTTCGTCTGCAAACCATTGAAATCGACTGGGCATAAAAGTACTTACTATACATCCGTTTTGGGAGCCTGTAACCCTTCGATTGAATGTTCACGTAGCGCAGGGAAAGATTTCTTAATATTTAGTTGAAGTGCCGAACCGTCCGACGCAGGGGTTTTCCATAGATTTCTCTAGGTATCGATTTGAATCTGAGTGGACTTTTGGCTTGTCTTAAAAGAAAACACCACTAAACCCCACCCCCAACCAAACGGTAGGCACCTATGGGTCTTGAACTAGCGACCGTTCACTTGCGAATTCCGAGCGCTAACCATTCGACCAAGACAAACCAATACCATCCCATATATACCACCATATAAACAGCACCACCCAATGAAATATTTCACCCAGCTGATTTTCTGACATCCTTCTCCCATTCTAGCTCAAAGTTCCACCTTTGCCCGATTTTAGAATTTTTCTTATAGGAAAAACTCTCATTCGAATCTTATTACCCCCAGCGCTCGAGAGAGCCAAATTCCGATCCTTTCAAGCAGAGAACCCTACTTTCCATTCCAGTCTGTATTTAGGCCTCTACGCTCGACGTTTCTCTCTTATTTTAAAAGTGCCGTTTCGTATTCAAGGAATGACTTTGCTCTTCGCTGAATGAGAATGGCTTTATTGGGAGGGCGACAGAGTCACGACTCGAGGAGTCGAGTCCTCCGTTACTTTTTTTTTGCCAACCCCCTACTACTAAAACAGTTGGACTTATGCCCTTCTGATCTTCACGAGGCGAACTTTTGGCGATGTTGAATTTCTGTTTTGGCTGGATTCCGGTTTAACTGTAGATCTGGTGAGAAACGCGAGAGTTGATTTTGGTGTAGCATATTTTCCCACCCGATTGACGACTGCTGGTTCTACCGATCACACTTTCGTTAGTTTCCAGTTAACTAGAAAACTCCTCGGATTACTACAGCAACTTCACTCTACACTCTTTAATGTTAGTCTAATTTTCGGAGGTCGACAGATTGAGGCGCAGCTTTGGATTCTACATGCTTGTTTACCCCTTATGTCAACACTCAAACGGACTTGAGTAGGCCATTTTCATTTCTACCAGATTAGTAGTTTGAACCAATTCACAGGTTGTGTCACACGGGGCTGAAACATCGGCCGATTCTCGATCAGCCGCTCATTTACTCGCGTAAATAGCGGCTGAAAAAAATAAAAAAATCAGCCGCCGATCTTCCAAATAGGCGCGTATTTTCGTCGTGGTCACCGATCGGGATAAACTAAATCCTTTAGAATGTGACCTTTGATGAGGGGACAGTAAACAGACTTTGATGAGGGAAATAATAATGATAGTAATAATCTGTATTCAAGCCAGATGCCATATACATGAACCAGCTATACACTAATTAAGCAACTAAATTAAACAAAATATAACAAAAACTCAACTTCTATTCTCACGAAACTTTACTCCTTCATCGATAAATCTACACACTTTGCATATTATCTGTGCCGATATACAATCCAAGATGTCTTGAAGCCGCAAATTCCACCCAAGCAAAGACACCCTTAAATCAGAAAGCTCATGACATTCAGCAACAAGACCAAAGGTTTCGACGGGATCCCAAAAATTCAATATTTGATCCAGACAATTGGTTCTTGTGTTAGCCAAATCCAGTCTTCGCCAGACTTTTTGAAAATGTTTACTATTAAAATTCAGAAACAGATTAAGGCCAAATAGCTAACCATCTGAGAAAACCAAGTCCAGATATGGGTTCAGCATGTGTGTTTACCCCTATAAGTCATATCTGTTTTGACGAAAACTTCCTGCCACTTCTGCCAATTTCCCGGTTTCGGACGAACTCAGGAACTACTTGTCCGGCGACAAAAGAAAGCTCAAAAACGAAGTCAGCTTATCTTCTTTCCCCAATACTGAACATCTAATCAACTTCAAATAAAAATTTAACTTATAACAAATTTTCCGGCTCCAGCCGGATTCCGGCCGATCTATATGTCCGGGTAAAAAATGATTGTCATAAACAGATTCAGCATCTTTTCTTACCCCTTAGTCAGATATTTAATCAACTACAAATAAAACTTTAACTTTTAAGAATTTTTCGGTTTTGGCCAGATTCCGGGCGAAGTACTTGTCTGGGTAGAAAATTGTTTTCACCTAAGTGTTCAGCATGTCTTCTTACCTCATAATCGACTATCAGATAATCTATTTAAAAATATTTCATTTGCCCCTTAATTTAAACCCCCTCCCCCACTCCTAAATATAGGGCTACAGAGCCCCGTCTACGAACTCGACCTTACTCTTGACCCAAAGAAGCCTCACACCAAGTTTCATCAAAATATCTCATTCCCTTCGAGAGTTATAGTGCGCACAGACGGACGGACGGACAGACGGACAACTTTTGCGATGTCATAGGTATCCCTCCACTTACGTTTTGGGATCCCAAAAAGTCCTTCAAGTCAGCATTCCCTTGATTACATATAGGGCAGTGTGTCCCTGAACTCGGTTCTCCATTTTTCCTTTTTAGAACAATTCCTTTTTAGGCAATTCGCTCTCAACTGAATCCAATATCTGAGGTACTTATTAGGCAAATTTAATTTAAAATAGTACTCCGAGTCGCCTGAAATCTGTCAATATTCAGTTTGTGACTTTTTTCTAGTCTTAAGACTACAAGTCAACTGCATTTGACTTTGACAAACTCATAAGATGTTTTTGTTAATTTTATGTGTTTTGTTACAGAGAAAAAGAATATTCGGGATTAGGTATTTGGGATCCCAAACCGTAAGCGGAGGGATTACATCGCAAAAGTTGTCCGTCTGTCCGTCTGTTAGCACGATAACTCTCAAAGTGGTTGAGATATTTTGATCAAACTTGGTATGGCATGAGGACTCTTTAGGTCAAAGTACAGGTCAACTTCGAAGATGGGCTATGTAGCTTGATATTTAGGGGTGGGGGAGGGGTTTGAAATTAAGTAAAACAACAAATATTTTCTTAAAGCTAAAGAAATAGTCGAATTAGGGTCAAGGAGACATGCTGAATCCGAATAGAAAATTTGTGTTTTCGCCGGACAAACAGTTCACCCGGAATCCGGCAAAAACCGGAAGATGTGTGAAAAGTAATAGTTAAATCGGAAGTTGATTTAGAGGTTCAGTTTAGGGGAAAGGAGACTTATGAAAATTATTTTATCGCAGGACAATTAGTTTAGAATTTGTTTAAAGTAAAAAGTCTTATTTAAATTTGATAAGATGTTCGATTTGGGTAAGAAGACGTGGTGAATTCCTAAATGACAATAATTTCTCACCGGACGCATAGATCGCTCGGAATCTGGCTGAAACCGCAAATTTTTTTAAAGTAAAAGTTTAATCTGAAGTTGATTGGAGCTTCGTTGTAGGCGCAAGAAGATATGCTGAATCCGTTTTTGAGTTTTGTTTTTTTGCCAGAAAAGTAGTTTGTCCGAAATCCGACCGAAACCGTAAGTTGGGCAGAAGTAAGGAAGGAAGGAGTTACGACGTAGGCTATATGGTAAACCATATGCTGAGTTCACATCTGAATAGTTGACAGCGCGAAGTGGATATATGAATATATCTGAACTTGGTGAAATTCTGCTGATGTATCCGTTTTGCACTGTCAAGTACGAACTTGGTCTTCTTCGATTATTACCATTGATTAATCTGTTTCTAAACTTTAAAAGTAAAAATCTTTAAGAAGTCTGTTGAAGACCGAATTGTCTTGAGCAAATATTAGAATTTTGGGATCCCATCAAAACCTTTGGTCTTGTTCTTTTTTATTCTCCGGTCAACCCCAAACAGTTAATCCACCGTCTGAACAGATCAACCACTGTTTACGCGCCTCGTTCCCGTGTGAACAAACTATCAAAGAATATTTATCAACTTAATTCCCGCCCCTCTTTCTCCACCTAATTGGCTACGGTGCCCTGAAGTATGCTGCTGTAGGAACCCGGTAAACTCGTTTTCAGTTGGGAAGAGCGTATGCAAGTTCAAGACCCCGCTTTTTCGAGAGAACCAGAGCAATTCCAGGGAGGCATCTGCAATTCTTCGGAGGGAATGGCGTTACATTTCCTTTTTACCACTTTATCGACCTCACTAAGGGGTATCCTCCTCTTAAGATCGTTATGGTCCCTTTGGTGTGGATGCAGGGGTGGAAGTGAGACTTATATATCCTATATTTTAAAACTTGTCCTATAATATACTATTTTGAGTAAAAAACCCTATATTCTCCTATATTTCAGCTTTTGCTGTTTTTCTTCGTAAATTTCGAAGTTAATTCTGCCAAAACTGGCCAAACGTCGAAGTTAATTAATATTTCTGTAAAAATGTTTTTCTCAAACTCTCACTGAGCTTTCAGAGAGCAAAGTCAGTGAAAGTGTTGCAGACCTTTCTGCCCCTGAGAAAAAGAGGAAAAAAGCAGCTGAAAAGCAAAGTGGTCTCATGGACAAGTTTTTTTTTCATTTAAAAGGCGCTGTTGACACTCAGTGTGACGCGGTTGTGTGGTTTTCTGGTCCTTTCCTGAAGTTTTCACGAAGTCAATCAGTAGTGTGTTCGTAGTCTTTAATTTTGTATTTGATCTCTGTTCATGGGTAAAACTTACCCATCAACGTCGTCTTGGATACTATGTTTATTGTTTTAAGGTGAGATCCTAAGTTGTTTCACCAGAATCGTCCTTTCATATTTTACAGAAGATGGGGTCATGAAATTTTTGCATCCAAATAAGCTGTTTTTATCCTATTATGTCCTATATTTTGGTGTGAAATATCCTATATATATTTTAGCCTTCGGTCACTCCCAGGCCTGTGTGGATGTGAAAATAGGACACCGCTATAAGCCATCTTTTATTGGAGGATTGTCTTAATTTTGTACTGATTGGCTAATTGCCTCTTCGGGATTCCGAAGGTGTCCTTTAAACAAATAAAACACTAGATCACGAGCCTTTCCGCCAGTTGTTTAATTATTTCAAAAATGGGGGCACCGTGTTTCTGGTCTTATCTTGTAGCGGACCAAGCAAGCTTTTTGCTTCCGAGTCGCTCATTAGTCAGAAAGGCCGGTTATGGTAGTGTATGTGTGTTTCTCATTGAAACCGAGGGGACCGAGTGAGGCTGAAAACGGCTGGGGCGGGCTTGTAATTTTTTTTGAAACGTCTGACATTGTGATCTTTTTGAAACGTGTGTTACAAAAAGATTTCTTTACAAAAAGAGCCAAAGGCCAAGGCAAATGCCTGAAAAGAAACACAAATGATACCTCCTGTAAGCAGCTTCCTATGGGCTAGGGCTACCCTCTGAGGAAGCTTGCCAACTGTTTAATATTACTAAACCAATTATTCCCCATGGTCCCGTACATGTTCTTCTTCCACCCCACTTTCATTTACTCGAAAGGTTTCTAACCTAAGGTCAATCAGATTTCCATATTCACACAACATCTGTTTCAAGTTCTCATCCATACTACTACAGATCGGACATGAGGAAGGACCGGACCAACCCTTTTTATTCGGATAGTAACTGTAGGCTACTATGAGTGCTTTAAGAACTACACATGTGTAGTTGTGTTGCCTCTTCATCGTACTTGGTCGTTGTACCCCTTCTCCCTCTGGCGTACTTGACGACGACAAACAAACAACTATGATCAATTCATGAAGAATCAGAGGCTTTCCGAGATTTGGAAACCGCAGTCTCTTGTCCCCTTTCGCGACTCGCGAAACTCAAATCCTTTTCCATTTTGTGCTACCCAAGGACAGGCCCCACCGGAACCTGCACCCCCTGGCCCTTCAAGGGGTATTACAGGAGAGCCGGAGAGGGATGAAGACAGTGGTATGGGTTTATTGCACTTGATTTGTCTCTGTCGCATGGCTTGCCCGTTACCCTTGCAAATCGTGACTAGGCTAGCGATGTCCGGAATGGATTTAACGATGCTTATGGTATAGACTACTAAACTCCACTTTTGTTGTCACTTTGGTTTGCATGATTTTTGTGTTTCAGAGATTTCGGATTATTCTGTTGCCAAGCTGCCTTTGGATCCTGCCGGGAAGCCCTACTATCCTAAGTTGAATGTCCGCTCAGGTTTGTTACATCATTTGATTTGGTGTTTAGTTATTTCCTGGTAGATGTGTTTCTCGAAACGTCATCAGTAAAAAAAAAAAAAAAAAAAAAAAAAAAGTACCAACTCTTGTCCTGTTTTCTTTTTTTCCACTCGCAAGATTTCACAGAAATCTTCATGCACATAAATTGTGGGCAAGTGGACGTGGGAGAAAAATACTGAAGACGAATTTCTCAGTTAGAGCTGAGATAAAAGAGTGATTCTGGGTCTGGAAATCTTCGCTGGCTTATCCGCCGTATGTCATTGCGACTGCGGCTAAAACTCGTTTCGATTTTTTAGCCTGTTCTGGCGCTCCGGTAATTTTGGAAAATGACGTGGAAAGTGAATTCACGCCGTAAATAGAAAGTGGATTCGGCAAGTCAGCAGGAAGTTGTAAAGGCAGAACGACTTTCCGTTTGTTCTTACGCTCGGCGGATCCTCGCTTTGCGCTTTAGAAAGCGAATCAATCAGAACACCAGAATCTCCCGAATGTCGGTATTGAATTATTTACCACAAATGTCTGAGGCTAGCTCAGAAATTTGTACAGTGGAAATGGCTTTCTGAAACACAACACTGTCAGATGTGTTCATTTCAGATTACACACAACATAATCTGTTTTCTGTAATCTGTTTTATCTGTTATGATTTTGCACACGTTATGCATGACAAGCATTGCCAGGAAGAGCCGAAAAACTGCAAAGCATCAGCTGACTTTTCTGATATCATGATGACAAACAAAAAAGTCAGCAGAATGTTTTTTCGGCGGTTTTTCGGCTCTTCCTATAAGCATAACGTTTTAATTTGTAACGTTTGAAAAACATAACAGCTAACATCTTAAGTGTTAGCTCAGGAATTCACGCTTTATCTGTTGAAATCGCACATCTTGTGTTATCTATTATGAAACTTCTGACAGTTGAGTATATCCTGTTGACGAAACACTGCTTTGCCCTCTCGTTTCTCAGCTAGCGTTTGCATGGTAGTGGGCTTACACGTTGCCCAAATCCGAGCGTGTTTTAACTGCATCTTGCGTTAGGAATCTTTCTAGTAGCGAAAACGGACGCAAATACGCTCCAGTTTCCAGAATGAACTTGGATTCTACGGAGAGTGTAAGTGCACCATGAATGTTAGTTTCGCATGTTTATGTTTATTTATTTAGCGAACCATTACCTAGAAGTATCACCAGCGAAATTTCCGCAACTTGACAATCCAAATTCCAGTTTCGTATTTATTTATTTACTTTAGTCAGAGCCATTTACATAGGTAAACACACACATTCAGTCGAGAAAAGTAAAGAAAATAAGAGCGTGTTCCACCCCTCAAACAGTAGCACCTTCTCGAAATAGTAACTATTTGCTTATCCCGATCAGAAGTGTAGTAAACGTGGTAACTATGAAAATCTGTGTTCCACTAATTTTTGCTGAGAACAGAAAAATGTGTTCCAGCCTTGACGCCAAGAAGCCAGAACTCGTGACGTCGTGCGTGGTAATTACAGTAAGTAGGGTGGAACACGCGCTAACTGACGATATTAACGATGGTCCCAGGTTGGTAAGGTTGCGTGAACAACAAGGTCAACGAGTGTTCTCTCGTTTCGGCAGGAAGCAAATGATCGGACTCGAATATTCTATAGAGAAGAGAATCATTATCGTGGCGCGGAACTAATAACCAGTCACATCGTGTCGTTTCACGCCCGACGCGTAGCGTAAGGACCTAACTGGTTAAGGGATTGAGATTAAGCTGGGACTAATTTGAGATTTTGATGTTTTGGCTGGATCTAATGTTTTAGATGGCGGTACCGGCCGACTGCGGAGTTTGGAAGGAGAGCCCCAGAAATGTTTAACACGTGTAGGGACTAAACGGATGTAGGGATTGGAGCGAACTGGAGTTCCTTTACAAGTAAATAAACACAAGACATACAAAAAAACAAGTTCATTCAGGACGAATTATGATATCAGAAATCTAACAAATCAGAGTTCTCTACGAAATTTTGGGACTGAGAAAATGCCGGCCAGATAGCTGCTATCTGTAGCTTTTTTGAACTTGTTGACCATCTCCACACCAGCGACATCGTCTGGCAGTGAGTTCCACAGTAAAGCCTTTTGTTTTGGGCTATGGAGCCTTGAGAGGATTCTTTTACTTATTTGTCTATTATTTTATTTTTTGTCTACTAATAAATACACTAAATACAAAATACTTTAACATGTTATAATATTTGATAGTGCAAAACGGATACGTCAACCTATCTAACTCCAAGCAACTCTCACAAAGGACTTCACGAAATCAAATATTTAATGTTAAGCTAGAATCTTTTGTTTGTGTTTCTCACTAGTTCTTTTTCCAACTTGAGAGGAGGTGAAGAGGACCCTTGACAAGAAGGGCCGGAATATAGCTCAAATAAAATTCAGCTGACGTATCCGTTTTGTACTATCAAATACGGTTCGCAATCAGCTTGGGCTGAAGGAATATTTAAGTTATAATAATAACGATATCAATGTAATGCAACAAAAAGGCTTTTGCTGCTCAATAACTCTGAGAAATTGGGAGTAAAAAATCTTACCTGTAGTAAATGGACGTGCTCATAAATAAAACACAGCACTGACATAGCAGCCCCAAAGCCTACGCGCGTTCGAACCCTCTTGAGATTCGGCGGTGTCGGAAATTATACCAATATGGAGGAGATAGAACGGGTATAATGCCGATTGTTGACCAGAAGATTGCTAACCTGTTTTCTTCCCAGGCCCCAGACCGAATGCTCCCTCCAACCTGACCATAACGGAGGCCATTGGTGGTTTCATACTGACCTGGAACCCCCCCAAAGAAGATGCATCTGCTGTCGCCTACTACACAGTGGATTACCAAGTAGATACCACCTGGAAAAGACTGAGCAAGTCGGAAATCAAACCCAGTGAAACTTCGTTCCTAGGTAAAAGCCTAAATGTATAGTGGTGAGAACTTATTTCTCTCAGCCGCTGCCCTGAGCAAAATCCGCAGTCGTGTTCCGTAAATACTGAGAAGGTGCATATACTAGATAGCTTGTAGACCGTCTGTACTGCATGGTACCTACATTCTAACCCCTCGTTCACACTGCCCCGGTTTCGCGCAATATTCTGTGTTTTGCGTCAGACGACGCAGACTGTCCGACATGCAACACAAAATCGTTAATTTTGTCGCGGTGTCAAATGCGTTGACATCTTTCAACTTTTCCGACAAAACGCAAAACGAATGCATTTTTGGGGGAAAATGAAAAGGAAGATTGTGTTTCAAGGTTAAAATTTGCTCTGCCCTTTTGAACAAACATATTGTAATCGTAGGCTATGATAAAATATCTTCAAAACACAAACTAACCTTCATTTAACCCTATTTGAACCAGATGACATATGGACATTCATGCGATTCTGTCGTATGTCGGAAAACCAAAGAAAACATCGTGTCGAATATGACGCAGCAGTTTGAACCAGGGGTCACTGGATCTATAGTTCAGCCGGAGTCTTTGGAAACCGACATGATTGCGGCCTGGAGCCTACAGGAAGGCTTGCACAAGATCTCAAAATCATTCTAAAGCGAACGGAGCTCATCTCAGAAACTACGGGAAACCTATTCCAGGAATCACTTCCGAGTTTAAGGTTGTGTCTGTCGGTATGCCAACTTACTTGTGGTTATTTCAGAATATGACTAAGGGAAGCTATTACAGTTACGAGTCGAAATACAAACACGTAAAAAGACGCAAGGAATAATGCAAATTACAAAAAAAATAGGAAAAATACAAATTGCAAAAAGGTCAAATTATGTTCCATGACCGTTTTCTTTGTCTTTATATTGATTGTTTAATTGAAAGATATCCAACAATTGCGGACCAGAATATGCAGGTTATTTCATTCCAACAAGCCGCTTTTGTGCATTTTTTCTTTCTTTTTTCCTCTTTTTGTCGAACTTCAGACGAAGTTCTCCATTAGCCTTTTCGTAGCATCTTCCGGGAAAGGTGCCAGAGTGTGGAAACCACTGGGAATTCTCTGCGAGGTTTAGCAGCGAGAAAATAATACCAGCTTTGCTTTCCAACTCGCAGAAACACTCTCACGCACGACAAACTTGTCTGTAATTAACAAACTTTCCTTTTACCACTAAAAGAAATATTAAACGTCTAACACAAGGCCCACTGTCCGTCGCCCTTAGTAGAAGACCTTACTTGATGTGCGATACATTTGATTTGTGATACTACAAAAGAAGGTGGGTGGCCCACCGCTACCCATGATATCTGATGGCACCAACAGGATTAGTTGGGTCAACGGGTAGGGTCCAGTATTTGCCTGCCAGATGAAAACCAGTTAGTGCACGTTATTTCAGATTCAGTACTTGTGACAACTTTTCTCAAGGGGAGAGACGGGAAATGCAGTATGGCGAAAAACAGTGATCTGTATTCTTTGAAGTCCGTATCAATACTACGGACAACGGCTATTCAGCCAATGAATGGTTTATATAGCCTCGCTTGAACCTAGTTATCAATGACTTTGATTGCGCGGGTGCTCAGGCTTGGTTTATGTGAGGTTGACACCTGACAAATATTGTATGCAGACGTGAATAACAGAAGTGAAGAAAGATGATTAACGAAAAGATGTATACAAACCATCACAGTACTTTAAATGCGAATAGGGTGTTAACCGCCGCCAAAGATATGTCCGCTTTAGTCCTAGTTAATACGCCGACAGAGTTTAATGCTTCGAACTTGTAGACAAATAACGATTTGTTTTAGGTTAAAAACAAAATTAAAACAAACGAAGCCTCAGTACGAAAACTATTTCTTTGGTTTGTTTTCCTTGAGACTATATGAATAAATAATAAGCCCCGCCCATTGCCAGGCCTTATGTTAGGCCTTATGGTGTGGTCATAAACAGTTAATGGTGTTTTTTATTTTATGAATAAACTGAAACTGAAATTTGAGTTTTAAAGGGTGGAAAATCGCCCGCAGAAAACTTATATTCGAAGACTTTACTGCTTGATGTATCGTTTCAACTTTCAAAAGCCTTTTTTCCAGTTCTATGTATACTTCGCGGTTGGCACTGGACACCCTGTCAAAATATTTGGTCTATAGGATTTGACCCTATACTTTGACCAAACTAATTCTCTTGGTGGCGTAAGGCATTCAAAATATTGGTGAGGAGTGTTACAAGATGACATAGAAAACTCATAAATATAGCCTAACTAATTATTTACTGACTACGCTAACAGAGGGAGTTTGAGAATCATGGCTTAGCGGTGCTACGGAGAGGCGGTGAGCAAAGGGGCTAGAGACTCGGCATAGGAACAACCTGAAGGAAGTGAGCGTTTGTGCATTGTTGATTATACTTTGGTGGAAAGAAAAGCGTTGCGCATTCCAAAACACTGCGTAGATTTGGTTTCGAGTAGAAAAGGAGTATGTTAAAGCCGTCTTTTAACCTATTATTTAGATTCGTGTTTTTGTTTGGATGTTATTTTTGGTTGAAGAGTTTTGTGTTCTTCTTTTCATTTTTTCCTTTATAATACCCGACCAGTCTTCATGTAGTTTAGTTGACGAATACGACTATAATTCATAGTTTAGTCGTTTCGAAGAAATGTTCAAGAAGTTTCATCTTTCCAGTGAAAAACCTCATCCATGGCAAGACCTATCATTTTCGCGTCAACGGTCACACTCTAACCAATCAAGCTTCGAGTGAAGTACTCAAGCTCCAAGTCCCGCAGAGGGTGAAAGACAAAGCCATAACGGCGGGCGTTGTTGGCGGAATTCTCTTCTTTATTGTCGCAATCATCTTGTCTGTCTGCGCTGTAAAAATCTGCAATAAGAGGAGACGGAGGAAACAAGAGAAAGGTAAGAGTTTCTAGTTGTAAGTCACGTCCCCCCCCCCACGCTCGGGGCCCCCTCCGTACCTCTGAAAGAAGTTATAGTGTTTATAGAAATGGACTTCTAATCATCAGGAAAAGTTCATGTATTTGTTGTACGAAGTTCTTCGAAGTTTAGGATTGAATACGAACGAGTTGTACCCTAGAGGAGGGCAACTTACCGGAACGTAATTGTTGGAGGGGTAAGAATTGCAGTCAGAAGTGGGTCGGACAACCGACCAGACAAGTGGTGGTGTATCACCTTGCAGATTTTGCCTCTCGGAAATCAAAATAACTATCTGTCTGAAGATTTATGACATAATGTGTGATTCTGGCGGGAGGGGGGGGGGGGCAACGGTGGCTAGATATCTTCTTTCTTCAGGAGCCCCGTTGTGCCTGGAGATCTTGGACATTTTAGTAAAAACCTTCTGGCATAACATCTTACAGGGATTATTAGTTGATGTACAAACAAGAGCTGGAAGCTCATATGACACTTGCAAGACTTGGTAAATAAGTATGACGATGGACGCTTGGAAATCACGGAAATGTATCGTTTGGTAAATTTTTTTTTGTGCACTTGGTCATTTTGCTTGAGGCAAAAATGATCATGGGCTCATGGGGATCGTCCAAATTTAGGTTTTGCTTAAAAGTATGTTTTGTAGTTTGCGGTTAGGATGAGTACTTTAAAGGATGGTCGGATCCTGGAAGTGACGATTTCTAAGACAATCTTAATCTTGTCAAGTCTCTAATGTTCAAGTCAAGTTTCATCATCCTAGCACTTCTGGAAGTAGCCTACCTTAAACTGCAATCACCGGAATTCTTTCAATACAACTCCCCCAGATTGACCGGGTCCGGTCCGGTTCTATCACTGATGTATCTATGGCTTATGCTTGTTCTTGCCACCAAGTCTTATCCCAATCGCCATATTCTAAGTGTGTCACAAAATTTCCGTCCCCCCCCCCCCCCGACTCCCTCACATTGATCGGATCCTGTCCGCACTTGAAATGGGATATCTGGGACACGAGGTCTTTCCAAATATCAAGTTTCATTAAGATCCGATTCCCCGTACAAAAGGTATAAATACGTAAATATCCGGAGTCCCCCTCCCTCCACTCCCCCCACGGTGGTCAGATCGGGGAAGTGACTATTTCCAAGTTAGTTTGTATAAATACGTAAATATCCGGATTCCCCCTCCCTCCACTCCCCCCACGGTGGTCAGATCGGGGAAGTGACTATTTCCAAGTTAGTTTGGTCGGGTCTCTAATATGCCTGCCAAGTTTCATCGTGCTAGCACATCTGGAAGTACCCTAACTTGCGATCACCGGACTAACCGACCGACCGACAGACCGACCGACGGAAAAGTGATAAGTATATGGCACTTGTCCGGAAGACAAGTGCCATAAAAACCCGAACACCTTGTTTTTGTTTCTTGTATTATGAATGGTCAGCTTAGCTTTAAACATTAGATTTCATTTTCCTGGTATTCGTGCGTCCGTCTGACAGGTAGCTAAAGAAATCTAGGGTAAGACACGGGATCCGTTGGAAGGTTCCGAGGATTCCTTTTCAAGAGTCCCTGCGTTTTTGTTTGTCCCAGGAAAAGGCCGACCGACGGAAAAGTGATAAGTATATGGCACTTGGCCGGAAGGCAAGTGCCATAAAAACCCGAAAAATCGCGTTTTTGTTTCTTGTATTATGAATGGTCAGCTTAGCTTTAAACATTGGATTTCAATTTCCTGGTATTCGTGCGTCCGTCGGACAGGTACCTAGAGAAATCTAGGGTAAGACACGGGATCCGTTGGAAGGTTCCGAGGATTCCTTTTCAAGAGTCCCTGCGTTTTTGTTTGCCCCAGGGACTCACTCCCTGTATTCTCGCGAGTCCCCAGGGACCGAGATGCTCCGATTATCAACACCATCATCAAAAAGAACTCCCTTTCAGATTCGGAGGGGAATCAATGTTTGCTGGTGTTGGTGCAATATAACATTAATTAAAACAATCAGAATAAACAAAACCAAAAATACAGTGGATCCAGACTAGTTTAGTCAACTGTATACTTTTTTTTTTCTTTTTGAACAAAATCCTGTTTGGAAGTGTTCCCCGTGTTCTCGCTGTTTCCCGTACACTGAGTCCGTGTATAGTGATTCACTCTGGATTCACTCTATTCTCACCTTTCCCCTTCACATGCGAGAATACGCCTCATGCATCGCGCTTCCAGCCGAGGGCAACGAAACAGGAGATGAATCTTAAGCAGAAGTATACAGTAGCATTCAGTCCGGATACAGCGGTATCAGTTACTGCTTCCTCTTAAAGCTTACAACTTTATACAACTAAGACAACTTTTCATCGCACAGGCTATCGAAAAATCGGGGATTTATGGTGATGAAGATAAGTTCACTTCCCATTTGTATTACAAAAAAATTCGTCGTAAACTGAGTATAAAAATAATAGAATACACTAGCTGAATACATAAAACACAGAACACATATTACAACATAGCAGGATGTAAACTACGGTACTATGATGTGTGATGTCTTTATTTTCTTACAGCGTATAACATGGTTGCATGCCGGATAACAGAAGCTAGAAATGGCAGCCACGCGAAATCAGTGCCAGTTAAAAAGTAAGTAGGATGATCTTTCTACCAGTTTTAATTAGGCTAGCTACCCAATAAGGTGGTTTTTCGTGGACATAAATCGATACTTCATTCAGAGCTGCGTTCTCTTATGCAAATACATTTATTAGATATTTACACAATGTAAACAGCAGCCGAGCGATGCCGGCCCCTGCATGCTTCCTGACGCTCGTTTAAGCGTTTACATCATCTTGACCTGATCTATGGTTAGTGTATACGCTAAATGCAGTGCATACGCGAATGCACCCCAGAAACAACACCATCATTCCAAGAACCAAGTCTGCAAGACTTATACTAAGTGTTCTCTTTTTTCTTCTTTTTTTTTTTTAACTAAAGACGCGATAAAAAGACTATTAATATAACCACTAACCCAACCCTTTCCAGAAAACTCAACTAATTATATTCGAGGTATATGGCTCTCAGCTGATCTGTTTTCCCTGCACAGTTCCAGATGTATCTGACGTACAAAAATAAATAAAAGAAAATTAGAATAATTAGAAAACGAAATTTCTGAGCTCGGACATTTTTGCAGCCTTCTAGAACATAAATAACGATTTTTTTTAAAGCCGAGAAGCCGTAAAACAGAAAGTTGCAAAAAAAATCCTACTTGGGATTTACCATTTTAAAAGTTTCAAGAGGCTGAGAACTCCACCGTTAAAACAGTGTCGAAGAAAGTAAGTCAAAGGTTCTATTGATAATCCTTGCAGTTTTGGGAGGTTTGGGAATTCCTGGGACATTAGGCCAGGCTTTTGGCGTATTTTTCAAAGGCCGTGGCTTTTTTTGGATCACGATCTGGTAAAACTGCCCAGTTGCCTAAGCTTGTGTTTAGACACAACCAGACCGGCAGAGAATCCCAAGCTACTTAAGTTGTCAAACCATCAGAGAGTCCAAAACTACTTCAAGAACCCTAGTGAATGCGAATGAATAACGATGAATAATGTAGAAGAAGAAGGATGAAATTTTTATCCATGGGGATGAAAATAAACATTTGCGTTGTGTCTTAATCTAACTAGCTATATGACTTTCCAGCGGAGGGAATCTTGTAGCGATTGGTGTCAACTCTCCTACTCTTGAAACACCTACGTGTACATCAGCCGATGGTACTATTTGATCTAGTTTAAGAGCTTGAAAACATGCGTCGAATGGACATGACTCATGTACAGACAAGTCAAGTCACATCCGTTCACCTAGCACGTTTTAGAACAATCTGGATCTTCGCTTGATGTACCATCTCCTTTTAGGCTATTTCACCCTAACCTGACCTGAAGTTTACTAACCACTCAGTAAGAAAGCAGAGTTTAAGCATGGACATGGGTTATGGACTGGGATTCCTATTCTATACCCTACCTCTCTGTGAAAGTAGACAGCCCCCCCCCCCCAACACACACACTTAAATCCTCCCCTGATGCTATAGTAGCTGGCTGAACTCGAGGTGTTTTAATCTGGTACGTTTCTTTCACGCTATCATAGAAGAAGAAAAGGTGATGGTTAGTATCGCACAACTGCATGATTTATTCACTGTTTAACTGAATGCACCGTCACGGTTTCTGTTAACATTCTGTTTTTGCTGCACCCTCAATACTTTAGTGCTGCCTTTATTTTAATTAAATTTAATTTTCTTAAAAAAAAGGGGCGGATATCCGACAGTCTACTTACGCATCACTTGTTCACTTAAATAGACGTGAAAACGCGATACATATGCTTTATTTCGTTTGTCCGCTATACTCAGATTATCAGTTTTCTTTCATATTTGTGACACCTCCATGTGCTTGTACCTCTATGTTTGAAATATTAAGTATTAAAATATTTAGCAAATAAACAGGTTAGCCATTCCCAAAAAATAAACAAAAAGTGGCAGATTCTGACATTCAGTATCTTTACATCATTTTGCTACTTTCTTAAGCCGTGACTTTTCTAGCTTAACGTCTTTAACCAAGGAAATGTAGGCTTTTGTTGAGATTCAAATTCTCTGCATCTCGGTGAATTTTGGTTGCCATGCAAGCAGCGAACATTCTGAGCGTTATTACTAGAGCCTCGGATGAAAAAATACGGTTTGCCTAGATGAGTAAAAAATTCGGTGTATTCGATTATCCGATTCAAAAATAGGCTGCCTTTTCAGACAGACTTTAAGATGTAACAAGTTCTGATTCCTTGAAAGTATTTGAAATGAATTCGATTTAGATGGCATGTCGTGCCTTTTTTGCAAGTCCTATTCTTTTAATATTAAAGTTTTGAGTGCTCATCTGTATTATATTTTTCATGGTAAAAGAACAAAATCTTTGAAGATCAGTCAGACTAAAAAGTGTGTTCAGAAAAGTAAGAGATTAGCGAAATGAAGATTCCCAAGAACAAAAAAATGTGCTATCTTTATGTTCCTTGAAAGTGTTGGAGATGAATTTGAATTGAGTTGTATGTCGACCAATTCTTGGCAAATCTTAAACTTCTCATAAAAGTGTTTTGAATTATAATTATAATTTTTAGTTCTAGTGAAATAAAAGAGATCGAAGTAAAAATATTAAAAATTGCGGTTATAAAAATAAGAGTTCAGTTAAGTGATGATTTCAAGAAAAAATAGAGAATAGAAACTTCCACAATTGTTTGACCGTAGAAGGAATGTAAAGAGGAAAAAAACATTGAGACAAACGATTCAGTTTAGCAATGCGAAAAATGATTACCGCAAACTAGAGTGACAGGCACCGGTATCTGGTAGAGCCTGTCAATCAATCAATCGTAAAGGACCGGTCGTACGTATAATGCCGATGCAACCTACTTCCATAACTGCATTCACTAACTCTTAAGCCCGAAGACCCAAATTCCATGTTACAATCTGAAACCAGTAACGACACCTCACTAATCTTTGCACTTGCATTCACTGGTTTCCATGCGCAGTATGCCCCCGACGAGCGATCGAGTATCATTCTATTGGTGCGTAAAACCGGTTTTCTAAATTTGACCGATATTTTGCTAATCCTCGGAAAAGGCTTAAAACAGCCAAAGCCTTCAATCGTGTGTTAAAAGCAGAGCTTAGTTGTACAGTATTCAGTTAGTTTTCAAGATTGGATCATAAAAAGTAAGTAGTTTGAGGGGTTCCTTCAATTGTTCCAAAAATTTATTCAAACAATGTTTACAACGGCAGGGTGGGGAATGTGGTCCACCAGTCTCATTCGCGGAACACACCAGTCTCACTGTTTTCAACCATCAGTCTCAGAAAAATGGCGCCGGGAACCACCAGTCTCGGAAACGAGACCGACAGTCTCAAATTCAGACCAACAGTCTCATCTAATTTCCAATTTATTTAAAGTAAAAAAGTGTTTTCTTTGTTTTTCTCTGTCAGTCCCTTGAATTACGCGCTTGTGTCAGCACTACAGGTAGAGTGAAGCTTGGGCTTTCAATACATGTATTCATCTCTGCTATTGGCTTGGTACTTCTCAGTGAGTAGGGCTCTGAAAAAGCAAACAAATTTATTTTTTTGTTTTCTGTGTTGTTTAATAGACTTCTGCTACTCTGCCAACTACAACAGGTAAAGTGAAGCCTGGGCTTTCAAACGATATATGATTCACTGTTACTGGATTACCAAGTGTCACATTGGGTGGCTCTGAAAAAACTGTTTTCGTAAACAAATGTAATTTCTAGGCTGTCAATGAGATTTCTTGGAATTTTCTAACTTTGCGACCAGTTTTGGTAGATAGACATCCATGTATCTCTGATACTGGCTTAGTCAGTTTGTTGCTGGGCTCCTATGGTAAACTCATTAGCTGTTTTTTTTTAACTGCCTGCTTGATACTGTTGAATGTTTTGTCGCCTCTGTTCAGTTCACCTGACTGACTGTTCCGGTATTAGTTTGTTCCATTCTTTTTCCATGCATTTTCCATGCTTAAAATACTATTCTGAGGCTGTCTCTACACAACTACAGTAAGCGGTCAAGTAACACTCAATGGAACCTATTATCGCTCACCAGAGCTGCGTTTTATTCGCATTTCTAGTTGACTTAAGTTATTATTTTGCCGTTTTATTTGCTATTGTCAGTTGACTGATAGCGTTCAATATATCCAATCTATTGAGATTGTCCACTAAAAGTTGACTTTGGACGACCGACAACAAATGGTCATTCGTTCCATGGATCACCGGTTAACCAACAGTGGAACATTTTATCGCTCACCAGAGCTGCGTTTGATTTGCATTTCCAGTTGACTGAAATAATCTTTTTGCGGTTTTATTTGCTATTCACAGTTAGCATTCAATTTATCCAGTAGACTCAGGTTGTCGACAAAAAGTTGACTTTTGCCGATCGAGATAAAATGGTAATTCATTCCATGGTTAACCGGTTAACCTACAGTAAGGAGTCAAGTATCGCTCAATGGAACCTATTATCACTCACCAGAGCTGCATTCTATTCGCATTTCTAGCTAACTTAAATCATCATTTTACTGTTTTATGTGCTGTTCTCAGTTGATTCATATTGTTCGATTTAGCTCTTGGGTTATCCAATCTATTGAGACTGTTGACTGAAAGTTGACTTTTGACAAACGAGAACAAATGGTTATTTGTTCCATGGTTAACCGGTTAACCTACAGTAAGCTGTCAAGTAAACTCAATGGAACCTATTATCGCTCACCAGAGCTGCGTTGGATTCGCCTTTCCAGTTGACTTAAATCATCATTTTTCCGTTTTATTTGCTATTCTCAGTTGACCGAAAGCGATTGATTTATCCAGTCGACATAAATTGTCGATTAAAAGCTGACTTTTGACAACCAAGAACGAATGGTCATTCATTCCATGGTTAACCGGTTAAGCTACAGTAAGCGGTCAAGAGTAACGCTCAATGGAACTTATTATCGCTCACCAGAGATGGGTCCGATTTACATTTCCAGTTGACTTAAATCATCTTTTTGCTGTTTTATTTGCTATTCTCAGTTGACTGACTGCGTTCGATTTATCCAGTCAACTGAAATTGTAGATTAAAAGTTGACTTTTGACAACCGAGAACAAATGGTTATTTGTTCCATGGTTAACCGGTTAAGCTACAGTAAGCGGTCAAGTAATGCTCAATGGAACTTATTATCGCTCACCAGAGCTGGATTCGATTTGCATTTCCAGTTGAATTAAATCATCTTTTTGCTGTTTTATTTGCTATTATCAGTTGACTGATAGCATTCAACTTATCCAGTTGACTGGGATTGTCGACTAAAAGTTGACTTTTGACAACTGAGAACAAATGGTCATTCATTCCATGGTTAACCGAGAATGTAAGCGTAGGTTGAGAAAAAGATTGCGGAATCCAACCAACCGGTCACCTTTTACTGGTCATTTCAAATTGCGGCCATGAGGCCGACATTTTTTCATGTTCTAACAAATCTGGTGCTACAGAGTACGCTACCTATCCAATGATGGTACAAAAAAATAAAAAATAAGCTTATTCTTAATGTTTTACACTGGCTATGGAAGTCCTAGCTAAAAGTGTTCAAGTTAACCTACATGAACTAACGCAGCCACTCTGGTAATTTTGTTTTGTTGGTTTTGGTGATTCTTTTTTCACATACCATACGTTCTTTACTAGTCCTCCATGAATATTCCTCTCACTCTATTTTTAATTGTTGAAGTACTATCTCCTCTGCAGATGTTGCTCTTGTTGTAGGAACATACTATTGTTTGTTACAGACATACTATTGTTTGTATGTTCAAGTACTATAGATTGGTGCACGTAAGAGGTCTCTTCATGAGACCCTCAAATTGAAGCTGCTATGTACAGCATCATCAAGGAGACAAGCAAAGGGTAATTTTAGTAATTGTCTAAATGTTATAGAACATGATTAGGTCGCTTTGTCATATTGTTTTAGTGATGTTCCCTTACCTTCTTGAGTTTCCACACCCTTGCCAAGAGCTAAATCGAACAATATGAATCAACTGAGAACAGCAAATAACAGAGTAAAATGATGATTTAAGTTAGCTAGAAATGCGAATAGAATGCAGCTCTGGTGAGTGATAATAGGTTCCATTGAGCAATACTTGACTGCTTACTGTAGGTTAACCGGTTAACCATGGAATGAATAGTTGCGTTTTTTGCCTTTCCTCCGTAGGTCGGTTAACCTACCTACTTGCCACTATTGACCGTTTTTTCGTCTCGCCGGTCGGTTCGACTGAGCTCTAAAAAACGGCTTATAAGAAAAATGGCGTCTTCCAGTCGCAGGCTCCTATCTCTCCAATGAGAATTTTGAATTTCGCGCCGTGCCAAGAGCGTAGGTCGGTCGGATGGAGCTCAGACCTCAGTCCACAGGTCGGTTAACCGACCGAAGAACGGCGACGAAAAAACAGCTTATAAGGATTTAGGTCGGTTAACCGAAGAAAGAAAACGGCTTATAGAGAGAAATTTCGCAGGTCGGTTAACTGGATGACGGCAAAAAACGCAACTAATTACCATTTTATCTCGATCGTCAAAAGTCAACTTTTTGGTGATTCTTTTTTCACATACCATATGTCTTACTAGTCCTCCATGAATATTCCTCTTACCCTTTTTCTAATTGTTGAAGTACTATCTCCTCTACAGATGTTGCTCTTGTTATAGGAACATTCTATTGTATGTTACAAACATACTATTGTTTGTAGGTTGAAGTACTATAAATTGGTCCACGTAAGAGGTCTCTTCATGAGACCGTCAAATTGAAGCTGCTACGTACAGCATCATCAAGGAGATAAGCAAAGGGTAATTTTAGTAATCGTCTAAATGTTATAGAACATGATTAGGTCGCTTTGTCATATTGTTTTAGTGATGTTCCCTTACCTTCTTGAGTTTCCACACCCTTGCCAAGAGCTAAATCGAACAATATGAATCAACTGAGAACAGCAAATAACAGAGTTTCAGTCAACTGGAAATGCAAATCAAACGCAGCTCTGGTGAGCGATATTAGGTTCCATTGAGTACACATATCTGTGGAAAGTCCATGCTTAAATCTACCAAAACTGGTTGTAAAGTTAGAAAATCCCAAGAAAGAGAATCTGAGTCGACTGGATAAATTGAATGCTAACTGAGAATAGCAAATAAAACAGCAAAAAGATTATTTCAGTCAACTGGAAATGCAAATCAAACACAGCTCTGGTGAGTGATAAAATGTTCCATTGAGCGATACTTGACCACTTACTGTTGGTTAACCGGTTATCCATGGAATGAATGACCATTTGTTGTTGGTCATCCAAAGTCAACTTTTAGTGGACAATGTCAGTCGACTGGATAAATAGAACCTATCAGTCAACTGAGAATAGGAAATAAAACTGCAAAATGACGATTTAAGTTAACTGGAAATGCAAATCAAATGCAGCTCTAGTGAGCGATAAAATGTTCCATTGAGCAATACTTGACCGCTTACAGTTGGTTAACCGGTGATCCATGGAACGAATGACCATTTGTTGTCGGTCGTCCAAAGTCAACTTTTAGTGGACAATCTCAATAGATTGGATATATTGAACGCTATCAGTCAACTGAGAATAGCAAATAAAACGGCAAATTAATAACTTAAGTCAACTGGAAATGTGAATCAAACGCAGCTCTGGTGAGCAATAATAGGTTCCATTGAGTGTTACTTGACCGCTTACTGTAGTTGTGTAGAGACAGCCCCAAATTAGTATTTTAAGCATGGAACGAACTAGTACCGGACCAGGCAGTCAGGTGAACTGAATAGTGAGACAACAAAAGATTCAACAGGGTCTAGCAGGTCAGTTAAAAAAACACAGCTAATGAGTTTATCAAAGGACACCATGAGCAAGAAACTGACTAAGCCAATATCAGAGATACACATATCTGTGGAAAGTCCATGCTTAAATCTACCAAAACTGGTTGTAAAGTTAGAAAATCCCAAGAAAGAGAATCTGAGTCGACTGGATAAATTGAATGCTAACTGAGAATAGCAAATAAAACAGCAAAAAGATTATTTCAGTCAACTGGAAATGCAAATCAAACACAGCTCTGGTGAGTGATAAAATGTTCCATGGAGCGATACTTGACCACTTACTGTTGGTTAACCGGTTATCCATGGAATGAATGACCATTTGTTGTTGGTCATCCAAAGTCAACTTTTAGTGGACAATGTCAGTCGACTGGATAAATAGAACCTATCAGTCAACTGAGAATAGGAAATAAAACTGCAAAATGACGATTTAAGTTAACTGGAAATGCAAATCAAATGCAGCTCTAGTGAGCGATAAAATGTTCCATTGAGCAATACTTGACCGCTTACAGTTTGTTAACCGGTGATCCATGGAACGAAGACCATTTGTTGTCGGTCGTCCAAAGTCAACTTTTAGTGGACAATCTCAATAGATTGGATAAATTGAACGCTATCAGTCAACTGAGAATAGCAAATAAAACGGCAAATTAATAACTTAAGGTCAACTGGAAATGTGAATCAAACGCAGCTATGGTGAGCAATAATAGGTTCCATTGAGTGTTACTTGACCGCTTACTGTAGTTGTGTAGAGACAGCCCCAAAATAGTATTTTAAGCATGGAACGAACTAGTACCGGACCAGGCAGTCAGGTGAACTGAATAGTGAGACAACAAAAGATTCAACAGGGTCTAGCAGGTCAGTTAAAAAAACACAGCTAATGAGTTTATCAAAGGACACCATGAGCAAGAAACTGACTAAGCCAATATCAGAGATACACATATCTGTGGAAAGTCCATGCTTAAATCTACCAAAACTGGTTGTAAAGTTAGAAAATCCCAAGAAAGAGAATCTGAGTCGACCCGATAAATTGAATGCTAACTGAGAATAGCAAATAAAACAGCAAAAAGATTATTTCAGTCAACTGGAAATGCAAATCAAACACAGCTCTGGTGAACGATACTAGACCACTTACTGTTGCTTAACCGGTTATCCATGGAACGAATGACCATTTGTTGTTGGTCGTCCAAAGTCAACTTTTAGTGGACAATGTCAGTCGACTGGATAAATAGAACCTATCAGTCAACTGAGAATAGGAAATAAAACCGCAAAATGACGATTTAAGTTAACTGGAAATGCAAATCAAATGCAGCTCTAGTGAGCGATAAAATGTTCCATTGAGCAATACTTGACCGCTTACAGTTGGTTAACCGGTGATCCATGGAACGAAGACCATTTGTTGTCGGTCGTCCAAAGTCAACTTTTAGTGGACAATCTCAATAGATTGGATAAATTGAACGCTATCAGTCAACTGAGAATAGCAAATAAAACGGCAAATTAATAACTTAAGGTCAACTGGAAATGTGAATCAAACGCAGCTCTGGTGAGCAATAATAGGTTCCATTGAGTGTTACTTGACCGCTTACTGTAGTTGTGTAGAGACAGCCCCAAAATAGTATTTTAAGCATGGAACGAACTAGTACCGGACCAGGCAGTCAGGTGAACTGAATAGTGTGACAACAAAAGATTCAACAGGGTCTAGCAGGTCAGTTAAAAAAACACAGCTAATGAGTTTTATCAAAGGACACCATGAGCAAGAAACTGACTAAGCCAATATCAGAGATACACATATCTGTGGAAAGTCCATGCTTAAATCTACCAAAACTGGTTGTAAAGTTAGAAAATCCCAAGAAAAAGAATCTGAGTCGACTGGATAAATTGAATGCTAACTGAGAATAGCAAATAAAACAGCAAAAAGATTATTTCAGTCAACTGGAAATGCAAATCAAACACAGCTCTGGTGAGCGATACTTGACCACTTACTGTTGCTTAACCGGTTATCCATGGAACGAATGACCATTTGTTGTCGGTCGTCCAAAGTCAACTTTTAGTGGACAATGTCAGTCGACTGGATAAATAGAACCTATCAGTCAGCTGAGAATAGGAAATAAAACTGCAAAATGACGATTTAAGTTAACTGGAAATGCAAATCAAATGCAGCTCTAGTGAGAGATAAAATGTTCTATTGAGCGATACTTGACCGCTTACTTTAATCGGTTATCCATGGAACAAATGACCGTTTGTTCTCTGTTGTCAAAAGTCACCTTTAGTCGACAATGTCAGTCGACTGGATAAATTGAACGCTATCAGTCAACTGAGAATAGCAAACGAAACAGCGAAATGATGATTTCAGTCGTCTGGAAATGCGGATCGAACCCAGCTCTGGTGAGCGATGATAAGTGCATTGAGCGTTACTTGACCGCTTACTGTAGCTTAACCGCTTAACCATGAAACGAATGACCATTTATTCTCGGTTCTCAAAAGTCAAATTTTAGTCCAAAATCTCAGTCGACTGGATAAATTGAATGCTATCAGTCAATGCAAATCAAACGCAGCTCTGGTGAGCGATAATAGGTTCCATTGAGCGATACTTAACCTCTTACTGTAGTTATGTATAGACAGCCTCAGAATAGTATTTTAAGCATGGAAAATGCATGGAAAAAGAATGGAACAAACTAATACCGTCAGTCAGGTGAACTGAACAGTGAGGCGACAAACAGTATCAAGCAGGGCAGTTAAAAAAAACAGCTAATGAGTTTACCATAGGAACCCAGCAACAAACTGACTAAGCCAGTATCAGAGATACATGGATTTGTGGAAAATTCATGCTTAAATCTACCAAAACTGGTCGCAAAGTTAGAAAATTCCAAGAAATCGCATAGACAGCCTAGAAATTACATTTGTTTGCCAAAACAGTTTTTTCAAAGCCACCCAATGTGACACTTGGTAATCCAGTAACAGTGAATCATATATCATTTGAAAGCCCAGGCTTCACCTTACCTGTTGTAGTTGGCAGAGTAGCAGAATTCTATTAAACAACACAGAAAACAAAAAAAATTAATTTGTTTGCTTTTTCAGAGCCCTATTCACTGAAAAGTACCAAGCCAATAGCAGAGATGAATACATGTATTGAAAGCCCAAGCTTCACTCTACCTGTAATGCTGACACAAGCGCGTAATTCAAGGGACTGACAGAGAAAAACAAAGAAAACACTTTTTTACTTTAAAAAAAATTGGAAATTAGATGAGACTGTTGGTCTGAATTTGAGACTGTTGGTCTCGTTTCCGAGACTGGTGGTTCCCGGCGCCATTTTTATGAGACTGGTGGTTCGAAACAGTGAGACTGGTGTGTTCGATTTTCAAAACGGCCGTGAGACTGGTGGACCACATTCCCCACCCTGAACGGATACGTCAGCTATGATTCTTCATCAGCGATATTTCGGTCCTTCGTGGCAAGGGTCCTCGTCAGGCTGTCAATCCTCTGGTTCAACTTCGGGGAAGGAAACACACCTGTAATTTTAATTTTTAATAAACAATGTTTACAACGGATACGTCAGCTATGATTCTTCATCAGCGATATTTCGCTGAGAATTTTATAAATTACAGGTTTGTTTCCTTCCCCGAAGTTGAACCAGAGGATTGACAGCCTGACGAGAACCCTTGCCAAGAAGGGCCGAAATATCGCTGATGAAGAATCATAGCTGACGTATCCGTTGTAAATATTGTTTGAATAAATGTTTGAAAGTCAGCTTGGGCTCAAAAAATATTTAGTTCCAAAAATTATTTATGATATCAATAAATATTATTAAAAACTATTTTTTGTCTTCACGCACTACATATACTACTTGTATTAGATACAATTATATTATCACTGTCAAACAGTGCCCTGCTAAAAAAAAAATCACACTTACACGTTGACTTGACTGAGGTCGTGCTTTCTTTTCTTGTTAAAACTAAATCCGGCCAAATCTCCGTAGATGATATGCCACCCAGAAGCATGAGGTCAGCTAAGAGTCCGTGATGAGACTTAGGTCTCTTTCCTCTTTGTTTTGTTGGATGGCAATGGCATAGGATCTATTTCCTCCGCGTGTCCTAAATATGATTTTATTTACTATTTACAGAGGACGAACCGGCGGATTGCCCCTTATGATGGGTCTGGAGGACCTCAACCAATCAGTGACTAGCATCATTTTCAAAGACTGCTTCCATTTCAGTGATGAATCATCCAGTGATTACGAATCCGAACCGCGAGATCAATCCGCGGATTCCGAGTGGGTCTCCTCGGACCGCGGCTTGACTCAGTGGGGGAGAAGTGAGAAACCGCGGTTGCGGTTCCGCCCCAAACCCCGCTACCAGGTGCAAACGGAATATACCCAACCCCAGGGATATATTACTCGGAGTTCTGATGGGCGGTTCAAATTAGACGACGTTGACGAATCCCCTGCAAAAAGACGACGGATGGGGGACCTTCCTCCCTGGCTTATCTCTGAACCCCTACCAGTGAAAAAGCATGACTATGTAAATACTCAGAGTGCTAGTGCTTATATAAATCATCGACGACAATACCCTGACCTCCAAGAATCTCCCATTATTGAAAGCGGATTTTATCGAATAGGAGGTGATGATAATGTCCCAGCTAGGCCTATCTTAAGAAGGGAGTTTTCGGGTGCATTGGGCAATAATCAAGGGTTCCTGCGCACTCCAGGACAGCCTCCTGTTACCCCTTCTGTTGCCACGATTTACAATCCTTCTAGCTATTATACTCCTGGTAGTAAAACGTATCGTTCGGTACGGTCGAGCTCGCCGGGTCCCATTTCAGGCAGCTTCATGGATGACCTAAGCTCAGTAGCCGTTCCTAGCAGTGTCGAACGATCCTTTCCAAGTACCTTGCTAACCTCTGATGCCACACCTCAAAGTGGCGACCGGAGTCGCAGCGAGCTTCCCTCTCTTACCCCTTTGACCGCACTTACCCCCATATCCACCGTTCCAAGGTTTCGGGGTGTCAGTCAGATACCCCTGGATACTCCAGTGCGAAGATTAGACCACCCGTCGCACTACCACCCTGTCCCTCCCCCTGATAATGTCTACATACCGCTGCTGCCCTCTAACAATATGTCGGGGATACGCCCAAGAAGACACTTAGTTCCCCTAAGTATCGACACCGCGTTTGTAAGGGCTCCTCCCCCCTCACTCCGTTCCCCCTCTTCGCTAAGTAGGGAGGACGGGAGGGTGTCGACTCCTGCATCTGTTACACACTACCCCTCGAAGAGTCCTGATTCGCGGTCGCTTTCGTCAGTCTCTCAGAGGGTTAATACGCCGGTGCGATTCGCCCCATATCCGCAAGCTCGATCTCCTACAAGCCCCTCAGTAGGGCAACCTCAATCGCGGGTGCTGGACCCACGCTACCTCTCTGGGTACCAACCTGAGCGTCACGAGCATAGGCAATCCGTGAAGAGTCCTGGTATTTACTCGATCTCATCTGGGTCCCAAAGAATATCATCACCAGAACATAATCTCTCAGATGAGGCCTCCACAATTCGCTACCTGGGTGCACGTTCTAGAAATACTTCTGGAATCCACCAGGCAGAGATCCATTACCAACCTCCGAATCGGACCTACGGCTTAGGTTCCGTCCGCCAACCTCCTAACGCTACTTACGGCTTGGCTCCCGTCGGCCAAGCCCTAACCAGCCAGACTTGGTCTCAAAGCTCTCGTCCGGTTTCTCCCAGAGCAGTCGCATCCCCTGATAAGCCAAGGATTTTCCCCTACCTTTCTCCACCGGGCAGTCGTAGAAAGTTGGGTTTGCAAATAGCGCCTGAGGAAAACTACCCTTTATTACCCCAGTCTGAGCAGCGCCCGCTTGCCACTAGTTCCCCTCCGCATAGTCGAGTTGAACCTCAAAGACATAGTATGGCAAGCGTTTCCAGTGGTAGGGGAAGTGCCCAGGTACCCCCTCCGCCCCAGCAAGAAAGCATATCAAGTTCCTCCGGCTTTGACAGCCGGAATACTTCGCAACAAAACCAAAGTGGTAGCTCTGGCTCCCAGTCCGCTCTTCAAGCATCTAGCGACTCCTCCCGGCTGAAACCGATGCCTCGTATGCGTGCAAAGCTCTCCCGGTCGCTAACTGATCCTGAACATCAGTATGCCAACATCCCTCCTCCTTTACCTCGTGACCCCCCTCCTCCTCTCCCTCCCAAAAGCTCCTACAGTCGCGAACCAGCCCCCACGAATATCTTAGATGCGAGTGTGGATAATCATTACGAATTCGACTCTGCACAAAGTCCGGTTGGAACTAGCGATGCAACGTGGGGACACTCGGAAGTACACAGAGTCGAAACTTCGCTATATATCGAAGGGACAGACGGCACGAGGACTGTGGAGGATAGAGTGAAAGCGATTCGACAAGAGTATGAAATATATAGGAGAAAAAGAGAAAGGTTGGAAAGTTCATGTTGATGTTAAAACCAGTGCTCAAATTTTTTATATTAGTGCACATGATTGTGAAGTATCTCTTTTTATGGTCACTGCCACTTGTTGCTGTTTAGTTGCTTTTTTCGAGCCACTAGTCCCTAGGGCCTGTTTTAAGAGTTTTCTCAAGGTTTCCACGTGGACACTGTAAGAAATTTGAAAGTATTCGACACATGGATGTGATCCTTGTAGTAATTGTTTTAAGAGAGGAGCAGAAGATTTATTTTAATAATTTGTAAGTGTTATCTTCCCTTGATACGCAAGAATTAAACATGTTTTAAAAGTTGTCTTTTCAGGGGAAGATAATGTGAGATTTGCTAAATTTACTTAAATTACCGTAAATCATAATTGCTAGTGACAAAGTTGTGTTGCCTCTTCACCTCGCCAGGAAGTTACAGACAACGATGCGCATCCATGTGTTGAATATTGCCTGTTCACCATGGTTCACGTTATTTAATATTGTACCTATCCATGAAAACGATAAGTTCTTCTGTTTATGATAAGACTTCGTTGTTGTAAAGGCTTCACTGAAAATCAAATTCTCTTCTGCTAAGGTTCTGTGCGTAACGTTTGTGACCTCTAAACAAAATATTAAGCCTTAATAGGAAAAAAAAAGGGGGTGAAAAGGCTACTTGACTGAATTATCTTTTTCGTGATACGTTTCAATGCCCTCGTCTGCAGTTACTATACTCTATATATATAACCAAGTCCGATACACGCCAGTGATCATAAGGAAAAACGAAAAACGTCACCCAAACATATCCTGGAAATTGACTTACAGTGACCAACGTTTATTGTTGTGACGTTTCTGGCTCTTCGCTAGGCACACGGCGATTTTTCATCGGCGCGAAGATTTATCATAATACTAATAGTTGCTATTGTGTATGTAGCCATGACACGCGCGCATTCAAGTGCTGACCTTGCTGTTGAAAACGCTCTCATTCTTCTCAGGTGTACAAAAGATTGCAGAAAGAACATGGACCAGTCTCAAGTTTAAGTGGGTCGCAATTTTAAGCTGTCGTAAGCGGCCATTATGGCGATTTGCAGCCAATGAGAGCAAGCAGGGTCTGGACGAGCACGGTTGGGACTGCCTTACGATTGCCAGAGGAAGAATCTCATTAGTAAAAGTCCAAACAGAACTTCGTGAACGGAGTTTGATATTTTCAACTTAGTTTAAAGTGCGTGCGGGTCGGTTGCATATATTACTTGAATCTGAAAATAGAAATAAGATAATGAAATAAAAAAAAAATAATTACGAGTTTTTATCCGTAGAATCGAGCGCGGTGCGGCCGCACTCATTTAAATGACGCCGCGAAATTCGAAACAGTATCGTAGCGTGGTCAGTGATTAAACGAGTGCGGCCTCATTCTTTGCCAGGGCATCTGTCCTGGCTAAATCACGCCCGAATCTACGCAGTGAACTGTAACGAACCAAAATTCTTAATTGCTCAGAAATAAAGAAAGATGGTGCTTCGGTATGTTAATTACGACTTTTGACCCCGTGGAATCGAGCGAGGACTTGGCAGAGTCCGGTCGCGATCATTTAAGTGACGCGCGAAATTCGGAAAGTATCGTTCTGTGGTCAGTCGAACGGTTTTTTATAAATGTGTGCGGCCGCATTCTTCGCCACTCGCCAGGTCATATGTCCCGGCTGAGTGGTGCTCGATTCTATGCAGTGAAAAGTTGCAACTAACCAAACCTGTTTAGTTTGGAGGATAAATATTCCTTCAGCCTAAGCTGACTGCGAATTATATTTGATGCTGCAAAACTGATTTGCACCATCAAATATTTTTAATTTCTCTTCATTATATTATTTTAATTTCTGTATTCAGTTGCAATCTGTCAGTTACTGATACGTACTTTAACCGCAATGGAAATAATGTATGTATTCAGTATACAAGAAGAGAAGCCCTTTATAAAAACACAAATTTGTAAGGGAAAACTGTTAAATCACCCTCTAGGTAATTTCGTTATAATTTTTTTTACGGAGGTTCGGATGGGTTGTTACCGTTATTTATCTGTGTGTCTGACTCAGCTTCAAACTTTATGTTTTTTAAGTACAAATTAATCCAATATTCATAAAGTTGTCGAAGCGTATTGTGATTCAGAACATATGATTTTTGTTAATTTATTATTTTTGTTTCGTAGAATGTGTTTGTGTATATAGTTATGTCGCATATGGTGCAGCTGTAGCTCACATGGAAGGGACTGGGAGTGGGGGTTGACAAACCAGTGATATCATTGGGCAGGGAATGCTTCCTCGGGATATGCTTTTATGTCATGGATTCTAGGGTACATAGAGGCAGATTAAAAAACATGGGTTGATGGGTGGAAGATTTCCTATTCGTCAAGTAATATGATTTTTTTTTCTTGTAAACAAAATCGTACCCAGACGAAACTTGTACGGTACTCTTGGTGATGACCTTGTACACTGTCCGAAGTTTCATAGCAGATAACACAGGAATACGCAGTTTCAACAGATATCACTTAGGATGTTATCTGATATGATTTTGCAAACCTTAGGCATTAAAAGTTACGCATAACAAACTCTTCTAAGAAGAGCCGAAAAAGCATCTGCTTACTTTTTTGATATCATAATGAGACAAAAAAGTTAGCAGGTCTTCTTCCGGCGGTGTTTTGGCCCCTCCTATCAGTGCTTGTTATGCACGACGTTCAAGTGCGTAACGTTTGAAAATCATAAGAGCTAACGTCCTAAGTATTATCTATTAAAACCGCGCATTTTGTGTTATACATTATGAAACTTCTGATAGTTTAGGGGCACGAGAGAGGAAAGTCTAGTATTGGCTGTCGTCAGATACGTGTTTTGTTGTACGTGCATTACTACAACAATTAAGGGAACATTATACCAACGTAGGTGTTACATATGCGTAACGGAAGAAAAAAGTCGAGTCTGTAAACCGCCATGGGTAAAAAAAAAAACCCCGCCAAGTCATGTTTTTAGTTTCGCGTTTTCTGTTAGGCCAGATGGATGCCAAAGACAGTGTTGCGACTTGACCCGAGATTTCAGCGAGTTGTCACTCTTTGACACAGCGAAACAGAATTCTGGGACCGGATAGGCCGTAAAAAAGAAAAACCTGTGATTATGCAGCGGAAAAAGCGAGATTTCTCGTTTGCAGTTGGTAAAAGGTCGTGTTTGGTAGGTGGCAGAATACCACACGTTTGTGTGGCCAATTATAGCAGACTATGTTAGAGAAAAGTGGCAGCACTAGCCGAGGAGAGGAGGAATTTGCTAACCTGATAGGGGATGAACTGAAATTAGTTGAAATATTACCGATTTCCATGTGAGGATGCAGAGGCTATTCACTGCATATGTTTGTTTCAATAAGCCTAGCGTCTGGATCTCGCCGAAACTTTTCATTCTCTTTTTTGATTCTGATGAGTAATACATACATTCCATACAAGTTGTGTTTTGTTGTATTTTACTGAGCGATTAAAGTAGTTCTAGAAATCTGATACAGTTTGATTTCGTATTCAGCAACCACTAGGCTGCTAATTAGAGAAAAAACATATTTGACGGTGCAAAACGGATAAGACAGCTATACATTTTATTAGAGCTATATTTCGGCAGTTATTGGCAACGGTGCTCTTCAGGCTCAAGCCACTGAAGCCGAAAATGAACGCTGAAGCTGAAAATGAAGTACATTTGCCAGCATCAGCGGCTTGAGCCTGACGAGGACGCTTGCCAAGAAGGGCCGAAATATAGCTCTAATATTGTATAGCTGACTTATCCGTTTTGCAACGTCAAATATGATTCGCAGTCAGCTTGGGCTGAAGGAATATCTATAGAAAAGACATTGCTGGTCTGTCTCCAACGGACCAAAAGCGACAAAAAAATACCGTAAGTCCAACGAGTCGCAATATTGCAATATTGATTTAAATGGGGAGGCTTTTACGGATAGACTACTTATAAACAGAACACTCAGATTGATATTCGAATATTACCTGAAACTATGGTTAAAACACCAGATAAGACCCCCCCCCCCCCCCGCCGCCGATGATGGGATCCTGGAGTTTAAATTTTAAAGTAAGCTATGACTTTTTTCGGGCAAGACACTACCTCCCCCTAACAAGGTCTAGCTTTTAATGTGGCCCAACCCCCGAAAGCCAAGCCTAAAACCCGAAAGAAATGACGCGACCTTTCAGTAAATACAGCCTACTACAAAAGGCGCCGCAGGCAAATTTTTATAAAACCTATGCACTGTAAAAAGTTTCTCCGAATAAGGATGCAGTATTTGCTACTGGGATTAAACTTATCTCTATTGGGATAAAATTTATCCGAATTAAGTATAATCTTGTCTCAATAATTACGAGATTAATCCCAGTAGCAAATACCGCAAGGTTTTTTTTTACAGTGTGGTCGGAATGTCTTTTCGGATCCCAAATGAAAGCTAAGGGCCACTTAGCTCGAATCTACCCGTCTGTCTTAGTTCACGACGATTCTAGAAAAATGTGAGAAATTTGGCTGGAATTTGATAATTTGCTCCAGTTCCACCCTTTCTGAAAAAAGAAAGACTGATCATCCAGGGAAAAAAATTGAAACAGAGCAGACTTGTTCTGAACTCACAGTTAAACTAAATCTAAGTTGCCTTGGCAACGTGAAGTGTTGCGGCAACCTTCGTCCGGCCTCGCCGACTAAAGTGTTGCAGAGGAACACTTTGGTTTTGTTTCTTCGCTGTCGGTTAAATGCTGAAGTTGTCAACTTATCGAAGCTTATAAAACGGTATATTCTTAGAAGAACACAATCAGTAATCACATGATCAAAGGCTATTCCTCAGCGTTGTAAAAACAACAACAACAGAATATCGGAAGAAGAGACTAAATTTACTTTGCAGTCAGTTGAACTTTATCCTTTTCAATCGCAGACATCGTGACGGATGAAAACTCGGAAAAATATATTATAGAATCTAGTTGGTATTACAAAGCTATGTGTAACGTTTCAAGATTAAAATACCATAGATGACACTATTAGTTATTACGAAACTACCTCATTTTTACATTATCGTTTGTACCCGTTACGTCAACAGTTAATCCTAGGTGACAGCGATAGACCATCGATACAAACTTTCTTACCGTCAGATTTATAGAATCGAATACAACGTACACCAATTTGCACAGATTTCTAGCCCCTTGTGAACCGATTCCTACTTACAAGTCCCTCTCCCGTGATTGACATCAGTTTCACCGGAAACAAGTACACCAACTAGCAAAAGTTGCAAACCCCTCATCGCTGAAGATGATTATAGCAGAACAGCCGATTATTACTTACAAAGTCCTTGCATGTCTTACAATTGGGAACTAAATTGTTCTTACCATCGAATACACCGGCAACAAATAACAGGTACACTAACTAGCGAAAGCTGCAAACCCCTCATTGCCGAAGGTGATTATGAGCTTACAGTCGACTGTTGCTTACACGTCCCCTACATATCTCACAACTGGTATCGGCCTATTTTTGGTTTCAGTGTGTACCTTACTACTTAAGTTGTCAGCCCCTTGAAACTTTCAAACTGGTGTATCTCGTGAAGGAATTTTGTACCAAAAAATGTATGACAAATGCTTTGATCAGCTCATCAACGGCTATCGATTGCTTTCGAACAAAAGAAAATTCTACCTCTCTTAGTTCAAAAGGGCCGTAGGCCAACTTTCTAACGTCACCGCTTAGAAAGGAGCAAATGATAAGCTCTAATTTCTTTAGCAATGAAAGAACTATTAATTTTAAGAGGCAAAATTCATACCATTTCTCTACTGCAATCCCAAGTGCAAAAAAACGCGAAGAGAAATTTCTAGAAACAATAGATGGCAGCACTTTCGGACCCTGGGAAATAGCCACTTTTTTGTTTCTGTAAATTTTTCTATTTATCACCCAAAGAAGATATGTTGGCTGTGGGGCCGGGTAACTGCCACATATATTTAACACTATAGATTTTAGTCCATCTTCAGTTGGAAACTGGTGCCTGCCTGCTTGCGTGCTAGAAGGGAGCTTTCCACTCGGAAGCAGAAACATGGTTTGATGAATCGAAAGGTTTGCTGCAAAACTTCAGATAGTCCTCTCTGACATGGGCTATATAACTCCACTTCACTTCGCACACCATAGGCTCCGGCTCGAGGACAAGAAAAAACCATCCTTTTTTACCCCAGGCGAGAGTTCTACGGAGCTTTCTTAAATGTAATGTAATATTCATCAATCCGGTATAAGGTCCACACTTTCCGTAAAAACCGCCAGTTACCAGGAATAAAATGAAATCGTCGACATAGGAAAAAAAAAAAAAAAATGAGGACAAAACCAAAGTGTTGCTCTCGCAACACATAAAAGTCAAATGACGTGTTGCAATAGTCAGGCCCGTCATTACATCTTCTCTCATTGCTCACGAACGTCGCACTGGAGGAAAATTTCTATCTTCAAAGTCTTTTCTGTTAAAATACCAAACAAGCACAAGCAAAATCAGCGTGATATTTACTTGAATCAAGAGATGCTGGTACATAACAAATCGTGTTAAAATTTGGATTAAAACTGTGAGCTGCATGGTGAAATTCCCGATTTTACAATTTTCTTTGTAACACAACACACACACAACCGCCTATGTCCAAGATGAATGTAAACCCAGTTTCTTGGTAACTCTGAGCTAGCCTTACTGACTTTCGGGGAGCACTACCATACCCCCATTTAGCTTTCCTGGATTAGCACCCAGTTTAGCTGAAGTTGTTAGCCAAATTTCTGTGGTCGGACACTCTGACAGTGTCCACTTTTTACCCCCCCCCCCCCCCAATACTTTCGGTAAAAAATAACCGAGTCGGCACGAAGTGCCGCGAGTTTATATCAAAACAGTTGATTTTTGGGATCCCAAAACGTAAGTGGAGGGATACCTATGACATCGCAAAAGTTGTCCGTCTGTCCGTCCGTCCGTCCGTCCGTCCGTCCGTCCGTCCGTCTGTCCGTCCGTCTGTAAGCACGATAACTCTCGAAGGGAATGAGATATTTTGATGAAACTTGGTGTGAGGGTTCGTTGGGTCGTCGGACCAGTCAAGTTCGTAGATGGGCTTTGTAGCTCTACATTTAGGGGTGGGGGAGGGGATTCAAATTAAGGGACAAACAAAATGTTTTGAAACAGCTAATGTGATAGTCGATTATGGGGTAAGAAGACATGCTGAACACGATGGTCAAAACCATTTTGTCATCGGACAAGTAGTTCGCCCGGAATCCGGCCAAAACCGGAAAGTTTGTTGAAAGTAAAAGTTTTATTTGAAGTTGATTAGATGTTCGATTTAGGGGTAAGAAGACATGCTGAAGACGATGGTGAAAATTATTTTCTCGACGGACAAGTATTTCGCCCGGAATCCGGCCCAAACCGGAAAGTTTGTTGAAAGTAAAAGTTTTATTTGAAATTGATTAGATGTTCGATTTAGGGGTAGGAAGACAAGCTGAAGACGATCGTGAAAACTATTTTCTCGACGGACAAGTATTTCGCCCGGAATCCGGCCCAAACCGGAAAGTTTGTTGAAAGTAAAAGTTTTATTTGAAGTTGATTAGATGTTCGATTTAGAGGTAGGAAGACATGCTGAAGACGATGGTGAAAACTATTTTCTCGACGGACAAGTATTTCGACCGGAATCCTGCCCAAACCGGAAAGTTTGTCAAAATTAAAAGTTTTATTTGGAGTTGATTAGATGTTCGATTTAGGGCAAGAAGACATGCTGAACACTTATGTGAAAACAAGTTTCTACCCGGACATGTCTAGTTCGTCCGGAATCCGGCCAAAACCGGAAAACTGTTGGAAGTCAAAGTTTTATTTCTAGTTGATTAGATAAGCGATTTAGGGGTAAGAAGAGATGCTGAGTCCCTGTATGACAATCATATTTTACCCGGACATATAGTTCGACCGGAATCCGGCTGGAATCGGAAAATTTGTTATAAGCTAAATTTCTATTTGAAGTTGATTAGATGTTCATTACTGGGGAAAGAAGATACCCTGATTTCGTGTTTGAGCTTTCTTTTTTCGCCGGACAAGTAGTTCTGGAGTTCGGCCGGAACCGGGAAATTAGCAGAAGTGGCAGGAAGTTTTCGTCAAAACAGATATGATAGGGGTAAACACGCATGCTGAATCCAAATCTGAACTTGGTTTTCTCAGGTGATTAGCTATTTTGCCTTAATCTGTTTCTGAATTTTAATTGTAAAAATGTTCAAGGAGTCTGACGAAGACTGGATCTGGCTAAGACAAGACCCTGTTGTCTGGATCAGATATTGAATTTTTGGGATCCCATCGAAACCTTTGGTCTTGTTTTCCATGAAAACAGTCGGTTTTTCTGTTCAAGAATGTAATTTTTGTTGTTGAAAACGCTCGTTTTCTCTGCAGAAAAAGTCGGTAAAAACTACCAGCCAGTCGATAATGCCTCGTCCCCCCCCCCCCCCCCGAACATTTTGGCTAGTAACGCCTCTGCCCCACACACCCCACCATAGCGACGCCCCTGGTAGTAGCCGCTAGCCATCGCGTGTATCCAGGGCCACGATTTACTGAAAAAATTAAAAGAGGGCGCTTGCCAAGAAGAGCCGAAGTATAGCTCTAATAAAATGTAGCTGACTTATCCGTTTTGTACCGTCAAATATAATTCACAGTCAGCTTGGGCTGAAGGAATATCTAGAGAAAAGACATCGCTGGTCCGTCTTCAACTCCCGTAAGTCCAACGAGTCGCAATTTGGGAATCATGGGACTAGACTAGACAGACGGAATGAAACAGAAATAAGATTCATCGGACGATTTAAATGGGGAGGCTTTTACGGATAAATTACTTATAAACACAAGACAAGACCCCCCCCCCCCGCCGCCGATGATGGGATCCTGGAATTAAGGCGTCAGTATTTTCCCCGGTCCTTTCTGCGCATGCCACGTATCGTTGCCTAGCTTATCTGGAAGTGCCCGAACTAGCAAAAGTAAGTAAGTAATTTATTTATGATCCGCCATTTTGAAAAGGCGGAGTAAATGAAGAAAATAAACAAAACACATAAACACACAGAAAAAGACACTTAATTTTCAATCTTAGGTCAGGAAGCAGTGGACGACGTCGTGCCCTGGTTGGGATCTGTTGTCCATGATTTTCGAAAGCGATGAGGAAACATCCAAAACGGTAACACTTGCAACTTGAATTTTGAATTTCTCCGTCAATGTATGGTTATGACATAATTTCGACAAGTGGAGCAGGTGCTTCGCATATTTAAAATAACATGATCTCATCTTTTTAATGTCCTTCTTTCGCAGAACATGAGTGACGCCAGCACGAAATAGTATAGAAGGAGCGCAGAAGGTGCTGTACAAATTTCCCAAAGCTTTACGATTATAGTGCCCCCGGTTGGCGACGATGCGCCCATAGGCGCTACGGATTGATTTATAAACTTCTTGAACAACCGAAGAGCAAAATTTTGACATTGAAGATTTGAACGTTATGCCGAGCCACCGTAGAGAGTCTGTTGATGTGACGATGAACGATCCAAGAAATATAGAAGGTTTGGGTGCATTCGAACCATTTGACGAATGGTTGAAATGCAGGTACTCACACTTTGACAGGTTAACTTCAAGGCCAATTATGAGAATTTCCGACGTCAGCTTACTTACATTTTTTGTGAGTGTGGATCGGCTACGGCTTACTAAGAGCAAGTCGTCCGCGAAGGCTATGTAGCTGAAGGCATAGTCTTTATAGAAGTAAGCAGGATGCAAAGAATCGAGACAAGAAGATATGGCCGATTTGAAGATGTAGGGAGATAAGACTGCCTTGGCGAACACCAGTTCGGACAGGAATACTCTCTGACAAGTTACCTTGCCATTTGAACCTTACTAATGAATGACCATACCAAAATTTTAAGAGATAGACAACAGACAGATTCACGCCAGAAGTAATGAGAGAAAATAGGGCCTGAGATTGAGTTATATTGTCAAAAGCACTAGCTATATCTATAGAACATATATGTATAGAAGATCTGTCGCGGGTAGCCTGTTTCATCATTTTTGTCATTATGTGATGAGCGTGCGCACAACTGGCGCTCGAACGGAATCCAAACTGCATTGAACCAAAGCGACATTTTTCAACTATTTCAGGAAGTAGGACGTATTCCAAGATTTTGCTTATGGTACAAGAAACTGTAATTGGCCGATAGTAGTACAGAAAGACAAATATTACGATCGCATCTTACGGTACTTGAGCAAAACAATTTAATTTCCACGAATTTATGACGTAAAGCGTCAACGGAAAACCTTGAGTAGTCAGAAGACAAAAATAGACACACCAAGAATATGATTACGGCTTTTAGTCGACATTGGATTCAATCAATCAGTATTTGTTGTCGAGGATTGCAACTAGTTAAATCTTGTGGGTCACGGGTGCTTATGGCGGCAACACTTGGGATACAGCTTTCATATTTTTGTTTTACCTAGGGTAGTACAGTATCAACAAATTGCCAGGGTCGGGACATTGTTTGCGGACATACTCAAATAAACATAAACGGGATCTGACGGTCCTTCTGATTATCGCCGTTTAAACAGCATTAACTATGGCGCGACGATAAACACGTGGCCAGGGGCGTCGCTAGCCAAAACTCGAGGGAGGGGGGGGGGGGAGAGAGTGCCTTTCACCTTCATCGCATATATAATAATAGAACTTGTGATACCTGCAAGCGTTGTCGTATTTCCAAGCTCATGGTCGGCTTGTGCGAGCTTGAAGGGCTTGAGGCGTGGGAGGTAACCACCTCAAAATACAGGGCTGGCGGATGACCGGCAATGATGATACAGCCCACATGCGGGAAACTGTGCGAATTTAAAGAAACATTTAAGCTAGAACTAATAGGAATTCCGTTCCGCAATAGGCCGACCCGCAGCAGTTTCTGATAACTGTGTATCAGACATAATGAAACTGAGCGCCGCAGGCGAAATTTTAAAGTAAGCTATGACTTTTTCCGGGCAAGACACTACTTCCCCCTAACAAATTCTAGCTTTTAATGTGGCCCAAGCCACAAAAGCCAAGCCTAAAACCCGGAAGAAAACACGCGACCTTTTTAGTAAATACAACTTACTACGAAAGGCTCTGCAGGCAAATTTTATAGAATCCGGTATGACCGGAATTTCTTTTAGGATCCCAAATGAAAGGTAAGGGCCACTTAGCACGAATCTGCCCGTCTGTCTTCATGACGAATCCAGAAAAATGTGAGACATTTGGCTGGAATTTTATTGTTTGCTTCAGTCCGACCCTTTCCGAATAAGACAAACTAATCATCCAGATAAAAAAATTGAAGCAGAGCAGACTTGTTCTGAATTTACAGTTAAAAAACACATAAAAATCAAATGACGTGTTGCAATGATCAGACCCGTCATTATATCTTCTCTCGTTGCTCACGACTCCTATTTATCTTTAACGTCGCACTGGAGGAAAAATCCTATCTTCAGATTCTTTCTGTTAAAATACTAAGAATCTTTGCATCAGATTAACAAATTCTTGAAAATGTACACAACAAGCAAAACCAGCCTGATATTTACTTGAATCAAGAGATGCTGGTAAATAACAAATCGTGTTAAAATTTGGATTAAAATGTGCGCTGCTGGGTAAAATTCATGATTTGACAATTGTCTTTTATCGTTCTTGGAAGCTCAAATCTGACAATCATTCATACTTCTCCTTCTGACAAAATATGATTAAAAAATCGCGACTGAGAATGCAATTTCTTAAGTCTCAAACGCTATAGACAGCACAAAACCACATATGTCCAAGATAAATGTAAATCGAGTTTCTTGGTAACAAGCCTTACTGACTTTCCGGGAGCACTACCAGCCCCCCATTTAGCTTTCCTGGATGAGCTGAAGTTGAGTGGTCGGGCGCTCTCCGAGCGCCTACTTTAGCAAAATTTCTGTGGTCGGGCATTCCGCGAATGCCCACTTTTAACCCCCCACACCCCGTCATAGCGACGCCCCTGGTAGTAGCCATTAGCCATCACGCGTATCCGTGGCCACGATTTTGCTGAGCAAATTTTCTCGTCTGTATAACATTTTAAGCTTTGAATAATTTAAAGTTTAACCGAAAAAGGCTGGGATAGAACAATCTACTTACCTATTACTTATTCCCGTAAATTGGCTTGAAGACCCGCTGAAAATGCGTTACTTCGTTCTTCCGCTATTCACGAATAATCAATTTTCAAATAGTGGAATTTCCGTGGTGATAACTCTATGCGCTTGTAGTTTTGTTGTAAGCAGCGTTTACAAGTACAGGAAAACTTGAACAAATCCGATCTTGGTGACAAGATTATGTTTACACGCAGAGGGAAAAAAATTAAGTCTTCAAACCAGGAAATCTGACATAAATAAATTCACTAGCCAATAAAAAAAAGTTTTGAGAGCATTTATGATTGGTGCTCTCAAAAGCTAGCTGGACTTTTTTTTAGTACTTTTTACCAGCGCCGCCGACAAGATTCCTTTCAAGTAGACCGGAATTCCTTCCGTCATGAAAGGATTCCCGTCCCGCTAGACTTTTTTTCTACTCGTCTTCACGAACGGAATCCTTTCGAGTCGACCGGAATTCCTTTCTGCTCGACGAGATTTCTTGTCCGTGTAAACGCTTATGCCTTACGAGAAAGATTTCTGATCCGCAGATATTTTGAACGTCATAATCAGAGCAGATAGTGGAAAATAAAAAAAGAAATCCTTTTGCAACATCCAAATGTTTCTGTGTTCAGTTAAACAAAAAAAAAAAGTTGGGTTTTCTGTTAAACTTCTAACTTCTGTCAAATTTCGAGAAAAAATTGCCAAGTGTGAAGCTGGTGTGTAGTTTGTTCAGATTTTGTATCCTGCTCTCTAGCTGTGGCGTCTGTCACATCTCCTTGCTTATAAAAAACGCTAGGCTGTTCTCAAAGACCAACGACCCTGAAGAGAAATGGTACAAAATCCCGTACGAGAACAAGGAGAAGAAAAATTCAAAACAAGGATTAGCCTGAACCTGAAGCATAAATTCTGGAAGCTCCAATAAACAAAACAAGGATTAGCCTAGCCTACTAGGCAAAATCCCTGTTCTTTCAAGTCAGTTCTCTGGCTTCCTTTGCCGTAAATGGAAAATAAAGGTAGGCTGTGCTAGGCTCGTGCTGGGCTCGTGTCACCCAGTGTCACCATCTTGGAAATAGAGTACAGCAAGGCATGCACAGATGCAGCAGGAAGGCAACAGCAAGTTTTGTTCATTTAGCCGGTTGCTGAATTTCCATTTTCTAATGCCATTGAAGTTCACTGTTTGCTTCATTAGTGTTTTTATGACTCCGATGATCCTTGCCGGTCGACATTTCTTCGACGATTCAAGCAAACTTCAAACTTGCTAGGGTGACCCATCATTCGAGAATGGCATTTTGAGTAGGCTAGGATTCCAAGCATCTAGGCAATGTCTACACCCTATTATACATAAAATGTAACACATTCCATGGTTCCTGGATTTGGCGGATTTGATCGAAGTTTTGTTTACTTAGCCCTGGTTGTTTAATTTCCATTTTCCAATGCCGTCAAAGTTCACTGTTTGCTTAATTAGTGTTTTTACGACTCTGGTGACCCTAGCCCGGTCGACGTGTCTTCGACGAATCAAGCAAACTTCAAACTTGCTAGCTCCCGAAGTTCGTCAGTCAGAGTTTGAACGAAAAAGAAACTGTGATCGCGTGACCAAAAATAGTATCTTAGTAGAGACATTTGAGTTTGAAGGTAACTTCCAACTTCGGTCAAAAACGCAACTATTAATGTAAGTGTTAAATGTAAAAAAAAACTTAATATTTGTAACAGCAGAACAACATTGTACAGTAGGAATTTTAGTATTACAAGCCCTGACAAGCCCATTGTTTTTAAACTTGATTCACAAGTCTAATTTTTTTTTTGTTGCAAATTTAGAAAATTAGCCCCAATTATTGAATAGAGATGTTCAAACTGACTTTCTGCCCTAGACCGTCATTTCAGGAAAGACAAATGAAACGTCAGTTTAAAAAAAACGTGCTTGAACAGAATTATAAAGAAAATGCTTGTAGAGTAAAGCAATGGTTCGAACAGCAGACCAATTTTGAAAACCAATGTGGCTAATAGTGCGTTGGTATTGGACGTTATCAGGCAGCTGGACAGGGGGCAGAAGCTTCAAGCTGGCTGGTTAGAGTACTAAAGGTATTCACTATTTGGTATAGGATACCCAAAAATCAAGAGTTTCTGGTAGACTGATCTAGCATTTGGCACCAGAGGAGTTACTAGCCAACTTGTTTGGGGGGTGGGGGACAAGGTATTTACCGACTGACTGGCAGACGGAGTGACAGAAGAAACAAATGTTTTCATGAAAAAAAAAGACATTTATTCAAACAATGTTTAGTACAACGGATACGTCAGCTACGATTCTTCATGAGCGATATTTGAGACCTTCTTGGCAAGGGTCCTCGTCAGGCTGTCAATCCTCTGGGTCAACGTCGGGGAAGGAAACAAACCAGTAACAAACTTGTATTTGATGTTTCAAAGTCAGCTTGGGGTCAAAGAATAAAAAAAGACAGTTTTGAAAAAATCTACTGATTTTCAGAAAAAGCGAGTTTGGCGAAAAATTGACCGTTTTCATGAAAAAAAAAACCATTTTGACGCCAACTCTGTTATTTTTTACTGACTGACCAACAACATTGGGGGGCATCCCCCCCCCCCCCCCCCCCCCCCCCAGTCGTGACACCCCTGTTTGGCAGAACCTATGGCTATGCCTAATGCGGGATGCACCAAGCCAAATGTTGGATAGCTTATACGAACCCAGTAAAATATTGATGATTCAAGTGAAGTCATGAAATCAACCACTCAGAATTCGCTTTATAGTGAGTGTGAGGATACATTTAGTATAAACAAATATCTTGATCAAAACTTATTCAACAAGCTCTATCCTCAACTCTCTCTATTTCCGACTAGCTCTAACGCCCACGCTTTTCTCCGACGGAGAGAGTTTATTTCCTTTTCTCCAATCAAAGAACTCTTTTCCCCATCAAGAACCTAGACAAACTCACTCCATTGGTCACCAACCCTTTCATACTGTATAAAGATTTGCTAGGACGTACGAACAGTAACACTATTCGTTATAGCACTCAGTTGACATTTCCAAGGGCTTAAAAGGACCAACTTCGCAGTTCGGATCTCAGTTCGACTTGGGAGTTCGACCTGGGCTCTGTTCTCAGTTCAGTTGACCTCTGAGCAAATTAAGTGACAAGTGTTAACCAACCTATCTTCAATGTAAGTACGAACCTTAATAAATGTGTTTTAGTTATTGACCTACGAACTGAGTATCGCCTTCGAAAAGACTCGGGGTATAACGGTGTATTCGCACCACAAACCAGTCGCCAATATTACCATGCTCGCACGCCACACGCTAATACTATAACAAAGCCTCCTACACACATTATTTCTCTTTTTCATATTTGGTGACATGCGCGGTCAATAACTAAAAGAAAAAAGAAAAAACGGACATCCGAAATATTGGTACGATGATATTTAATACCCATTTGATTTTTAACCATGAATCAATCACCCATGTTTAACGACGATCTTTAAAGACATGATGCAAAACCCAAAACAAACCCATTTTTTTCATTGATTACAACTAAACCCATAAATGAACCAATCACAAGTTCTAGGCATAAAACTCGTAAAAGATAGGCATTTCTCATGAAATTTGAAAATATTTAATATTCTGATTTTATTTCTCGTGATATAAAATCTGAAAAAATGGCAACAGCCGAAGAACGTTTTTACGGGGCGTCCGAAAAAGCTCAAAAAACAAACCTACTTAAAAACATCCCAGAATTTGATGGCGCGACGGACGTATCGGAATTCTTGCAAATTCTTGACTACATCATAAACTATGCGGGAGGAGACGCGGAATGGGCAAGCATTAAAAGCATCCTGCCCCTACGACTGAAAGGAACCGCGCTAAAATATGTCGCAACAATAATGACGGATACCCTGACATACGCGCAATTCGTAGACCAGTTCAGACAACGCTTCAAAGAAACGACAGACCTTGAAAAATTAAGGTATGACATCCCGACCTTGCTCCCTCACATGTCAGTCAGGGATTACGCGGACTTAGTGCGTCGCAAGACAGCAGTCACCCTAGGGGATACGGTTAACGAAACTTTCACAAGGGCAGTCTTTGAGAACTTCAAGATTGGCCTACCGGAGCGACTTTTCAAAATCTGTGTAAGCAGACGGATCCAAAATCTCGAATCGGCCATCGAAACGGTTGAAAACGAAATATCCATAGAAAATCTAGTAAGAGCCCACCGAAAATTATCAATCAACGCAGCGGGATTAATAATGGCTCCAGATAATGTTAGATCAAGATCGTCATCACCTTCAGTCTACGAAACCCCAACCAGAGATCGGTCACCTGAAACCCCCAAAAGACCAACCAATACCCGGCCCCGTAGAGTATCTTTCGCCGAAAACCCCGAAAATGACCATCCGAGACCCCAACGAAACCCTCAAAACGAACCCAATTCCTCAAATAGAAGGGCAATGATCTGCTATTACTGCAATAAGGAGGGACACATCCAGCGCAATTGCTTTAAACGCGAACGGGACGTCGCTTACCCAGCACCGGCAACTAAATACCCTCATTCCCTTAACCGCTCCCGAACAAACGAATTCTTCCCTTCGATTATCCGTTCCCAGCAGAAATCTCACGTTTTTCCGACGCCAGACCGCGATCAATACTTCCCGGAGACCAGACGGAATTTTCCGCGACAGCATCCGAGCAACAGACGGAGCAACTTTTCCGGAAATGCCACACCGGGATCCCAAAACAACTACAGCCGTGATCCAAAAAACGAGTATTTCGCTGCTGCACCAAGAATTTAGGTCAGCAGCGAGTTCGACAGATTAACGCCAATAATCATAGAGCGTATTATTTGAATGAAGTATTTGATGAATATTGTGACTTGCCGATTGTAAATAGCTTCATGTTTAATAATGTCAGAGCCAAAACTTTAGTCGACTCGGGCGCATCATGTTGTTTAATTAGATCAGATGTTTTTGAAAAATTCAAACCTGACGAAAGACGAAAAGTCCGACCAGTAACTCGGCAACTTAGCTCAATTACAGGCCACTCTCTCAAAGCTCGAGAATTAGCGTATGTGAACGTTAAATTTCGAGGGAGAACTATGCCTACTGAGTTTTTGATATGTTCTGATATACCCTACGAAGTTGTCCTAGGATTCCCGTTTCTGAGAGAAAACAGTATTTTTCTAGATGCGGAGAATAAAACCGTGCACTTCAAATCAGACTTTTCAAAAGAATTTCGAGACCACGCACAGACTGACCGAATCAGCAGCGTGTATATGAGACGAGACAGACCAAAGACCCTAAACAGACCGAAAGACTACCAAAAAACCTTAGTCTTCGTGAATAATGTTTACCGGGAAAATCAGCAAAACCGACGAAACTTCGAACAAGCAAACCACGACCGGCCAAATAACAAAAACTTCCAGCGGACAAATTATCAGGCTTGCATCGGTCTGCAGAAAGTTTTTCCGCGAACAGACTACGGTCGTTACGGAAACAGCCAGCGAAGGAATTGGCGAACAGGGATCAATACTCGCCAGACGGCAAATGCAATCACAAGGCGAGCGCTAGTGGACGGCCATAAAGCTCTTGCCCCCTTTTCGACGACCACGCGTTTCAAAATCCCAGATAGAGACACGCAAATACAATCAGTAATTGAAGCGCTGAATAGTATTAACCGGCCAAACCCCAAATCTAACCGCGAATCGGAAACTGAAATAATAAGCCTAGGACCAAAGTCCGCCCCTTCCGATAAAAGTACCAGTCCGGAACCGAGCTTAAAACCGAACGTCGCAGAAGCTCCAAAAGAAATAGAAAAAGACAGTGACAAATCCCTAAAGAGATTGCTTGTAATACTCGAAAAGCGAACCACAATCTCTGCGGGTACAAATTCAACCGCAAGCATAAAATTAGTGCACGAGGATTCGGGTACAGACAGTTGTATTTCCGGCGACTTCATAATCGAAGGTTACCCACTTGAGGGGTACACTAAAATTGTCATTGACGACCAGTTGATTTCGGCAGTAAATGGACGAGGAAAAATACAAATCCTAAACGGCCAAAACCATCCAATGAAACTGCCGGCAGGACCTATTGGCACAGCGACGATTTTTACCGACGGACAAGACGAAATTTTAATTCCGGACGTGATAGCATCTATCCAGAATAATGAACAAACCGAAACTAAAATTTCAGATGAGGACTACGGAATGTCAAAAGAAACATTTTTGTCACAATTTGACCTAAACGAAGCAAAAAATGAAAAGGAAAAAGAAGAATTTGGATCTTTACTTTGGGAGCACAGATGGAGCTTCGCCAGGGACGAAAAAGATATTGGTTGCACAAATTTGCTAGAAGCCACGATTGATACTGGCGATGCTGAACCCATATCCATAAGACCATATAAGTTACCACACCAACATAAATTTTGGGTCGAAAGCAAAATAAATGAAATGATGGATCTAAATTTGATTGAGGAATCAGCCTCACCTTGGTCTTTTCCGGTGGTACTCGTATCAAAGAAAGACGGTTCATTACGCATGTGTACAGATTTCCGACGCCTAAATACTGTTTTAAAGGGCAACAGCAACCCAAACCCACTGACAGTAGATAATCTTCAGGCAATGGGAGGTGCATGCATTTTCAGCACTTTAGATCTGTTCCAAGCCTTCTACCAAATAAAAGTGAAAAAAGAAGACAGGCCAAAATTAGCATTTGCCGTACCATTCATGGGACTTTTTCAGTACAAAAGATTACCGTTCGGATTGAAAACTTCGCCAGGAATTTTTGTTCAACTTATGCTAAAAATCTTCCGCGGATTACTGAACAAAAACATCTGCTTATTCATGGATGATATTTGTGCTTTCTCCAAAGACTTCGAAAGCCACAAGGAAGTCATTAAACAAACTTTGACCAAAATCCATGATGCTGGACTGAAACTGAAAGCTTCAAAATGCTTTTTTTTGAAAAGGAAAATATCCTACCTAGGACATGTAATCAGCGAGGGCAAAATTTCGCCAGATCCCGCAAAAATCAGCGCGATAACAAATTTTGACCCAAAATCCATCACGGACATAACCAAACTGCGAGCCTTCCTAGGAATGACGTCATACCTGCGGAAATTCATCCGTAATTATTCTAAACTTGCCTTACCTCTTACCAATATGCTGAAAAAGGGAGCAGAAATCCACATGGGACCGGACCAAATACAGGCTATCGAAGCTCTGAAAATTGCTATAACCTCGGAACCAGTTCTAACCCTCTATCAACCGGAACTAGAAATCGAAATGGCGACGGACGCATCTAAAGATTGTATAGGAGCAATACTTTATCATCCTGATGGGAAAGGTCAGCGAATCATTGAGTACGGATCCCGAACATTGAATACGGCTCAGACCAATTATTCAGTTCTTGAAAAAGAGTTTTTGGCGATTATTACGTTCATCGAAACCTGGAAGCACTACATTCTGGGGAAAAAGATAAAAATCTACTCGGATCACAAACCACTTCAATATCTCCAATGTTTGCGCGAACCAAAGAACTCCAGAATAACGCGATGGGTCTTAACGCTCAGCCAGTACGATTACGAAATCATTTATTTGCCAGGAAAATTCAACCGAATTCCAGACTTTCTTTCGCGACTATCTTGTGAACATGAAACACCAAAAGAGAAACTTCAGACTTTTTCCCTAACAGAATTGCAAAACATGCTTGATATCCTGGACTCCGAAAAAAGAACTGAAGCAGTAGCAGCCATTAATGCGGCTAGACCAAAAATGTCGGCGAAGAAAGGTGAAAAAACGACTAAAAACCAAATACAGGCAAAAAAGAAAACTTCTTCTAGAAACCCTTTTCCGGATCCAATCGATCAATACGAAAGCTTTACCACAGATTTAAATGATGATTCACTTGACGTTTCCGTGCTAGAAAAAAGGTCGCCCTTGCGCATAGAAAACCTGCGAAAATTCCAGCAGACCGATTACTTCTGCAAAAACCTAATAGATCGTGTTGAGTCCTCAATTACCTTACGGCTCGACTTGAAATCCTTCGAAAAAGACGTGGACCAATTTATTGTTGATGAAAGTGGTGTACTTTGTAAGTATTATACGCCACCGCAACCCTACAAATCAGCGGAAATCAAAATAATACCGGTCTTACCGCTAATACTACTCGCGGAAGCAATCAAGCAAATCCATGACAAAGATTTAGCTCACTTGGGATTGGCAAAAACCTATCATAAATTCAAGGAAGAATTTTACCGACCTGGAGCCTACAGCAAAGTAAAAGAATACATTCTAGCTTGCACAGGCTGTAACCTACGAAAGTTGACTCCCACCAGACCAATCCAAATTCTCGGTAATGCCCCAACCCCAAATAGACCCTACGAAACACTAAGCATGGATATATGGAAAGCTGGAACCCCCTCGGAACGTGGGTACAAGGCGGTGCTCACTGTAACCGATATGTTTTCGAAATTCTTGTTCGCCTTACCACTTTACGGAGAAAAAGCATCAGATATTGCGGAGGCTCTAGTAGAACAGTTGTTCTGTAAATATGGTTTTCCTTCGGCAATCCTATCAGACAGAGGAACCAACTTCCTACATTCACTGAACGCGGAGCTATTTAAGATCCTCGGTGTCACCCGTTTACTGACAAGCGCGGCAAATCCGAAAGCAAATCCGATAGAAAGATTTCATTCAACACTCGGAGACAGTTTAGCCATAATTTGCCGGGACGATCCAACAAGCTGGGATAAATACCTCCAAATGGTAGTTTTTGCTATAAATACCAGCTACAGGGAATCGCTAGGTGACTCAAGTCATTACGTTTTCTTCCTACGGGAACCTAAAACAGCAATAAATGAAATACTTGGATGCCGAAAATTCTACAATGTGGATACAAATTTTAAATCTGAGATAATAGCACGAATGCGCTACTGCTATGAGACTGTGAGGAAAAATCTCGAAAAGGCCAAAAATAATCATGCGGAGTACTACAACAGAAAAGCCCGCAACTTCCATACGTACCAACCTGGTGACCTAGTATTTCTTGAAATTCAAAAAGATGGGAAGCTAGCTGACAGATACAAAGGCCCTTATCGTGTTGAAAAAAGAGAGAAAAATGATCTAACTTACCAGCTGAGACACACGGAAACCGGAAAAACTTACGTCGCTCACCACAACCGTCTAAAAAAAGCGTACCAAAAGAGCCCATGGACAACCGAACCCCTACCGGAAACAAAAGAAACCTCATCGCTATTCGAGAAAGGTCCAATATTGGCAAACCGATTAAAGAATATGAAACCGCATCACCTGTTTTTGCCTACGATTTTTGACGATGACGAATTCAACGATTATGCCAGTTCAGGAGCACCTTTAACTGGGACCAATGTCACAGTAATGCCGAATAACCAATCACAGATTTCCCCATCACGTGCAAGCTCTCCACCAGACCCCGACGGTTACCCTAGCTTGCAGTTTGATTCAGATATTGAAATCCCAAGTTTCTTACACCCACAACAAAATCAGACGCAATTCTTCCCTTCACGCATTTCTAGCCCGAAAGGCGGAAGAAATCAACCGGATTTAATGGTAGAAGAAAGTGTTTCGCCCATCCATCTCAACCACCCAACAGACATAGGAATTCCCTACTTTCGAACCCCTTCTCCGGAAATTGATTATGAAATACCTGAGGAATTAAAACCAAAACTAAATTCGTCACGGCAGTTTTACCGCATTTCACCCACTGATGCGTATCCATTGAGTGAGGACGAAGAAGAGAGCAAAACCTTAGACCAGGCTATTTGGCCCACAACCTTACCTTTCGACCAAAAATGGCAAAGTTTTGACAGTCCTGCAAATTATGATCACTGAAAACTGAAACCAGAAATAGCTGGCTCCCGAAAATACATGCTAATTTCCCCTACCGAACTGCTGCAGGAATATAAAAGGGATAAACAACAAAGGCTAAATCCATTTGCTCCGGAATTTAATGTCCCAAAATCCGCCACTAAAGCGCCAGCGGAAATCGAAGAGTCAATTCAGTGGCAAACGACAAACCCATTTGTCCCAAATTATCGTGCTCCAGAAATGATAAGAGAACCTGAGCCAGAAACACCAACAGAATTCGTTTTTAATCCAGATGAGCCAGAGCCCGGTGGACTGTCCTCAAAAAACATAGCGCCGGAAACATATCAATATACAACCCCTCAAACGTCAGCTGCGGAACAAGCGCGAAAATTATCGGATAAAGCTAAGGCACTAAAAGGACGCCTGTCACAAGCATGGGGAAACCTAATGACCCCATCCTCTTCTAGAGATCCTGATCTAGGAAGACCAAAGAAACGGCTCGTAACGGACAGTTTTGAAAAAAGCGAGAAAGCTCCAAAAAAGCAATACGAAGAACCGATAGCAGGCCCTTCGGAACCGGTCGTCAAGAATCCTAATCAATACCATGGTCAAACTACAGATAAAGTAACCGGTAAAGGGACTGAGGTAGTTCGAACTCGCTCTGGCCGAATATCAAAACCGCCGAAAAGACTAAATTTGTGAATGCAGCAAAGACGGATGTCCAATCTGTGTCAAATGGACCGGAAAATCAGCCCCAAATTAATTCGGCCAAAGAGACGTAATAAAGCCAAAGCCCACCGATCCTGATACATTGTATAATTGAACGATGGAGCTGGAAGATAAACGACGGACGCGAAATAATAAACCAAGATTTAAATTTACAATGAACAGAAGCGGGAAATGGCACATTCGGAAAAATTCGCAATAGTACGCATGTCAGTCCAGCATAAGAAACGAAAAAAAAAGAAAGAAAAGAAATCCGATATGATCCCCTATATGATTTGCCACAATTTCAAACAGAAAACCCACATTAACTTTTGATATGATGTCAACACTGAGAGAAATAAAGGAAAGAAACACAGCACTGCGAACATTGTTAAATATGGAAACTCAGATAATAGAAAAAATACCACCAAGCTTTGCAGCTAACAAAAGAAATGGTACTAATGAAAATATTAAGAAAAAAAAAAAAATGATCAAATGCTTCAAATAACGCTAAACAATTATCGATTCTGAATCAATCAATGAACTAATATAGGTAATGCGCGTCCAGTGATTAGCAGCGTCATGAACTGTCGCTCACTTGATCGTATAAGCCTATTTTTTCCATGCTGATCAAATTTGTATCGTACAGTGACGTCATGCACCGGTAAACCTCGAGTGAGCTCGGTCAATGTTGGTCCCCTTGACTAACTGCACGATTCAAAACAAAATTTAATTTTGTACTAGGATGAATAATATAAGAGAAAAAATAAAAAAATCCGGGTTAAACTCACCTTCCAGGAAAATCTACCGCTCTACGGCCCAACAAATCAAGAAACGTCGGATTCCAAAATATTGCGTTATAAATAGGAGGACAACAAGGGTGGCAAAGAAAAAAAAGTGAGATCAGAACAAAGTCGTATAATAATCCATTCCGAAAGTTCCAAAAGGCGCCAGAGGCAACACTATATCAGGAAATAAGTGCTAATGGGCGCTGTGACGAAACAAATAATAGGTGAAAGACCACAATTTACATATGAGTATAGGCTACGTACTCCAGCTTACTTACGACTCTGTAATGCTAATATTAGCATGCAGGTAAAAATCCAATACGAAAAGTATCCAGCTCCAAAATCGGATAAGCAACGAGACGAATCAACTCCCAAAAATGACTAGGAGGGACTGCCGAAGAATCGTACCCCTCGTCAGCCAAAGGGACATAAAACTCGTAATAATATCAAATCTTCTGAGGGGAGCACAGACGCGAAGAGACGGGGCAAAATAAATCAATGCTAACGAGAAGACCAGGCTGGCAAAATTTTGCACGAAAGCAAGAAAATAATAAGAATCGAAGCCCAGTACCCGGTATATTCTTCTGCAAAAATGACTTGCTAGGGCAAATAAAGCGCAAGCCATCCCCCAAAGAATAATACTATTCTGAGGAGAGAATGATAATAAATGAATAATGAAGGCGACTAATTTCTTCTCGGCAGGATAAAACTGCTAAACAACGAAATGAGAAAGAGGGAAATTACCAAAAAAGAACGATAATAAACCCTAAAATGAGAAGAAAAACAAAATGACTCTTTTCTAACGGAAACGAGCCTAAAACGTCAGCCACGTCTATATACTGACATGTCTATGTGCTGACATGAGGTCGACAACCCATTGACCTACCAGCACCCAGCAGACATGTTACTTCGTTTGGTCAACCTAATAAGAAGAAGACGTCGGTTCGATTTTAGCCAAAGAACCAAGAAGAAACTCGACGAGTCCCATCTACATGGAGTGATGATAGTGATGATATGACAACAGTGATTGAAACTTTGAACAGTGGCTGAAACTTTGTGCATTACGGTTAATGGACGGATATAACCGAGTGTGACAGCTCTGTGCCTAGCACTACAGCTAACAGTGGTTACTTCTGATCTTAAGAAGTATAATCAGGCATAACAGAAACACTTATTTCAGTGAAGTGCAAGCAGTGATCCCTAACATGAACAGTGCAAGCAGTGTAAGCAGGCATAACATGAACACTATTTCAGTGAAGTTATACTGCGAGATTGCTAACAGTGACAGACTTACGACCCGGAGAAATGGTAAGCGGTCATTCCCGTAAACACTTATTTTAGTGAAGCATTACCGAGCAACTGCTATAAAGTTGTTCAGAAAGACAATTTGTGAAATATGATTGGAACATTGTACAGTGAAGTCGTCTACTGATGTTTCATTCCGTGTTATTCATATCAAGCTACGTGATAGTTGTATTCACGGTGAGTGTATCAAAAAAAAAAAAAAACTCACGAAAAATTTAAATAGCAAAAAAAAATAGTTTGAAATGTCAGTAGTAATGAAAAAAATATTGTTAATAACAACATTAATCCCTGTAAATACTATAAACCCGAGTGTAAGCTATCATAAATGATCTGTTTTTCATACCTTAAAGCTTAAAGTTAAAGTGAAAACTAATTTTTCTCGCGGGAGCTCGAATTTTTTCAGAGGGAGGGCGTAATGTGAGGATACATTTAGTATAAACAAATATCTTGATCAAAACTTATTCAACAAGCTCTATCCTCAACTCTCTCTATTTCCGACTAGCTCTAACGCCCACGCTTTTCTCCGACGGAGAGAGTTTATTTCCTTTTCTCCAATCAAAGAACTCTTTTCCCCATCAAGAACCTAGACAAACTCACTCCATTGGTCACCAACCCTTTCATACTGTATAAAGATTTGCTAGGACGTACGAACAGTAACACTATTCGTTATAGCACTCAGTTGACATTTCCAAGGGCTTAAAAGGACCAACTTCGCAGTTCGGATCTCAGTTCGACTTGGGAGTTCGACCTGGGCTCTGTTCTCAGTTCAGTTGACCTCTGAGCAAATTAAGTGACAAGTGTTAACCAACCTATCTTCAATGTAAGTACGAACCTTAATAAATGTGTTTTAGTTATTGACCTACGAACTGAGTATCGCCTTCGAAAAGACTCGGGGTATAACGGTGTATTCGCACCACAAACCAGTCGCCAATATTACCATGCTCGCACGCCACACGCTAATACTATAACAAAGCCTCCTACACACATTATTTCTCTTTATCATATGAGGTAGGTCAGGGTACAAGGGTATCAATAGGTATTCAGTTTTTTGCATATGGTATCCAGCATTAGTTATAAATTATCAAGCATTAAGTATAGAGGGTTTGTAAAGGTTTCTTGTGTTTTCACATGCAATATCCAGAAATCTGCGTTTTTTGGTAGACTGGTACATCCACTGTTTATAATAGCCGAGGGGTTGCTCACTCCCCAAACCCATGTACACTGGGTGCCGGTGCCGGAAGGTACCATCCAATTTAATAGTTGGTGTTTAAAACCACAAAGTTTAATAAAAGTGCATTAAATACAAATGTGTAAAAAAACGTAACCTTGAAATGGAACTAGCCTACAGCGACTAGGAGCTCAAGGGCGAATGCTCAATCTATTTTATGTGTAGAAAAGGAATATCTTTACTGTGTATTTTGAAAAGGAACAAGACCAAAGGTTTCGATGGGATCCCAAAAATTCAATATTTGATCCAGACAATTGGGTCTTGTCTTCGCCAGATTCAGTCTTCGCCAGTCTCCTTGAACATTTTTAATATTAAAATTTCAGAAACAGATTAAGGCCAAATATCTAATCATCTGAGAAAACCAAGTTCAGATATTGAGTCAGCATGTGTGTTTACCCCTATAAGTCATATCTGTTTTGAACTACTTGTCCCGCTTAAAAAGAAAGCTAAAAAACGAACTCATCTTCTCTCCCCAATATTGAATGTCTAATCAGCTTCAAATAAAAATTTAACTTATAACAAATTTTCCGGCTTCAGCCGGATTCTGGTCGAACTTTATGTCCGGTTAAAAATGATCATCATACACGGATTCAGCAACTCTTCTTACCCATATATCGGATATATATCTCATCAACTACAAATAAAACCTTAACTTTTAATAATTTTACGGTTTCGGCCGGATTCCCGGCTAACTACTTGTCCGGGTAGAAAATTGTTTTCACAGAAGTATACAGCATGTTTTCTTACCCCTAAGTTGAACATCTAATCAACTCCAAATAAAACTTTTACTTTTAACAAACTTTCTGGTTTTGGCTGGATTCCGGGAGAACTACGTATCATGCAAGAAATGGTTTTCACCGTCGAGTTCAGCATGTTTTCCTACCCCTATATCGAACATCTAATCAACTTCAAATAAAACTTTTACTTTTAACAGACTTTCCGGTTTTGGCCGGATTCCGGGCGACTGCTTGTCCGATGACAAAATGTTTTTCACCGTCGTGTTCAGCTTGTCTTCTTACCCCGTAATCGACTATAACATTATCTGTTTAAAAATATTTCATTTGCCCCTTAATTTAAACCCCTCCCCACCCCTAGATGTAGGGCTACTGAGCCCGTCTAAGAACTTGACCTTACTCTTGACCCAAAGAATCCTCACACCAAGCTTCATCATTCCCTTCGAGAGTTATAGTGCGCACAGACGGACAACTTTTGCGATGTCATAGGTATCCCTCCACTTACGTTTTGGGATCCCAAAAACTGCTGTAAAAGCCGAAAGTTCTTGTCAATGATTTTCTTGGTCTTTGGATTTTTCAAGGGTCTTGCAGATATCCGGTCTTGGCCAGACTCCTTGAACAATTTTACTATTACGATTTAGAAACAGAAGAAGGCATGCGTGTGTGTATTTATCCCCGCGCCATGCGTCATATCTATTTTGAAAAAAACTGATCAAATTTTCCTGCCTTACTTCTGCCAAATTTCCGGCTTCGACTGGATTACGGGTAAACTACTGGTCTTGCAAAACCTAGGGCTCAAAAACGAATTCAATGTATCTCCTTACCCCTCTATTGAATATCTAATCAACTTCAGATAAAACTTTAACTTTCAACAAATTTTCCGGTTTCAGCCGGATTCCGGACGAACTATATGTCCGGGAAGAAGATAATTGTAAGAAGCGGATTCAACCTGTCTTCTTACTCCTAAATCAGACATGTAACTAACTTCAGATAAAACTTTTACCTTTATCAAATTTTCCGGTTTCGGCCGGATTCCACGGGAACTACTTGTCTGACGAGAAATGATTTTCATATAAATGTTCACCATGTTTCAACCAACCACAAAATGGTTTCCATATTCGTGTTCAGCATGTCTTCTTACCCCTAAACCGACTATCTCATTAACTGTTAGAAAAAAAGTGTGTCCCTTAATTAGAACCCCCTCCTCCACCCCTAAATGTTGAGCTACAGAGACCATCTACGAAAATTTGACCTCTTTCTTCACCTAAAGAGTCCTCACACCACGTTTCATAAAATATCTCATTTCTTTCGAGAGTTATCGTGCTGACAGACGGACAACTTTTACGAAGTCATAGGTATCCCTGAATTTATTTCGGGGGGGGGGGGTGAGGTGGGGTGCCTGCTGGTCGGACAAAAAAGTACAAAAAACACACAGATCATAGGGAAGAGCCTATACAAATGATTATTTTTGTATGTTTGGGGGGGGGGGCAACCCCGATCCCTCCACTTACGTTTTGGGATCCCAGAAAGGGATGAGGCCATAAGATAAGATACACTGTAAAAATTTTCTCCGAATAAGGATGCACTATGTGCTACTTGGATTAATCTCGTCTGTATTTGGATAAAGTTAGTCCGAAGTAGGTATTTTGTTTCATTGATAGTTGTGAAATGCCGTAAGGCTAAATCACGTAATAAATTCATTCATTCATTCATTCATGTGTGTTTACCCCTATAAGTCATATATGTTTTTACGAAAACGTCCTGCCACTTCTGCCAATTTCCCGGTTTCGGCCGAACTCCAGAACTACTTGTCCGGCGAAAAAAGAAAGCTTAAAAACGAACTCAGGGTATCTTCTTTCCCCAATAATGAACATCTGATCAACTTCAAATAAAAATTTAACTTATAACAAATTTTCCGACTCCAGACGGATTTCGGTCGAACTATATGTCCGGGTAAAATATGATTGTCACACACGGATTCAGCATCTCTTTTACCCCTAAATCGGTTATCTAATCAACTAGAAATAAAACTTTAATTTCTACCAATTTTCCCGGTTTGACCGGATTCCGGGCGAACTACATGTCCGGGTAGAAAATTGTTTTCACATAAGTGTTCAGCATGTCTTCTTACCCTAAACTGAACATCTAATCAACTCCAAAATAAAACTTCGGATTTTAACAAACTTTCTGGTTTGGTCCCGATTCTGGGCGAACTACTTGTCTGCCGAGAAAATGGTTATCATCCTCGTCTTCAGCATGTCTTCCTTCCCCGGAATCGAACATCTAATCAACTTAAAATAGAACTTTACTTTTAACAAACTTTCCGGTTTTGGCCGGATTCCGGGCGAACTACTTGTCCGATGACAAAATGGTTTTCACTGCTGTGGTCAGCATGTCTTCTTACCCCATAATCGACTATCACAATAGCTGTTTCAAAATATTTTGTTTGCCCCTTGATTTGAACCCCCTCCCCCACCCCTAAATGTAGGGCTACAAAGCCCATCTACCAACTAGACTGGTCCGACGACCCAACGAATCCTCACACCAAGTTTCATCGAAATATCTCGTTCCCTTCGAGAGTTATCGTGCTTACAGACGGACGGACAGACAGACAACTGTTGCGATGTCATAGGTATCCCTCCACGTACGTTTTGGGATCCCAAAAACTGAGACATACCGTCAAGAACAAATAACGAGACAGAACTGTCTCCCTATCTCGGTCATTCAAACACGCCAATTCGAGTAAAATACGACCGAGTCCCGATGAATGAATGAATTTATTCCCAATAAAGCCCAAGGGCCATGGCGGGAAACATAACACAATAACAAAAGCAAAATATCGTACACTCGAACAACAAACCAAAAAATCAACTTCTATAAAAATAGTTCACGGTGGGCCATAGCTAGCTTCAGGAATCTATCCAGCCTTTGGATCTCACCAAAACACTTACTTCCCATACTTGAAACCAAATCCCGTTTCGTTACCTCTACAAATAGCTAGATCGCCGGTAAGTTGCTAAAGAGGAAATATAGAAGTCAACGCTGATTGGTTCTATTGACGCGCTCCAGAGTGGATCAGCCTATCATCAGCCACATCCTAGACAGGTTAAAAACTGACAAAAGTGGAAGGTGCCGGGGATGAGTGTACACCGGGTGCCGGAGAGTGAGCAGCCCCTCGAGAATAGCCTGTAAAAATAACAAATTTGTACTAGACAGGAATTCTGCTGTCTATTATGCTGTGCTAGCTTAACCAAAGTCTTTTTTTTGGGTAGCCTATCCACTATTCATCTAAGGAAAATAATTTAGTTTGTTTTTGAGATTCAGTAGCTAACCGCCATACTAAAATAAAGAGTTACAGCCTCTTAAGTTATCTGCTGTGGCTGTCTCCTGTACAAACACTAGTTGCAGCCATTTATACAATGTCTGCTAGACAATATCACTGTAAATACCTATAGTTTTATTTCTCCCGATTATCCAGAGATAGGTCTTAGGGATGACTTTCACAGAAAAATTTAGAAGAAACTTGGCCTGTGATTTGGTTTGCTAGCTTTGAGTTTTAGAATGTCAATATCCTATAAGTTGTTATGTCAGATTATTAGTTAGTCTTATTTGGATTTGCAGGCCTGTCAGTTATTATGGTTCCGTAATTACCTAAATTACCTTAATTTGCACCTCAGAGCAAATTAGGATCTGAAGACCTGTGGAAATTTTTGCTCGCAGTGGCCTACTGTTCGGAATGTCAATGAAGTGTTGAGTTGTGTCTTCGTTTATAAGGTTAGGATAGTTGACTTATCTGGGTTCTGATCAAATAAAGCCATCATTTTTCAGATTTCCAAGATATATGAGGGCTCTTTGGAGTCAAGCTCAATAATGATGGTAGCTAAGTTTGCTGTAAAAAAGCTGAATCAGAATGATTGATTGATAGATAATTCATATTTTATCTTTCTTCTTCAGACTGGACAAGATTCTTCACTCAAGCTGGCATTCCAGATGGAGTTGCTGATGACTATGCACACATTTTCAAGACAAATCGTATTAGGAAGGAAATGCTCTTGGATCTGACAAAAGAATACCTGCAAGATATGGGAATATCAGTGATGGGGGATATTATCTCAATTTTGAAACAGGCTAAGATTACATATGAAAAGGTAAGAGGAATCCTGTGTTTTATATTCCTCTGTTATTGTGTTTCCTAACAGTGAGAGGCAGGTTTCTGTTACCTTAGTTTTGATGTGGATTTCTTTTCTTGCGATGAATGAAGGGTTAATGGCGTTCTGTCCAAGGTCATAAGTGCAGTAGAAAAGCACAAAGAAATATAAAATAATCGCAAAAAACACTCAAAAATATTTTCCATAAAGGTTCACTGACTTAGAATTACATTGATGGGATCGTGGACAGGCAAGTTCCCAATCGGAGAACACAAATTAAAGGAGAGGTTTTCAAGCGGCGGCAATGGGTCGGAAATTAAGAAGCGGCGAATCAGGTAGCAGTTCTGCATACGCCATGGTAGGTAGAGCAGAAATCTCAGATATCTGAAGTATTTCCAGCGTATGCCTCGAAGGTCCTTTTTTCTGAGTATAGAGTGTAGTCCAGCAAGGAAGTTTACATGCGGTGCGCAAAAGGCAGTATGTAACTTCCCAAGCCCACTATACCTCGAACGGTTCGACACAATTTTGCAGTAACTGTATTAAATAGAAGCGCACAAAGGTACCACATATCACACGGAATTCCGCTTTTAGAAAATCGATAATTCGTGAGTAGCGGGACTACAAAGTAATGCATTTTCAGCGGGTCTTCAAGCCAATTATAGTGAATAAGTGATGGGTAGCTAGATTGTCCTATCCCAGCTCTTTTCGGATAAGCTTTACGGTTTGTAAATGAAACAATAATCATTACTTCACTGCCTGTTTTCAGGACGTTCGGGGAAGGATGTTAACGGAGGAAAGAATGGACACGCACCATGTACCGATTCTTCAGCCTAAAGTGCCAGTATCTGCCACTAAACCAAGTGAACCAGCCAGGACCATTACTGTTGATCAGCCGAGATTCGTTGCAGTCAAATTCAAACCAGCAACTGCTGTGCCCCCGGTGCCGGCCAAGCCAGTAGCTGCTGTTGCACTTAAACCGACTCTGGGAGCTCCTGCCGCTAAACGGAAAGGTGAGATTAATGTTATCAAGAACAGATAAGCCAGTAGAACATTCGGTCCCATGCAGCGACTATGGATATCCCGACAAAACCGAGCTGAGCTTGAGGTACTTGCTGGGCTTTGAGTTGATGCCCGTGTACTTCCCTCTTCGCCGCTGCACATATTAGAGACGCGTCACATGTGACGTCACATTGGTAGATAACCAATTGGTTTTTACTTACGAAATTTCTTTTCGGGGCTTTACTGCGATGTAGCTGTTTGTAGAGGTAACGAATTATGTTGTTCCGCATAGCTCCTACCTCCGCTCGTTTGCATCGAACAGAGTGTAGGGAATCTATTCGACCTCTCCTCTAATTTGTGTTCTCCGATTGGAAAATTACCTGTCCACGATCCCATCAACGTGATTCTAAATTAGTGAACCTTTATGGAAAATATTTGTTGAGTTTTTTGCGATTATTTTATATTTCTTTATCTTTTTTACTGCACTTACGCCCTTGGGCAGTGCGTCATAAATTCATTCATTCATTCATCTGCATTGTCGTATTACAGAGATAGGGAGACGAAGGTTCTTGTGCCTTTTTGTCATTGCTGTTATTCGGATCCCGTAACCTCTTAATGGGTCTTGTGACTTCGTAAACTGCGTAGCCCGTCAGATATTACTGTGAGTGAAAGATGAGACCGGCAGTGACCTGAGATTCAGGATGCGTTCAAAGTCATTATCAGTTACGATCGTGACGATTCTGTTATTATTTTCGGTCCATCGCCCGGCGTAATAAGAAAATTAGCTTCTCCCTGTTTCATTTTCGTTCCACTCGAGTTAATTTACTTATGATGGTTGGGAGCATTATCTTTTTATTATTGTACCACTATAAAGAGTTAGCCCCAACTCTGTTGTGTCTGAAAATGCAGGTATCTTCCAAAGATCTATTGTTTTGTTGACATTTTGTTAGAGCGTTTATGCAGACCCTTTTTTGCCAACTTAAGTCTGATTCAGTTTTATTTGTCATTGTTCTGCCATTACGCTACTATAATGCATAGGGCATTGTTGTGCTCTAGTGACAAGCTTTGACGACTCACGACTGTTGGTGATAATAAATAAGTTATTAATAAATAAATAGATAACTCGTAATGCGGAAATGCACTCTCTGACAACTCTCGATGTTATTTTGGACTGAGGAAAGGTAGTTCATGTTTGCATTAGTAGATGGCGTGTCCGACGGTGTTCCTTTTGTACTTAGGATTAGCTCGCTTGTTGCCCTAAAGCATTGTTCAAATAGATGTTATAAGGTTTACAAAGGCCAGTTCACACGGACAGCGGATATCACCACGCCTGGCGATATTCGTCTCGCCAGGGGTTAAAACAAGAACTGTAAGCTCATATTGCACTTGCAAGCATTTGTAGTAAGTAATACGCCAACAAGAAACAAGACCAAAGGTTTCGATGGGATCCCAAAAATTCAATATATGATCCAGACAACTGGGTTTTGTCTTAGCCAGATCCAGTCTTCGCCAGACTCCTTGAACAGTTTTACAACTAAAATTCAGAAACAGATTAAGGCCAAATAGGTAATCACCTGAGAAAACCAAGTTCAGATTTGGATTCAGCCTGTTGTTTTTACCCCTATAAGTCATATCTGTTTTGACGAAAACTTCCTGAACTCCAGAACTACTTGTCCGGCGAAAAAAGAAAGCTCAAAGACGAAATCAGGGTATCTTCTTTCCCCAGTAATGAACATCTAATCAACTTGAAATAGAAATTTAGCTTATAACAAATTTTCCGATTCCAGTCAGATTCCGGTCGAACTATATGTCCGGGTAAAATATGATTGTCATACAGGGACTCAGCATCTCTTCTTACCCTAAATCGTTTATCTAATCAACTAGAAATAAAACTTTGACTTCCAACAGATTTCCAGTTTTGGCCGGATTCCGGACGAACTACATGTCCGGGTAGAAAAATGTTTTCACATAAGTGTTCAGCATGTCTTCTTGCCCTAAATCGAACATCTAATCAACTCCGAATAAAACTTTTAATTTTGACAAACTTTCCGGCTTGGGCCGGATTCCGGTCGAAATACTTGTCCGTCGAGAAAATAGTTTTCACCATCGTCTTCAGCATGTCTTCCTACCTCTAAATCGAACATCTAATCAACTTCAAATAAAACTTTTACTTTCAACAAACTTTCCGGTTTGGGCCGGATTCCGGGCGAAATACTTGTCCGTCGAGAAAATAGTTTTCACCATCGTCTTCAGCATGTTTTCCGACCCCTAAATCGAACATCTAATCAGTTTCAAATAAAACTTTTACTTTCAACAAACTTTCCGGTTTGGGCCGGATTCCGGGCGAAATACTTGTCCGTCGAGAAAATAATTTTCACCATCGTCTTCAGCATGTCTTTCTACCCCTAAATCGAACATCTAATCAACTTCAAATAAAACTTTTACTTTCAGCAAACTTTCCGGTTTTGGCCGGATTCCGGGCGAACTACTTGTCCGATGACAAAATAGTTTTCACCATCGTGTTCAGCATGTCTTCTTACCCCATCATTGACTATCACATTAGCTGTTTCAAAATATTTTGTTTGTCCCTTAATTTGAATCCCCTCCCCCACCCCTAAATGTAGAGCTACAAAGCCCATCTACGAACTTGACTGGTCCGACGACCCAACGAACCCTCACACCAAGTTTCATCAAAATATCTCGTTCCCTTCGAGAGTTATCGCGCTTACAGACGGACGGACGGACGGACAGACAGACGGACGGACGGACGGACAGACAGACAGACGGACGGACGGACGGACGGACGGACGGACGGACAGACAGACGGACAACTTTTGCGATGTCATAGGTATCCCTCCACTTACGTTTTGGGATCCCAAAAATAAAGAGCTGAAAGTGTAACCGATGGTTTCACTTTAAAATAAAAATAGGTGAGCGAAAGCAAAAGAACACAAGAAGGGAAACAAAACTGGCAGGGCTGGGTCAGATCCTGTTATAGTAAAAATTATTTTTTTCACTTTTCCGGTTAAGATGCGCCAAACTTGCAAGGCTGGTCAGAGGATGGAAGTGATGGTCAAAAGTTTGTTTTCACTTTTTGGTTAATCCTCCTAATGCTCCAGCAAAGTTTTATTGTCCTAGCACATCTGGGAGGACAGCCCCCTCCAGCCCCCCCCCCTCCCATCTGTAACCATAATCCGGTCCGATTCTGTCACTGATGCACCTAGGACTTGTGCCTATACTTCCCACCAAGTTTCATCGTGATCGCTCCACTCTATGCGTATCACAAGATTTCCGGTTCTCTCTCTCCCCCCCCCCAGTTCATCCGATCCGGTCCGGACTAGAAATGGGACATCTGAGACATGAGACCTTTCAAGATGTCAAGTTTCATTAAGATCTGATAACCAGTTCGAAAGTTATGCATGCCACTAATTTCCTGATTCCGCCATCCCCCCCCCCCACACGATGGTCGGATCGGGCGAGTGACTGTTTCCAAGTTAATCTGGTCGGGTCCCTGATATGCCTGCCAAGTTTAATAATCCTAGCCCACCTGGAAGTACATCAACTACGGATCGCCAGAATTCCAGACCCCCCCCCCCACCCAAACTCCCCCCCACAGTGTCCGAATCCGGTCCAGTTGCTGTCAGTTATTTATCTAGAGCTTGTGCTTGTTCTTCACACCGAGTTTCATCCCGATCGCTCCACTCTGAGAGTTTCACTCGATTTCCGGTTCCCCCTCCGACCCCCCCCCCAGATTGATCGGATCCTGTCCGGACTTAAGATGAGAATTCTGAGACACGAGGTCTTTCCATGTATCAAGTTTCATTAAGATCCGATCACCCATTCGAAAGTTACGCATGCCCCTAATTTCTGGGTTCCGCAAACTCCCCCTCCCCCCACGATGGTCGGGCAAGTGACTATTTCAAGCTAGTTTGGTCGGCTTCCTAATAAAGTCTGCCAAGTTTCATTGTCCTAGCACTTCTGGAAGTACCCTAACTTGAGAAGAGTGGACCGATAAGACCGAAAGGTCATCGGTATATGGCACTTGAGCGAAGCTGCAAGTGCCATAAAAACGCATCGTCAGTTAAAAAAAACGCTTTGTCGGGCTTCGGCTCCGAGCCTAAAAAATCGCAACGCATGGCAAATAATTTGAGATGGCTGTGGAACAGCTAATTAGCCTAGTTCAGAGCCATCCAGTAATCTACGATACTGGTATCAAGGAGTACAAAGACAACCGAATTAGGAAAAATGCCTGGAAAGAAGTTAGCCAAAGACTCGGACAAGGTACAGTAGAGACATGTAAAAAAGCAGCCACAACAGTATAGTCAGCAAGAAGCTCCTGCCCTTCATTTTTATGTTGTGCCCAAATGCCATTGGGCTGTGCTGTAGTGTAGCGGAGCAAGCTACTCCTCTAGGTTCTATACACCTGTCTATTTTTTTCTGTTCATATTTCTGGAAATAAAATCGGGCGCATTCGTCTGACACACCCTGCGATTTCGCCTAGATGTCGCGAGGTGGATTTCTGCCTGGCGATTTTCAGACGCCCTCTGTGTGAATTCCGCTTAGGGTTTATTACAGATTCCTCTTTTCCTCGGGGCGCGCTGAAGCAGCAATTTAGTTAGGAACTACATTGAGTTTTACTCTAGAAAGTGGCGGAAACAAATGCGGGTAAGCTCCCGGCTAGAAGTAGACGTAATAAACTCAATCAGATCGCTTGGTTGGTTCCGCCAGCGGGCCGAGGAAAGGAGCAGCATCGTTAGGGTTGCCACGGGAAGCATTAATATTCTACATTGTTATTATTATTATTATTATTATTTGAATCCTTCAAACCTGAGGAGTAATGTATAAAAAGGAACAACAACATGTCAGTCAAACTCACACACACTTACATACTAATAAACAGCTGACCGTTAAAGACAAATTAGCCTACGAAATATACAACGAAGTACATGGAAGAAAAAAAAACGAACCTCAAAATAAACAAACTAATCAGGGCGCTTTTTTCTGAAAAAAGGAAAAAGGTTGTGATGAAGAAGAATGTTGTCAGCCTTTTTATGAAAGTTCTGGATTTTACCATTTAAAGTTTCCAAAGGATTCTTCACTTTAAAATTCTAAGTTAGGAAAGAGTTACTCGCAGAAATCGGGAAGCCAAGAAGGAATTTAGAGAATTTGTAGTAAGTAACTTGTAACGCATAAAGTTCAGAAGGACGGAAAGAAGAAAAGAAAGCAGACGGAAAAAGGATGTGAGGAAGTGAAACAGCCGTGTAAACAAAACCAAGAACATCTCTGCGATACATCCCTCGTAAACGAATAACAGCACCGAATGCTCTTGTTATTTTATCTTGCACATGTTGAATAAGGATAAGTTTCCAATCCCTGGTATTAGATGAGTAAGGGATTCCAAGATACATAACTTTCTCAACAGGGCTGAAAACAATCCCCCCACCACAATCCAGAGGGAAATTCAGTGTTGTCAAACTACTAATCACAAAATAGTTACACTTTTCAGAACTAATTATTAGACCCTTCTGCCCCAGTTTAGACACTATAATGTTAAAGTTTGACCGACTTAAAATAATAATATCATCGGCATATGCTAAAAACGTTACATCACTTGCAAACTGTATTAAAGAAGTCTTAAGCGACCGAAGACAATCTGCCAAACATGCATTAAAATTATATGGTGATAAAATTCCACCTTGTCTAACGCTTTTTCCAACTGAAATTAAATTAGACAGAATTTTTGGGGAACGAATTGCCACTTGAACGTTCAGTCCATTGTACCAGGACCTTAAAGCACGCACAACAGAACGGGGAAAAGGGCGTCATTTAAGGGTCAGCCATGTAATGGGCGTCACATTGTATTCGTGTACTTCAAGTAGTACTAAGAACATTCTTTCTGATCTTTAGAAGCTCGAAAAATTGTATCAGCGGGCAACACCGAACGCTGCGTTGATAATAATCTTTTCACTTGGTATTTTAACAAAGGAGTGTATTGAGACGTAAACATCATGTATATTGCTATTCAGCTTATTACACCTATTGGAACAGGCTACCTATCACAACACAAACATTTCTAGACAATTTTCGCGAGACAAGTCGGTCATTTGGCAATTTTTCACAAGACAAATTACCATGAGACAAATTATTATTTTCATAAGACAAATCCGGCTTCAAGACTTTCTATAAACGGTTCAGTGACGAACTCATCGATGCATAAGTCATTGACAGCGCAGCAGCAGCTTGGCTGGCATTTGCGGATACTTCTCGAAGGGCTTCTTTGTTGGTAGGAAGACTGGTCGAACTGTCAATTTTTCTCTTCGCTAACTCTAGAACTTTGTCGTTGACAGTCGCTTCGGGGTTACATATGTGATTGTGCTTAGATTGCTATTACATTCTTCCCTCGTACTGGACAGCCTTTGTCAGAGCATCTGTAGTAGCTGCCATCTGAAGATGTCGGAAGCAGAACGAACTTGTAGCCAGTCCTTCCTCTTGTAGTTTTCACCATTTCAACTTGATTAGGGTAGACATGCTGTTTCCAAAATCAAAACTGACTACTATCCTAACATGCACCCTCTACTCAGAGGCGTTACTAGCCAAAATGTTGGGGGGGGGGGGGACGAGGCATTTACCAACTGGCTGGTATTTTTTACTGGCTTGCCTGCAGAAACACTACTTTTTTCAACAATAAAAATGACATTTTTGAAAAAAATCGACTGATTTTCAGAAAAAACGACTATTTTGACGAAAAATCGACCAATTTTCAGAAAAACCGACTGTTTTCATGAAAAAAATCAACTGTTTTGACGAAAAATCGCGGCGCTTCGCGCAGACTCCGTATTTTTTACCGACTGGCCGACGGCTTTGGGGGGGGGGAGGGGGGGGGGGGGGACGCCCCCCCAGTCGTGACGCCTCTTCCTCTACTATATCTACGGTAGATCAGTCTAAGCTGATTGTCTTAAAGTTCAATGGGCACATTGAACTACCCCAATCCCACTCTGTAACAACCTAGGAACAATGCTTACACCCTAGCTCAGCAGCTTTTTCAACAGTTTCCTCTCTGTGATATTTCAAAGCGTAATTTTTTGGGCAAGTACATGCTCAATTTACTAGCTTGGACAAAGATAAAAGTGATGTTTCTTATAACACTTAACAGATCTCGTAGCTATGTTATTTTTTATAAGCTTATTGCATATTCTGGTACATTTTATAAAGCAAGCTAATCAAGCTTCACAACACTATTCCGCAGCAAAAACTTTTAATAGGCACTTTAAGAAACACATGAAACACTAGAACAATCAGGTAAACTGCATCTGCGGCTTGACTTTGGTGACATCTCAAATACATCCTTTTCTATCAAGCATTGCTGGGACCTTTTTAATTTTCTGCCACGATATCCCAGCTCCCAAGATTTGGATCGCCGAAATGCCAGAGAGGTAAAGACAAGGGATAACAAGAAAACGGCGGATTTTCGTAGCGCCTTCTAAAGGAAGTCGGACATGTTTATTTGTGAAGCATTTAATACAAAATAAAGCATTAGAAGTGTCCATTCTGCTTTAATCTTACTTTTCTTAATCCGGGTTGTCTCGTGGAAGGGTTGCCTAACGAATAATTGCTTCTCGAAGATTTGCCCTATGCTCTGATTGCCTCGTGCGGATTTGCCTAGAGACACTTGTCAGAAGTCGATTCACTCGTGAAAATTTGTCTCGTGATATGCTCCGATTCGAAGAATGCTGAAGGGACGGCGTTCGTAAACTGCTTAACATCCTTCGTAAAGTGCGTAACGTCGTTCGTAAAGTTGCTCCGTAAACCTGTGCGAAGGGCTTTAAGTCAGTTAAGCAGGAAATTCAACGAAGTTCTTAAGGTTGACGAATAGCAGAAGAGATCCAAAGCAAAATGTACGAATAATATGAAAATACGGTGTACATATATGGTATAATAAGGTCGAATAATTTGAAGAATTTCGTGTTAAGGATTATTTGCTTAAGCAAATTTTGCGAGAAACTTTACGAACCTGACGTACGCCGTCTAAGCCGTTCTATAAGTCACACAAACAGAAATTTCGAATGCACGATACGTATGTGAAATTCGCACCACTATGGGGAAACCTGCATATGATGGCTCAAAATTTCGAATCGAAGCAGGGAATTCTAATCCGACTGCGAAATTCGGACTGACTTTGCATTTCTCTTTAGTGAAAGTTGACCATGATCTAAATTCAAATAGGATAGTTAGTGATCATTCAGCTAAAAGTGGAAATGATTAAGGGGAGGTAATCTTGAAGCACAACTCTTACTAGAAATGATCTTTTCACCGATGAAAAGACCCATGAATACTGTTATCGAAAATATCATTATTTTCTACGAGAAATTACAGATTTTCTTGTTAGTGTTTCTCGACTCTATAGGGCCTTCGTGCTTGATCACACTATGGGCTCAAAAGGCCGCCTATTCGACAAACTACTGAAAATCCCTAGCGGACGTGAGATTTGATGGTCTTTGTTGCAGCTTGGGGATAATGAGGAGACTGCAGTTACGGGTCAATTAGGGTTCCTGTAACATAATTATACTCGATGTCTTGAACACACAGAGCCCATCAAATCTCGCATCCCCAGGGATTTTCAGTTGTTTGTCAAATCGGCGCCGTTTTGAGCCCAGTGTGGCCAGGCTCTCAGACGCGGCGGCTGGACGCAAACTATTTGAAGAAAAGTAAGCTCCGTGGTATAAAAGTGGGATAACCGAGCAAAAAAAAGAAGTCCAAGCCAGAAGATAAACCTAATGGTCTGCCATGGTCACTTTAAACGTCTGCAGTTAGGTGGCTGCAAAATTACATTTAATACAAAATTCATCATTTACTTAGAATGGGTTGCTATAGGTCTAAATAATCATTAATAGTAGTAGCCTAATCATTAAGTGTAGCAATCTTTAAAAATAATAATCATTAAATGATCACGCTTCTGAATAAAAAGACGATATATAGTGCCACGTCCCAAACACACCTTACTTCGATCTTCACTATTCTGCCGGCCGATACATTTCTCTGTAAGTAAAATCGAGTTGTAATTCGAATGATGCCGAACGTTAATTTTCTTTGTTGTCTTTCCAGCAGAACCAGAAGTACAGGAAGTTGAAACGGAAGGGCCGGAACTCCCGCCGTCCCCCAAGAAACGAGTCAGGGTCATCATCTCTAGGGCGACCACCGCCCCTACTCAGTCCGCCAAGGTTACCGCCACGAAAGCTACGGAAGTTGTCGCGGCTGGAGGTCTGGCCACCGATAAGTTGAGATCCTCGCGTTTAGTTGAAGTTGCTGAGAGGAATAGGAGGATCGCGCAGGCGAAAGCTGCAGCACTGGCTGGTAGGTCTACTGGAACATAATTCACTCTTCAAAGCAAGGTGGCCATTGCTCATTAATTATTCAGTGATCTCCCGCCGGAGATTAAAAGGGGTACTAAACCTTCGAGAAGATCGAGGACCGAGTAAGAGGAATAATACATATTATATTAAGAGTTTAAATATTAACTATTAACATTTAAGTATGTCGGAAGAGGAAATCATCGGCCAGTTTGATATTTTTTTCGGTCTCAGAAGCTGAATATTATTTAGCTAATTTCAGGATCTTCAAGACATCGCCATATCTAATTTAGTACAATTGACGGTGTAAACGTTGCAAATGCTAGAAGCTTACGATGCAACTCCTTTAACCTCTAAATCCTGCCATATCTGTAACTTTTCCTTTCACAAAGGGGTGAAAATAGTACCTTGCTCTCTTTTTGCCGAAATCGGCTATGCTGCGATTAAGAAATTCCTTCCATTGACAGAGTGAATCATCTGTGAATAATTTAGCAATGACGCATGTTTGTGAGTTTCAATCCTTAATCCGTTAATTCTTGCGAATGTTTTGGATGACTTCTTTCATCTTTTTCTCTTCCTTGATCGAAAAGTGTTGGGACCGAGGGTAAGAATATTAGGAGCGTCAACGTATGGACTTCGAAGAAGCTTGCATGCCTAGTCCGTCGAATCGACTTTAGTGGGTATCTCTAGCCAAAACTTTTGAGGAATCTCTTGCTTGGCAGTAGCTTCTAGATATTTATGCATCTGTCTATCTAATTAGCTTCTAGATAGTGATCTCATGCGGGTAAATAAGCGGGAGCCTGATCCGCTTCGAAAGAATATTCCGAATATAATATAACACTAATAAACGAAATATAATAACTCCGAATATTCGAAAATCAGTTTAGTGCCTTAGGGTGGATAGCAATGACATAGGAAGTAAATCTCGAAATCAGAATGGGAGGAACTATTAATTAGGGCTTTAATAATGGAGTATTAATGTAGGATAGGATGTTTCGTTAAGGTCCCGGTGCTTACGTAAGTATCTGTAGCGTCGATACAATAAAATAAGAAATTAGCAGTATGTAACCTAATATTTTCGCCGAGGAATTAGGCAATAACGGTGAAGTCCGGAAGTTGAAAGACTTTCTTTGTTGAAGTGTCAGCGGCAGTTTCGGGAGTGCCTCTAACCATGGCGTTTCCCTATCAGATGTTGAACGAAAGCCTGGTGTAAACTGGATATTTCGGAAAGAGCACATGATCGGACAGAACTGTAAATGTGGTTCCAACAGTTATAGACAGCATATGAATCAGGATGTTCTATGAGTTCTTGATGGTAATCCTGTTTTCATCCCGGCAGTTCCAGAAAGTCGATCAGGTAAAAGCCAATGATAGGAACTTGTTAAGGGGTTATCTTGGGGTAGGAATAAGATTTTTACAGTGTATCCCTTGGTTCACACTGCTGCATCGTATGCGACACGATTTCTTCTTTGATGTTCCGACGTGGTACAGAATCGCATGCACCTTTCCACCACCTCCCTGAGGCTAAATGAAAAAAAATCGTCGAGATTATTCTGCTAAAGGACAAAGGAGCCGTTGGGGAGATAACCTCGGGAGATGCAGGGAGATTACCGTTCTTGATGCCACCCATTATCAACCATTACTAAGGCATTTTCAGTCAAAATCTTTAAGTCTTATATTCGAAACAGGTTAAACAAGTTGATTCAGAAGATATTTTGCATTCTGCCATCCTAGGATTACGATCAGAAGAAGGTAACGCGACTTCTAGTCTTGAAAATTAACTAATCTTTGTTTTTCTTTACTTTTCCTAAAAAAAATCGCATGCGGTAATCGCAGTTTAAATCTTTCAACGCATCCGACAATGCGACAAATTGGTAAGCTCTGTATTGCCTTCGCACGGTTTGTGTCGCATGTTGCATGACGCAAATTTTGCGCGAAATCGCAGCAGTGGAGCCTGATGGCTGGAACCTGAGATATGCAAAACCTTATCCTCTGAATCAAGAGATCCATCCAATATAAGATTTATAATCTTATCGAAACCTTTGACCTTGTCAGAGATAGCCCGACTAGCATTCAATGTTTTCGTCATTTTCAGCTCAGAATGCGAAGAAGTCAACCGTGTTTGAGCGACTAGGAGACAGTGATGTATCAGTTACCAGCACTACTGGTGACGTGGATGAAAATTTGCCGAAGAAAAAGAAGCCGGTGGTAAGCCAAGTTTCTAAAGTTCGCTGCCCTAAATCAACTTAGGTTTGTTCTCTTGGCAAGGGTCCTGTGGAGGCGTGGCCTAATGGCTCAGCGAGCGAACGATGTTCAACCTGCCGACTTGGATTAGCTGCTGGTGGATAATCCTTTCTTGTACTTCTTGGCTCCTTGTAACTCGCTTACTGTCTTCCACTTTTATAGTTTAGAACACCTCGGTTTCTTGAATAAGTATCATCGGAAAGCTTATTCCGCCTTGTTGCTTCTATTCGAGACCGATTCTACCCTGACGATAGTACTTAAACGAGAACGTAATCAAAGCAATCTGAATAAGAAAAGAGGCCTTGCCATTTTTGCGCAGTTCTCGATAAGTTCTTGGTCGTAACTAACTAGTCCTAAGAATGCTTTAGCGTCTTTCTTAGTTTTGTGTCTCGAATAATCTTGAATCGCTTGGGCTTTTTGCAACGTGACTTGAATCTTGCCATTTCCGACGACAAATCCAAAGCACTCAACTTGGGAAAGCTACCTAACATTTCTCAGGGCTAGCTGTTAACCCTAATCTTAGTAATCGCGACAAAATATCTCCAATATCTCTGAGATGATTTTCCCATCCTACGCTGGACAATATGATGTCCTCGACTGGGTGAAAAGAGAGTCCGGGGCTTGGCAGCCCCGCTATGATCCTGTCTCCGTTCCATGTCCCTTGCTACCCATATGATGATGTCTATATGCGAATAATGCGACCGAGTGCGTCTCGAATCTAGCGCTTTTCCCCACGTTATTCTCGCTCGTGCAGTAGCAACCGCAAACACGGGAGTATTGGTGCAAAGCTTAAATCCAATGAAACGAGTCTTTAATTTACAGGAGACCGTTTTCGACCGGTTGGGAGACATGTCTCTGAAAACTGCACCAGTGTCCGCTGCTCCCAGACTTACTAAACCAACTGCCCGCCCCGACGGGACTTTGAAAACCACCAGAGCTTCGTCTAGCAATACTGTCACCCTGGCGACCGAAAGGACCATTACGCAACCTGCTAGATCTTCCGTGATATCAAGACTGGGAGGCGTGGCGTCACCTCAGGTCAAGTCAACGGTGACGTCGCGAGGTATCACTCTATCAACCGGAATGGGTAAGTGTAGCGAAGGACTAGGCTACCTTGTCTCGGAAATCCTGGTATACGAGTTATGCCGCAGCGGGTAGTTAAATTTTTGTTTTCGGTTTGTTCTAAAGACGTATAAATGGGCTCCGGGATTGGCCCACTTGGGTCATCGGGAAAATTGTCATCTGACATGGTAAAGGTAACGAAAAGCTAGATGGGCAAGAAGCAGGCTATTAAGTAGGCCTAATGGGAAAATAATAACAGTTTGAGTATTCAAAGAAGATGCCACCTGCTTAGCCTGGATTAAGATTTTCTTGTGGTTTGTAGTAGTAGGGGATGCTCGGATTGCCCAGTATAAAATCAAGAAAGGAAAAATACAGTAGAGAATTAGTAGGCTACCTGACGTCAGTTTAGCGTTAAAAAAATTCAGCGATAATATTCCGATCAGTTTTGAGATCCCATAACGTAAGTGGAGGGAGACCTATGATTTCGTAAAAGTTGTCCGTCTGTTAGCACGGTAACTCTCGAAGGAGTTGTGATATCTTGTTCAATTTTGACATGAGGACTGTTTGGGTCAATGTACAGGTCAAGTTCGAAGACGGGCTCTGTAGACCTATATTTAGGGGTGGGGTGGGGTTCAAAATAATGGACTAACAAAAATATTCTTAAAAGCTTTCGGGTAAGAGACGTGCTGAATCTGAAAATTATTTTCTTGTCGGACAAGTATAGTTCACCCGGAATCCGGCTAAAACCGGAAAATTTGTGAATAACAGAAATTGAATCTGAAGTTTATTCGAGGTTCGGTGTAGGGATAAGGAGACATGCTGAAGACGTATATGAAAACTATATTTTCGCCGGACAAGTAGTTCGCCCGGAATCCGGTCGAAACTGGATATTTTGTTTAAAGTAAAAATTTTATTTGAGCTTGGTTGGATGTTCGATTCAGGGGTAAGAAGACATGCTGAATCCGAATATGACAATCATTTTCCACCCGGACATTTAGTTCGCCTGGAATCCGGCTGGAACCGGAAAATTTGTCATAAATAAAAGTTTGATCTGAATTTGATTTGAGGGACTATATAGTTTTAAGGAGGCATGCTGATTCCATATAGGTAAATTGTTTTCTCGCCGGACTCGTCCCGAATCCGGTCAAAACCTGAAAATTCGCTAAGAGTTGAAGTTTTTATCTGAAGTCGATTAGAGGTTCGAAATAGGAGTAAAAAGATATGCTGAATGCTGAATTAGTTTTTGAGTTTTTTTTTAACGGACAACTAGTTCGCCGGGAACCCAGCAGAAACTGACGAAGACCGGAGGTCTTCAGGATCCAATTGTCTGGATCAGATATGAAATTTTTGGGATCCCGTCGAAACCTTTGGTCTTGTTTAGGTTGATATTGCGGAACACAAACCAAATTTTCCCTTCTTTTCTGGTATGTTTTTTTTTCCGTTAGAGTTGAATGTGAAGTCTTAACGGAAGATGATATTAACCGGTTGATAGTTTCAGACCTAGAAAAAATAGCTTGTTTTTCCAAGTGCCCATGATCAGAGTTGATGACTGTTAAGTTGCAGATCTTCTTCAGTCCAAGCTGACTGCGAATCATATTTGATGGCGATGAATACATGAATCGGTTATGATTTGCTCCAGCGATATTTTGTTATTTCCTCCCTAGGGTTCTACGTCCGGTTGTAGCTGTAGAAGAAACGAAACCTTCCATAGAATAACCGAAAATTTTATTTCAGCTATTTTGGTACACCCTTGCCAAGAGCGTGTAAATATCAATAGAGGAAATCGAAGATGATTTAATTGTGATTCCGACAGTCTTGAAAGCTTCACTAATTTACGTTACGAATGCTTGATTCATAGCTTATTAAGGGCTTCTAAGAACATCTAAACGGGTGTCTTATTGTTTGGCTCAAAATTTCACCATCCTGAAGTTAAGTAGTGTTCAAAGAAGCATGTATTTATTGCACTGGCCGGCTGTTTGCGCTTGACCAACCATGAGTTTGCTATCGGGAGCTGTGCAGGCGCTCGACAAACGGGAGAAGAAGCGTCACGACGGAAATACGGAAAATCGCTCTTCGTAGGTTCTAGCCCGTGGCGGCTTTCACCTTGTTTTTTGGGATCCCAAAACGTAAGTGACAGGATACCTATCATTTTGTAAAAATTGTCCGTCTGTCCGTCTATTAGCACGATAACTCTCGAAGGGGTCGAAATATTATGTTCAAACTTGGCATGGGGACTCTGTGGGTCAAGTTCGAAGATGGGCTCCGTAGCCCTTATTTAGGGTTGGGGTGTTTAATATTAAGTGGCGAAACAAATATTTTTAAAAGATAATGTAGTCGGTTTTGAGGTAAGAAGACATGCTGAATCCGAGTATGAAAATCATTTTCTCGCCGGACAAGTAGTTAACCCGTAATCTGGTAAATTTTCATTTAAGTTTGCTAAGATGTTCGATTTGCGGGTAAGAAGACATGCTGAATCCGTATATGACAGTCGTCTCCTCACCGGACGTATAGTTTGCTCGGAATCCGGCTGAAACCGGAAAATTTGTTAAAAGTAAAAGTTTTATCTGAAGTTGATCAGAGGTTTGATATAGGGGCAAGGAGACATGCTGGAACTTGGTCTTCTCAGATTATTTCCACTGACCTTAGCCTGTTCTGCATTTTAATAGTAAACATTTTTAAGAAGTTTGGCGAAGACCGAATATCTACAAGACCCAATTGTCTGGATCAAATATTAAAATTTTGGGATCCCAGTGAAACCTTCGTTCTTGTTGGAAATGGGATCAAGAGAATCCCAGAATCTCCCTTCATCCGTTTAGTGCCCTTGAGTGTGTCTATAATTACAGTAGCATGTTTTCTTTGACGTCACTGAACTGTGGTTTGTCTTACAGCCATGGATCGTACACCCAAGTCTGCCAGAAAAAGGTTGAGCACTTCAGCATCGTCATCTTTGCAAGAACCATCTGTAAGTTATTTTTTTCTGGCAAGTAAATTGAATAGATGTCGGTTCTTATTCGAATTGCTAGAAGTGATTGTGATACTGTAGCCTAATTGTTTGCTATAGTATACATATTATTGCCAGTGGTATTTCGACCATACTTTGCGACACATAAAAGCATGTCATTGTGATCAATTAATGAGCTGACAGAAAATAATGCTTCTCCGACTGGGTTTGCAATTTACAATAATTTTTTCAATTTCGATTTTATTTTCAAAATTCCTTCGCGGGCAAGCCGAACATTGGATTTTTCATAATAAATATAATAACACCAACATCTTTGAATTCGCAGTCTGCACAAATCGATTGAGGAACTGCGGTGGTTGTGAACCTAGTTAGCAAACTAAAATTGCCAGGTGGAAGCGGGAAAAAGATTACTGATCCCGCTTGTACCAAGTTCGTTTTAACAGTTTATTTCTCATTCACCGGGACTAAATGTATTTAAAATAAAGATGGAAGGCAATTGGGACATGTTAAAGACCACGTCTTACTTATGATAATAATTCATACTACTTCAGTAGTTTTTCCATATATTCTCAGTTCCCAGATTGTACTGTTCATAAGTGTATTCTTATTCTTATCTGTTAGTGATCTTCGACCGATTTCAAAAACGCCTGTTCTGTCTAAAGTTTTTGAGAGTGTTATTTTTGAGCATTTATTTGATATATTGAAGCAAAGCTTGAGCCCAGACAATTTGGATTTAGACCTGGATGCAGTACCACCCATTATTTGATTAGGCTAGTTGAGATGTTATGAGGCGTTAATGCGGGGATAATGCGTACGCGGAAATATTGTTGAGCGACACTGTGAAAGCTGTTGATAGTCTAGATCACCAGGTGGCAATTAATGAAGTTAAAGAAATGGGAGCCCGTCAGTTTTTGGTCCGATTGCTAGCTAGTTTTTGGGATCCCAAAACGTAAGTGGAGGGATACCTATGACATCGCAAAAGTTGTCCGTCCGTCCGTCTGTCCGTCCGTCCGTCTGTCTGTCTGTCCGTCCGTCTGTCCGTCCGTCTGTCCGTCCGTCTGTCCGTCCGTCTGTCCGTCCGTCTGTCCGTCCGTCTGTCCGTCCGTCCGACCGTCTGTCCGTCCGTCTGTAAGCACGATAACTCTCGAAGGGAATGAGATATTTTGATAAAACTTGGTATGAGGTTTTCTTGGGTCAAGGGTAAGGTCGGGTTCGTAGATGGGCTCTGTAGCCCTATATTTGGGGGTAGGGGAGGGGTTTAATTTCAGGGACAAACAAAATATTTTTAAACAGCTAATGTGATAGTCGATAGTGGGGTAAGAAGACATGCTGAGTACGATGGTGACAATCATTTTCTCGCCGGACAAGTAGTTCGTCCGGAATCCGGCAAAACCCGGAAAGTTTCTTAAAAGTAAAAGTTTCATTTGAAGTTGATTAAATGTTTGATTTAGGGGTAAGAAGACATGCTGAGCACGATGGTGAAAACCATTTTCTCGCTGGACGAGTAGTTCGTCCGGAATCTGGCAAAAACCGGAAAGTTGGTTAAAAGTAAAAGTTTCATTTGAAGTTGATTAAATGTTTGATATAGGGGTAAGAAGACATGCTGAGCATGATGGTGAAAATCATTTTGTCGCCGGACAAGCAGTTCGTCCGGAATCCGGCCAAAACCAGAAAGTTGGTTAAAAGTAACAGTTTCATTTGAAGTTGATTAAATGTTTGATTTATGGGTAAGAAGACATGCTGAACCCGATGGTGAAAACCGTATTCTCGCCGGACAACTAGTTCGCATGTAATCCGGCCAAAACCGGAAAATATGTTAAAAGTAAAAGCTTTATCTGAAGTTGATTAGATGACATATTTAGGGGTAAGGAGAGACGCTGAGTCTGTATATAATGATCATTTTTTACCCGGACATATTATTAGTCCGGAATCCGGTTGTACCTGCATTTTTTTTAATTCAAAATTTTATTTAAAGTTGATTAGATTTCTTTATAGGGAGATACGGAGATACGCCGGCTTCGTTTCTGAATTTTTCTTTTTTTGCTGGACTAGTAGTTCGCTCGGAATTCGGGCGAAACCGCAGATTTGGCAGTAGTAAAGCAGGAAGTTTCGGTCAATTTCGTCAAAATAGATATGGCTTATAGAGATATAGATAGGTAGATAGAATATCTGAACTCGGTTTTCTCTGATGATTAGCCTGGCGAAGACAAGACCGAATTGTCTGGATCAAATCTTAGATTTTTGGGATCCCATCGACACCTTTGGTCTTGTTTAACAGGACGTAAACAGTGTGTAATGCTAAGTAAAAGTGATATTTCAGATTTTTTAGATATTTTCTGTGGTAGTCCCCAGGGGACAAAGCTTGGACCTTTAACATTTTTAATTGTTTTTACAAAGTTTTGCTAGCTGTTTCTAACCGTTCCAAATTCGCTGACGATCTGTCGTCTTTATCACTTCGAACTATCCCTCCAATCCAGACCGAGCTAACACTTTCAACTGTATTTCATATAATGAAGAATGACCTGGCTGATGTTAAATTGTCAGTCAGTTCCACTAAGAGTTTTGTATTAAGAGTTTCTTTCCTTAAGAGAGATCTTCCAGTTATGGAAAACATTTGTCTGGAATGCAGAGGTAGCTTAAAACTTCTTGGCGTTATTTTAGATAATGAAGTAGAATTCCCACGTTGATATGATTCTCCAGAAGGCAGCCCCACTCCTTAAGTCGTATTCTATCCTTCGTAGGTTTGGTCTTTCACCAAGAGTTATGTGGTCATTGTATTGTACGTATATCCGTCCGTGCATAGAATGTTCTTGTGCAGTGTGGCATCCTGGACTTAATGATGTTCAGAGAGCAGGAAAGATCATGCTAGGCCCGACCTACACTTCCTATGAAACTGGTCTAGACAGGCTGGTCTCTCCACTCTGTCTGAATGACGACATAAGTTGTCAATGGATTTTGGACGTAAATGCTTGTCCTCTGATCTTCATAGATCTCTCATACCAGATTACGAAGCCCCAAACCAGACTCGACCTGAAACAAGGCTTCGCGCTGCAACCCGTAACTGTACCAGACTTGTTCGCCCCGATATCCGCTCTACTAACCGGTATCTTTCGTCATTTGTACCATATTTCGTAAACTATTTTAATTCTGAACTGTGATACATTTGTTATTAATTTGTATATGCATATAAATATTTTAAGGTAATTAATTGAGAAGTGATTATTAAGTTTTAGCCGTGTTAATAATTGTGTGACGATCCGACGCTGGCGAGTAAGTATATGAGCTATTCAAGAAATAAACGTTGTTATTATTATTATTATTTCTGTTATTAGTAATATACTAATTATCACGCTTGTCAAGTTTGTTCTCCATACGTGGTGTATGGGGCTCCCGATCTTTGTTTCTGAAAAGGTTTTTGAATACAATTGGCATCCAAGGCACGGGACAAGGTAAGAGACCGAAAACAGCATAAGTCGTGCAGCCGATCCTTTGATCAAAGCTTGATGTAACAGTAAATTCCTCATGAAACTCGCTTTTGAATAATCGCCAAAAGTCCGGTGGATTGGCTCTGCCCCCCCCCCCCCCCCCCTTCAACTACTGTGACAACTCACGAGTTAAATTGACCTCTTTTCTCTTTAGGACGCAGCAGTCACCTTTGCGACGCAGAAGAAGAGTGTATTTGCTCGACTGGGAAGATGAAAGGAGATTTGTTGTGCTGTAAGTTTCTTTACTAATTTAGTCCTTTTTTTTGCTAATTTGATGTCTGAAATAACTATCCGGAAGTAATAGATGAGTTTCAAACCACCTAATTGTTTATTAGGAATAAGAGACGAATGCCATCCACCAGACGTCTCTTTTGCCTACCTAGCTGCTCTCTTTTACTATGTAATGGTCATTTGTGAACCTAGCTGAAACTTATTTTGTTGCAACATGATGCATCGAAGATTCACCTTCCAGAGTCCCTGTCCTGGCCTTTCGCGCAGTAAAAGGCTATGCCTCCAGATTTGTATGATGATGATGATGTTGAAAGTAACATTCCAGCATTTGCTTTGTGTCCTCTTAACACATTTTTGCCTCCCGATTTGAACTCTGTATCGCTCACTTCCGCCTCCATTTGGCTATTTATGTTTTCTTCCCAAAGTGTTGTACCTCGACACCCTTCCAATTTTGGGGTGTCAAACGCCGCGGGCTTGCAGACGTTATTGTTCAGACAAAACGATAATACACCACAGAAAATAAAAGACTTCCTATTTAGATTTCCCCTCACGTAATCTCCAATCATTTGTATTACTTTGTAGTTACTCGACGTCAATATAACAAGGAAGAGCGGCCCAGGCCCAAACTGATCTGGTAAAGGGGACTCCTGGCACTGCCCTAGGAAGTGGGCAACACTGCCCTCTCCGATTAAACAGAGAGGAATTTTGAAAGTGAAACCTCTTTTTGACAGATCGAATACGTTTTGTAAGATGGTCCTTCATTGAATATCTCAACTTCGTGTTCTAAGGGTTGCCAAAATATAGTTCACATAACTGAAAAATCTTTGTCGAGTATGAAACTGGAATGATTTTATTGGCTGTCATCATCCTGCTACGAAAAGACTGTCTGCAAAATAGAAAAATAATATTAGTTTTTCCTTCATAGCTTACAATAGGTAGCGTAGGATCGTCAACTAATGCACAAACACTATCAAACTTTTGGTTTTGAAATATTAAACAAAATACGGAACAAATGAACACAAGTGCTACTGCTTTGCTATGTGGCCGGACAAGCGGAAGTCTGTCGTTGTTCCTGACCAAGAGTAAATAATAATGTCTGTGGACCAAGGACATAGGAGTCTTACAGCCGCATAAAAAGGGTTACAATTTCGCAGGAGATTCGTAGAATCTTTGCAGTGTCCTTGAGAGACTGTCTACACATATTTGAACGTCTATGTTGGCTTCCTCACCACCTGATTCACCACTAAATTTCAAACTCATTATATTCTCCAAATATTCTTTTACAACGAATAGCATAGGACGTCAACGAAAATAATAACCCTTTTTGATTTATCATTGACTTATGGCGGTTACATTTAAACGATACGTATAAATACTTCTATAAATAACTATAAATAAAAAATTCATCAATTCATAAAATATTAAACTAATCGGTAACTATATATCTACAATTGTAAAAATGACAGTATATACAATTAGCCTAGGGCAACAATACCTCAAAATATTTACAGTTAGAAGTCATTTTGATGTATCGAATTAAAATGTTTCACGAAATACTGCCCGAAAAACTTGAGAAAACGATCCGACGAAGCAGCTGGAGGTATTTCTAATAGTTGGTTTGTTATTTTCTCTTGTCTACTGCTTTGAAAACTTGGAAGTATTTCACGATGATGATCGGAATTCAACAGAGTCATCCCAAAATTCATCAAGATCTGTTGTCTTCGCTGGCTCAGTGTCATCAGATTCAGTTTTGGAAGACTTGTTGTAGTCAGTGTACGAGGGTCCAAGAATAATTTTGCACGCCCTTTTTTGTATTGACTCAATTTTGTCACTCTGCTCAATAGTTAGAGAGGCATGCCATACTACAAGCGAACTCGGTTACAGGCCGGACGCAAGTCTTGTAACAGCTTAGGAGTGACTCCATTGATAGTCCAAATCGTCTTAAGTAACTAAAAGCGTTTCAGAGAGCGGAGCCTTTGCCTGTTATGTAACCCACATGGCTATGCCAGCGTAAATCGTCAGTCAACATGACGCCTAGGATTCTGACGGATTTACTCGATGATAGATGGTCTTCCTCGAAGGGTGGTACTTTTCGTTTCAGAAAACTGATGCGGAGGGTGGTGATCTTTTCATGGCTAATTCCAAGTTTGAACTGATCAGATTGTGACCTTAGCTCGTCAAGGACCCGTTTCATAGGATTCGGTGTCGGAGAGTCTGATATAAGCCTCATTACAGAAAGTGAGAGGTCATCAGCGAACTTGTATCGATACTGAAAATTGACCATCAACCTGTTTATGACCATTAAGAAGGCAACTAAGCCACCTAGCTTCCCAAATCTGTCTTTGTTTTCTTTCTCTGCACAAGGTCTCAGTACTCTAGTCCTTACCTGGCGGTGTTCAACGGATTACTCCCCTCCTCCATACATGTGAGGCCTGTATACACATAGACAGCGAAGAATCAAACTCGTCTCACTTTTGGAAACTAGAAATAAGAAGCTGTCGTCGCAGTCTCATGAAACGGGGCATAGCATCTCGCTAAACAATACGCAATGACATTTACTACACAGTTATTAAGGACAATATTTTACATATATTATTGTTATTTATTCACTTACCACTATACAAGAGACAATAAGGGACACAAAAATATATACAAACACACAAAACAACGACACTCAAATCAATAATCATAGAGTCATCCTTTCCATGACGGATTCGATTTGCTGTGATGGTTTGTTGGTGTTACACCCCGGCACTAAAATTCGTTCTCCAGCAGATATTTCGTGTGTAAGTGATGTTGGAAAATGTATTCCACATACATAAATTAGAGGTCTCAAGCTGGCTCCAGTTCATTCGTTGGATAATTTGATTTGGTGACATCTCTGCTGGTCTGATCTGGCAGATAAAATTCCCGGGGTTGTAGATATACCGTGGTAGAAACGGCTGGTGCCAACTGTGTCGGAGAAACCAGATCGTGAATCTCTCCTTGAGATCCTTCTCGGGGGCATCTGGAAGGACATCGTTGGAGATTTGACGAAGACGGGAGCCATCCATTATCATGTAATTGACAGTGAACCCCGTCGTTCCGTGGAATATCCTTAAATTCTCGGGAGCTTCCCCAGTATGGCATCTAGATACATATTATGGAGAACTGTGGTGCCATTGACAGCAGAGATCCATGTGGCAGTCCCCACATCGATATCCTGACGCGTAGTCGGAACAGGCCAGTTCTGCAGCCTTTGCAGTTGTATCCGATCCCTGATGGACCTCCAAGCCGACCACAGGGCTCGCAGAATCCGCATAGATTCATATCAGTGTCTCCAGCGGGCTCGAAATACCGATCACACAGCTGTGTAAGTTTCTCTTCGGTGGTTTACTTCTTTGGCAACCCCTTTTGAGTTAGGTACGTGTGTTTGGGTTACGATGGACTGTATCGCACGAGATGGTAGACCCGAACTGCGAAGGCTCTCTACTTGGCGGCTTGACGAGAAGCCGCCGGATTGAAGGGCTGTTTAGGTAGTGTACACGATTGCATTCAGCAAGGCGTATATTTGGTTCTTGCTTTCCTATCTGCTGTTGTGAACAATCTACCCGCTTTCTAAGTCTTAATCGTAAACTCTCAAGTGGCAGGTACATGGTTATTATAATCATACGAGGCTAGTATAAAATATAATCGGTTGTTAGAGTAAGAAGGATGAATCAGCGGTATTGCAGAACGCTGTCTTAGGTTGAATGTATATGAAGTAGAAGTGAGTTCAGCTGGACAGTGATCGGCGAGGGCGTCGGAGGAAGATAGATCTAAAGAAATAAACTTACTTTAGTTACATTTGAATTCCTGTACCAACAAGTGTGCTGGCGAACGGCTGGATTAAAACTCCCCTAATCCAGCCCGAAAATCTTTCGAGGTAGAACATCCTTTGGGTGTAGGTCACGTCTTCCAGTTTGTCCTTCAGAAAGGCAAACTCCTGATTGGATGGCTGACGCTTTATGATGGTGGTGGTTTTCTTCTAACGGTCTTTTGCCATTTCTGCCTTTTGACCTTGTGACAGGGACCTGGATTTTGTGGTGGTTTATTTGGTTGGGTTCGAGCTGTCAGTCAACGTCCGTCAGAAAAGACAGGGAAAGTAAATCTTAGAGAGGGAGGCCTGTTGTAAAATAATTTAATAAACCAGATGGATCTTACCTTATGTGTTTGAGAGAGGTCATCCTTTAGGAGGGCAAGTCAGCCAGCCAAGGTTAAGGCAGCCAGGGTTAAGGCAGTTGGGAGTATGAGAATAATCTAAGAACGAAACAAAAGTAGACAAAATCTACAAGCCAAACATGTAGAAGCCAAATATGGAACAAAGCAAAATAAGCCATATATGTTCTACATTTTGATAAATTTTGAGAAATCTTTACGTAGATCCAATTTCCTTTTTTTCTTTTCATCTGTTTGGACAATTGCTGATCTTTAGATACCATCAGAATAAGAAACAGAACGCTATACACGAATTGGAGTAGAGGGGAAAATGTAAAAGTTGTCATAACTTGACCCTTTCGTTGTTACACCAGAATATTTTGATCAGAAATAATAACAGTGAGAGGAAGTGCAGTCACGAGTGAAACAAATTACTGAAACATTTCTAGTATCGTGGGCTAAACAGCGAATTACATACGGCTGAAAAACATTTTACATATCTAACAAAACTATCCAAATATTTTTTTTTTATGTGGGTAAGATATACATAGAAAACACGCCAAGATTTACATTCTTTAGTTTTCTTCTCTTCGATATCTGGACATATTTGTTCCATTTTTTTTTCTTTTTTTCTATCGAAGTTGGAGCTCCATTCTTTCTCTTGTTCCTTTTTTTCCAACTGAATACGAATAGAATCAACGCTTTGATAAACGCTCTAACATTTACATTATTGTGTAAATACGAGTTGGAGTGAGCCAAGATCAAATTCTGAGAAATAGAAATAGACTTAGAATTCAATTCGAATTCAAATCTTTTAAGACATTTATCTATAGAGTAGCCAAGATGATATATTGATGGTTTTCCTTTTTTTCCAATGTTAAAAGACCTTATTTCCTGATTAAATTTATCAAATCAAACAGTCTGGTACCAAGTTGGGTCATCTTAGTTAACACCTTAAAGTGAGTCTCATTCTTGTTTAAAACGAAGTAACTAGTTTTGGCAAGTATGTGGTCAAACTTTTGACATATTTTGGATGAAAGAATATCCAAACCCAAACTATCTAGGATGGCTAACAATCTAGCGGAGCAACTTAGGTATTGGTCGGTTACACAACTGGCACCTATCAGCTACAACATCCATTAGATGGAGTTTGCGTTGCTGTTTGTGGCAATTTCAGTTTTGTAGCGAAAAACTTACCAATCTTGAGTTCTTAGGGTATATTCAGAAAGGATTCGATATGTCAAATCTGGATAAATGCAGAAATTTTGATCATAAACGAAGATCTTCTTATCCACCATCCCAGGAATTCTCAGTTACACAGATGTTTATGTTTATCAATCTTTCTCTGAATTTGGTCTTAGAAATTCAAGCCAATTTCAACTATCTTGACTGTAACACTGTTCAAAGCAATCTCAATAGATTAAATACTTGAAATTCACTAATTAAGATCAGTTTTATAAACGTTGATATTGCTCTTACAATCTTCTGCCGTTACGATCTTTAGATAAAAGTATTTCCTCAGCGTATAACACATGATCGCAAGATCATAACTGAGACCTGAACAAAACATTGTCAAGCAGAGCCGAAAATCACATTGAAATCTGAACGAGAGTCGCAACGGTCCATAAAATTCAGGGCACTAAAAGAATTGATTTACATGGAAGGATTTCAGTGCGGTACTGAAGCACAGTAATGATAGAACGTACAGTTAATCTGTAGCTCTTAGCAGACGAAGTATACAACGAGAAGATTGAGCCAGGGAAAAATCCAGTATAAACATAGCCTAGTACAGTCGTGTTATTTCAAAAACACAAAGTGGACAATGAACTAACTCGTACAAATATGAAAGATGATAACTACTTTTTGATTATATACCATTTACAAACAAGATAAAGTACATCTATATGGATTAGTTGAGGGGTTTGTAATGCTAAAATAAAATTCAGCATCCTTGATTTAATGTCAGATATCTCAGATCAGATATAAGCAGGAACACAATAAGGAACAGACAAAAGGAACACAATAATTTTAAACAGGCAGTAAATAAACAAATCATATCTTAAGATCAGTAATTGTCAACGCTCAATTGAAGTCGGATTTTTTTAGGATTACTATGCATAAGAACTTGCGCGGACCGATAAAAGCATATTAATCGCAATAAGGAAACTTTTGAAAAGCCAACACATAAGAAGCAAGCTAAGAAGAAGTAATCGTAGGAGATCACTACTTACACCAAAAGGGACTCACAATTCACCTGATTCGAGTAATTGGGCAATCAATCCGTAAATAATAATGATTAATCTACAAGAACCAGAATGTTTTCTCTTGTATAGATTACTGCGACTACTCATGGTAGTCAGCGAATTCCTTGGATTTGTCATAAATACATATTAAATATGATTACGTGCATGAAAAGATACTAAAGTTAAGTTTAAAGAAAATAGAAATTTTGATATTCGGGAAGAATAAAAGAAACTAGGGAGATCCTTGAAAATTCTACTATAGAAAGCATCATGTTCCTCCAAAGCTGAGTTTTAAATATCGGAGGATAATTGTCCAGGAAGCTGGTTGCGTAAAGCCTATGTAAAGAGAAAGTGATTAAGGGCGAGGACCCAAGCGGGATTTTATGCTAATGAGCTAAAGTTACCACGGGGAACCCCCGTCGAGGTACACCCAGTTCCCAACCCCTGATTATTTTTTTTCAAGTGAGTAACCCCTCGCATGCACCTGGGATTGGTTCACCGTGCACCAGAGACTGGCTCACAAACACCTATCACCTGGGATTGGCTCACCCACGTGTCTGTCCCCTCCTTTACGAGTACACCCAGCGAGTAACCCCTCGCATGCACCAGGGACTGGCTCACCCCGACCCAACTCCTACTCCAATGAGTAACCCCTCGCGTGCACCTGGGACTCGCTCACCCCGACCCCACCCTTCACCTCCCCCTTCGAGTGTAGGGTTCTTTGTACACCCAACGAAAAGCGTCTTGGGAGCAAAGGATGGGTCAAGTCAAAAGACTTCCATTACCTGGGTTCGAACCAGGAACCTCTTGATCTCATGTCTCTCACTCTACCCGTTGAGCCATTGACGGGTATAACTATAAACTGAACGAAGGACTAGTATATGTTTTCAGAGGGTAAATAAGCAATAGATGGCGTTCAAGTAGCCATCTGACTCACTAGAAAGGTTAGGGAGACCTGGGATCGAACCACGGACCTCTCGATCTCATGTCTCACGCTCTACCCGTTGAGCCATGAAGGGGTGTAAGTATACGTTGAACGAAGGACTAGTATATGTTTTCAAGTAACCATCTGACTCACTAGAGTATAGCAGTGGCATGCGGAGGGGGGCACCCCTCCCGGTGGCGCGGCGGCCCGACCCCGGCAGCGGCCCGGTGGCGCGAGTAGAATGTGTTCTGCCATGGACTCATGTTTTGAGACATCTATCGACTTTAAGGCTGAACTATACCGTTCTCCTGGGTCACATAATGACACTAGCGCCACCTAGAAGCTTGCGGCCATCTGGCATCAGTATCAGCGCCATCTAAAATTGCTGGCACCACGTAGGATCGCGTTCCTGGTCAACTAATAGTGCTAGCAAACGAGCTAGCAGTAGGGATTTTGATTTTCGGATGTCTGCACAGTTCAGGGTTTGGATTTGCCCACTAGCACCATCTATCGATCATAAATTTATAACCTCTCCTGTGCCGACTGCTTTAAGTCACCAAGCAGAGCTGTGATACCTAGCAATCGTGGTCAAAACCACAACAAACGAGTTCTATCTACTTGACTAGATGGTGATACTGGTTGATAAAAGATAGTGATGGTTTAGATTCGCCTTTGAGATTCATTTACATCCCTCAGGTTTCGAACCCGGGTAGGCTATGTAGGATCACTCCTACATAGTCCACTGAGCCACCACTATCTGACAGTTTAGGAGGAAGAATGGTTTTATTCATCTTTCAAATAACATCAGAATTTTCCACTCAGCTCCGCATCTTCTGGAAGATTGGAGAAAACCCTCTCACATAATTCTTCAATACTCCGAAGAATCTCATCGTCCTCGCGAACTCCCAAAGTGATATTAATGTAGTTACTGACTCCTAGCTTCCCTTTCACATCAACCTTGATTTCAAGTTTGACCCCTCCATTACTGTAGTCGTAATCCCTCGCAGACTTCGCCCTCCTCCACTGGGTGCCGTCGTAAAGATTTCGAACAAAAATGTTGTTGTAGTAATTGCTGCTGCTAGCACCTTGACCGATGACAGTTCTGGAAAATAGTTGGCTGAATGATTGTGTTGCTGTTGGGTTACTCATCTCTAATCTAGATACAAGAAATTGAACATCGTTACATGTTTCTAGAAAGTTATTCCGTGGAAAGAATGTAAGAAATTCGAGTCGAAATCCGGGGGGGGGGGGGGGGGGGGAGGGGGGATACTGACAGAAAATAGGAATGACATGTAGGGCTACTTGAGCAGTTGATTGGACCGGATAACGCGAGGATTGCTGCCGAGGGGTTGCTCACTCCCAAAATCGATGTACACCAAGTGGCGCGTGCCGCGGTGCCGAGCCGGTGCCGCGGTGCCGTGCTGCTGCCGAGCCGGTGCCGCGGTGCCGTGCCGGTGCCGTGCCGGTGCCGTGTCGGTGCCGAGCCGGTGCCAAGCCGGTGCCGAGGTTTTTTTTTACTTCAAATTACAGTATTGTGATAAAGCACGATTTCTGATGTACATGTAAACAGATTTCATCAGATATTGGCCGAGAATGAAGTCGGCAATGTGTGTTGAATACAAGAGCTAGCAGCTCATATGGTACTTGCAAGGCTGGGTCAGAGGATGAAATTTAGGAATTTGTAAATTCTTGGGTTTCTTGTGTTTAATTATAAGCCATACCCTTGAAATAAGAATGATTGTGGGCCCTTGGAAATCAAGAGAATGATCTGGTGAAAAGTATTTTATTTTTGCACTTTAAGGGCACTAGAAATTCATGTGAAAGCAAAACCCTTTAGGCAAAAGTGACTATGGGCTCATGGGGATCACGTAGTTGTATATTTTGCTCAAACTAATGCAACCTATAATACTAATGCAACCTACTTCCGTAATCATTACATATATTTCTAAACCCGGAGACCCACGTTTCGTGCGGTACATTCTAACCCCTCTAACAAAACCTCGCTGATTTTCTCACTTGCCGTGTTTTGCTACCTTCGATGTGTATCACGCTGTCGACGGTTCGAGACGGTTGCGCGACGGTTGTCTGCGAGAATTTTTTCCATCAGGAAAATCGGTTATGCAAATTGTTTCCCTGTTTTGCTAGAAGTCAACGGGTCTCGGAAAAGGCTTAAAACAGCCAAAACAGTTAGTTATTTATTGAAAGCACAGCATAGTTAAAGTATTCAAATACTTTAAAATACTGTAAGTTGAAGAGTGATTAGTGCGAGGGGTCCTTTAAGGGAGCTGGAAATTCATTTTGAAGCAAAACCCTTGTTTCACAAATAATCATGGGCTCATGGGGATCATGAAAATATATGTTTTGCTCCAAAGTATTTTCTGTACTTTGTGGTTATGATGAGTACTTTAAGGAATGTGGTTGGCTCTATAAAAGAATTTATGAACCAATCTTTTCCTTCCTTGACTACCTACTTAGGCTAACTGGTACATATATTTAGCCACAGCAAGTGCATGAAAATGGCAAAGTTCGAAGCACGAACGTTCAAATAAGCATACCTCTATTGCACTCCCAGAGTGTCTGATGGGAAAATTGACTTTTTCCAAGTTAAATATGCCTGCCAAGTATCATTCTTAGCACACTCTACAAATATAAAAAAAAGATTGGTCGCCACTGAATTACCTTCACCAGAAGCAAAATATACTGAAGCTGACTCAAGTTTTGGGCGATATTCGATACCGATATCGATATATCCATGTATCGGACAAAATATCGATATCGAAAGTAAATATCGATATCGATAACGATATTTGTTCATTCGTAAAGATTGCAATTAATCCAACATAACCCACACTTATATATACGAAATTGGAGCAATGTGTATTCCGCAATTCCTTTCTTATTCATCCGGAGTTCGAGATGATCCAGTATGCGATATATCGGATATCGATCGATCGATATATCGCACCAAATATCGATATCGAAACGTAAATATCGCTATCGAAAACGATATTTGTTCATCGTAATTATTGTAAATAATCCGAACTAACCTACACTTATATATCCGAAATTGGACAATATGTTTTCCCTAATTCATTTCTCATTTATTCTGAGTTTGAAATGATCCAAGATGCTATTTAATGAAAATTTGGTTCTTAGATTTTGGCGAAACGAAGCATGGCAAGCAAATATCAATATCGATTATCGAATATCGAAAGTGAAAATATCGATATATCTATTGTTGAATATCGAAAGCGGAAATATCGATATATCGATTATCTAATATCGAAAGTGAAAATATCGATATATCGAAAAATCCAAGTGTCGCCAAGCACCAGTACCAAACCATGGTTGACCACTTTGCGCATTTGGTCAACAGCATCTCCTCATATCTAGTTCAGCTTCTTCTTCGGTTGCATGTTTTCAGTAAAGCTTTCATCCAAGTACCTTCGTTATTGGGCGCCAGATACCAGATACCAGATGGCGAAGAGTAATCTACAGAAAATTTGTCCGTGGCCGGAAAAATTGTCGCCGGTGCCGTGCGGTGCCGTGCGGTGCCGAGCTGGTGCCGCGGTGTTGCGCCGTTGCCGTGCCTTTGCCGTGCCGGTGCCGCGGTGCCGTGCCGGTGCCGTGCCGGTGCCGTGTCGAGGTGTACACCGGTGGCGGAGAGTGAGCAACCCCTCGATTGCTGCACTAACATTACGTATTAGTACTCTGTTCGACTGGTATTCAAAGAGTAAAGATACTGGACTTAGGTCCAACTTAGGTTGGGTATAGAACACAGCTTTAAGGCATATGAATAGACAATAAAATTGGACAGGTAAATATAACAGGAACTTACTGGTTTGAAGATTGATGTACTGTGAGACTGAATTGTCTTTATTTTTGTTCATTTGTTTTATGTGACTATCGCTCATGGTTGACTAGTTACGAAGTTCGATTAAGTCATTATTTCACTCAATAATGCGTAAGGAAAAAGCGAACATTATTAGTTCAAGCATTTATCTGTAAACCATTCATCTGTAATTAAGGAATAAACGGTAGAGAGTTGGGTCGTGGTTGATTAACTCGAATACCGTGAGGGGTGCTGTATTTTATGACGCATGTGTACTTCGTTCGATTGATATTCAAACAGTAAAAGCAGAAAATAAATTAAGATGTAGAAATAAAAAATAAATAAAAATAGGGTGGCTATATCACTTACTTTCAAATAGATCAGAACTCAGAAAATACTTTTTTTCTCGGACTCGACGGTAGCAAGTGGAGGAGAGTGAAGTTTGTGAGGGGCTATGATTATAATTTCTAATAGGTGGATGGGTTGAACTTGAAATCGAAGTTGAGTACGGTATACAAGAAAACTGGATAGGTAAATGAGGTTGGTTATAGCAGAGAATTACTGGTTCGAAAATTCATGTGCTGTCTAGCTGAATTAGTTGTACTATATTATCTTTATTTTACTTAACTTCTATATAGCTGAATTAGTTTTACTATATTATCTACTTTTACTTTTAATACGTCTACATGAAAATCGTACAAGTAGGTCGTAGAGCTTCTATGGTTGAATGACTCCAGTACTGTGAGGGATGGTGTACTAATATTACGCATTTGTACTTTAAAAGCAGAAAATAAATTAATATACGGATAAGAAAACAGGTCGGCTATATATCATGAATTTCCAATTAGATCAACACTTAGAAGAAGACATTTTGTTCGGAATCAGCATAACGATAGCCAGTGGAGGAGAGCGAAGTCTGCGAGGGACTACGATTATTATAATGGAGGAGTTAAGCTTGAAATCGAAGTTGTATACACAAGAAAACTGGTTAGGTAACGAAATCATAGCAGAGTCCTGTCTGAATTATAGTACTGTCTAGCTGAATTATCTGTACTATTATTTTTTCTCCATACTTCTACATGAAATCAGCAAGGTTGGCTAGCTACGGCTTTTTGATCAAGTCATTATTTCGCTCAATAACGTGTGAAAGCCAGCCATTATGTATCATTATTTTAATACTTCTTATATGATAGCTCTCATCAGCTATTCGTATTCAGTCAAGTACGACTGCCTTTGGTACAAAGCATAGGCATAGCTTGTAACAAGTCAGTGCAAAGTCACATTTTACCCAAGAGTTGCTAGCATCTAATACAACATGAGCTATCCTCAGGTAAGTCACAGAATTTCATAACTCTAGTGCAGTATGTGCTACGTGGAGAATTCAGCTTTGTTCATTACAATGGGTGCTGCTATGGACCTGAAAAGGACCCTTGTCAAGAAGGGGCGAGATATTGCTCTAATGAAATCTAGCTAACGTGTCCGTTTTACACTTTAAAATATGATTCGCGGTAAGCTTTGGCTGAAGGAACATTTACCTTCACCTTATGTTGTTATGAGTTCAGTTCAGGTTATATGAAAATAAAATAAAAAATGAGGTAGGAAAATTCTTGATACCGTATTAGTGATATTTATGCAGTCAAACTTTATTTACGAATAGTCTTTGAGCTACCTATCTTCCAATAAATGATTTTCTCACATGTCATTTATTATGCATCTATTTTATTTACCCTATATAATTTTTCTAGTCTGTAGCTATTATGATAGTTGCTATGTTTGCAGGTAAAGTAATAAAATTTATTCAACTTTCAGAGCCATCTTCAATGCTATGTATGCGCATACGCAGACATGTGTGACTTACACGGCTTCAACGGACACAAGGAGCTGTGTTCAATTCATCTCAAAGATAGATGATGCTTGCACTCAGAAAAAGAAAGAGATGTACCGACCAACCTCACAAGGAGGGGAGCGAGCTTGTGCGCTCTGTCACCTAAACGGTAAGATGATAATTTCTACACAAATCTTAGTTTAAAACAAGGTAGTGTTGCCACCCACCACAGAATTCTGCGATTTGTCACGTGTGTTCAATTTCTCCCCAGATTCACAGCTGTGAAAATAGAAAATACGTGTACCAAACATTTGTAAATTTGCGATTTTTAACCATTGTGCCCAATTTTAAGCCAGCTCTTGTCGGATCTTTAGTTATTATTGGACCATAGAACTAAGAGTTTTTTCACATCATCACAGCTTCAATCAGGGCAGCCCCTAGTGCTGGCAGCTACTGCATTGCAGAGAGTTCAGACTTCCAATCTAATCTCATTAACCCAAGTGTCCCAGAGTATCTGCAGTTATTAAAGGTTCCAATCTAATTTTTTATTTTTTTCTAGGATTCTGTGGCATCCATAAATTCTCGACCCGTCAAAAGTATTGCTGGATCCACTTGAGCTACAGTTGTCCAGGAGCAGTGTTGGGAACGCAGTCGATCTGCAATGCGTTTGACTATTGCGAGGAGATTGTGGAGGACATGGAGGAGGTGGAGCAGTCTAAGGAGGGGCTACTTCCAACTCCAGACCAAGCAAAACCGACAAGGACAACGCCTCCGACAGGATCATCGACTCCATCCTCCAACCAAGCATCAGTTTACCAATCAGGGTCAGGGTAATCGGTTGTGCTACCACGGCGGGACCATCAGGCTACCAGCAAACAGGGTCACTGATTATGCCACCAACGTCAGGAGCATCGGCGGTAGCTGGCAACAATCAGGTAGGGCAGCAAGCAGCACAAGAGAAAATCTGAATTACCATATCGAAGGATCCAAGACAGGTAGAAAAAAGAAGACTGGATGATGACCTGGCCCAGTATTTTAGAAAGAAAAGATAATTTTATCTTAATTTGAAAATAAAAGGTGATTGTATTTTAGAGGAAAGAGGAACAGATGCTATAAAGATAATTATGAACTGCAGTCCCATACCCCCTTCCCCGAGACATACATGGCAGCTCAAGGAATCCTGAAACACAAGAAAAATACACAAATGATATTACTACAACTCACAAAGTTCTGAAAAAAAAAGAAAAAAAAGAAGAAAACTTAAGAATAATATTTTTTCAGAGCACTCGCCTTCCAATTTCTGCAGAAGAATGTAATCTGAACCCTTACGAAAACAGAAGTGAAGATGCAGCTGATGAAGTCTTGGGTTCCTTCAATCCTGATGGTAATGTATACCAGCCTCTGGGGAGAGCAAGCAGACATACACGTTCGTACAGATTTCTGACGTCAAGACTTGAAATGGAGGAGTTTCGTTTTGGTGACCTTGCTAGTCTTACTACAGAAAACATTATGCAGCGCATAATACAACATGTAACACAGAATTCTGGTGCCAAACTTCAGCTTTATGCGGAAATAATATACATCAGTGAACGAACTGGTGAAACAATGGTGTTTAATCCATCAACACCTGTGACCGAGCTTCGACTATTCGACAATCATCGAGATAAACTTGTATCTCTCATCAATAGAATGCTGCAGGAAATTGAAAACTTTGAGAATAATCTCTCTGGCCTCACCTTTGTATGTACAAAATGTGTTGACCTCAAGTTTACCATACTTAATGTCCCACACTTAAGAAAGAGTAGAACTTCTAAGAAATGTTTCAATAAAAGATAAACGAGTATTTGTTTTCAGGTGTTGCAGGAGGGTACTGGCTACCTATTCCGAAGTACCTAGTCAAAAAACGGTGTATTCTGAATCCTAAAATCTCCTACGCTCCTAACGACTGCTTTCGCATAGCTGTCGAGATAGGTTTCATAAGTGAGTGTCAAGGGAGCATTAAAGGTGGAAGTGTAAGCTGCAAATACTTGAAGAGTGAGCTTGAGAAAATAAAGACTAATCTTGGTATGCAGCTGCACTGGCGTGCATCATTCCCTTTTCCAACAACTGCAGTGGGAGTTTAGATATTTGCATTGGACAATCCTTTAATTGCAATCAACATTTATCGCCCAAACCCAGACAAAATTGTTGACTGTATCAGACGCTCAGCTAGGTTTGGTGATGAAATTACCATCTTAAATTTACTATTCATAGATGACTATGAGAATGAACTAATGGAGGTTACAGGTCATTACGCAGCAATTACACAATTTGACCAACTATTTGGATCAGATAATTTTCACCGAAGGAGTCACTGTCGATACTGTGCTTTACCATTTTCGAAAGATGAGGACTGTACAGATCACCAAAGCAAGTGCTCACCACAGCCTACATCACCTATTTATGAGATGCCATCGGTAGAGAAAACCACTCTCAATTTTCAAAGTTTTCACAAGCTGCAACGTCTTCCTTACATTATATATTACGACTTTGAGGCTAGTCTTGTATCCTCTGAGCAAACTGTTGGGAATAGTAGCCAAATACTACATAACCATGTTGCCAATTCTTGGAGTCTACTTTGCATGAAAAATGGCTCTGCTATTTTCCATAAGGAAACCTATGTTGGACTAGAAGCAGGAATCAGATTCTTGGAAGCTGTGTTTGACCTACAAGCGAGAATACTTGAAGAAATGAAGAAACCGCAAATTCCAATTAATCTTTCATCTGTAGCAACAGACTACAATGACATTACTGAATGCTACATTTGACAACAACCGCTGAAAGGTGATGGAGTTCAAGACCATGACCACTTTACAGGTTAGTAATATTATATTTTAACTTACCCCACTTCCAAAACAATCCTTACTACAGCCCTGTTTTCTTTCTTTTGCTGGTGGAAGTAAATACTAGAATGGGGATGCAAGGACTTTGACTTATTTCAGATCTGTAACATTCTACTTCTACTTCTAGTGACTTTAGTAATAGGGAAATTCAACTAAACAAAAGAATATTTGCATCTCTACAGCTGTAGAGAGAGAGACAAGCAGCCAGCAAGGTGCTGTCCACGTTTACATTTATCAATAGTTGTAGGGGCAATGAAAAATGAACTTCTCATGAATCTTCACCAGGTTGGCTCAATTGGCTGAGCATTAGTTAATTCAAGCTCAATTGTCGTCTAATTTATAGCAGAATTCCATACAACATAGACGTAGATAGTGTACTGTAACTGGGGGTCCTGTAATCTTCGATTAAAGACTTATTCTAAATATCAGTCAACTACGTCTATTAATTATTTAAGATCAAGGACAGAAATAGTAGCTATACGTTTCTTGTAATATTTTGTCAACAAAGTAATGTTTCCCATACAGTGCATAAACATCAGTCTAGACCATAATGGCGAAGGTTCTCGAAAGTATAAAGTGTAAACACATAGGCTAGGTATAACCAAGGCCTTCTTGAAAAGATAGCTGTAAACAACGTTGCCTCAGACCAACAATAACAACAGCTTTCGCACGTTTGGTGTTGAGAATCCTTCGGCAGACTTGTCTTGGCTTTCAAAGAGTTCAGTTCTCTTGTAAGAATGTAGTTTGTAGGTAAAGTAACCATCTTTTCACATATGAAGTGCTTGTACACAGTAAAAAATAAGTACTAACTTTTAAGTCAGTAAAAATCATTTAAATTATTATTTCTTGTTCATTTTCCTGTCTCTCTGAATAAGTCGATAGTGTTTTCTTGATCTACAACTTTTGTGATTCTTGTTATCTGGGTTCAGTGTTTTTCTTTTTGGATAGTGGGCAAATTTCTAGGAGCAGCAAGTGACATCAGTTAGACAAAGCCTTTCTTTGCATGGGTCCTGGGCGCCTTGCGGTTTTTCAAGCTGTCTGGTACCAAGGGTGGGCCTAGTGGTCTTGATTAACTAAGGCGTGCCTCGGCCTTAGCTCCCTTTGAGTAGTCTGTTCTGTCTTGTGCCAAGGGTGGTCATAGCGGCGCAGATTTGCGAGGGGGAGTTCCTGCGTACGTGCTTATCGAGGCTTAGGCGTAAATTCTTTCATCTTTTTAATTCTTCGCTTCTTTTTGTAAATAAAACCAATTGCCGGTATTTATTCTTCTTGTATGGTTCTGCTATAATTCCTGGGTGGAGGGGTGGCCTTCCGGGAGGGTTTTAGCATCCGGGGGCCTTGCTCGCGCTACCTATTTACTTCCCCCGTCCCACCGATTATAGTTCAACATCAGAGTTGATTGTCCCTAGTCCGTTTCATAAATATAAACGCGAGCGGTGCCTCGCTGCCTGCTCAAATCTCTATATATAATATATATATGTTCATCGAAAGGGATAAACTACAATTTTCGTTTTCTGGGAAAAATAGATCAAATAGTTGTGACATCACGCTTGTATAGATTTTCGCTATAACTTAGATTAGAGCGTCCAAACAAAAGGAATTATACTAGAGCCTTCCGAGTATGAATACTACTAAATTTCCGAACAGTATAAGAAAGCTTGAAGAGTAAAATCTGATACAGCTTCGAATCGACATTTAACTCTCTCTTTTTTTCAGGACGCTACAGAGGGAAGGCTCATTCCAACTGTAACTTACAGCTGAATTTCAGGAAAGATTTCAAGATCCCGACTGTTGCACACAATGCTAAAAATTACGATTTGACGCTTGTTATGTCAAGTTTCGGTGATTTGATTTCCCAAAAGCTTGCTGCTGGAGTTCCGCTATCGTTGCTACCAGGCCTAAAGAATTCTTTCGTGATTCCAACAACTTTTGAAAAGTATATTGCTGTCCAACTAGACTATTTGTTCTTTTTTGACAATTAACAGTTCATGTCATCAAGTCTGGATTCTCTGGCCAAGGTTCTTCTAAAGGATAAATCTGATACGTTAAAAACAATAGTCCGTGCATCGCGATCCGAACTGAGTGATGAGCTAGTGGACTTAGTTTTAGTTAAAGCTCCGTATCCGTATGAATATATAAGAAGTACACAGCAGCTCTTGGAGATGAGCTACCTACCACCAAAAAGTGCTTTCTATTCCGAGCTAAAAGGCGAGTCAATAACAGACGAGGAATACGAGCGGGCAGTCTACATATGGGACAGATTTTCTTTTACCTCTTTTAAGGAGTATCACATCCTTTACCTGGAAATAGACGTAGCAATTCTTGCAGCAACGTTTGAATCGTTTCGCAATGTGTGCATGACAAGCTACGGTCTGGATTCAGCTTGATATTACAGCAGTCCTCACTACACTTTTGATGCAGCTCTGAGATTTACGAAAGCTAGTATTCAACTCATGACGGATCCGGAACAGCACAAGTTCATCTCTGATAGTATACGTGGAGGTAAGGAAATTGTTTTATTTACACGTTTGAGTTAATTCAAATTAAACTAAGTGTATACAATCTTCAAATAAATAAGTGGGTAAGTAATTTATTTTTCACCCACCATTTTGAATCTGTAATCTAGCGAAACTTATAATATCTGTAAGCGTATCAGTTCTGCGTCATCACTAATCACTTTACCATAATACATGATTTATTTTATAGGCATATGTCAAGCAGTTAGAAGATTTGCGAAAGCGAACAACCCATATCTAGCACAAGAAAACCAGTGGGATGGTAGTCAAGAAGAGTCGTACATCTCCGTCCTTGATTGTAACTCTTTGTACAGCTACAGCATGCTCATAGGTAAGATAATGACACTTAGCAGACAATAAATTATCCGTCAACCAACTATAGATTCCCGTTACTAAATATTGTACAATCTATTTTGTCACCCATATTTGCCTTTATTACGCTGGTGAGCAAACACGACTTGCTCGATTATCAATTAGTCTAATTATTATTATCTTCTAGGGAAATTTCCTGTCCGCAACTTCAGATGGATGAGTCAAGAAGAAACAGATGGTTTGGTAGCAAGACTCCAGGACACTTCCGATGATTCCACAACTGGTTATACGCTAGAAGTCTCGATCGAATATCCTGCTGAAATTCATGATCTTCAGAACGATTTCTCTATTTTACCAGAGCTAAGGAGAGTTAGAAAAGAGGAAATATCCGCATATTCATCTAGCTGCGGACAGCCTTCAAAGACAGCTAAACTGCTTCTGACGTTGGAAGACAAAGAGAACTACGTTATCGACTACTGAAACTTGAAAGTAGCTATCCAACTGGGGCTGAAATTAAAAAAAGTCCATCGTGTCCTCACATATCAACAAGAAGCATGGCTTAGCCCGTATGTTAATTACAACATCCAGATGAGGCAAAAGGTGACAACATCTTTTGAAAAATATTTCTACAAGCTGCTAAACAATGCCTGTTTCGGTGAGTCAATCGATATATTCCATTTACTCGTTTTTACCACCCCTCCCTTTTTCTTCTTTTTTCTGTACTACTTCTCAGTAACACAGCTACCACATTCAGCTTTCAAGCTCCAGGAATAGTAAATATGTCAGCTCCTATGCTTTCGCTTTTAACGATTTCGACTCACCGTCAAAGAACGCGAAATATCGCTCTAATAAAATTCACCTGATATATCTGTTTAGCACTGTCAACTATAATTTGCAGCCAGCTTGGGCTGAAAGAATATTTAGGTTACTCCCTTACACGAAAGAACGGAGAATCGGGTACATCTAGGGTGGAGTTACAGTATAAATATACCAAATTTAAGGAAAAGCGATGGGCTGTGCACAAGACATATTTCCAGAATATTTGCTAGAGCATCTGCATTTAAAACCTTTCCATTCATAAATGCCCCCGACTCAAATGGGTTTGCAATACAAGTTTACAAAAAGCATGTTTTCTATTTAAGACTTTTAAGCACGCATTACTCGATTTTATACATTTTTGCTGAGCTTAATCCCTACAATCTACAAGAGCCAATGAAGAGCCAATTTCAAAGACTTTTTCCCTCTTTTTTTCCCTCATTTCTAATTCCTGCTAATGTGGAGACAAAATTGATTAGTTCAACAGACATGTAGACGAGACTGAACTTTTTCAGGACTAGTTCACTTCTTTTTCTGTCGTCTAAATATCGTGGTTAGTCCACATTTTGATGATTATTCATGGTTATATATCCGTTTGACATAAAAGGTTATTCATATACTCCTACTAACTTATTAGGCTACTAGCCTAAAATCTCTTTTCAGGTTATTGCTCATATGCAGCACGGCAAAACCACTCGTATCCTATTCATGTTCAGTTAAGCGTGGCGGGCATTGGTATATATCTTACGTCTAAAGTGTAAGAAGACAGTGCTAAACCACATTTTACAAAGTCATAGCGCATCACCTGAAAAAGCAGCATGTATGCAGAGGTAAGAAACTGAATTTAGTGATTCTGGTACATACTTAAGTATTCCTTCAGTCCCAGCTGCCTGCGAATCATATTTAACTGTGTTACACGGTTACGTCAGCTGAGATTCACAAAAATGATAAGCTAGAAAAATATTATAAATATCCGGCGACGTATATATATACATATATATATATATATATATATATATATATATATATCTATATAAATGTTCTTTGAGGTCAAGCTAAATTATTATATATTATTTATATGTATTTATATACTAAATTATTTATATTTATATACTAAATTTTTATACTAAATAATTATATTTATATACTAAATTATATATATATATATATATATATAGAATGGTATGCTAGCCCATATATGGAATCAATTTTTTTTTTTTTTCTTATTTTGAAAGATATTTATTTACTCTTTATTTGCTAACTATTGTACCAAAAGCCTCGGGAGTCTAGAACATTTACGTCACAAAAACAATGGACCAACATTTTTTTTTTCCACTTTCAGGGTCATCTTACATGTTATATCTGTGCGTATGGGGATACCTGCGAACTCCATGGCTTTAACGGACATAGAGCATTATGTCCAATCCACCTGACGGAAGATGGTTGTGCCGTCAAAAAACGGGGCTAAACAGGACAATGCTACGGGAGGGAGAACGAGTGTGTGCCCTCTGTCATGTAAACGGTAAGACGGTATTTTAAAGATCATGTTTCCCACCCAAACTATAACTCAGGAGTCAGCTTCAAGTTCATATCAGTGTGGTTCTATATAATAGTACGGAGTTACGTTGATGCTTAAAAAACAGAAGACGATGGTAACTCAAGGATATCAATTGACGAAAGTAATTGTAGAAGCGTAACAATGTACCTAGAGTTGTTAATACAAGTTGAATTTCAATCTTACTTTTTCCTATCTTCTAGGATTTTGTGGTCTACACAAGTTCTCGGCACAGCGGAGGTACTGCTGGGACCATAACAGTTACACCTGTAGCAGAGGCAGAAAAGGTACTCAATCGGAATGCAGCTCGATTGAAAACTACTGCGAAGAGATATTCGAGGAGGTGGAGGAGTTGGAAGCATGCAAAGGAGGGCTACTCCCTACTCCATCAGCAGCAGCAGCAGCAGCACCACCACCTACCACACCCGCTCCCACAATTGCTTCAAACTATCAATCAACGCCATCTACATCAGCTAGTGCAGCAAATTACTCATCAGTACTACCTACATCAGCAGCATCTACATCAACTGGCGCCTACTACCAATCAGCACCATCTACATCAGCTGCTGCTGCAAATTACATATCTACATCAGCTGGTACCTCAAGTTCAGGAAGCAACACACAGCCTCAGGTAGGGCTGAACAGACCAGATAAGATAAGAATTGTTGTTGCCAAGGATCCTAGACCTGGTGACAAGAGAAAACTAGATGAGGATTTGGCACTTTACTTGAAGAAAAAGAGATAATTTTATTTTCTTTTTAAAATAAAAGGTGATTTTGTTTTCTTCCAGTTATGTTGTACAGATGCTACGGAAATAATAATCTACTGTACCCTTCCCTCTACCACACACACAGACACACACACACACGCCCACACAAGTAACACTTACAGAAGTTACTTTGGTGTAACCCACAAAGCTATAAGAAATTACAAAACTTTAGCAGCGGAAATCCTCAGCTATTATTTTTTTTTTTTCAGACCACAAGTCCCCCAACTTATGCAAATGACCACAGCTTAAACCCTTATGACAGTGAGGGTGAAGACTCCCTCTCAGATAATCCTTCTACAATGGAATCTGGCGGTGATGGAGAATCACACTCTCAGAATGATGGTAACGTATATCAACCCCTGGGCAAAGCAAGTCAGCATACAAGGTCCTACAGGTTCTTGACATCAACTCTGGAAATGGAAGAGTTTCGGTTCGGTGAACTCATAAGACTCACCACAGAAAATGTTATGCAACGCATAATGCTATATATGTCACAAAACTCTGGAGCTAAACTTCAACTATACACAGAAATTATCATATAAGTGAAAGAACTGGTGACACAATGGTTTTTAACCCATCAACCACTATGACAGAACTTCGGCTGTTTGATAATCATCGGGCAAAATTTTTGTCTCTAGTCGAAAAAATGCTACAAGAGATAGAAAACTTTGAAAACAATCTATCAGGACTGACTTTTGTTTCTACCAAATACATTGATTTAAAGTTTACAATACTCAACGTACCACACTTGAGGAAGAGCCGAAGTGCTAAGAGAAATTATAACAGAAGTTAAATAATCTTTATTTCCAGGTGTTGCAGGAGGGTACTGGCTACCTATTCCACAGTACCTCATCAAAAAACGTTGCATTTTGAACCCTAAAATCTCTTACACAGAAAATGACTGTTTCCGTATAGCTGTGGAAGTAGCTTTTATAAAAGAGTGTCTAGGAAAAACTAAAGGTGGAACTGTAAGCTGTAAATATCTGCAGAGTGAGCTTAAGAAAATAAAGAAAAGTGTTGGCACACAGCTGTACTGGCGTATATCATTTCCTTTCCCAACAACAGCTGTGGGAGTTGAAATATTTGAACTGGACAATCCTTTGATTGCAATCAACATTTACCGCCCAAACCCACAAAAAACTGTTGACTGCATCAGACGATCAACCAGATTCGGTGATGATATTATCATATTAAACTTGCTAATCATAGATGACTTTGACAATGAAATGATGGAGGTTACTGGACATTATGCAACTATTACACAATTTGACAGGCTATTTGGGTCTGATAATTATCACCAAAGGAGTCACTGCAGACACTGCGCACTGGCATTTTCAAAAGATGATCAATGTAAAGAGCATCAAAGCAAGTGCTCATCTCAACCTACCCCACCTATTTACGAGATGCCAACAGGAGAGAAAACCACTCTCCACTTCCAGAGTTTTCACAAGTTACAACGTCTTCCTTACATTATATATTATGACTTTGAGGCAAGTCTTGCAACATCTGAACAGAGTGTAGGAAAAAGTAGCCAAGTTCTACATGATCACATCGCCAATTCTTGGAGTCTACTTTGCATGAAAAATGGTTCTTTCATTTTCCATAAGGAAATCTATGTTGGAGTGGAAGCAGGGATCCGATTTTTAGAAGCTGTGTTTATCCTACAAGCGCGGATACTTGAAGAATTGAAGAAACCGCAAGTTCCAATTGAACTTTCAACAGTACCAAGCGATTATGCTGACATCACAGATTGTTACATAGGTCAACGACAATTGCAAGGAGATGGAGTCCGAGATCATGATCACTTTACAGGTTGATATATTTATAAATTTACCTTCCTTCCAAAATCATCCTTAATATAATCCCTTGCGAGTTTCCTTGATTGAACACTTCATGGCACCACTGTCAATTTCAGTAATCAAATTTTTAAAACAAAAGAGTTGCCGTTAGAAAAATATTATACTAAAGCCTTTAAAGTACGTTTTCGTATGGAAGAAGTATACTAGATTCTTGATGGCGTATAAGAGATAGAGGAGTCAACTTATTAATCATGATACTGCTTTTATTTAGTATTTAATTGTTTTTTTGTTTTTTTTTTCAGGATGTTACAGAGGGAAGGCTCACTCGAGCTGTAACTTACAGCTGAACTTCAGAAAGGGTTTCAAGATACCAACCGTTGCTCACAATGCTAAAAACTATGATTTGACAATTATTATGTCAAGTTTCGGTGATCTGATTTCCCAGAAGCTGGCTGGTGGAATTCCACTATCATTGTTACCAGTTCTAAAGAAAACTTTCGTCATTCCAACAAACTTTGAGAAATATATCGCTGTTCAGCTTGATTACATATTTTTTATAGACAGTTATCAGTTCATGTCATCGAGTTTGGATTCTCTAGCAAAGGTTCTTCTAAAGGACGAATGTAACGTGTTTAAAACAATAGTCCGTGTTTCACGACCTGAACTGAATGGTGACCTAGTGGACTTAGTTTTAGTGAAAGCTCCATATCCATACGAATATATAAGTAGTACGCAGCAGCTCTTGGAGATGACCAGTCTACCTCCAAAAAGTGCATTCTATTCCAAGCTAAAGGGCGAGTCAATAACAGATGAAGAATACGAGCGGGCAGTTTACATATGGAACAGATTTTCTTTCACCTCTTTTAAGGAATATCACATTCTCTACTTGGAAATAGATGTCGCAATTCTCGCGGCAACTTTCGAGTCATTCCGGGATATATGTACGGCAAGCTACGGTCTGGATTCAGCCTGGTATTACAGCAGTCCGCATTATACTTTCGATGCAGCTCTGAGATTCAGGAAAGCGATTATTCAACTCATTACGGATCCAGAACAGCACAAGTTTATCTCTGATAGCATTCGTGGAGGTGAGGAACTTTTCTATTCTTTCCCCCGAAAACTGTATAAGCACGATCTACTAATTATTTCATCTGACGGTACTGATATATGGTATATAGGTATATGCCAAGCAATCAGAAGATATGCAAAAGCAAACAACCCATACCTATCAGACGAAAACCAGTGGGAAGGTGCCAAAGATGAGTCGTACATTGCAGTACTTGACTGTAATTCCTTATACAGCTACGGCATGCTCATTGGTAAGATAATTGTACTTACCTCTCAGTAAATAAGCTTTACAAAAGCAAGTATTCACATTAGTAGTAAACTGCTGTTCGTTTGACTCTAGTAACTCCTAGTCTGTCTTTCGTGATCATATGTTACCACCCTAAATCACTTTAATCGAAATTAAAAATCAATTAATACATTTTTTTGTTTTCATTATTTTTCTTTTTCTAGGAAAATTTCCTGTTCGCAACTTTCATTGGATGAACAAAGAAGAAATAACAGATTTGGTAACAAGAATCCAGGGCATTTCCGACGATTCCCCGACAGGTCTCATCCTGGAGGTCTCTATCGAATACCCAGCAAATATTCATGATCTTCACAACGACTTCCCTGTTTTACCAGAACTTAGGAGAGTTAGAAAGGAGGAAATATCTGCTTATTCATCTAGCTACGGCCAGCCTTCAAACACAGCGAAACTGCTTCTGACACTGGAAGACAAAGAAAACTATGTCATCGATTATCGAAACCTGAAAGTAGCCATTCAGCTCGGACTGAAATTAAGGAAAGTTCATCGTATCCTCACCTATCACCAAGAAGCATGGCTTAGCCCATATGTTGATTACAACATTCAGATGAGGCAAAAGGTGACATCATCCTTTAAAAAAGATTTCTACAAACTTCTTAACAATGCCTGTTTTGGTAAGTAACGTAATTATTCCATTTTGCTCACTGTAAGCCTTATAATTTCCATTTCCCCACACACCTATACAGTTGCTGCATTTTCGAAGTGAAATCAGTGATTGACGTCCGTTTCGAGCTCTGCTTGAAAGATAAATATATTTAACGGTGCAAAACAGATAAGTCAGCTACATTTTCTTAGAGCTATATTTCCGTTTTGTTCCGTCAATATCATTCGCAGTCAGCTTGGGCTGAAGGACTAACTATAATATATTAAATAAGTTCAAGGACCTATGTTATGTAGCAAGAAGGCTAGTTCTCTAGCCGTGTTTCTTTTTTTTTTTTAGGAAAAACCATGGAGCGGAAGGAAAACCGTCGTGAGGTCAAGATCTTGGTGGGAGACTACTCCATTGAACGTTGGAAGAACAGCCCTCGACTACTTCGTTTTCACGAAATAGGACAGAATGTTGCCATTGCGCAGGTGACACCAAGGAAAATAGTGTTGGACAAACCGATTTCGACAGGCTTTTGCGTATTAGAACTAAGTAAACTAGTAATGATTAGATTTTGGTATGGCTTTTTAAAATGTAAATATGGTGAAGACATAGAGCTTCTATTTACTGATACAGACAGTCTGGCATTTTTTGTCAAAACTTCTGACTTCTATGCTGATGTTAGAGCTAACAGTGATTTGTTCGATTTAAGTGAGTACCCTCCTGATTCACCTCTTTATCAGAGTATGCTTGACCCAACAAATCACAAAGTTGCTGGCGTGTTCAAGGACGATATTTCTTTTCCGGTTTTGAGTTGCTATGCTTTACGCGCTAAGAATTATTACCTTTCCATTATTCAAGGAAAAATTAAGCAGACTCCTGAAAACAGGTGTATCAACAATTGCTCAAAACGTAACAATTCACGTCAAAAGGCTTCCAACTTAAGACTATGAAGGTTAATAAAGTAGGTCTTGTCTCTCTATGATGATAAGAGCTGTATCTTACCGAGTGGTCTAAAATCATATGTCTTTGGACACTACAGAATAAAAGATCGAAGCTTATGGCAGGATATCGACAGATCTATCCTATCAGATAGTGAAGATTGAGTTATTCGGATTTCCCTATGAAGTGTTGTATCGAGTGAGTTACCTTGATGACTGCTACCTTGTACAAAGTATTATATGTTTTATAGCATTTATTTTCGATACATAAAATCCAGTTTACTACAATCTTTGTTCACACAATCCAACTTCAATGTCTCCAATCCAATATCGAAGTAAGATGACAGCAGACCTTCGATCACGAAGTCGTTCAGCTTTGGAAAGACGGAAAGCATGTCTAAGATCTGCTGATAAGAATATCCTCTACACCTCAGCAGCAAATATAACAGACACTGATAGCCACATGACACTGTCTCAAAAGACTGTAGCTGTGCCACCTGTTGAACTACAGTCTTTCCTCTTCCCTTCACGAAGGTACTGATGTAAGGTTTATAATGATTGAACGAAAACCCAAATGGTTCATACACCTCCGTCCTTGTTCTACTCAAAATCAGAGCTATCCAGTGACCTTCGTTTTTAATTTTCGAAGGTGAAGTATTGACCACACAAATACATGGCTCCCTTACTTCATACAAAAAATCTGCAGGTACACAATAAACTCTGTGAGTTCTTGTATATTTATCCGATCTTAACACGTCTAGTATCTGCTCAGTATTCATTTTACCGGGCAAGATCAATTAGCACATTCCCATTTTTGTCAATTTCCCAATGACTCTCATATTGAGCAAGGGCCAGCAGAGTAACACTTTCGGGTAGACCAGTAGCAAATGTCACTTCAAATCGCATGCTACCAGTCTTTATAGGTGTCAGATCTTGGCTCCCATTTAGATCAAAGACCATCCACTTTCATGTTTGGAGGCAACCACTGGTTAACAAAAAACAGTTCATGGTTAATTTTACCAACAAGATGTAATTTTTTGCGCCGCCTCTCCGCTCCGCAAACTTCTTCAAGGTAAGAAGGAATTTTCACATCTTGTCAACAGACAAGGAATACAGTTGGCATCCATTTTCATCGGAGGCTGACAAATGTCACATTTTCCACTCACTGTGATACGGCGCTCGCAAAAGTCACAAAGATATTGCATAACCATGCTTTCACTTGGGCAACGATACACAGACTAAATTGTTGGCTGAATTATTCTTCTTTTAGTTAATTTTACGCCCACGGCTATTTTTGTCCTTGATCAATACTCAAAACTAATGGTACTTTTCGAGTTCAATAGTTTCAATGTCTCAAATTCAATACCAAATATGCCTTGCATCACATTCTCTACAATATAGTCATTCAACTCTAAATAGGGCCTAAACATGTTTAAAAAGCACTCATAATGCACTCCACGTGTCATAAAACATAAAAATACTATAGCGTAAAATCCACAACTGGATGTTTTAAAACTTTGAACTTGATTACGATTATGGTGTACTGGTAATTTTTGCCCAATAAGCCACCGATACCCATCGGGTGTCACCGAAAGGTCCAACGAAAGCGAATCAAACAATGAATCGATTCCTTTCCCTTAAAAATTCCCCCCAATGTGATACTGCAGTACCTGCGGGTGAAAAATTGTAAACAATGCAGCATTGGTCATGTGTTTGAGGTAGCGAATCAGAAGGAACAACGAAATGCTTATATCGGCGCACAGCGGGGTCCAATTCGAGAACCTCTAGGACCTGATTGGTGTCCATTTGCTCACGGTGCAGTATCCAATTAACAAGACCTTCATTCGTAATGGTTATATACGAGTCAATCTAGGACAAACATAAAAGACTGACCGGAGTTGGCAGAGCGGTGCCAAACTGCAACTCGAGTCTAATAGTTCCACTTTTTGCGGGTGACAACTGATCAGTACCAGCGAGGTCGAACACAATGATCCCATAGCCATTGCGAAACAAAGCAAGAGAAATACCCGATTCATATAAATCAGAGCTGTCCAGGTTATGCATGGTAAACTCATAAAGCATTGCCATTGAATCCGAAATGTCCAAATGTGCATGAGGTATTCCGTTAATCTTTAACGAAATGGTCTTTAAATCGTAGAAACCCAACAGATGTGGCTGTTCACTGTAAGATCAAATAAGTCGACTTGAACCGACATTCTCCTCTACAAAGCTAAGCGTTCCAGTCGCTAAATGTCTCTGTGTAGCTATAACGCTCGGCGTTAGCAGGCGCACCAACTCGCCTTGCGCTCTCATTTTCTCTACGGCAAGTGCTAAACTGCTTATAAGTTGAACTTTTTTACAGTAAAGAGTGATGGACGAGATCAAAACCTGTCCGTCCAAAGCTTCTGGTGCACTTTTTCGTAGTAAATACGAAGAGAGAGACATTGTGAGTTTAAGAGTGATGGCCGTTCTCGGAGGAATTAATTGCTCCACGGTAAAAACATCAATGTTGAACCGACCACAAATATTGATAACACCCTTCAAGTTATTTCCTTGAAGGTCTGCTGGGTGGGATCCTTTGACGTGGAAATATCCAGTACTGGGTGCACGAATCTCTTTATACCTTTGATTGGTTCCATAAAGCATTTGAATATAGGACGAAATATGACTCAATCCGTTGGACGAAGAGACCAGTTGTGAATTTATAAACACTTGAACATCTTTGAACAGATTATGTAAAACACCATTTTCTAGTATAAGATTATGAACATCTGCCAAATTCGTCCCGTCATGATTTTTTACTTGTAGTTTAATATCGAAAAAACACGATGTTTAAATCCAAGAAAACATCTTCCTGTCCTTGCAACTGAAACTCGATTGGAGAATTGGTGAATTGGGTGATAAGCTTCATATACATTTGAACGAATGCTCACATCTTGTATTTCTTCTGCAAATAAATTGCACCGTCTGTAACTCCAGCCATTTCAACTGAAAAAGTCGCTTTTTGTGTGTTTTTTATTGCCCTTTTTCTTTGTTGTTTTACCGTGAGAGCGGCCAATAAGACTGACCAATCTCGATTTTTTGCGTGGTCTTTTAAGTCCTTTGCCAGTCTGACGCAGGGTTTCACCAGCTTCCCTTGCGGTTTTTCTAAGATTCTTGTTCAAACTCTATCCAAAATATTCGCCTTGTCCCCATTCCGTTAATGTATTCGCTGCTAATTGACTCACACGAGGTAATAAATGTTCTTTTGCGATAGGAATGAGTCCTTTAAACAACCTCGATAGAAAAGACTTGAAACCGTAACCTCGCATCACCGACCTTCCTTGATAGATCAGAGGAAAACCGGACCCAGATTGTGGTCTCAAGGCTTTCATGCAACAGTTGACGTCTGGACAGACTGTCATTCTCCTGTTCATTTTTGAATGGGACGAAAGTGACACATTAGAACAGCAAGCCCTCTAGATACCGGCAATCGTCTACCGTCTTCAGACCTCAGTGTGACGTGTGCTACAGACAGTTCGTTACTGACAACGGGGAGGTACATTGGGCTATTAATAGAATAGTGAAAAACTGCATCAATAGTCGTTTTTCGCTCTAAAATACGGAGTAAAGGTAAATGGTCGGATCCAACCGATTGGCTCGGTTCAACAAAGTCAGCATACAAAAAGATGCATTGAAAATCAAACAAAAACCCTGGCACGGTTTCACCTTTAAAGATGATGTTTTTTTGAAATGTATAATCGTCATTCCCTAACCTAAAATCTCTGTTAAATCACGTGATGGTCGAAATATTTCACCATCTCTTAGTCCGGAAAGAGTAACTCTATTTTCAATAGGTATAAACGAAAACAAGAGTGAAGTTCGACCTTTCCTATTTTGCATAATTCGGTTCATGGATTTGCATAATTCGGAAATATTGGCATAGTTTAAAGATGGTACAGTGAATTTTGCGTAACGTTGATCTAGTTTACCTGCTGTGATAGCGTCTTGTGTTGCGCTTATAGCGGGTGCAATTATCCAATTATATTCACCGTCTTGACGCATTGGATTAAACTGATTAGAAACAATAAAATCTACAAGTGCCACTTCAGTTGGTTCATGGAAAAGAATGGTTGGGTTGAGTTTTGTTATAAAATCTGACGTAACGTTTCCTTCATCAAAAAAAGGATTTTTAACGTTACTAATAAGAGTCACGTACGTTCCACTAGGCATTTTGAACTGCGTTTGCTGGTATCCAGCTCTTGTTCTTATAGCCTTCAAATTCAACAAGATATTCTCTGTTATTTTCTTTTCCCCTGGATACTTATATTTTTTTAATTTCGTATAAACCATCATCATTAATCTTGGATATCTCGTTTGCATAAAATCCTCCTTGAATGATGTTTCCCGAATCCAGCTCGCGCAACTCAAAAGTCCATGGGTTTGTTTCTAGAACACGGTTCACTATAAATATTCCATTAGACCATAAATAATTACCTTTTGTAAATAGTTTAGGATCGTTTTGTATCCGAACCCTGTCATTTACCTTATGCTTGAGTGAGGGACCCCTTACGTGGCGCTGAAGGTCATCAAATCCTAATCCGTTGACAGACACATGATGTGGTGTTTGCATGCCTAATGACCTATGAGGATTATTGTTATAGATTGTAATCAGTTTTTGAAGGTTATCCATGAAAACAAATTTGTGATTCAACGAACAATATCTCGAAATCAGTAGCCTTAAAGTTCTAATGAAACGTTCAAGGAGTGACGCCTTTTCTTTCGATGATATAGAATAATGTTTAATGTGAAATTGTTGAAATACTTTTTGACAAGTGTGGTTATAAAACTCTCGAACTCGATCCGAACAACATAATTCAAACCGAGTTCGCCTGAAAATAGTCGTTAAGGCATGTGCCACTTCGATCGAAGTCTTTGTTTTTAAAGGAACAGCATAAACGAACCTGGAATAAACATCAATCACTAATAGAATAGACTTCCAGGGTCGATTGTACTTTAAGTGAGCTCCCTGAAGCTGAAACAGGTCGGTCTGACACATTTCACCGAAATATAAACCGATTGTTTTGCGAAAATAAGGTGGTCTTATTCGAAGGTTCCTATGAAGTGTATAAGAAGGCTCCCCCAGTACAAATTGATTTGCTTCCGGATGGGATACATTACTAGCTGCCGCAAGAGTTCGAACGGCTCCAAGGCTACCAGGTTCCCCGACTTGTCTGTAAATTCGTTTTACGTGAGCCAATCGCTTCGAAGTCGAAAACTAACGGGTGTTCGTGGGGATGCTTTGAAAATAGATTTTCAGTGGTATTTACCGGGGTCGAAGTGCTTGGCGAGGACCTCAGCGGAGAACCTTTAATTTCACCGATTGCTCGACTGGTATTTAGGGGGGTCGTGGTTGGCCAAGAACCTTTAATGCGTTCAATTTCACCGATTGCCCGCTTGGAACGCACGAGTCCAATCGGGAACTTATTCTCGAAGAGAAAACGCAGAAAAAACTCGTCAATGGCTAAAAAACGTTTTCGGTCGCTAATCAAATCGATTACTACATCAGATACAATATAATTGTGTTCAGGAAGCGTGATTGTGTTTCCACTAAGTGTCAACTGTGGTAAAGAGGTAAACACCTGCAAGATACGTTCCCCTTTGCTTCGAAAACTAGCCGGCAATAGCGAAAGAATATTGATGACTGGTGGTGCAACAACACTGGCTGATGGATGAGACGAAGGAGGAGAATTGGTACCAACACTTTGCACAGGAATGGGTCTAACGAGCTGTGGGGTAATCTTTAATAGTCGTTGTTGTGCAGACAGGATGATACGTAATTTCACATCGTCACCAAGTTCATCGTTTTCCAATATATTATTTAAATCGTTTTCTAGTCTCTGAGATGGATCTAGAGCTTGCTCAATTTGAGGCAGCAGTCGGTAAGCTCTCACACTTATTCCTCACTTGGAGAAGGATCTAATTAGACCTGTTATGAGTGGGGCTAATATCGCAAACAAGGAACCGCCACTTTGAATCAGTCGTCTCCGCTTTTGTTTCTTAGATATTTTTTTTATCACTGAGTGTACGAATAATCTGTTTATGTTTGCAAAGGCACGTTTTAATTTTATCTGGAATATCGATATTATTTTTTGTTATATTCAAACACAAAGAACACAACGAATTTAGAAAAGCGTTTGGCACTGTAGTCAATACTCCCTTTCTGAGTTTTTTGTCAGAATGCGCTAAAACTTGATACAGAGGTTCGTTTCGTTTTAGCGCCTTGAACGTCATGATACAACTAAATAATTTTTACACGTGCTGGGTTTAAATATACGGTGTGACACGATTGAAAGATGTCAGAAAGGAGCATTTGATTTTTATCTTTGGCACAAAGATGAATCACCAAATATCCAAAATCATGCGATGTGGTCAATTCGTAGGCTTTTTGTAGGAACTGTTTTTCACCCCTAGTCTCGCTACACTGCTACCATCCCGATTATTTCGAAATAAAATAATATGAGTTAAATTTAAACTCACGGTTCTCATTGCTTTAGCCTGGATAAATACATTATGGACCAATACCATACAGGTAATATTCTGATGATGAGAATGAATGGAAAATAAAGCGGCCCATTCTTTATGGTACTTTTCAAAATCGTCAGATTCAATGTCATCCCCTATAAAAATCGAATTGGGTTTCAGTTGACTAGACACTTCATCTAGTCCTTGAAAAAACTGGGTTCTTGGGTTAAAGGAACTTGATTTTATCGTAGATAGGCTGATAGCTTTTATAACAGATAATCAAGTTCTGAGGAATAGGCTGAAACATTTTATCTCAACTCTTCAGTAACTTGTACACCAAACTAGTCTTTCCCGACTCCGATGCCCCTACGAATAATATTCGTGCATTAGCACCTATCTGATACATGATCGACAAATTGTTTGTACCCCTAGTCTCAAATATAAAAGCGTGGTTCACACCTTCTCACAGTCAAAGTGAAAATGAGTGCCAACATGAGTAAGTATTGTCTTTTTATTGTATTTATTTTCTCAACCATCCACCCCTCGTGATCACTGTATTTACAATTTAATTATCAAGTGACTAACCCCTTACATTAAAATTTATATTTTAGTATTTAACTCCTCAATGTAGTTTAGGCTACTATTACAATCCTTGAAACTTTGCTTAGTTTCATCAAAAGAAAAACTAAAAGTATTTTATTTAAAGACTATAGTTACTCTATTTCATTCCAGACCAAGCAAGAGCAGTATTTCCATCAAATAGAGCACGGGTCCTATATTATTATGTAGAATATTTTTTGTTTCCTTACTTTAAATAGTCTATTTGTTTTAGATGTTCGTCCTCCGACCCCAAGAGGTCGTGAATTGTTATTCGTGAATAGACGTAAGTATGGAACTAATTATAATAAATATTAGAAAATCGGTGATGGAAAATAAATGTTCTTTATTCACTAATGGGAGACTGCATGGATGTAATTCGTAATGTGAATAATAATAATGTATGAAAATTGTAGAAAGGGAGAGATATCCTAACTTTAAATCATTCAGGAGTTAGGAACTAGAAACTGAATTCACCCCACCTTCATTTCTTTTCCAGACCAAACCCTTGAAGAAGAAAAGAGGGTACTCATCGATAAAGTTGAGATACTCCAGGAGCAAGTCCTCAAGGAAAAGAAGAGAACCGATACATTAAAGTGCCTAGTCGAGACTATGAAATCCCTTTTTTAAGTAATTTAATGAAATAAAAACGGTTATGGAAATTCAACGTGATGGAGCACGGTTTGGTTGAACAGAGTCATCTTCTGTGATGCGTAGTGTTGTGTCTTCAGGCATCGCATCTTCGATAACTGGGAAGAGTCAATAAAAAGAAGATGATCAACTTGCATAGCAGGAATTGCCCTGTTCGGAAGGGAAATAATGCACTGAGTAGCCATTTCAGCGACATGATTACTCTGTTGAAATCTCTTGATGAGACTGACAATGATGTTCCGACTTTCGTCATAAAGCGTCCTACGGAAGTTCCCTGCCTCCCTGCTACTGCCTATACCTTCTCTATTCTCGAAATTTAACGAGCTCCATCAAGTTGTTTTGGGAATGTCTTCTAAACTTGACAATTATGAAGTGAGCTTCCCTCAGTTACCCAAGTCGATGTTGATATTACGGTACTCGGAAGCCAACACGGTATCAAGGATGCTAAAAGATTGGGCCAATCTAAGTCTGTGAAACTCGAATCTGATCCGAAGTGTGCAAACTGCAGCCAGAAACACCCTTCCTACAGCTTTTCCTGCCCCGCTATAAAAGACCGGATGAAGCGCAACTCTACCGTTCAACCATGAGTGCATCAGTCTCAGTTATTTCGTTTAATATAAACGGTACCAAAGATAAGGATTTCATTATTGATGACCGAATCGGTACCTAATTTTTGCTGAATTTATTAAAAAAAAATTGCAAAAAAAAAGAGCGAGATACCTTCATATGAGTTGATAACCCTCCAGGAGCATCTCCTTACTGCTTCAAGTTTGAATTTTGTGCGACCAAGTCAGCATCATACTGCGTTCCTGAGTCCTGCAAAAGTTACTGGCGGTCGCCCTTCTGGTGGACTAGCCTGTGTCTTTAAACTGGATACACATCTACCCTCCCCAGTACTCTTCTACTCTGACGAATTTTTCCTGGCTGTACGTGTGGGCAGTACCGTTTTTATAAACTCTTATCTCCCGTATGATGACCGCTCGATCAGATCATTGACTAAATTCGCAAAGGCTTGTGGTCTGCTGAAAAATCTTGTGAATCGGGTGCTGTCAAACTCTCTACAGTATGTAATAATTGGTGACCTTACTGATATTAACCGATCTTCTGTGAGAAGTGATTCGCTCTTTCAGTGTCTTCCATCGTACCACGTCGTGCCCAAATCTCAGAAATTGTCATATGTTCATCATTCTGGAAGTACAAGTGATATTGATCATATTATTTGCTCGCCTGGTATTAACTCTTCTTCCGCTACTGTTCATGATAATGAACAAGATACTGGCCACATGCCTATCTCAGCGACTTTTACAGTGGATATTGATCTATCGAAAACTAACCATTCACGAGAAAAATTGAAGTGGTTTGAAAAAAGCAATTGGAGCAAAGCGAATATACCGCTCTACATTTCTACTCTGACAGCCGAGTGTTCCATACCATCTTCTTCAGCGCCAGATACCTACGAATGATAAAGCTGATATTGATTGTTATTATAACCAACTTGTGATGTGTATGAAAGAGGCAGAACAAGCTGCCGTACCACGGCAACGTATTCGTACAAAAACCCAAAAACCTATCTGGTCAATGGACCCTTATTTAAAGTCGATAAAAAATAAAGCGAAACTATGGCTCCAGATATGGAATGAATGTGGTCGGCCAAGTGTTGGGTGTGTGGCTGATCTCAAACGTAAAACTAAAACCGAATACAAACGTTATCTGAGGTCGGCACGATATCGCGGGATGGATTTTCCTGTGAGTAGGAAAGATTGGCGAAAACTGATTAATTCCGACAAGTTAAATGATGATATTATGACAAGTAATTGCCTTCCACCATCTGCTTGGTATAAACATTACTCTTCGATTTTTTTGGGGATTAATTATTCCGTGCATTCTGTATATACTCGCCCCATATCTTTTTCTTCTGTAATTGATGCTGTAAAAAGTCTAAAATCTGATTCAATAGATAGTGAATGGTACATGCCGATTGCTTGCCCCCTCCTTATATCTCACCTTCAGCTTCTTTTTCAAATGTGTTTATGTACTTCAAGCGTACCCGAGAGTTTTCTGTGTGGTACTGTTTCGTCAATTTTAAAAAGGGGAAAGTCACCCATTGACTGTTCTTCTTATCGACCTATTACTGTTTCTTGTAACATGAGCAAGGTTTTTGAGTACGTCCTTCTACCTTTTTTGACTAAAAACATTAATGAGGGTGAGAACCAATTTGGTTTTCGGCATGGGGTGAGTTGTCAGCATGCGCATCAGATTCTGTCTTCTTTACTTCTTGATAATTCTTCCAAGGGAAATGGTCTTTATATTTGTGCTTTGGATCTTTCGAAAGCGTTTGAAGTGTGGTTCATAGTCAGCTCCTTTTTTCTCTTTACAATTCTGGGATCAATGTTTCTGTGATTATGCTCCTTAGGTTTTGGTATTCAAATTATTTTCTTCAACTAAAGTCTGCACCAGGCACTAGTATAAAGGTACGAAGAGGAGTTAGGCAGGGTGGCGTTCTGTCCCCTACGCTTTTCAAGATTTGTATTTCTAGTGTGTTGGCTAAGATTTCAGGTACTTGCCTTTCTGGTCTTGCGGATGATTCTTACCTTGCGTATGCTGATGACTTGCTTTTGATTAGCCGTTCCAAAAATGGCCCTGCCCAAATGGTTTCTACTGTTTCTGGTGCTTTTTCTGACATTGACCTTTCGCTTAATATAGATTCTTCCCTATAATTGTACTACTGCTACTCCCCTTCACTGTAACAATTTCACTATCCCTCTTGTAGATTGTATCCGGTGGCTTGGTATCTCTATTACTAACAATCTTTCGAATTTGCGTCAGCGTACTGTTTCTGATATCAGTAAAAAGATCCAGCTTGGTTATGCAAAGATTGTTGCAAACCGAGGGAAGTATAACAAGCGTGCGCTGGCCAAACTTTGTTCTACTTTCTGTGATCATTCTGTCCTTTATGCTTCAGGTCTTTACCCCCTTCTTAAGAAAGGTCAAAACAGCGTGTTCTGCGTTTGGCATTTCAAATGCCGGGAAGGTGTTTGGGACCCGACACGTTTTCATATGCTCCCGAAATACACTTTCACTGGCAAATGTCAAGCAACACATCTAACAGTACTGTCTTTTGTGGTAATTATCAGTCCCGAAAAGCCTTCCGATATTCGAAATGCAGCAGTAATGTCCTATATGGAAGCTGTCTTCTCCAGTTCCAATATACAGCAAATTGAAGATAATGAGTTGTTTTCCTCAAAAATTCCAGCTGTCGTAGGATAAAAAGAGAACAACACCCTACAATTAAAAACGGGACTCTCAATCAAACCACCACTTATCGAAAAAGTAGGTTGCAAATTCACTGTAGACCTAACCAGAAATCGATCATGTCTAGTCATTCCACAACAACTGATGGTCAGTCGTGAGAATTTTGTAGCACGTTTCCTACAAACCAATTATATTGATGGAACGGGATTTCATTTTTTTTTTTTTTGATGCTCTGAGCGGATTATGTTTATACATTAATCAGTTCTTCAAAAATAATCTGAGTTAACACAAGGATTGTAAGGGTGAAAGAGGTTCCCTATTTTTTTTTCTTTTTTCTAATCAAATACATAGATTCATTTAAGCGTTTCATCTTACAGCCATGTTACTCCAGAAATAGCTCAGTACTCTGGGGTAAATACGTAGTCGTTACAGTGACGAAATATTTAATTTGTTAATCTATTGAAGACTCCTTGATTCCGAGCTAAACCTTAAACTTCGTAGCCGACTATGAAAAATAAAATAAAGTAAAAGTAATTTTTGTACTGTAGACTCTACATTACAGTTTTTCGCAAGAGATTTACTAAGATGGTTCTTCTTTTTTTTAGTAGTAACTACAGTATAAGTTCTGGAGCTGCGCTATGTCTTCCCGTGATGCTGATGTATTGCAAAGCAGTAACCTTGGAAACGAGTTAAGTTTAATTGTTACTATCTTAACTTACTTATAATCTCTTACACAAGATAGATACCGAGGGGTTACCCACCCCCCCATAACCTGCTATATTCCCCTTTACCAACACCAGCAGGTACCAATCGAGATAAGTGATTCCGGCTTCGGTGTCGATAATACACTGGGGCACTCATCTTTCAAACGCTTCTAAGAATGTATATTTTGATGTTTTAACGTGTGACAACCGGTCCCGGCACTGAGAACTTGCGGTAAACTAAAATCGAGAATGTAGAATTATACTGGAATCGAACTACTGTTACAGAATAAATGTAATTGTTTAAATATCTCGGGAATTACCGTGTCGGAATAAACATTTAGTCATGATTGCCTGTAGGTAAAATAATGTAAAGTAGTGTAGGATATGGAGAGCAAACGTAACTTATTTCACCCTGACGTGTTAATTTCGAATAGCCTTGCATGATTGTTAATTACAGTATATATCTAGGAAATGAACTCAATCTTCGATGCGGGGGCCTACGACCCATCCAATCCCGAGCCCCAGGGTCATCCCAGAGCCCCTGTTGAGGAGGCTTCAGAGGACATAGCTGAAGTTAATAATGATAGTGACGGTAATGTTATCATCGTTATGGTTGTTTAACGCAGCATAGTGTCGTTTACCGCTTTTCCCCAATAACTGTGGGGCTAGAGCACCAACATTTTAGTGAACTTGTCTCGGCGACAACATCCCATATACTGCAGAGGATTGCGATCCACTCTGTACTAGCTTCTGGCATCAAACTTCAGCTGTACACATAACTAGTGTACAAGAAAGAAAGTACTGGAGACACATTAATTCTTCAACCCCTCAACAACAATGACGGAGATTAGATTCTTCGATGACCAAAACACAAATAACTGTTTTCATAGATCTGAAGTTTCTTTTCTTATATGTTCCATATGTAAGAAGATCCAATAAGAATAAAATGTTTTGTTTACTGGTTTCTGATTTGTGTTTTTTTTTTTTCAGCTCCTATAGGATCTATATGGCTACCAACCCCCGACTACCTGAAAAAAAGCACTGTGTAATTAACCCTAGAATTTCATATACCGTAAATGACTGTTTTCGTGTGGCGGTTGAAATCGCTCTAATAAATGAGATAGAGGCCAGAGTCAATACGAAAAACATACGACTAAGTTATTTACGCTCCAAGTTGAAAGAAATCGAAGAAACGACAGGCTTATCGCTTTATTTTCTGGACGTCCAACCCCTCATCACCCCTCCTAATCACGTCTGCGGCTCAGGCTTCCCCCGGATCTGGCTTCTCATTAGGCCTGCTTTTCCACTCTGTTGAGTCGTTCGTGCTCGAATCTTGCGAATTACTGAGTCACAGGTTTCCCACTATTTGAATTGCGAAATACCTGGAACCGACAGTTCAAATGGTAAAGAAAAAATTACTTTAATATATGGGACGATACCACCTTATCTATGGGATGTATATTTTGTCTTTACTAGTTATAATATTTTAGTTTGGGATGGGTCTCGTTTTACTGAAGAAAAAATTATAAATAAATATTTGATTGTTTTACCCGTTTCTTGGGTTTAGGGGAATAAAAAGATACAATTCTCAGGATCTGTTCCCTTACGTCGTACACTATTCTTACCGAAGTGGTCTATACATTTTTTCAAATATTCCTCCTAGATATGGGAATCAAATTAGAAGTTTGCTCATGCGTAGAAAAAACATATCAAACTTGTTTTCTCATCACAAGTGATGTGGCAGATGGTTTGAATCATATCATAGAACTGAGGCCCTATAAATTCAAGAAGACAGATTTTGTAGACCTGAGTCTTTTCTCATTGCAAAATAGTGGGAACAATGTTCTGAAAGCATATGCAGGTTCAAATTCCCTAGGATAGTTGCCGGTAAAAAGATTAAAGTACGAATCGACACATCAGAGATTTGGCTGGGAAAAAGGCTTCTCAATTACAATCGGTTGGTGGATTGTTCTACGATCAGGGACTTTATGAGCGAGGTAAATACAGTTAGCGCGAGCTTAAAGTGTAAAAAATAACAAGACTTTTGTTTCAAAATTGTTTAGGTTTCCGGAATAAACAGACAGAGTTTCATTATACCCTTCTCTTCAGACCTATCCACACTCTTTGCCTCCGGAGGAGTGTAAAGAAAAGCGGACGAGGAGTCGGGAGGCGTGTATAACAGTGTATTCAATACCTAATCCGGCGGACCTGTCATGATGGCAGCGATTAAAATATCTAAAAAAAATGCTGCTATGATGATGGGAACGTGAAGTTGGAGCTGAAGGTGATTGGTAAACGGACATATGGTATCACAACTAAGCTAAATCTAACACTGATTCTGGGCGGAGACGATAAATTATTGGAGCATATAAACACGAAGGTAATTCCAGTTATATGTCAAAGCACTGCAACTCAGCTCCAGCCCTCTGACTTAAGCCGCTCTCGAAATCATCCTTAGACTGATTGCGCTCTCCGGTAGGTTGGAAGAATTTTTCGTTTGCTGCTTCCTCTGGCTGCCTAAACACAGGCCGATAGCCCAGTGCAGTCCCATTCTACAGCACTTTTGGGTTCTGCAGCAATCTGGAAGAATTTTTAGTTTAATGTTCGCTCCGGTCTTGATCACCTCCTTCCTCTGACGGTCTGTACACAAGCCGATAGCCCAGTGCAGAAGTACTCGGCCCGACAACTGATAGGTCCCTGGTTCGGTCCCATTCTACAGCACTTTTGGGTTCTCCAGCATCGATTCCAGGCAGGGAGAATTTTGTGTAACAGTTTGAGGCCTTTAATGGCGGAGTAATACCTACTAAATATAACGAAGAAAGAGATCCGAAAGAACCCGGTCACACGATGAGTGTCATCCTTGAATTTTCAAAAGTTCTAGGAGAACAAGAAGTCCAGACCTGGTATGATAAGACACAAGATTTAAAGACTCTAAGGCTTTATAAAGAGATTAAATGCTATGGTCAAATAAAGTGTCATCTTGAGGGATGTACCTTTTTTTCTCTAACTTCCAACTTACCAAGGTTGTTTATTTTACAACCACCAACTGGCGAAGAGACAAGATATCGAACTACTAAAAACTTTTTCGAACTAGAGGCTTAGAGAAGATATCGGAACATCTTTCATGACAGTATTAATTTTCTGACATCTCGAATCTTATCTTTCTACTTTTTTTTTAGCACATTTTAAGGGCGAAATTCCTCTCAGGCTATTAAATTCACTTTGACTGGGGTGAGACTTGCGTGGACAGTAAAATTTACAGAAACAGAGGGAATGAAATTTCCATACCTATATTTCAATGTACTATTTACTTCCAGATACCAGTAATTTGAGACAACAAGACCATGTAAAATGGATTATTTTAAATGACGAAAATTACAGCGTAAATTCCTTTTTCAGAGGTTGAAGATCGACTGTTTTCATTACTTGGTTTCCGTAGGTATATTTCACGTGCAAGTATACTTCTTCCTAACTCGGTATCAGTAATCAGAAAGGACCATTTATTTTCCTTTCCGTATGTGTTATCTATATTTCATAACGGTGTGCGTACGACTTACTAATATATATATTCTCTCATTCGAGCATTCTTCTCAATCATTATAAGTTGGTCCTAGAGACAAACAGCCGCCTTCCCGGGGCTTAAAACAGTCCTGTGGACGAGTGAGGTCACTGCAACGTGTCATAATTATAACTACTCTGGCCGTAAACGATCATCCAGCGTCCTGGGTATAATAATCATCGCTCCATCGCGGCATCCCTGTCTGCATTCAGAGGCATCCCTATAAGGGGCATCCCCAATCCGTAAGTAACTAAGTAATAATTAATTTATTTATGACCCGCCATTTTGAAAAGGCGGAGTAAATAAAGAAAAGAAAGAAAATGAACAAAACACATATCTACAAACATATACAAACATAAAAAGACACTTAATTTTTAATCTTCTGTCAAGAAGCAGTGGACGACGTCGTGTGCTGGTTGGGCCTTGTTGTCCATGATTTTTGAAAGCGATGACGAAAAATCCAAAAGGGTAACGCTTGCATCTTAAAATTTGAATTTCTCCGTCAGTGTATGGTTATGACATAATTTTGACAAGTGGAGCAGGTGCTTTGCATATTTAAATAACACGATCTCATCTTTTTAATCTCCTTCTTTCGCAGAACATGAATGACGCCAGAACGAAATAGTATAGAAGGAGCGCAGAAGGTGCTGTACAAATTTCCTAAAGCTTTACGATTATACCGCCCACTGTTTTAGAGAGTCTGTTGATTTGACGATGAACGATCCAAGCGATATAGAAGCATTAGATGAGGGTTGAAATGCAGGTACTCGCATTTTGACAGGTTAACTTCAAGGCCAATTTTGAGAAGTTCCAACGACAGCGACATTTTTTGTGAGTGTGGATCGGCTACGGCTTACCAAGAGCAAGTCGTCCGCGTAGGCTATGTAGTTGAAGGCATAGTCTTTATAGAAGTAAGAAGGATATGGCCGATTTGAAGATGTATGGAGATAAGACCCTTATCTCGGACCCCCTTGGCGAACACCAGTTCGGACAGGAATAATCTCTGACAAGCTACCTTGCCATTTAAACCTTACTGAAGAGTTACCATACCAAAATTTTAACAGATATACAACAGACAGTTTCACGCCAGAAGTAATGAGAGAAAATAGGGCCTGAGAATGCGTTATAATGTCAAAATTACCAGCTATGTCTATAGAACAGGTATGTGTAGAAGACTTGTCGCGGGTAGCCTGTTTCATCATTTTTGTCAATATGCGATAAGCGTGCGCACAACTGGCGCTCGAACGGAATCCAAACTGCATTGAACCAAAGCTACATTGAAGGTGTTGTTTTAAAGCTGGACACTCAATTTTGAAAAGATCGGCACCAAGACACTAAGGCTTTTTTTTTTAAGGAACAGGTTAGTGGAAGAAAATCCTGAAAACTGATGGTAAACACGGAAATCTAATCTTATTTTTGTCCGGGGGAGTTTTAGTCGTGCCAATGCTCATCTTATCTCTTGCACCTCGCAGAATCTCTGACCGTCTCGACACTCTGCCACTGCCACGCCATTGTATGTAAGAATTTGCTGCTCAGCTAAGAATTAGGTTGTAAGCTATAGTCAATTTTAGTCTTTTTACTTTTATATCCAGTTCACTTTCGTACATTACGCTCGGTATACAGCCATTTATTGACTTACAGAAAGACCTCGTCTATTGTTATAACAACTGTTGGCTATAAAGGATACAGTATTTTTTTCTGCATCCCAAAAGTAAAAGGAAACTTATGACATCAAATTTTTTTAAACTGCTTATTAGATAGTATCTTAAAATGACGTTTTCCTTATTTTATTAATACTCGTTAAGATCCGATTCAAAAAATCAGTCATAATCAGTTCCACAAAACAATCTCTATCACTGTCCTTTAAGATATAAAAATATGTTGATCAGTTTAGCCAAATTCAGACTTTCCTTCTTCAAGCCAAGAATGAAAGTGGTAACAAACAAGTCGGAACTGATTTTGACCTATGCCTATCTTATCTTAAAAACAATAATGAGGGTATTTTTCGCTGACGTTTCCTTTTTTAAGGAGCAAACTCGTAGGTGTAGGCTAGACGCTGCCGGAATAGAAACTAGCAGAAACCAAAGAGAGCAATACGAAGCGTTCCCTGGCAAAGCATCACCACTGAAAAGCTTTCCTAACTAGAACAGATTTGCCAACTGGTGTTTGGAAAAATAAAACAGGGTAGTACAAATTTTGACGATCCTTAAGGATGGAAGTTGACATAAAAGGTAATTATTTTTTTAGACATTCGTCAGATGCTCCTGAAAAAACCATTCTTCTAATCATGAATAATTAAGCTCGACGGGTATTAGTTTATAACTTGCACATAAGGTGTAACAAGATAGTGTTAAATCGCATTTTACGACAGCAGTGTCTTACGAAGTCATCACCAGTGTCATAACCTATAAAGACAACATGTATCAAGAGGTAAGAAACTAAACTTTACTATTCTTAAGCATTCTGTCTTCCCAGCTGACTCAGAATCCGACTTCACAGCGTTGCACGGCTAAGTGATATAAGATTCAGTAGAAGGATGAACTAGAATGGTTCTGTTACGAGCTTTAAATATAGAATTACTTATAGATATATATCGATTGATTTAAAAAAAAAAAATCATGTTGTTAATATTTTTAGCAAGCAATTGAATAATGAACTCTTTCTTTGTTGAATAGCGTTGGCAAAAGCGTTAAGAGTCCAGAACATTTACGCTAGTACATAATGGGTCAACATTTGCTCATATTTCAGGGTCATCTTACATCCTATGTCTGCGCCTACGGCAACACCTCCGGGCTCCATCGCTTCAATGTCCATAAGGAGATATGTCCAGTCCACTTGATGGAGGATGGGTGTAGCACCAAGAAAAGGGGATGTATCGGACACCCCTCAAGAACGGGGATGGGCGTTTGCCCTTTGACTTGTAAATGGTAAGACTGGTTTTAAAGATCATATTTCCCACCGAAAGTATGCGCTCAGGAGAAAGTTTCAAGTTCATGACAGTGTGCTTAGGTAATTCCAGAGCTGGTAATGTAAGTTTAATTTCAATACTAATCTACCTATTTTCTAGGATTCTGCGGACTGCACACATTTTCTGCATGCTAGCGCTACTGCTGGGATCACAGTAGCTACACCCTCCCGGTGGCAAAAAGGGGACGCAGTCGGATTGTAGCACTGTAAAGCATTACTACGAAGAATTTTTTGAAGAAATTGAGGAGTTAGAGACATCTAAAGGAGGGCTACTACTGGCTCCACCAGCCCCAGTGGCAGCAGGTGCACCAACGGGCCCATCGAACTTTCAAGAGGCGACAACATCAGCTGCTGCTCCAGGGTTTGAACTTTATAACGGCCCTCCTTGGCAGGGGTCCTCTTCAGACTTTGAATTTTGTTTGAATTGGGTTTTTCTTTCAGCATTTTCATCTTGCGACCAGCCCCAGTAAGACCGTATCCCAATAAAGGTATTCATTATCTGACCTTCAAGGTTGCAACTTGAAGGGACTGAGCAATTTAAAAAAAAAAAATTTAAAAATCTAAAAATCTAACCACGGTGTTTCTAAAGTGTTTAACACCAACTCATGAATTGGATATGGTGAACTGGGCGCCGTGGAAGACATTATGTGGTTGCCCATTGGAAGTATGCCTAGCTTCTTACATTCATGGTCGATAAGCCAAAACTAAATCGGGACTTGTCAACTATCCGGTACGAATGTGCACCGTTTTCATATCACAGGCTATTATGCGAAACGAGTAGATCTGATTGGCTTTTTCTTGTTCCTGGAGATGGAAACTGATACAATTGTTCTGGGAAAGATGGATATTAGATGGAGGCTGGTTCGTATCCTACGTAAGATCTTATATGACCCTTTATTCTAAATATTTGTTATTTTCCTTATTGTAAAAGTTCGATCTTATAGGTTTAGGTCGTTGTCCTTGTCCTCAATCACTACAGAACACTAATGGTACTACTAGAGTTCAATAGTTCTGCACTGGATCAAATTCTACACATATGCCTTGCGTCACATTTTCTACAATATAGTAATTCAACTCTAAATAGAGAGTAAACATGTTTAAAAAGCAGTCGTGGTGCAATCTACGTGCCATAACACGTAACAGCAAAATAGCATAAAATCGGCAGCTGGATGCATTAAAACTTTGAACTTGGTTTCGATTATAGTATACTAGTAATTGGTACTGAATAAGCAGCAACCGATACACATCGGGAGCCACGGAACGCTCCAACGAAAGCAAGTCAAACCGATGAATCGGTTCCCTCCCCTTATACCCCCCCCCCCAGTGTGTGAAGAATTGCAGATAATACAATATTGGTTGCGTCTCTTAGGTAGCAAATCGGAAGGAACCAATAAAATGAGTCCTTCATTCGTAATGGTTATATGAATCAATCTCAGACAAACACAAAAGACTGGCCGGATTTGGTAAGGCGGTGCCAAACTATAACTCGAGTCTAATAGTTCCACTTTTTGCGGGTGACAATGTGTAAGTATCAACGAGGTCAAACACGATGATCCCATACCTACCGTGAAACCAAGCAAGAGAAATATCCGATTCGGATAGATCAGAGCTGTCCAGATTATGCACATTAAATTCATAAAGCATAGCCACTGAATTGGACATATCCAAATGAGCATAGGGAAATTCCGTTAATCTTCAGCGTGATGGTCTTTAAACAACAGAAACCCAATATATGTGGCTGTTCACTTTAAGATCCAATAAGTCAAGTTGAACCGACAAACGAAAGAGCAAGTTTACTCGGCAGATTTCCACTTCGAAAATTCTCGTCTACAAAGCTAAGCGTTCCATTCGCCAGATTGCTCTGTGTAGCTATAACGCGAGGTGTTTGCAACTGTAAAAGCTGTCCTTGATATCTCATGTTCTCATGTCAAGTTCTTAGCTAATTAATAGTTGTCTTTAGAGTAAAGAGTAATGTATAAATAAAACCATGATATATGTAGCGTGCAACCTAGTCCACTACCACCCTTAGTTTTCCACCGTCTTAAGGTGTCACCTTGCCTTTCACACTGGCAGAAGCGGTTTTATGGCCCTTCACAATGGCCTCCATGAGGGACTTAGGGCCGATTTCGTTCCTTAACGTAGAACTCACCTCTACTTAAGGACTTGCGCTACATATGTAAATAAATGCCTTGGAGTAATTCATCAGGCAGTAGCCTACTACAGGAGTGTAAAGAAAACTATTTGTTCTGTGCAGTATTTTGTATTAAAACATCAAACTTATTCTATACCACACTAGCTTCAAAAAGATCTTTACAATGCCTTATTTTTGTGCCAAGTCGCAGACTCCGGTGGACTAACAAAATAATCAGCAAGTTTGTCACGAAACTCCGTAGTTTCACTTGCGGGAAAGGTGGTACCAATATGTCAAAGTGGCTGCAAGCATTCAGATTGTTCTGACCGTAGCATTATTGCCAGTTTTTCAGTTTCACACCAAACATTGGGCGACTCTCAAATTATTTAAGAAAAGTGCGCCTCTGGATCAGGTGGAGCTTCGTTTGAATGTGAAAGGTTTATATAAGGTTTGAAAGGTCCACGTAACGTAAGAAATCACAGATTCAATCTAAAAGCACGTTTCCACGCTACGGTTTATGCTCAACCAACCCTCCAGTTCCCTTTTACATCAGGGGTGACACCGGTGAGATAAAGCGTTAAGAATAAACCTTTAACCCCCCCCCCTCCCAAACATTTTGGGTAGTAGAGCCTCTGGCTGCACCACTGTATATGTAAAAGTCAGATGCATAGTATGGTTGAGTAGAGAACATATCTTCACCAAAAAATCATCAGAATCAACCCAGAAATGGTTCAACTGTAAACAGTGCCATGCACCTGAAGCAGTAAGTTCTGTCCACTTGCAGAATTGCATATGTACATCACACCAAATACAATACAATTTAATTAAACAGTCCTTATTCTCATCACAAGAATAGGCTACACTGCATTTTCTGAATCTTTTTCCTTCTTCCCTTCCTTCAAATGAATACGCTCTCTCAGTTTTACTTTTAAAATTTCCTGCGTAATTTTGAAGGCAGGACAGGCGAACTACCAAGCCGAGGCAGTTCGCCAACTGACTCGCAGGACTTCTGGAATCGTCAGGACGGGATCTCTGTTTTACCGAAAATGGGAATTAAGCTACCAGACGAACTGACAAGGCGATCGAAGACGACAATTAAGCAGACCGGCGAGTGACAGGTGTCAGGACAGGCGATAAAAACGCAACTATTGACGGTTGTGAGCCTTATTCAGAACATAAATTGGCCAATACGAGCATAATACGCATTGAATCTAGTGAATCTCGGGTCTTCGGCGGGGTCCGAATCTAACAGATCACATTTGGTTCTCGAAGTCTGAAAACTAACTGATGCTGTTATGGAAGTAATTAGCATCGGCATTGTAGGTACCACAGGTGCTTTAATTATTTTTGATGATATTTTCATTACCTCAAACACGGGACCAATGTTGTATTGTTTACAATTTTTCACGCGCGGGTACTGCAGAATCACAATTGGGGGGGGGGGGTTTAAAGGAAGGGAATCGATTCACCATGTTGACTTGCTTTCGTCAGATCTTCCGGTGACACCCGATGTGTATCGGTGGCTCATTGGGAAAAATTACCAGTATAAAATAATGGAAATCAAGTTCAAAGTTTTAAAACATCAAGTTGCGGATTTTAGGCTATTTTGATTTTGTGTTTTATGGCACGTGGAAAGTTATGAGTATTTTTTAAACATGGTTACTCTCTATTTAAAGTTGAATGACTATATTGTAGAGGATGCAAGGCATATTTGGTATTGAGTTTGATACGTTGACACTATTGAACTCAAATAGTACCGTTAGCTTTGATTATTTACCAAGGGCAAAAATAGCCCTAGGCGTAAAAATTTACTAAAAGAAGAATTAGTCATCCAACAGTTTAGTCTGTGTATCGTTGCCCATGTGAAAGTATGATTATGCAATATCTTTGTGACTTTTGTGAACGCTGTATAACAGTGAGTGAAAAATGTGACATTTGTCTGCCTCCGATGAAAATGTATGCCAACTTCGTTCCTTGTCTTTTGACAGGATGTGAAAATCATCAAAATAGCGGTTTGGATCCGTTTTGCTTCAGTTGGGTATGCTAGAGAAGCCCTCTACATTTTCCGAGGTATGCTATTTGCGCATTTTGCCACACTTACGAAGTTTGCGGAAAAGGAAAGGACGTTATCGATGGATTCCCGCAGCCGAATGCAGCGGAGGGAATATTTAAAGACGAACAAGAAGAACATGATGATTTCCTTGTTAACCGAGTAGAACGCGTAGGCCAGGCCACACTCGTGCATTCGGCACGCCGGCGCTTCTTGAACACCATCTATTGCTTATCACCCCCTAAAAATAAAATACTGGTCGTTCGCTCAACTTGTCCTTTATCCATCAATGGCTGAACTGGTAGAGCATGAGAGTTTGGATACAGAGTTTGTACTAGTACTAGGTTGTACACAGTTGTACTAACCAAAAACCCAACAATAAAGTGCACTAGAGGGGGGAGGGGAGTTTTCTGGGTGACCCAGTCCCAAGTACTCTGCGTGAAGTTGATCCATGTACCAACAAGGGGTTGCTCATTGGTGTACCGGTTAAATGAGTACTCGAGGGCTTAGACACTTGGGGGACCCAATCCCAGGTGCTAGGTGGGTGTGAGCCTGTCCGAGGTGCTCGGTGAACCAGTCCAAGGTGCACGTGAGGGGTTACGAAGTTGGGAAAAAAAGAGTGGTTAGGAACTGGGTGTATCCAACTTGGAACATAAAAAGAGTAGAAATAGAGTACTAAAAGGTCAAATAGTAGAAAAAAGAAGAACAGTAGAGTAGAAAATATAAAAGTAGAATGGTTTGAAATGCAGTATTTTACTTTGAGAAACTGAAGGAGTGCAAGCACTGCTCTTGACATCAGATATTGTATTTAGAATTACTACATTCCAATTTGATGAATATTTTTTTTCATCGACATCATCCCAGATACTGCAGCGGATTGCCATCCATTCTGTAACAGTTTCTGGCACCAAGTTTCAGTTGTGCGCTTTACAGCTTTTCGATGCTTATAGCTAAGGGTCATATTTTACTAGGATACTGATTTTTTTGCTTCTATTGTGTTTAAACCCAGCATTGCAAAATTATCTAAATTACTTCACCATGATTTCGGAGCAATCTATATTCATTTTCTTATTTTTAGAACGGTTTCCGCTTGACAGCTATAAATGGATTACGCTTTCAGAAATTCAGCAGCTTGAGGGGAATCTCCAAAGCTTAGCGGATGACATAGGATATGAGCTAGAAGTCTCACTCCACTACCCCCCCCCCCCCCTCCAAGAACTTCACGACAGTCATAACGAACTTCCTCTCCTCCCAGTTCTCCAAGAAGTGCGCGGATGAGCTCTCTGGATATTCGAAGAAACAGAAATTGCTTCAGAAATTCAGGACCTTCAGGGGAATCTCTAGAAGCATAGCGAATGATACAGGATATGTGCTAGAAGTCTCAATTCACTATCCCCCAACCCCAAGAACTTCACGACAGTCATAACGACCTTCCTCTCCTCCCAGCTCTACAAGAAGTGCGATCGGATGAAATCCCTGGATATTCGAAGAAATACGGCAACATTTCCAATGTTCAGAAGCTTCTACTAACACTGGAGGATAATGAAATGACTAGGATCCACTAGCGTCATCTTGAAATAGTTCTTCGACTGAGCTTAAAGCTAAACACAATACATCGGGTTTTATCCTAGAAACAAGAAACGCGTTAAAGCCATACATAGACTTCAACATCGAAATGAGACAGAAAGTTACTATTGCACCCGAAAAAGACTTCTACAAGCTACTCAACAACGCTTGCTATGGTAGTCAATTAGTATATCCTTCTTGTAATTACAACCGTTATAGTATATACACTACAGTATGGAATATGACAGCTATTTGTTTTACAAATCATGGAATGGTCAGGATGAGATCGGGCTAGAAAATGGAGTGCGAAAGTGGTCGTTTTGACCAGAAATAATACCTTTTACGGTGAACAAATTTTGGCAAAAATTTTGAATTTGCTCACGACGTGCTTGAATTAATTTGAACACTTTAGTGGTTTGTATACTTTAGCCCCCTAATCTGAAACCTTGTTTTAAAGGTAAGACAATGGAGCGGAAGGAGAAAAGAAGAAATTTTTATTCGAAATCAGAACGACGGTACCTAGTGGAGGAGAGTGGACTTTGTGAGGGGCTATGATTATAATAATGGAGGTGTTAAACTTGAAATCGAAGCTGAATGCACAATAAAACTGGATAGGTACATACAGTATAGCAGAGAATTCCATTCCATACTTCGATATGAAAATCACGCAAGATAGAGAGTAGGTCCTGGACTTACATGGTTGATTGACTCCAGTACAGTGAGGGGGGGGGGTGTACTCATCATAGTATGCATTTGTGCTTTGTTCGACTGTTATTCGGAATCAGCTCAACGGTACCCAGTGGAGGGCTATGTTTGCAAGAGACTACGATTATAGTAATGGAGGGGTTAAACTTGAAATCGAAGCTGAACACAAGAAAACTGGATAGGTAAATACAGTATAGCAGAGTTGATGTACTGTCTAGCTGAATTATCTGTACTATTTTTATCTTTTTTATCAATACTTCTAATACGACAATCGCGAAAGGTCGTCTTGTTACAAATTTTTAATTAGGTCATTATTTTACTCAGTAATGAGCAAAAAAAAAAGCAGTCATTAAGTACAGTCTTAGATCAGGTTAAAGCTAGAAAGAATCAAGCTTTAGCCTCTTGGTAATATTGTAATGATAAATAGCAATTAGCCTATCCTTTTAGTTCAGCATTGCAAAACAAAAACAACAAATAAGGTAGGAAAAGCTTAATGCTACTGCTATGTATGCAGTCAAACTTTATTTAAGACACTTTATTTAAGAACAGTCTTTTAGCTACTTATATCTTCCAGTTATTGATTTCTTCTCTCGTCTTTTATTATGCATTTATTTTTACTTATTTATTTTTATTCTATAGTTAAGAAATGAAGGTTGTTTATAAATATTCTTTGAGCCCAAGCTGACTTTGAAACATTTATTCTAACAATGTTTTCAACGGATACGTCAGCTACGATTCTCCATCAGGGATATTTCGGCCCTTCTTGGCAAGGGTCCTCGTCAGGCTGTCAATCCTCTTGTTCAACTTCGAGGAAGGAAAAAAACCTGTAACAAACAACTGAAGCTTCTACCGACTATAAATATCTTATTAAAGTAAATTAAGTTCAAATACCACTATAATCAAAAAACTAGTCCTGAGATTTAATTTTTGACACCGACGCTGTTTTAGCTGCACGATTGGGGCGATGACAGGAAAGGGTTTTTTCTGCATTTTGATCAACTTCGGGAAGGTTGTTTATATGAATAAATTCCATGAGCAAAGATAATCGTATTAAAAGCCTGCTTAATGCGTAACAGCATTAAAATTTGTTCAACTTACAGGGTCATCTTAACTGCTACGTGTGCGCGCCCGCAGATGTCTGTGAACTATACGGAATTACTACAATAATCTGCGAATTGTCACAGCGTTTTCGACTTGTCCCCAGATTCACAGCTCTGGAAGTTTGTCACAGAAAATTATACTTGTTCCAAAAATGTCGCGAGCGATGTTTAAGCATTGTGAACGATTTCAATGCAACTGTTCTCGGAAAAGGATTTTTTCTTTCTTTTACTATCACTAGCTCCTCTTTATAAGAGCAAGCTGGAACTTGAACTAAGAGTTTTTCGTTGAAGCTCAAAAAAAAGAAAAAAAAGAATTTCGTTTGCATTAGAATATGAAAAACTTTCGCTGGCATCGTCACAGGTTCCATTAAGGAAATGTGCCCACTCTGAACAGGGTAGGGCAGTCTACCCTATCCAGTTGTTGCAGAGAGGCCAGAATTCTAAATCCAATCACATTAACCCAAGTGTCCCAGAGTGCCTGTAGTTATTGCAGAGAAGTCATAATTTCAGTCTAATTTTTATTTTTCCCAGAATTCTGGTCGCGACCGGACAGAAGTATTTGGGTACTTCAAAGCTTTATATTCCCTGGGGCAAGGATGGGAACCAGGAACAATAACATCAGCGTACCACCAATCAGGGTCATCGGTCACACCTCCAATGCCAGGGGCATGAAGGACCCACAGACAAGTAGAAAAAAAGAAGATTGGAAGATGATCTGGCACAATACTTTGAGAATATACAAAAATACAAAACTTTGTAAGTAGGAACATAGCTGCTCAACTGTAGAACAATATTTTTAGAGCATTCGTCCTCCAATTTCTGCAGAAGTGTGCGGTCTGAACCCTTACGACAGTGGAAGTGAAGATAAAACTGAAGAAGTTTCTGTTTCAGATAGACAATCTCAATCTTACTCGGATGGTAGTGTATATCAGCCTCTGGTTACAGAAAGTAGACATACGCGTTCATACAGGTTTGTGACATTAACACTTGAAACGGAGGAGTTTCGTTTTGGTGACCTTGTTAGGCTCCAGGTTCATGTTAGACACCAGATTCGTGAAATCGAAGTGAACGACGTGGGAGGCCATCGTAACCCCATCGTTCAATGGGATGGGCGACTGCCCAGAATGCCACGGGAGAATTTACTTCTAGACCATATGGATCGACTGTGTCGCCTGTAACCAAGAGGCCGTCATTTGAAGCTAGTTTTCAGAATGGATGTCAAAACCAAATTCATGAATCGAAGTGTCCGACGTGGGAGGCCATCGTAACCCCATCCTTCAAGGTGATGGGCGACTGCCCAGAATACCACGGGAAAATTTACGTCTCGACCATATGGATCGACTGCGTCGCATGCAACCATGAGGCCAACTTCGCCAGATAAGACGAGGACTGAGGGTATGGTCTAAGGGGGACAATGGTCAGCGTCTGCTGAGCAACCCAGTATCAGTCTTGTAATTTTTATTTAATTCTAATGTTTTCTCTAGTTTCTTTTTGTTTAAACAAACGCTCTAAATGTACACAGACAAGCCCCTATTCCATACCAAACATTTTTACTGACAAACATGATCGGTAGTCAGCACCTTATTCTTTTTTTTCGAAGATTCTTTACTTAAAAAGAATTGCCAAACACTAAAAAATCCCTTGCATAATCCAAACAACAGAAACACCCCAAAACACCGCGATGTGCAGAGCAACTCTTTTTGGTTTTGGACATCGCTGAACTCTTCGAGGCGTTCGAAGAAAATTCGTCTGGGCTCTCCGTGAAACTTCTGTGCAATCTTCCTTTGAACCTAGCTAAATATACTGTTCTATCCAGTCAGAGTTCGGTTTTGATGGTTGTCAAAAAATACAATCCTGCATTTGCCCACTTTGACATTTTAGAGTTTGAACTAATAATGAGTTTTTTTTCCATAAACCAACACCCAACAATAGTAACTAAACGTGACGAACCGATACATTTGGGTTTCGGTATTGTTATTTTTATTTTATAACATGTTTTAGTAAGAGATTCACCAATATAATCGTTAAGTTTTAAATTCGATGTAAATATGACGACAAAATGTCGGAAAGATTAACCGAGCCGTGAAGTCCTAGTATTGAAACTGTAAACATGGTTGTCCAGCTAAAGAAAATCAACCGTTGGGCAGATGAGGTTGCGATCATCGTGACATCGAAGAGGAGGGGAAGGAGGACCTATTGGCTACCCCGGTTCGACCATACCATCCAGTGGTCAGTACTCAGCCAATACCTTACAAATTAACAGATCTAAATTCTGAACAAATCACTGGAGGGTTTTACTCTGATGAGATACAGCTTATTTCCAATCCTACTACGTTTTAAGTATAAAAAATACTTAAGAAATGGAAATAAAAAAAAGACTCAGTGTCTCGTGCGGTGGTTAGGCTCTACGTCAGATTCATGGCTATAAACCAACACCCAACATGCACGATACACTAGACAGATCCTGTAGTTGTCTAACATTTTATGTAATATTGTTGATTTTGGCAACAAAACTGCTGATTATCGGCAGTAGTTGATAGAGCCGTGTTCTCTGGAACAACATTTTTCATGTGACATTTTTCATATTTCTGTGCAATATTTCTTCCAGGGACATTTGTCAATTCCCGTGCGATGTTTCTTCCTGGACGATTTTTAGATTCCCATGTCTTTGGTTTGCGGTTGTTTGTTTGGGTTAATAATCACTCTGTGATTGAAGGTATTATATCTTGACAAGATTAACCCAGCCGTGAAGTTAGGTGGTTACAATTTACGATTGAATGATGATAATTGTGTGGATTGAATGATAATTATGTTGATTGAAAGGATAGCATTTGAAAGGATAGCATTTTGAGAAATGAACAATCCAACTATGAAGTGATGACTTTGGATAATTGTTTTTCTGCAGCTTGAAAGTTAAGCCTTTTATGGTGTATATCATGCCCGAGAATTGGATTAAGAAATGTGAATTGTAAGCATGGTTGTCCAGCTAAAGAAAATCAACCGTTGGGCAGATGAGGTTGCGATCATCGTGACATCGAAGAGGAGTTGAAGGAGGACCTACTGGCTACCCTGGTTCGACCACGCCATCCTGTGGTCAATCGGGTCACGTCGGTTGACCCGCTTAACCTGTAAGGGTGAAGATATGGTGATAGAAGAGGTGTCGACCAACGATCTACTGTTCCCAAGGAACTCTCAAGACGAGGAGGGGGTATCTACCTCGTTACAAAGCCATGGTCGGCGGTTTGAATAATGCAGCCCGCGAAGCGGTCCCAGTATTGAAACAACAATCTGCTCGTTCCCAAGGAACTCTCAAGACGAGGAAAAACCATCTACCTCGTTACAAAGCCATGGTCGACGGTTTGAATAAGGCAGCCAGCTAAGCGGGTCATCAAGCTTAAATGTGTATTTATTGTATACATGTACTTTGCCAGAGTTTATATGTTAAGATGCTTCATTTACTCATGTTACAGGCAAGGTCGTGGATCTTCTTTTACTTTCCATATAAAAAAGTTGAGATTTTTGGTGCAGGAAATTTCGGACTGGAAAATTCTGATCGTGTATTCGCATATTGTAGAAAAAGGTTCTAAAAGACAGTTTCTTATGAAATTTTATTTTGTTTCAGAAAACTTCTTCCACACAAGCAGTTTTCTCAGTCGAGGAGACGATGACAAACGCAGGAGCCTTAACTTCGCAAATAATTGCCCCAACTTCAACGTCTTTGAACCTCCAAACACCTAGCCCTCCATTACCAGTATATCAGTTGATCGCTACTTTGGGTTAGGCTTTAGTACTCCAATCCACTGAAATGCAGTCTTTCAGGTTTCCCAGCATTTTAGAATGTGAAATAACAGAAATTGATGTTGGTACCGAAAGGCTAAGCTTTACACTTACATATAGCATCCCACCTCTGTTAGCTCCTTATCTATGGGATGTTTACTTCTTTTTCACCACCTATAGTAGTCTAGTCTGGAAGGGCTCATGCCACAACATTTTAGCAAGTATCCTTACTCCTTCGTGGAACCTACTATTGCTTGATCTGGCAGATTCAACTAGGCTCAGTAGCGCCGTGCCAGTATTGTCGTGACTATGGGTCGAAGGTACTTGGTCGATACTATGCAAGAGCACTTTTATACGCATCTTTTGGTTCTAGAAAGGAAAAGGCGCTTGTGATGGTCCAAACTAAATTACTTCCATTTGGTTTTCGCCAATTTTTTCTTTAAGCTTGTGTTTCTTATCCATGTTCTTATTATTCACGGTACGACCCACCGTTTCCTTAATTTACCTAAAATACAAAAGGAAAATTTTTCACTATGTCCATCATTAGTCCATTTCATGTTCATCCACCGTAGAGACAGTCTCATATATAAGATGCAGCTGCTGTAACATAAAACACTGTGTGTCCTGGTTAAAATTAAAATGATTTTCTATCTTATTCTGTTATGTTCACGTATGGGCCGATATTTGCGATTAGTCCGTTTCTGCCGGAAAAAAGACGGGGTAGGAGAGGATGAGCTCCCTACAACTATGATGGTAAATAAACCCTGCTTTTACAGTATTAGAACTTGCAAGAGCTGGCATAACTAGAATTCGCAATCCCTATGAATAAAATGCAGAAAATGGCAAAATTCATGAGAAGTAGGCTTTCAATCCAGAATAGTGCTTTACATTTCGCAGTCCGTGACATACGGCTGACAACAATTGTGCTAATAATTTTTACTTTGTTTGAACCTAATATGATGTTTTTTGTGGAATCCAGATTTTCGACACCTATGGTCTATTGCTGTGACCACAAGTCTTCAGAGTATGCGGATGCTGCAGTGGGAAATCAACCTCAATGCAGAGTTGCGGTCAATGGGTTGCATCAACTCCGACAGGAAGAGGAACAGAAGGCAGACGTCATGGTTGAAACGTCCAACAGGCTGGTCCACGTTAGAACGAATATGGTTTCTTGCATCATCAAATTCAGGTGCAAAGCTTGAATTATATAGGCAAATTTCGAGAACAGGTAAAATAATGCTTCTTGTTCAAAAGATGGAGCAAGAGGTTGAAGACTTTGAAAATAATTTTTTCTGGACTTGTCAAACTGCATGGATCTTAAATTATTATTCTTACTGTAGCACATTTAACAAGGGTAGAAATTTAAATTTTTGTTTCTTTTAGAGTACTTCGGTCGTAGCTGGTTGGCTCACCCTCGACTTCTGTCAAAGAAAAGATGTTCAGAAGGTTGAAGACTCTTGCATTAAGATAATTATTTTTAAATATTCCCCCTTGTTCAGCTGACGACTTGCGTAAGCGACAGTACGCAGAAGTCTTTGCTTTCTGATTAGGACGATTTCTACTAAGAAATCTGAATGAAGCTCATCGTCGTTGACAGACGACATATTGGCGAACTTCTGAAAACTAGGACTTCAACCTGATCAAGAGGGTTGACTTCGTAGAGAGGGGCAACACCTAAGGAAGAACGGTGAGGTCGAAAATGGATAAGCTTGTGAGAATGAAGTTTGTTGATATTCACGACAATCAGCTTGGCCGACCAAGGCTTGAGACTGACATGACTGTTTGTCAGGTGGTATTCAGACGAAAGAAAAAGATCAATTTTCATGCGACGAATAATATCTGAACCAATCAGGGAAGAATAGGGCATAGATGACGTAGGCAAGATCAGAAACGTGTGACGAAATCGTTGTCAACTAAGCTCAACGTCACCATCAGCCTGTCCGACGGGCGAAATCGGATGATCGGAAAAACAAATCACCATTTGGATTGGCAACGTCGACGGAAGGAATACTTTGGAAAATATCGCGACACATCAAAGAACTTCCCTTCCGGTATCAATCATTGCAAACGTAAACAACCGTGCAAGAACAATATGACAATTTGGCAATGAAGAACTGATATTTACATCACGCCGACCCGTATATCCACTGTTACGAGAGTAACGAGCCAGAAAAACAGTTCCTACCTGGGCGGCCACGACGACCAAGGGTCCACCAACTACCTGAGAACGCGGTAAATGAATGCGACAGCAAACTTGAACTTACAACCCTCATTGAACTTGAATATACTGACAACATTATGTACAAACATAATGTTTCTAACTAATTATTTTAAAACAAGAAAGACTTAGAAAATATTTTTTCCGGCCTTGTCAAACTGTATTGATCTACATTTCGCTGTTCTTAATATACTACATTTAAGAAAGGGTAAGAACTCGACTTCCAAAATGGGAAAGAGATCAGAGAAACTTGTTTAATTTTTCATTTTCTTTCTTATAGTACTTTGGTGGTAGCTGGTTGGCTGTTCCCCGATTTCTGTCAAAGAAAAGATGGATCCTAAATCCTAAACTTTTATATGACAAAGAAAATTTGTTAGGTAGAGATAGTCTTTATTTGTAAAATAAATGCTGAGGTAAGGAAGGGCAAGTCTAAGTTCCCTTACTGCAACAAGAAAGCAATTACAAAAGATACTGAAAAGAAAATAAACTGGTAAACAGAATTTACATTTCCAACGACGTCAGTAGCTGTAGAGATGTTTCAGCTCACAAATCCACTCGATCAGTGTTAATATTTACAGTCCCAACCTAAAGAAAAGAGTAGACTATATAAGAAAGTCAAGTAAAAGTAGGTAAAATGTCAGAATACTAAACGTTCTCCTCATACAAGATTCCCAACAAGAAGTAAACGAACATTAAGCTGTTAAGACATTTTGATTTGCTTTTTAGTGCAACGAATTATCAAAAGAGAAGCCATTGCAGACAGTGCCGGCTACCTTTCTCGAAGGAAGAACGATGTCAAATACACCAGAAGACATGTTCGTCACATGCATCTGGTCATGTATACGGGATGCCCACAACGCTCCATATTGCTATCTCTTGGAGTTTAATATGTATAAGAAAAACAAGGAAGAATGTTGGTGACAGGCACATGACAGGCACAGTAGTGTGTACGCAGTTGTGTTGTTGTAATCGTAGACGACCATGTTGTACGTCCAAGTCAATCTCTGAAGTACCTTGGTGTAACATATGGAACTAACATTAAAAAACAGCCGAACAATGATAGTTGATAGCGCTACAACGGGTTTAAGGATAAGTTACGCTAAAGTGGCTTCACTGAAATTCAGTATAAACAGAAAAGTTTTGTAACGTCTTTATTCAGCAGTTGCTTTACCAGTTATTTATTATATTGCGCCAATGTGGAATGGGCTATCCAATACAGAGAAACTAAAGATTAGAACATTCTTCTTCAAGTACCTGAAGTTTCTCCTCCGACTCCCTCTTTTTACCAGAAATGCATACCTAGAGAATGAGTATAAATTATGCAGTATTTTAACTCAGCTGCCCGAGCTTGAACATCATGGTCCGTGTCTTATATATATGTTAATACGAAGTTTCCTTGTTAGTTTACTCTTACCTTTTTTTCTCGTTGTTTATTTACTTCGCCCATTCCTCTTTAGTTGTTTGGCGGGCTATAAATCAAATTCACTGAGTCATCCATACGCAAAGAGTTCTTGGCAATCACCAGACTGCACGAACTGACTGACGAAATAGCGGATTACTATTTACAACACCTACTCGGTAATACCACATATACCGAAAAATGGATGATTTCGTCAGCGAGAGGTCCTACGGTTTCTGCGGTGGAACTGAAAGAGGCAATATAGTGTCCATAAGACACGCAACACAGTTCTGGTATCATCAATACCCTGTTCCTGGAACATTTTGTCAGCTCATGTAAAAAGGTATTTGACGGAGCAAAACGGATAAGTCAGCTACATTTTGCTCCGTCAAATATGATTCGCAGTCCGCTTGGGCTGAAGGAATAATCATGTATGCCGTTTCTAATAAGATTCAGATTCGAACTCTTTCCGACCGGCATTTGCAAGTCTTGCGGGATATCTCCAGAACATCGGTTTCTTGTCTCTTGTAGCTTGTTTTTTTCTTGTGGGGGAACACACTTGGGTAAAGTTTTCAGATGATGAAAAACTTTCAAGAGGAGGGAAGTTGTAGCAATACAAAGTACATTCGTCTCTACCGAAGCCGGATCCAGGTTTGCCTCAGAGTTCGTTCATTCTCTCGCAACTGGAGCATTATATAATGGCCACAGACTTCAGTGTGACTTGCTTATCTGGAGCTGTTGACAGTAACTCTGTTTCTGTGTAACCTAAATGTAAGTTTTCTGTTTTACAAGTCGCGTTATAACTTCTTTCTGTAGATTCCATGTCATCTAAAATGCCTAATCTTCCAATAATAAAAGTAGTTTAGTTTCCGAAAGAAATTTTGTTTCTTTCTATTCAGGTTATCGCAAGCGATACCTGCGGAATAGGTCCACGGTAGGCCTACCTGCCTTCGGTTGATTTCTCGGAACGACGCGATCGTTCTCGTGACACTACATCCCCGTGGTCGAATTTCATGTGTTTTTTAATCTGTCGGTAATGCACTGATGTCGCCTTATTTAACGACTTTAAATGCATACAATTAATTACTCAGTGTAAACGTTTTCAAGTAATGCGGGAATGCAACATTATGATATTCCTAAGCATCTTACGATACTCAGTTTCATATATTTAGATTCAGTAACACGCCGCCATCGCAACCATTCAGCTAACCCTTCTGTCACCAGTCAAGCTGATTCGAAACCAGCACGATCGCACAACTTGGAGGTGGGCGTGGTTCACGGGAGATTAAAGGACGACTCAGATGGCGTTCGTTAAGTTCGTAAAGTTTTTCGCTAAGTATGCTCCGTAAAGTTTGTCGCCGCTCAGACGGGAATTTCACCTAGATAACATTACAAGAATTGTTTGTTGCAATTTGTTCTAGAAAGAAAAAAATCCCAACTCACCTGACAGAAACGAACTAGAACAACAAAACTCTAAAAAAAAAATCACATTGTTTATAATTATCCTTGCAAAATAACCTTTCAAGTTATTCGACCTTATTATTATCAGCATATAAACCTCTAAGAATCATCATCTCATCATTTTCATTCTCTTATTCCCCATTTTAAAATACATTTTCATATCTTATTTCCGATCTCTTCTCCCATTGGTCAACCTTCCGAACTTTTCGAAAAAAGTTAACTGAAGTTTAACTTCTTGCCTGCTCCCGTAAAGGTTTACGGAAGGTTAACGGAGCAACTTTGCGAACGACTTTACGCACTTTACGAACGCCGTCTGAGCCGTCCTTAAGTTTACGATATGAATGCTTACGACGGGAGTCGAAACTAAAAACTAAAAATCGTGACTGATGGCCAAACAACAATAGAAGAGCTTGCGATAACAGCACGGCTACTACACTCGTCTATGTTAAGACCAAGAGTGAAAGAGCACATGCTCTATCAAATTCATAATATTCTTCCCACTGAAGAAAGGAAACACAGAATCTCGCCTACATCAACACAAGGGAGGTGCACATTTTTCGGTGAAATTGAAACAATAAGACATTTCGTGATAGAGTGCAAGGCGAAGGAGAAAACAGTGGGAGAATTAGAAACTCTTTTAAGAAAGATAAACAGATATAGCCAAGAATGGAAGATTGATAAACAGATTTTCTACAAGGATATTGTTAAAGGTAAGATAACACCTGAGAACAGGACGACAGCTTTTTTAATAGGAACATTTTGTTATTACAATTGGAAAGGAAGAGGTAAAGAGGATAGTCTAGAAAAAATTATGATAATGGTTAGGACAGAATGGGAGAGTTTAAAAAAATTAAGAGTGAGAAAAGAAGAGTAGAAACATATTTTTTAGTATAATGTAATATGGAAAAATGGAAATGAAAACGGAAATGTGATGGTAAGAGATGAAGTTTGAAATTATTTAGTTTCTTTCTTGTTTTGTTTTGTATGGAAATATGTATAGTTTAGAGACAAACGACGTAGATTGGTGGTAAAGAAGTAAGAAATTATTTGTGTGTTTGTAGTTTTGAGAGGAATTACTGGAAAGTTTATGGTTTATAAAAAAATTAATTTTTACGAAATGCCCAACAACGCAAGGCCCAGTGATTGTGTTTGAGTTGTTATGTTTTTGTTTTGATATATATATATTGTGTGTACCCAATTATATGTAAATTACGTCATGAATTGTAAATTGTGTATTTAATGGTTGATTATTTCAAAGTGATATTGTTATTTAGTTTTAAGGACGGGAAGAGCCCCTTGCAGTCGTGGGTATTTCGTGTTTTTTGTTTGTTTGTAATTTTCCAGTAAATTAGTTTTTATGTTTTTGAAAAATGAGTTTAAAAAAAGATTTATAAACAAATATGGTTGTGATAAAGTAAACTAGTCAAGTTTGTTTCCAAAAATGCATTTTGCGTTTTATAGTATAATTTAAATATTGTGTGGAGTTGGAAATGTTTTATAGTTGTTTATAGTTGGAAAGATATATTTGTCCCTTTATGTCGTTTTTTTCCCTTATATGTGTGGTATGGTAAAATCTTTATGGTTTTATTTTTTTTATTTTTAGTAATTTACAATAGTTTGGTTGGGAGTAAAATTTAATTTATGGTTGAGGTTTGTAGGACAAACAAAAATAAAAATAAGATGTCTTAGGGGGGAAGAATAGTAAATACAATACGGGCTTATTTTCAAAAGTTAAGTGACGTAAATAGTTAAAAATGGGTAAAAATAGACTAAATTAACGTCACTGAGGGAAGGAGGAGTAGCCACAAAAAGTACGAAAGAAGATTTTTTTTTCTTTTTTTTTATGTAATATAAAAAAAGTTAAATTATGGCTACGGGTATAAAAAAAAAAAAAAAAAAAAAACGACGGGAGTCCAGGAGTATGATTAAATCGTTCTGAGCGCTGAAGAGTTGTTTACAGAATTTGTTTGTCTGATCCAGAATATATAGAACTCTCAATTCAAATTCAGTAAAAAACAAAGCAATAATGTGGTTACGAGTATGGGTAGCTTGTAGGAGGACTAAAAAGGAATATAAAAAACATTATGGACAAATATTCTCAAATATTAATCAGAATGCGCCCGCTCATTTCTCAGCTTATTTCCGGAAAGTTCTTCCGTTTTCTTTATCGCAAAAGCATGCCATACCTGTATCGCGTGAATCTATTTCCAAGTCGATTAAACGCCTCAAGTCAAAATCGGTAGATTTCGACGGGATTAGCGTAAAGCATCTTAACCCTGCTTCGTCAGAGCTACTTTGTCACCTGCAGCTTTTTTTTTTTTACCAGATGTGCATTTGTAATTCTTTTGTACCTGATAGTTTTCTATGCGGTACTGTGACATTGATTTTAAAGCGTGTAAAGATCCTACTAGTTGTGGGTCTTATCGACCAATTACGGTCGCGTGTAATCTTAGTAAACTGTTCGAATACATACTGCTTCCTTATGTTAAGGATAATGTTGATTACGATGCACCAGTTCGGTTTCAAGTCCGGGATTGGGTGCCAACATGCGCATAAAGCTTTGTCGTCTCTATTTAATGATACCCATAGAAAAGGCCAGTGTCTACATCTCTGTACTTTAGACCTATCTAAAGCATTTGACAGTGTTGTCCTTGCCCAAGTATGGTTTGCCCTTCATTCTCTTGGTGTGAGTGCCTCTGTTATTCATGTTTTGCACTATTAGTATTCCAATTCTTGTTTGCGGTTTGTAATCTTTTTCCTAATTATTCAAACAGGATGTTTCCTCATTATTCAAACAGGATGTTGAGTTGTATTTTAGCAAACTTTGATTACCAGGTTATCGTGCCCTTGTTCTGTACGACTACGTGTTCTCAACGTATGCGGGTTCATTGTTTTACTGGGCCAACTAAGGAACAAACGGGTATTTTCTCCGAGAAATTTAGCCAATAGAATTGAACTAGAAAAAACCCCTTTTCGCCCGGAGTTACTACGGACAAAGTTTGAAAAGGTAGAGTTTCCTGGGTTTGTTCCTCAGATTCGATCCCGCATTTACTCTGTGCATTCTTACTCTGTGTATTCCTTCAGTGAGTGATTTTCTTTTTTCTTTTTAACAAAGTAGATTGCGGCTAAATTCTTGCTAAGTACTTTCTTTCTTTGGTAAAATAAATTAAAAAATCTCACCCACATCTTGAGTATACTTAAACTCTGTAAACTCATAAAATACAGCTATAATACAGTTTGTTTTTACTTGCTCGGTTAAATACCCTAGAAACCGGGAACCTGTAGTTCAAGGGGGGACTCATTGGTTCTAGCTCCTCGGCAGACAAAGATCCATACGGGACCTCAGTCTGTGTGGAGTAGTGGGTGGTGTTGGGGGTAGTAACCGGGGACCTGAATTCAAGGGGGACTCATTGGTCCTAGATCTTCGGCAGACAAAGATACAATGTTGTACGGGACCTCAGTCTGTGTGGAGTAGGGAGTGTTTTACGTAGGAATTAATCTAGTGGTCATTGTGTCTGTTTCGGGACACTGGGTCACTAGGGTCCATCAGTCTATTGTTCATTGCGGGACCACGGTCTTTTAGTACCAGTGCAAAAATTAATAAAACGATAGGGTTGTGCGAAGTGTTTTTGACGGAAAGTAATAATCAATCTTTAGTTCCACTCCCTATGTATTTTAACCGTTCAGAAAACGTATAATTTGTCCGTCAGTAATGTAAATAAACGTTGTCCTGAATTCAGATTTTGTTTGATGCTAAAATGGAAGCATCCTAATTTGGTCCTATAATATATATTGGTGGAATCACGCTACCACTTTCATTCATATTCATTTGATTTAAAGGAACTTTCATTCGCTTGATTTAATCTCTTTCATTACTTCAACAGATATCATAATTTACAGCGGCGAATATTATATTACTATTTTATTTCCACCATATACATTATAGGTTGAAATCTGGCTATAGTGTATTTGGTCACATGTCATACATTGCTTATGCTGAAGACCTTATGCTAATTAGCCGCACGAAAGGAGGTCTATCGCGAATGGTTTCTCACGTTGCGTCACTTTTTGGGACTATTGGTCTACGGCTGAATGTCGATAAGTGCGAATATCTGCATTTTAACGGTTCTCCTTCCCCTGGTCCACTAGAGTATTTAAGATTTCCCATGTTGTTTCTCTTAGATGGTTGGGTATTACAGTAACGAGTTCTTTAACGTCTTTCCACTGCACTTATCAACAATAAGCGTACGCTACAAATAGGATACGCGGAGATTGTGGCAAATCGTGGCAAGTACAGAAGAAGAGCTGTAGCAAAACTTTACGCTTCTTTTTGCGACCCGTCTGTGCTTTTCTCGGTTGGTCTGTCTGATATTTTTGATAAACGGGATCCATCCAAAAATAAGGATAGATTATTTCCGTTACTGTAAGTTTCTTCTGTATCTGCCCGGTCCCATAGTAATTCTAAGATTATTAAATCTTACGGAGCTACTGACATTGTGTCAGGGCTGCAAGATTGCACGTCTGTTGCCGCATCACCGACTGATTAGACTTTTTGATTGATAGTTGAGGCGTATTTTATGTTTCGTATGTTATTTTCTTATTGTCTTTTGTTCTTTTCTTCTTTTTTTCCTATTTATCTCTACTCCACACTCTTTTGTTGTAAAACATTTTGTGGGTTATAAATATACTTACTTACTTAAATGGGGGTCACGCAATAAGTAAGTCTTTTGGTGGCCATAGATTTGTTAAACCGGTAGTGGAAGAACTTTGTTCAAGTGTCTGGAAAACCTGCCGAAGAACTTCCGCCTGAAGCGGAACTTTCCTCAAAATAAACCGTGAACTCAAATGGCAACCAAGTCTTAGGTTATTTTTAGGTCCTGAGACACGTGGTGACCCAATCTGGTAACACCATTTATGATCACTACTGTGTGAGGATATTTTCGAGAAGGCGGAGGGATATGGAGCAAGCCAAACTGCCCCGGAAGTGGTGACATCCGTAGCAGTACACCACAACCCCCACATTCCCGGAAGTCGTGACATCGGTAGCACCACACCACAACCCCGGCCATCCAGTTAATTAGCCATGAAAGTCTGGATCGAAGCTACTAACCAGAAACTTTGACATCCGCATCTGTATCAATATACCATCTATATCAGCTGCTAATTCAAGTTACAGTATCTCAGGAAAATAACAGTAGGTATTAATATATTTTCAAAAAGAAAAAAAGGCTATTGTGTTATTCCATTAATGCTGAACAGGTGGTACTGAAATGATAACAAACTGTACCCTCCTGAAGCATACTCCTCCATGTAGAGTGGTGGTTTTGGTCAGAAAACCAAACAATATAATAGGTTTATATGTCTAATAGGTTTCGAGGTTCGTGTGACCACCTCTCTGCGCCAGGAGCATGTAGCCAGCTCGTCAATGTCTGTCCCAAGGTGCAAAAGCCGGAAACTCCCCCAGTAAATAAGATCTTCACTCTCCCATAGATGTAACCAAATAGTTTTCATGATGCAGGGTTACAAAACAAGAAGATCAAAGTTGTACAAACGATCTTTTTACGATGTGGTAGATAAAATGTTTGTTTTGGGGTTAATAAAAATTCGTGAAAACCCGTGGTGGTGGCTACCATCCAACTCGACGACAGACCCAAAACTGTAAACCATGTGGTTGCATGAGTCAAAGATGAATCTGAGGATTCTTCTAGTGACTCAGTGACAAAGACGGGTCTGGAAAATTTCAACTCTGGAAAATGAAGATCCTGACAACTATATCGATGGAATCAAAGCCACCAGATTTTGGTTGAAATCTCAACCTTACAAACGAGATAGTGATGGAAATGAAACAAAATAAACTATAAGAGACAACATAAACTACATTACAGGGAAAAGCATATCACCTGTTTCGTGATATTGTGAGTATTACCCTGCATCATGTGTGTGTATTAACCATTCGCTGTCATGAGTACAAAGCACGAGTGTTGTTATAAGCTGGTAAATAAACTGTGTGAATAAAGAATCTTCTGGTCGCACTGGTTAGAGCAAGCCTTCACAATGCCAAGTGAGAAGAAGAATGCTGCAAACGAACCTACCAAGAGTCAATAGTGGCGTTTTCGATCGCCGTTCGACTTTCAACGTTGCACTTTCGACGTTGGCCGTTCGTTGCTTATAAACCGTTTTTGCTGTTGCAAGTTCGCCGTGGGGTTTTGGTTGTAAAAACGCTTTATAAGGGACGTTGACTCCACTCGGCTTTAAGCTTTAGCGGGAAATTTGAAAAAGAGAAACATGGATTTGCAACCTGTGAACAAGACTTGGATTTGACACGACCAAAAGAACCCATAGTTCCCCATTAATTTTGCTGCTGGACAGCCTTATGCGCCAATACCCACCTAAGTATTCTTTCAGCCAAAGCTGATGGCGAGTCACATTCAAAGTGCAAAACAGATACGTCCGCTGAATTTTATTAGAGCTATATTTCGGCCCTTCTTTGCAAGGATCCTCTTCAGGCTCAAGCTGCTCAAAACTGGGAAATCAACCTTTTTGTCACAAGTTGATTGTCGAGTCTGAGCGGCCTGGGCACATCTTCAACAACTAGAGTTCAACTTCTAATTTATCAGTCATGGAAGTTAAAGAACTATTGAATTGAACAAAAATTTAGAACGAAATCCAGATAACCTCGTGAAAAATTAAAGCTGTTCCTCTTTCCGTTCCATCCGACTGAATTTATAGTGTATCAACAGAGTTACTGAGAAGCAAGTCCAAGCGTTGAATGCACTCCTGTTAAGAGTCGGTCCTGTCATTTAGTAATTTAATTTATTTATCATCCACACCATACATGAAGTAAATATGTTGGACCAGGAATAAGTAAAGAAACACAAAAAAGAAAAAGAAATATACACAAAATCAACGAAAGAAACGGATAAGACGGTGGTAAGGGGATAGGTTATTTTCTCGAAATCTACTTTCATTTTACAGTGAAATTCCACTTTCCTACTTCAGACTTGACGCATACATATGTATGTTATTGTAATTTCCAATCGACAGGCGACAGCGCACAGCCAACTTCGAACTCTTCGCCGTTGGACGTTCGCCTGCGCTTTCGATGAAAAAGGGAGGAGGCGCCGGTTGCCGTTCGTCCCAAAACAACTTATAAGACTCCAGGTCAAAAACACCTAATAAGACCAACGGCGAACGAAACTGAAAGGCGAACTGCGATAAAAAAAAACAAAAAAACACTAATGTAAACCTTGTTGTTGTGTAGTTTGTGATTGTGCCAGCCAGACCATCGAGAAATTCGTAAACAATATTATTTTTCGTCAGTGGCCAAGTGTGGACCAGGTCCCATCTTGAAAATGCAATAAGGCGAGTACTCGCTTCTGAGCTCTAGGATGTTAGATATAGAAAGATCCAAATATCCGAGCCTAACTGTCAGTTGACGAGAACTCGAAAATCATCAAAGACTGACATATGGAACAGAGCCGGAAGTGTGGGACAGATACAGCCCATCCCCTTGGAGACACTAATCTATCCGGCCTTACGTATGTCGGATGAACTAGTGCACTGCAGCCACAACGGAAGTACTTCTTAGTCCTCAGCGTCTCGCAATCATGTAAACTTCTCTCCCATAATCCTCGACATGAAGCAAAACAAAACTTAATGAAGTCACATCACTTTCTCGACCTCAACTAAAACCTAGTAACAACAAAAATAGAAAACACCAGGAGCCGAGCGAGACGGGAGACCGAAGGGCGAACACCCGTCGGCTGTGCGACGTAAAGTGCATAAACCTTCCAGGCATAGCGTACTCTCAAACCCGGGCATAGACATTATCACCAGAAGGTGGAATTTAGATCGTGAAACTCATCCCTGAATGTGAACTGACTAAGGATGATTAAATATTGTCAGATTGAAAGGGGAATATGGTAGAGGGGTAAAATGTAGACTTGTGGTAGATTATTATGAGTTGCTTGGCTCTGGTAGACAATTCCAGCCCTCTTAACGCTTTCGGTCTACGCTATCATATGGATAATTTCTCACTTTAAATTTTCCACATTCCAATTCAGAGCCACCATGCGGTGTAGTTGCTACTAGTCCCCAAACAATCATCACAATTATCAACATACCAGAAAACTTGTAAGATTTCAGTATCCCTTCATTACTATCGACAACTAGACCAAAGGTTTCGATTGGATTCCAAAAATTAAATATTTATCAGACTTCTTCATCCAAGCAATCAAATCTCGGACATTTCCGAGTCTTCGGCAGACCCCTGTAACATTTCTGCTACTTATTCAGAAGCAACTGCTTTAATCAACTGCAACTTGAATATTGATTATTTTGTCTTACCAAATTCCTCGTATTTAAGCAGCTTTCAGAAAGGCGAACTGCATGCAGAACAAAAGATCTAGTGACACTGAGAGCCGAACCTTTCAACCCACATTTCCAGGTTCTTGCAAATTTTGCCAGCTTACCGGTCAAAGAAATAGAGTTCAAAATTCTATTCAGCGTGTCTCCTTATCCCGATACCGAATATCTAATCGACTTCTCCTGATGGATCCTTTGTCCGGCAAGAAAACAAAGTTTTATATGGATATATGGATTCAGTGAGCCTCCTTACTCCTTAAACGAATATCTCCTTAGCTTATAAAATTTACTTGTGTTTTAAGGTGAGTCTTCACTTTCTGGAATCTGGGTCCCAGATTTTTCGAGATTTTTTTTTTTATTTCTTCTGCGATACTTAAAGCTTCAGCGACCTAATGAGCTATTTCTCGACTCCACCCCTCCCCCTAGTAGATCTGCTTTCATCCGAAACCTTTTATGATAAAAAATCCTTTATCTCGAAGTTAGCGGTCTTCGACCATTTTTCACGGTGATCGTGAGATTGCCAGTGTTTCCAAGTTGTTACTCGAATTTCTACGTTGCCGCTACGTATGTTTCAAAGAACTTTGCCGTTGGTGCGTGGCAATATTCAAAATATCGAAGTGCTGTATCTAGTTGGCTCTGTAGACGAGAGGCGACGTAAATCAACAACAACAGTTGGCTTTGTAAGTAAGTATGTAATTTATTTATGACCAGCCATTTTGAAAAGGCGGAGTGTTTTGAGTGTGCTTCCACTTCTACTTATTTTGGCAGTAGGATACTTATTTTCAGCCTTTTCTACTTACCAAATTTTGTATTTACTTACCTAGACTACTTATTTTTTGGGTCTACTACTTATTATCTCAACATTTAATCTTTATTCAAAAGCTCTATTTTTGTCTCCAGTTCTCTCTATTATAGCTGAAAAGCAGGTTGATTTTCAAAAAAATTCTGCAGGTCATGGTTTGACATAAATCGGCTTTGTCACTATTGGCATTCAGAGTAGATGCACAAGTGAAGAAAAACACTATGATTTCAGGGTTAGCCCTTGCTTTCATTTGGGATGCTTTGGAAAGGGGAAACTGGATGCTTGGGAAACTGCAACGGGTTTCATAATATTCTCTATTAGAAGGTGCCTTTTTATCTGGTTTTATGCCTGGGATTTGAGAAACATTCGTTCAAGAACCTGTCCTGGAAATGGTTAAATATTGGCAGAAAAATGCTTGAAGCTGCTGTTAGGGTTTCACCCTCTCCGTTCTTGATAATTCTGAAAGTTCTTGTGTCTTAATGTTTGATCCACATTAAAAGCTAGGATTTGCATGGGAAGCAGTTGAGTTCGGCAGAAAAAGAAAATGCAAATATCAGAACTTCGCCTGCAGCGGTCAGTTGAATTTGGTCTTGGGTTTGGTAGTTCGGCCGCAGCAATAGGCATGTACTGTCCAAGTGTTCTTCGCAAAAGCGACGCCTAGTAGCTGCATAATCAGCTGCCGAGCTGCTCTTTTTGATTAGTTGTACTTACAAAATCTTATTTTTGAATTTTAACATTTTAAAGTAACTTAAAACTGGTTTAAAAACTTAAAACAATCTAGCCTAATGCTCAAATTGCCATTAAATTGCCGGTGAAAATTTTGACTCTGCATCCTCCCTATCGAAAATGCAGTGCTCCAGCACTGCCCCCAGGCAGTGCTGGAGCACTGCAATTGTACCAGGCACTCCTCAACTTCTCGAGGTACAGGAGGGGTATCCAACCTCAGACACGTCTTTCCTTCAGAATAATTTATCTGGTTTAAAAAGGAACCAATAAATATGACAAACACACTAGACTGAAGCTAACTGAATGGTTTACATATTGGATAAATAAATATTGGCTCAATCTTATTGTTACAAATATTTTTCTTTTCAAACATGATCCCTTCATTCTAACCTTACCTCGATTGACTAGAAAATGATGAAAAAGGTAGCAAAGTCAATAGCTAGAAAATCCCTTTTCAAAACAGCTTGAAAACAAAGAAAAGGCAGAAAATTTGAATATTTGAGGACACATGACTGTTCAAAAAGTCATATTTTGTCTCTTGACTGTCAGGACAGCATGTACATTTCATTTTAACATTTTCGCGGCAAAAATCGAGGTAGTATAAAAACGAGGTCCATTTGGGACTCACTGTACAAGAAGGGTTGAGCCAGCAGGTCAACCACTAAAACATGACGAAGATGCCTCAAACTGGTATGTGCGTGTTAGCTTACTGTAGTCTAGGTAACTAGGTAAAAAAAGAGACTCCAGTTCAGGCTGATTAGGTCTGACAGACAGACAAAAAAACCAATTATGGTAAGGTAGGTTGCAGAAAAAGCTTGAGTAACATGAGAAATTATTGATTGTTCGAGTAATTAAAAATATTTGCATCAGGTCAGGGTCCCCAGACTTGTCACAAACTATAACCTTCTTTTAGAATCACATTTGTACGACATTCTCTGACCAGAAAATTCTTGCTGACATAACCTGACAGACAGACAACCGACTGGTTAACTCCAACTTGGGTAAAGTTTTGAGAATAGTTTTGAGAATAGCATAAATGGGAATTGTGGGATAGCAATGAAGAAGCTTAAAAACTACAATACAAAACAATATTGGAGGGTTGAGTAAAATCATTTACAACAAACTTTTTTTTCTAGCTGTTCAGGATCCCAATACAACTCTCAAACGTTGACTATGGTGATTTAGTCTGACAGACAGTAAGACCATTTATTTGAGATCCTATGATTGTCTCAGAATTAAACCAGGACTAATAATCGACAACATACGAAAACAAAAGAAACTACTTTCAGTTTATAAGTATTTCTTCAGCCTAAGGTTTAGCTATCTAGAAATTATGTTCGACTGTCCTTGAAATTCAGTCAGGCTGTTTCTTTATGTGCTATGAAGCTAAGACTATAGTGTAGCGCATTGAAATACTTCTACGCTGCTTGAAATGCTCTAATTTTTTACAGGTGCAAATTCAGAAAACGTGACGTCTGGCCAATAGATGCACATAATTCCAATGGTATCTACCAAGTAAAGCCCAGGATTCTGACCTGTAGTACACCTGTGCATCACAGCATTGTGTCTAGATGTGTAGACTCACAACTACAGCCATGTTTGCTAAACCCCGCTGACTGGTTCCACAGAGAGCTTTAGTAAATAGGTGAGTGTTTATCCTGGAAATACATTTTTCACCAACTAATTCTAGGTGATAGGTTTACTGAGACCACGAAAGTACCATTAACACTAAACTGCAGATACTCTCCATTTCTTCGGATTTTTACTTGCAACTGTCTAGCCCCTCTGCTCACCACCTAGATGCGGTTCGGTGACGCCGGGATACAGAGATAATGAACCATCACTGAATAATTATCAGTTTATATATCATACTGCGATGATTTCATCCTATTTTCAGTGTGTCATTTTATCTTTTTTCAAGTTCAAATTGGTTGCTATTTAGCACAAGGATGTTTCATGCCCCTAATCTTGGCTGGTATGGATGATTACCTACAATTGAAAGGGTAGAAACCAGATTTCAAGGAAGAGTTGAAGGATAGATTAAGACTAGGTTTATCCAGGTTTGACACAGACTTTACAGTGATTTACATGCTGCTCTGCTGCTTTTGGCTGCAAGTATCGTGAATTTGAACAAAACCAAAGGTTTCAACTGGATCCCAAAATTTCATATTTGATCCAGACAACTGGATCTTCTAGATATCTGGTCTTCGCCAGACTCCTTGTAAATATGTACTATTGAATGTTTACTTGTTGCTGAGATTCTTACACTGATAAATATACACCATGGTAACTGATGCCACTGTAACTGATATCATTGTAGCTGGTACCGTGATGACTGATACCTTGGTAACTGACACGATTGTAACTGACACGATTGTAACTGATACATCGGTAACTCATACCAGTGTAACTGATATCATGGTTGCCGAATTGCACTTTTACTCTGCGACAGACTGCCTATCTGCCTATTGCCTACCGACATGTAAACCCAGAGCGCTAGGTGTAAGATATGACGTCATCGACGCAGAGCTTTCGCTTTTATGGATAAAGGGCAGGGTAGAGACTCGAAAATCGGTCAACAAATTTTCATTAAACTGTTACCAGATCCTTGCCGGATGCATTCTGACTTTTCGAATCAGCAAATGCCGTTTGGCAGATTAGTAGACTGATCGCATGCACATTTTTGTTTATCATTAGTATGATCAAAAGTTGCAACAGTATATCTCCTCAATATGTATCGCTTAGTTTAAAACTTCATGCTAAATTCCCAGATTCAGCGCGAACTACATATCCGGCGTGAAAATAATTTTCATATTCAGAAATCAGCATGTGCTCCGACCCCTGAATCAAACATCTAATCAACTTCAGATACAACTCTTACTTTTCCCAAAATATCCGCTTTTTGCCTGATTCCAAATAAACTCCTTGTCCAGCGAAACTATTTTCATATTTGGATTCAGCATGTCTCCTCACCTCTGAATCAACTAGCTTGAAACATATTTTTTGTCCTCCCTTAATTTGAAACCCCTGCCCCACCCATAAATATAGCACTACAGAGCCCACCTTCGAACTAAACTTTGACACAAAGAGTCATCGTGTCAAATTTTAACAAAATATCTCAACCCTTTCCAGAGTTATCATGCTAACAGACGGACAATTTTTGCGATGCCATAGGCATCCCTCACTTACGTTTCGGGATCCCAAACTCAGTTCGTCTGTATAGTTGCAAACTTCAGCCACCCTGAAGAGCCCCTTTAACCAAATGGTGATGGTGTTGACAAGCATGATACAAACGCTCTGAGGACAAGAAAACGAACAGGCATACACAACTTTCTGTCTGTGGAATTGTGACTTAGATAGACACGTCATATGTTTTTTTTTTCTTTCTAGGCAAAAGCTACATTGGCATCACGAGTTTTTCCAGCTTCAGCACTCCCAGGGAAAAGGAATAGTTTTGACATTTTGTATTGATTAAAAGGTCAAAAATTTTCGAATGACTGTGAATTACACAAGTTTATTTTTATATAGCCTACTCTGAAAAAAACTTTGTCTGTGATAATCGAAGTTACTGTGTAGAGCTCATTGTTTCATCTACACCATAGAAGCAACATACAACAAGACCAAAGGTTTCGATGGGATCCCAAAAATTCAATATTTGATCCAGACAATTGGGTCTTCTCTTCGCCAGACTCCTTGAACATTTTTACTATTGAAAGTCAGAAACATGTTAAGGCCAAAAAGCTGATCATCTGAGAAAACCAAGTTCAGATATGGATTCAGCATGTTTGTGTTTACCCCTGTAAGTCATATCTGTTTTGACAAAAACTTCCTGCCTTACTTCTGCCAATTTCCCGGTTTCGGCCGAATTCCGGAACCGCCTGTCCGGCAAAAAAAAAAGCTAAAAAACGAACTCAGCTTATCTTCTTTCCCCTATATCGAACATCTAATCAACTTCAAATTAAAATTTAACTTATAAAAAGTTTTCCGGTTCCAGCCGGATTCCGGGCGAACTATATGTCCAATAAAAAACGATTGTCATACACGGATTCAGCATCTCTTCTTACCCCTAAATCGGATGTCTAATCAACTACAGATATTTGTAACAATTTTTCCGGTTTTGGCCGGATTTCGGACCAAATACTTGCCCGGCGAGAAAATGGTTTTCACCATCGTGTTCAGCATGTCTTCCTACCCCTAAACCCAACATCTAATCAACTAATCATACTGTGTAGAGCTCATTGTTTCATCTACACCATAGAAGCAACATACAACAAGACCAAAGGTTTCGATGGGATCCCAAAAATTCAATATTTGATCCAGACAATTGGGTCTTCTCTTCGCCAGACTCCTTGAACATTTTTACTATTGAAAGTCAGAAACAGGTTAAGGCCAAAAAGCTGATCATCTGAGAAAACCAAGTTCAGATATGGATTCAGCATGTTTGTGTTTATCCCTGTAAGTCATATCTGTTTTGACAAAAACTTCCTGCCTTACTTCTGCCAATTTCCCGGTTTCGGCCGAATTCCGGAACCGCCTGTCCGGCAAAAAAAAAGCTAAAAAACGAACTCAGCTTATCTTCTTTCCCCTATATCGAACATCTAATCAACTTCAAATTAAAATTTAACTTATAACAAATTTTCCGGTTCCAGCCGGATTCCGGGCGAACTGTATGTCCGGGTAAAAAATGATTGTCATACACGGATTAAGCATCTCTTCTTACCCCTAAATCGGATATCTAATCAACTACAAATAGTTTTAACAATTTTCCGGTTTTGGCCGGATTCCGAGCGAACTAATTGCCCGTCGAGAAAATGGTTTTCACTATCGTGTTCAGCACCCCTAAACCGAACATCTAATCAACTTCAAATAAAACGTTTACTTTTAACAGACTTTCCGGTTTGTGCCGGATTCCGGGCGAAATACTCGTCCGGCGAGAAAACGGTTTTCACCATCATGTTCAGCATGTCTTCTTACCTCATAATCGACTGTCTTATTAGCTGTTTAAAAATATTTTGCTTGCCCTTTAATTTAAACCCGCTCCCCCACTCCTAAATATAGGGCTACAAAGCCTATCAACAAACTCGACCTTACCCTTGACCCAACGAACCCCTACACCAAGTTTCATCAAAATATCTCATTCCCTTCGAGAGGTATCGTGCTTACAGACAGACGGACGGACAACTTTGGCAATGTCCTAGGTATCCCTCCACTTACGTTCTGGGATCCCAAAAAAATCAGATTGAGACTTTGAAAATATGGATGGTATGGACCCTCAACTTTAGAACAACCCCTGGAGCAATTAGCTGCCTTGGGCACTTCGAACAGTGTTACGCCACTTCATGCTGCGATACACTTCATCTAATATTACCAGGGGCGTCAGGACTGGGTCAAAACTGTCATTTTTTGTTGTTGAAAACGGTCGTTTTTCTGCAGAAACAGTCGGTAAAATTTACCAGCCAGTGGGTAAATGCCTCGACCCAACCCCACCCCAAACATTTTGGCTAGTAATGCCTCTGAGTATTACAATGAAGTAAACGCTGGCCAAGATTTGCTGTGGATTATAGTGATTTTGTCCCAACAGTGATATTTTTTATGATCGAACTAGCCCCCGGACATTGTCCCGCATCTGGTTTCAACATATGGAAAGGGCCTGCACTACTGATAGAATAGAAAGATATAGCCTATATTTTAGTGATGCACTTAAAACTGCATACGGTATGGTAAAAGGTAAATTACAGTAAACCAAGCAATTTCTCTGCTGCACTCCAGCCCTCTTCTTCTACTTCTGTTACATCTGAAGAAATATTCAAGTTCTGGGAGCTGTTCAAGCACTTCTACTTCTGTTACATCTGGAGGAATATTCAAGTTCTGGGAGCTGTCCAAGCACATACTAAGTATAGAAATTGCATTTATTTTTATTTTTTTAGTTTTGAATCTGAGTTCGGGGTTCTTTTCTAAGATAGGATCCCAAAGCTCCAGAAACTGAATATGTGTGCTGCCACAAATCTATGATTTTAGGATATGCTTTCTCTTAAATTAGGATACGCCCCAAGGTATGAGCACTGGTGCTCAAGGTTGGGGCACAATGACTTAGAAAAAGAGCATGCCAAATGAATGATATACCCAGTATATGATATGGGACATATAAAATCAAGTTTTTTTGCAGACTGGTAGGTTATTGTGCCCTTGCTCGCCATACCAGTGCTCATATCATGGCGCATCATCCCCAAAAACTGTAGATATGCTTCTTAAAACTCTAACTGTAGAATTTATTGACAATTTGACTGAAATCCACAGAACAATCATTCAAAATTAATTTTAGTCAATAGTGCTAGCCAGCACAGGTTAAAGGAGTAGGCAGAGGCTATTTGAAGCTGATGGTATACCCCAATTTGCCTATGATCATGCATCTGTGGCAGATAGACCACCCCAGCGCTGACATATACCCAATGAAAAATTTACAGACTGCAAAGTTACATGATAGCTTTATGAAAAAGTTGAATGTATTTATATGTAATAGTAAATAATGCTATGATTTCAGACTGGGCCAATCTTAAGCAGTAGTATCTAGCATCCTGTCTTACTATAGTAGCATCCAGTCTTGCTAGTTGTAGCATAGAGTAGAATGCAGTGACAACTGACAAGGTAGCCTTGACATAGAAATACGTGTAGCATCAGTTTGTACTGCATGCTTCTTTTCTGTACAACTTCGTACTACTATTTTGGATAAATTTTTCATCGGGAAGCTTGATATCTTGAAAGTTAGCTCATTAATAGCATACCTTGTTGAGGTTGTTGACTTGGGAGCTTTGGATGGGAAAAATGGCGCTACAGGTGAAAGATTACACAGGTTTGATGACACATTACCGCCAATTTTTACCGAGATTAAGCAAAAGGTTGTTCACAACAGCAATGTCACCAGGCAGGTCCTTCATTGCAGCTTTGTCATCAGTGACACCCAAGCAGCTTGATACTACTGCACTCAAGACAAATGTAACCCGAGTGCCTCGGGCAACTAATTTTTTTTCAACTTGCATTTTTCGGCAAACTTCAACTTCCTCCCACCCAAATTTTAGATTTTAGTGTGCTAAAACAGTCTACCACAAATCCCTGATTTTGGGAAAGCCTATGCCAACGCTGGGTATGTCCAGCGTTTGGTATACCCTATGCCTAACGCTGGATACACTATGCCAAATGCTGGATACTGTGACCCAATAAAATATTGATGATTGAGTGAAGCTCAGAAATCAACCAATCAGAACTCATCTGTAGTGAGGTAGGTCAGGGTTAGGGTGCCAACACCTATCCAACGTTTGGCATAGGATATCCAGCGTTAGGCATAGGCTATGCCAAACGTTAGATATACCCAGCGTTTGGCATAGGGTACCCAAAAAATCAGGGATTTGTGGTTGACTGGGCTAAAATGCTGAACCTAAGGCCCAACATAAGTGATGCAACTTTCCACCAATTAAAACTACTAGTAAGGCCCCTCAGAGAAATTTTTGCAGTTTGTAGTGCCCTTGTAAGTGCCGTTTTTAGATCCCACAAAATCATGCCGCCTTATGAAATAGCTTACAACTACCAACCCAACAGGAAGGTCTCACAATGAGATTACTGTGGTATTGTGAGATCAAGAACAGAATATTAAACTGAAAAAAAAAAACATCAGATCTGAAGTGAAATCATGAGAAGTAGAAACAATGAACCCAGTAAGATTCCATACCTTGCTAGAGTTATTTCCATGATGTGATAGACACTTCAAGCTGCAGCGGCCAATAGCCTCTTTGAGACGAAAATTAACCCATCATAATGCAGTTGCAAAACACCAGAGGAATCAAAAACAACTCTGACATAATACAGCCACTCAATAAAGGGTGTAATTGGTGTAAAACTGAAGAAAGATGTAACCTCTGCTGCAACAATCACAAATAATCGCACTTTCTTGAAGATTCGGAATTCATCTCTCAGAAACACATGCACCAAAGCAATTTCGAATATTTTGTGGTTTGTCGCACTCATGAAATGTCCATGGTACGTTGAGGTAGTGAGGTTCTGCAAGAACTCGGAAACGATAAAATCGGAAGCGATGGCGCATACTATTTGGAAACTCTTTATTCTTGAAGTATTTACATGAATTAAATCGTAAATACTGTCCTCTGTGCTTTAAGAATTCCGAAAATCTGGAAGTTCAAAAGCCCCTGTTTTCCGGATTATTTTTATAAAGAATAAGAATAATAAAGAATAAGAATAATCTGGAAGCCCAGATTCCGGAAGTTCCGGGAGGTGATGACCGGACTTTATCCTTCATTAAACCCTCTAAATATAGGGCTAAAGGACCCATCTACGGACTTGGCCTGTACTTTGCCAATGAACTTTGTGAACTGTGGATGAACAATGAACTACCCAATTAACTTTCGCGTATACGCACGACCGAAGTCACCACCACCCCTAGGTGCATAAATTAAACAAGGTGACGTCACCCATGCGCAGAACTTTCGCCTGTATGAATAAAGGGGTAGGGTAGGGACTGGTCAATGGTCAACTTTTTTTTATTAAATTGTTGTTTTCGGATGCATTCTGACTTTTCGACCCAGTAAATTTCGGCTGGGACTTTAGAGATAACTAAATTGATGAAAGAAACTTTTTGTTATCATTAGTATGTTCTAAAGTTGCAACAGCATGTCTCCTCAGTCTATCTCGAACAATGAATATATATTTAATAGCCAATTGGCCGTACAAAATACATAAGTTACAATACACTTTACACCACTCAATACTTATCTTTATTTAACTAGTACACTCTTTAAGAATTGGCATATTTTAAGTATCTTAGCTTTATTTTTTGTTTCAAGAATATCGGGGAACTTGATAGTATACCCATTAAGAAAGTGTCTCCTGAGGACTGAGAGTTGCTCGCATTCAACCAGAAAATGGCCCTCTTCCTCTGTATTAAAACACAGGGGGCATTGTCGCTTACTATTTGGGATCTTAAAATCCCAATTACTCCGACCACGTACTGGCAGGCAGTTCGCTCGTAGCTGAAACCACAGGCGCAGGCTCTCCGCCGGTAGGTATAGCTTGAAGTAAAATTCCATTCCGAAAATCTGCTTAACTTCTTTGTAATATTTTAATGTATCTGAATTTTGTGTCCGTTCGTACCAAGCCTGAATCTCTTGTTCTTCTAACACTCTTGTGAATTCACGTATGAAGCTAGTCGGGTCTGCTTCCGGCCCTTTTCCTTCATTCCATATGTACGAAAGACCTGCATTATCTAAAAGTAATTTCGCTTTTTAGTCGATAGTTCTTCCAGGTAAGCTTGCTTAAGCAGTCTCTTCTCTGGTAAAGATATAACTTTTGCACAGAACCTTATTATTTGGGATAATCTACGTTTCCTTAGTGAAAAAAGTCCCAGATCCCCTTTTACTGCCTGGCTGTGGGTCGTCTGGTGTAAACCAATAAGTTAAAACTTCATGCTAAAATTCCGGATTCAACACTAACTACTTGTCCGACATGACAATAATGTCATATTCGGATTCAACATGTGTTCCTAACCCTGAATCGAACATCTAATCAACTTCAGATACAACTTTTACTTTTAGGTTCTAGGTTCCGGGTGAAGTACTTGTCCGGTGAGAAAATTATTTTCATATTCGCACTCAATTCACTCCTGAGCGCCAATCCGCCATTGCTAATTGACTATTCATTGATCTCCAGACACTGGTCAAATGATTACAAACACCTTCGAGAAGATCGAGTGGCGTGTAAGAGGATTAAAACAACTAAGTATATCGCCATGTGGACGTCTAGATATGTCGGAAGAAGAAATCATCGGCCAGTTTGACATTTTTTGGTCTCGGAAGCTGAATAGATAGATAGATAGATCAGTGTATATCAACAGCCCACGGGCTATATTCACAAACAAACAAAAACAAAAATATAAGCGGTCGGATCGAGTCGTGGCTTCATCTTGGGTCTTGGGTGTGGAGGGGGTGGGGGGTGGGTCTAGACATTGCAAGTCCTAGAATGCTTATGATATAACTCCTTTAAGCTCACAGATATGACATTTGGTGATTATTTGGAGATGATTCTCAGTATACAATTTCCGGCGTTACAGAATCGGGACAAGTTAGTAGGTAAAGAGAAAATCAGCCTCACGCAAGTTATTGCAATTGCAGTTTTGTCACACTTTGTGAACCTTTCGAACAAGGAAATATTAAAGTAACAGGAAACAACCGGACAGATTAACTTGGAAATAACCACTTGCTCGATCCGACCGTCATGTGTGTGTGAGGGGGGGGGGGGGTCCAAGCGGAATCCGGCATTTAGTGGCATGCCTAATTTTCGAACGGGTGCTCGGATCCTAATGAAACCTGAAATTCAGTTTCAATTTCAAATCCGGACCTGATCCGATGAATGTGTGGGGAGTCGGGAGGACCGGAAAACTTGTGACAAGGTTTAGGTGGAGCGATCGGGGTGAAACTTGGTGGGAAGAACAAGCAACATAGACCTAGGTACATCACTGACAGACTGGACCGGACTTGGGCGCTGTGGAAGGAGATGGAGTTTGGTTCCGGAATTCCAGGGTTAATGTTCTTCCAGGTCGGTTAGGGCGATGAAACTAGCCATGCATATCAGGGAGCTGACCAGATTAACTTGGAAATCTAGTCAGTTCTCCGATCTGACCACCGTGGAGGGAGTCGAGGAAGGGGTAATCCAGAACCTTGGGATGCGTATAACTTTTGAACGGGCGATCGATCTAAATGTAACTTGATATTTGGGAAGACCTTGCGTCTCAGATGTGCCACTTCAAGTCGGGACCAGATCCGAATGTGGAGGGTGGGGGGGGCCGAAAATCATGTGATAGCCAACACTTAGAGTGGAGGAATCGAGACGAAACTTGGCGTGGATCACAAGCAAGAGTCCTAGACAGATAATTTACATACTGGGTCCGGGCACTGTGAGCTGGGGGGGGGGGGGGGGGGGGTCGTGGTTTCCGACGATTCGTAGTTAAGATACTTCCAGGTGGGCTAGGACGACGAAACTTGGCATGCTTATCAGGGATCCAACCAGAATAATCAGTTCCCCGATCCAACCTCCGCAAAGGCCAACAAATCGATTTTTAGCAAAAGATACAATTTCGCGATCCCAAATGGTCCATGATCATTTATGTCCCAAAATTGTTGCTTGCAAATTAATTTTTAGTGCTCATAAGTGAGTATCTAATCGAAGACTGATAGAAATGGTTTTGACCAAAATATAGGCTACATCTTTACGATCTCAAAGGTCCCATGATCAATTTTGCCTCGAGGGTTTTGCTTGCAAATAATTCCTTAAAATTCCTATCTTAACCTCAAAGAACTAAAAATTTATTTGTGCAAACGATATGTTTTCATGGTCCTCAAAGTCCCATGATAATTTCTGCCTTAGGGACTTTTCTTACAACTGAATTTCTAGCGCCCTTAAAGCGCGCATCCTAACCGCAAAGTGAACGAAATAATGTTTAGAAGATACATTTTCATTATCTTAAAGGGCCCATGATCGTTTGTGCCTCAAGAATTTTGCTTACAAAAAATTCTAGCCGTCTTAAAGTGCGCATGTTAAAAAAAAAACACCTTTTTGACCACATGATACATTTTATGATCACCAAGAGCTTGTGACCATTCGTGGCTCATGGGTTTTGCTTGCAAAGGATTAAAGTCATCTGACACACCGTACAAGTATCATATGAGCTTCTAGCTCTTGTTAGTGATGGTGTTTATAACTGGAGCATTCCCTGTCTGTGGGAACTCCCGAGGATACGGGGAGTGAGTCCCTGGGACGAACAAGAACACGAGGGGGTCCATGGGCTATGACCCACCGGAAAGTTGAGTCAGCAAAAAATCGTTTCAAATTTTCGGCGTCGAAATTCTTAACGGAGTTGGCCCCGTAGTCCGGACCCAACGGTAAACCAATCACCTGTTTGAACAGTTCTAATTCGGTCAACACAACAACACGGCGTTACACTCTCCACTTTATGCCTTATATCTCTTTGGCAGCGATTATGACAAATAATTCGTCATTGTCAAGCCTGGTTGATTGCTTATCGATCGAAACCTTAGGCTGCATGGGTTGGGTCACTGACTACAGTGAGTGAACAGGTGTGGTCAATATCCCGTAATGTTTTCAGGAACAAGACCAAAGGTTTCGATGGGATCCCAAAAATCTAATACTTGATCCAGACAATTGCGAACGAACTACCATACTTGTCAAAAAAAAAGGAAAGTTCAGAAGCAAATTCAGCGTATCTCCTTATCCGTATAAAGAACATCTAATCAACTTCAAGTAAAACTTCTTATAAAAAATTCAACCGGATTCCTAACAAGCTATATGTCCCGGTAAAAAAAAGATTGTCATATTCAGTGTGTCTTCTTACCCCTAAGCATGTCATCTAATCAACTTAAAATAAAACTTTTGATTTCAACAAATTTTCCGGTTTCGGCCTGATTCCGGGCGAACAAGTTGTCCGGGTAGAAAAGAACTTTTCAAATAGGTGTTCAGCATGTCTTCTTACCGCTAAATCGAACATCTAATCAACTTCACATAAAACTTATAGTTTTAAAAAACTTTCCGGTTTTGGCCGAATTCCGGGCGAACTTCTTGCCCTGCGAAACAATGGTTTTCACCGTCGTTTTCAGCATGTCTTTCTACCCCTAAATGGAAGATCTAATCAACTTCACATAAAACTTATAGTTTTAAAAAACTTTCCGGTTTTGGCCGGATTCCGGGCTAACTACTTGTCCGGCGAAAAAAATGGTTTTCACCGTCATGTTCAGTATGTCTTCTAACCCCTAAATCGAACATCTAATCAACTTCAAATAAAACTTACTTTTAAAAGACTTTCCGGTTTTGGCCGGATTTGGGGTTAACTACTTGTCCGGCGAAAAAATGGTTTTCACCGTCATGTTCAGCATGTCTTCTAACCCCTAAATCGAACATCTAATCAACTTCAAATAAAACTTACTTTTAAAAGACTTTCCGGTTTTGGCCGGATTCCGGGCTAACTACTTGTCCGGCGAAAAAAATGGTTTTCACCACCATGTTCAGCATGTCTTTTTACCCCATAATCGACTATCACATCATCTGTTTAAAAATATTTCATTTGCCCCTTAATTTAAACCCCCTCCCCCACCCCTAAATGTAGAGCTACAGAGCCCATCTACGAACTCGACCTTACTCTTGACCCAAAGAGTCCTCACACCAAGTTTCATTAAAGTATCTCATTCCCTTCGAGAGTTATAGTGCGCACAGACGGACAACTTTTGCGATGTCAAAGGTATCCCTCCACTTACGTTTTGGGAGCCCAAAACAGGAAATACTTCAAGGCTCTATGATGGCTCAAGGGAAAATAAAATCAATGGACAAGAATAACCACAATCGAGACCACAATGTAGAAAACGAAAGACTTATTCTGAAGATCAGTGGCGTCGCAAGAGGAGAGGTGCGCCCCCCCCCCATTTTTTTTTAGATTTGGTAAGGTTTTGCGAGAAGTTTTGTCCCGTATTTTTTCGATTGCAGAACTATTCGGTATATTTATGGGGGTTTCGGTAATTATACAGAATCCCAAATAGGCCATCGTTGCAAACCTATTCGGTATAATCATCGTGATTCGGTATTTGCCAATGTTCGGTAGTTATCACAAGTTCGGTTAGAGAATTTACTGAAAATATTTGGTAATTTTTCGATGCCAGAACTATTCGGTATATCTATAGAGATTCGCAGTAGTTACACAGAATCCCGAATAAGCTATCGGTCGAAAATTATTTGGTATCATGATTGATATTCGGTAATTTATTAGGTATAATTTCCAGGATTTGGTAGCTACCATGAATCCCGGCCGTTTTTCCAGTTTCGACGAAGTTATACCGAATACGAATATTTCGGTGGTCTTTCGATACCAAAACATATTCGGCATAAAAGCCGGGATACAATATTTGTACAGAATCCCAAACATGCTATCGGTCTAAACTTATTCGGTATAATAACTGGGATTCCGTGATTTATTCGGTATAATGGCCAGGATTCGGGAGTTAACACGAACCTAAACTCGGAAGGGGTCGAATGAAGCAGTAGTCGCAGACAAAAGGACTGATCTCTGATTTCATCGATATCGATACATTTGGATCCCAAAAAGAAGATCTAGTCATCAATGTTCTGTATTTAGTGGACGGGCGCGTCATTTGACTTTGGTTTCAAGCCGGTTTTAGGATTGGGATTTTGAAATATTGAAAGCTAGAATCTGGATGGAAATAGTTAAATTTGACAGGAAAAACCTAACTTTAAAAAGATACCGCCTGCGGTGCTCACTTTATTTGAACACGGGCAGTATTGACTAGACTACAGTAGCCGCTGCTGCCGGAAAGTCGCTCCATCCGGTTCCTGGAACTTCTTAGAGTCTCGGTATTTAATTCACGGTAAACGATAGACTTTTACAAGAAACAAACAAGAGCTACGAGCTCATATGGCACTTGTTACGAGTAGGCACGGCTCGGTTATGTCAATGATATATCTAGTGTTTGCTAGGTGTCTTCCCACCAAGTTTCATCTCGATCCCTCCACTCATAGCGTTTTCCAATATTTCCGGTTCTCCCCTCCAGCTCCCCCCAAAAGTCACCGGATCCGGTCCTGATTTTAAGTGGGTCGTCTGAGGCACGAGGTCTTTCCAAATATCAAGTTTCATCGAGATCCGGTCACCCGTTCAAAAGTTATAAATACCTCAAGATTCCGGATTCCCCCTCCCTCCACTCCCCCAAGAGTGCCCGAATCGGCTCGGTCATGTCAATGATGTATCTAGTGTTTGCTAGGAGTCTTCCCACCAAGTTTCATCTCGATCCCTCCACTCATAGCGTTTCCCAAGATTTCCGGTTAACCCCTCCAGATCCCCCAAAAGTCACCGGATCCGGTCCGGATTTTAAGTGGGTCGTCTGAGGCATGAGGTCTTTCCAAATATCAAGTTCCATCGAGATCCGATCACCGGTTCAAAAGTTATAAATACCTCAAGATTCCGGATTCCCCCTCCCTCCACTCCCCCCACAGTGCCCGAATTGGCTCGGTTATGTCAATGATGTATCTTCACAGCAAGTTTCATCTCGATCCCTCCACTCACAGCGTTTCCCAAGATTTCCGGTTGCCCCCTCCAGCTCCCCCCAAAAGTCACCGGATCCGGTCCGGATTTTAAGTGGGTCGTCTGAGGCATGAGGTCGTTCCAAATATCAAGTTTCATCGAGATCCGGTCACCCGTTAAAAAGTCATAAATACCTCAAGATTCCGGATTCCCCTCCCTCCACTCCCCCAACAGTGCCCGAATCGGCTCGGTCATGTCAATGATGTATCTAGTGTTTACTAGGTGTCTTCCCACCAAGTTTCATCTCGATCCCTCCACTCATAGCGTTTCTCAAGATTTCCGGTTGCCCCCTCCAGCTCCCCCCAAAAGTCACCGGATCCGGTCCGGATTTTAAGTACGTCGTCTGAGGCATGAGGTCTTTCCAAATATCAAGTTCCATCGAGATCCGATCACCCGTTCAAAAGTTATAAATACCTCAAGGTTCCGGATTCCCCCTCCCTCTACTCCCCCCCACAGTGCCCGAATCGGCTCGGTTATGTCAATGATGTATCTAGTGTTTGCTAGGTGTCTTCCCACCAAGTTTCATCTCGATCCCTCCACTCATAGCGTTTCCCAAGATTTCCGGTTGCCCCCTCCAGCTCCCCCCAAAAGTCACCGGATCCGGTCCAGATTTTAAGTGGGTCGTCTGAGGCATGAGGTCGCTCCAAATATCAAGTTTCATCGAGATCCGATCACCCGTTCAAAAGTTAAAAATACCTCAAGATTCCGGATTCCCCCTCCCTCCACTCCCCCCACGGTGCTCGGATCGGGGAAGTGACTATTTCCAACTTAATCATTTGGGGTCCCTGATACGCTTGCCAAGTTTTATCGTCCTAGCTTATCTGGAAGTGCCCGAACTAGCAAAACCTGGACAGACCGACAGACCGACGGACGGACAGAAATTGCGATCGCTATATGGCACTTGGCCGAAGGGCAAGTGCCATAAAAATAGATTTCGAAAATTTTAGCCTTCGGCGCTCGATTTCATTTTCTCTTGGGTATAATAGATAGAAGCTTTTGATACAATCATGCCGTGTATTGACTAGACTGCAGTAGCTGCTAAATTTTACAGGAAAAAAAATGGATTTCGAAAATTGTCGCCTATGGCGCTCGTTTGATTGATCTTGAATATAATAGATATAAGCTGTTACTGCAGACGGGCACGGCAATATATTCTCCAAGTGGAAAAAAACGCCGCCTAATAGTTGGCCTATCGTCTTTCATGCTGCCCTTTACTGTTACTCTTCCTACGTAATCCTTCCTGTTCCATAACTCAATGCACTTGCGACACCCCTGCTGAAGATGGGTAATTGCCAGGTCTACGTCCAGGAAATTATTTCAGGGAACGGAGATTTGCCTGCGGAATGGAATTTTTTGGGAGTGAAGACTGGCTGGTCGACTGGCTGGTCAAGAAAAATACGAGTGCTTTGACGAAACCGACTGATTTTCAGAACAAGAGCTATGAGCTGAGGCGATAAGAGAAACTAAATGAGAACGTCAGAAGATACACCCGCCATCCTATGTAGCTTCACACAGGTCTGAGTATTTTCGGCATCGCCTTGTATCATCTGGAGCAAAAGACTGCTCTAACTTCGAAATTGCAGTCCAAAAAATTCACTCGCTTGATCCTTAGGAGGTTTGACCCTTTGATTCTTGCGTAAAAAGAACCCGATGTGCCGACGAGTCGACCGACGCCCGACAAAAGCATACCAAGTTTATTTCTTCTGGATTCCTTATGTATAAAAAGAACCCGATGTGCTCACGAGAATACCGAGGCACGACAAAAGCATGCAGAATTCGATTCAGGATTTAATTTCTTGCGGTTCTTGCCACGCGATTTCCAATACCTCCGTACAACCCCCTAACGCGACCGAATCTGGTTTCGACTCGAGAGTGGATAATCTAAAGTATCATCGCTTACGACCTATACAGTTTCACTAGAATCTGAGCATTTTTTGGAAAAAAAACGTGGTCGATCCGGTTCGGACCCTAAAATATGTCATCTAGGGCATATGCTCTCTACATTCCAAGTTTCATTTAAATCGTTGCACTCGTTTGACCCTTGTGCGAGCCACACAATTTCCGGGACGAAAGTCGCATCTCTCACATCTCCTCTTCCCGGGCATAAAGTTTGACTGGAATTGGAGCATAGCCTATATGCAAATCTCCGGTTCTAGTCTGCCCCTCCGGGAGAAAAGAAGGTTTATAGGAAAAAATAGGTTAAAGAATGGCCCTTACTTTTGCCCGATGTGTGGAAAGATGGATGAGGATGTGTTCCACTTTATGTGTGAATGTGAAGGACTGAGTGATTTAAGGGTCGAATTATTTGGGGTGGGAATTACTAGGAAGGAGTGGCTACTAGAAAAAATTGGAAGTACAAACATGGGGGATATCCGTAAGGTGGCTAGATTCCTCTGCGTTGGTTTGTCCCATAGAGAGCGATTTTTGCAGTTTGTTGTGTTTTTTCTTGTTTTGTTGCCATGACCCCAAGGGTTTTTTCGTGCAATAAATTCATTCATTCATAGCCGGATCCGGTCCGGACGCCAAATAACAAATCTAGGCCGCATAAACTCGGTACTTTCCAAGTTGCATCCTATTCGGTCCATCCGTTTGGTTTTTGTGCCTGTCAAAAGTTTCCGGACCCCCCCCCCCCCCCTCACTCCACTAACCATGGCCGCATGTGGTTCGGATGCATCTTATACAATACTGGATCATCAGTTCTTATCACCCAATGAATTTCACTCGAATCGGACCAACCGTTCCCAAATTACGGAAGTCAATTTCCGATTCCCCTTCCCTCACTCCCCAGAAATGATCGGATTTAGGAACGGAAGTTTTCCTAGGGCATTAAATGCGTTTTTGCAGATACCATGGTATCTGATACCACGGTCAAAAGGCGTTTTTTCAGTTATCGTGGTATCTGGACAGTTATCGTGGTAACTGGTCCTGGGCTCTGGTATCTGAAAAGTCATCTCACTTTCGTCAAATTTCGTCAGATTGGCGAGAAAGAAGTTTAGCACTTAGTGATGTAACTGGATATCAGTTTTTCTTTTGAGATCACTTCGAAAAGTGCAAATTTCGGCAATAGCCGTTTTTGCAGAGCAACCTTATATCAGATACCACGTTGACTGCAAAAACGAATAGTTGCAGATCCAGTTACCGTGGTAACAGATACCATGGTATCTGCAAAAACGCAACTATTATATCGGGTTGTCAAGTTAGGTCGGGTCACTAAAATTCCTACACAGTTTCATTGTCTTGGCACATCTCGAACTATTCTAACTCGCGATCACTGGAGTTCCCGGAAACCCCCTCCAGCTCCCCCCACAGAGCTCCGATACGATTTGGCTCAGTCATTTACGTATCTATGCCTAATGGTTGCTCTTCCCACCCAATCCGTCGACTCTAAGCGTTTCACAAGTTTTTCGGTGCCCCCCCCCCCCCACTAGTATCGAATCCGATCTGGACTTGACGTAGAACTTCTGAGACAATAGCTGTTCCTACTTGCCAAGTTTTCATTCAAATGCCCATACATTCCGGATTCCACATCCCTCCTCTCCCCCCCCCACGATGGTCGGATCGAGTAAAAGGCTATTCTCAAGTCAGTCTGTTTGGGTCCCTGACATGCCTACCAAATTTAAGTTTTATCGTCCTAGTACATCAGGAAATACCGAACTCGCTCGATCACTAGAAATCAGCCGGAACACCCTCTAACTCCCCCACAGTGCCTGAACTCCCGAATCCTTGTGTTTGTTCTTCCCAAAGATTTTCATCCCGATCCCTCCACTCTTAAGTGTTTCCCAAGAATTCCGGTTCCCCCCTCCAACTCCCCCTAAATACCACCGGACCTGGTCGGATTTAAAATGGGATGTCTGAGATGCGAGATCTTTCTAAACATTAAGTTCCATTTCAATTCGATAACACGTTCAAAAGCAGTGCATGCAACCAGATTCCGGACCCCCCCCCCCACCCGATGGTTGGTTCGGGGAAACGACTATTCTTAAGTCGATAGGTTCGGGTCCTCGACACGCTTGCGAAGTTTCATCGTCCTAGCACATTAGGAAGTACCTAACTGGCGGTATCACCAGAAATCCACTCCCCCACTGTGCCCGGATCCGGTCCGGTTATGTCAACCACGTCCCTTATGGAAATAGACCAAGTCGTAAACGATCGTTCAGGATGTTTTTTTTTTCAATTGGATTATGGGACATTTTACCAGTCGTAAACAATTGAAAACAATCGTAAACAATTGGTTCGTTACGATTGGAAACAGTTGTTTACGATTGTGAACAGGTGTTTCTGATTAAATATTCATTGAGCCCAAGCTGACTTTGAAACATTTATTCAAATAATGTTTACAACGGATACGTCAGCTATGATTTTTCATCAGCGATATTTCGGCCCTTCTCCCCGAAGTTGAACCAGAGGATTGACAGCCTCAGCCTCAGAACCAGAGGATTTAACGATCGTATCAAACCTGTTCAGGTTTGTTTCCTTCTCCGAAGTTGAACCAGAGGATTGAAAGCCTGACGAGGACCCTTGCCAAGAAGGGCCGAAATATCGCTGATGAAAAACCATAGCTGACGTATCCGTTGTAAACATTATTTGAATAAATGTTTCTGATTGTAAACATATGTTAACGATCGTATTTTTACGATCAAAACTATTCAAACCAGTTGTTTTCAATTGTATTTTTACCATCGAAAACTGCTGTTTCCTATTGAAAACAGTTGTTTCCTATTGAAAACAGTTGTTCATGTCATGATCGTAGTTTTACGATTTAAACCGATTGTTTCCAATCGTTATTTTACGATTGAAAACAACTGTTTCCAGTTATATTTTTACGATCGCCCGGTCGTATTTTTACGACGGGATTCGGAATTTCCGACCTTAGATTCTTATTCAACATCCCTCCACCCCCACCCCACCTCCATGCCCTAAACTGTAGCTTGACGATACGTGGAAGGCCTTCGACTCCTCTCCAACTTCAACTAATGCTTAATTTTCTGTGATTTAATTCAGTCTACGATAATAAGGACTCAAGGAGACAAAGGAGCAACATTTGTGTTGTGGTATATAGAGGCAAATATTTTACTCTCAAAGTTATAATTAAACGGCAGCACTCTAAAAAATTACCAGAAGACGTTTTAGCAGTATAGAAGGCTTCGACTGCGAAAGCTGCTTTTCAAATATTTCGCGCTTCAAAGAAAAGTGAAAATAGCAAAAACACGGATAACAGCCCTCAACTTCAAGCAGTTCCACTTCTTTTACAACTTTTCGATTGATACTTAAAAAAATCGTAAACAGTTGTAAAATTACGATTGGAACAGTTGTATCCTATCGTTTACAATTGGGATTTCAGATTCGCCGTTTCAGTTAAACTATTTTGATCGTTTATAAAAGTTTCCAATTGGGATTTCAGATTCGCCGTTTCAGTTAAACTATTTTGATCGTTTATAAAAAAAAAAAAAAAAAAAAATCAACTTCCCTGTTACCGATGTTAAAACTCAGGTCTATATTTCACGACTTGAAAACAAAACCAACTGTTTCCGATCGAAAACAATTGAAAACGAGTGGAAATAATTTAAAACGACTGGAAGCAACTGAAAACGGTTGGAAACAATTGGAAACGATCGTTTTGAATGGATACGAAAAAAAACGATCGTAAAATTCTGTTTCCGATTGTTCACAATTGTTTAGTTGTCAACAGTTGTTTCCAGTTGTTTACGACTTAATTTCCGGTCGAAAACAACTGAGAACGATCATAAACAGTTGTTTCCGTTTGTTTTAGAGTTTGTTTAATGACACTTGAACAAGAGCTAGTAGCTGATATGGCACTTGCAAGGGTGGTTAAGAAGATGAAATTTAGAATTTGCCTTTTCGTGGATTTGTTCTGACCATTTGCAAGCAAAACCCTAAGATAACAATGATTATGGACTTTGAAATCACGAGAATGTATCGTTTGGTAAAACGTACTTTATTTTTGAACTTTGCCGTAATGACGCGCACTTTAAAGGCGCTAGAAACTCATCCGTAAGCAAAAATCCTTGAGCCAAAAACGGCAACAAGCGCTTGGGGATCATTAGTATATGCCATTTAGTCAAAAGTATTTTTTACCTTTTCTGTTAAAATGCGCACTTTAAGGGAGCTAGAACTGTAAGGAAAACCCTTAAAAAAAAAAAAAAAAATTATAATGGGCTCACGAATCTCTACCATATATCTGTAGTGTTTCTTCGGCACTCGTTTCGAGAAGATGCCTCACTTTTGATGAAATTCGCCGTAAGGCTAGAGCGACATTTCTGTGCCGTCTTTTGGATTCAAAGATTGAGGTTATAAAATTTGCCACTGTGCCAATTTTTCTCTGCCTGCCTGTATGGCAGTCTCTTCTTGCTGCAACGCAACAGCAAGAACAGACTGCATGGTTTTGTTGTTGTAGTTGTTTTCTTTTCTGTGTGTTTTCTATGTCGTCTATGGCAATTTGCTGAATTAAAAGTAGTCATTCATTCATTTTAATACTCCAGCCAAGTTTTATCGTCCTGGCACATCTGGAAGTACCATAATTCGCGATCATCCCAATTCCACCCCCACCCCTCTAAATCCCCCCGCAGTGCCCGGAAACAATCCGGTTTTGTAAACGATTTATCCAGAGCCTCTGTTTGTTATTCCCACAAAGTTCCATCCCGGTTTCTCCAGTTTAAGCCGTTAACGTATCCCGCCCCCCCAATAGTTGTCGGATCTGGTACGGAAATGAAAAAGATCAACAGAGACATGTCCTCTGTTCGATTACTAAATTTCACTAGAATCCGATCACCCGTTCTGCATGACACAACATTCCGGATTTCCCCTCACTCAAAACGATCGTTTTGAACGGATACGAAAAAAATCGATCGTAAAATTACGACTGGAAACACTATTTCAATTTTTAACAATTGTTTACAGTTGTTAACATTTTTTTTCCAGTTGTTAATAATCGTAAACAATTGAAAACAATTGTTTACGACTTAATTATTGCCATACGGGTATCTAGGACTTGAGCTTGTTCTTCCCACCAAGTTTCATACCGATCCCTCCACTTTAAGCGTTTCCCAAGATTTCCGGTTCCCCCACCCCACTCCTCAATGTCACTTGATCCGGTGCGGATGAATGGGACGTCTCACGAGGTCTTTCTAAATATAAAGTTTCATTGAGATCCGATCACCCGTTCGTAAGTTAAAAACATCTAATTTTTTCGGATTCCCCCTCCCTCCACTCCCCTCAGATGGTCGGATCGGGGAAGTGACTATTTCTAATTTAATCTTGTCGGGTCCCTCACATGCCTGCCAAGCTTCAACGTCCTAGCTTATGTGGAATTGCCAGAACTAGCAGAACCAGGACCGACGAACCGACGAACGGATAGAAATTGCGATCGCTATATGGCACTCGGCCAAAGGGCACCATTAAAAAACACTGTTTGTGAAAATTCTACTTATTTTCGGAAACATTGACTGTTTTCATGCAATCAACTGTATTGTATCAACAAGTGCGCAAGCGCTCAGACGTGGAGTGTGAAAGTAAAATTTATCACATTTGGTATACAAACAGCTTTAGAACCAAAACATTTCATATCCCCAATCACCAAACAAGTATTGAAATAACCTAATTTGTAATCATCCCCCTTTAAAAGCTCTAAACCTGAACAAACCGCAAGCATAACTCAAAAGAAGTTTTGGAGATGTTGCAAGAATAGGTTGAGTTCCAGCAATGATCTGCCAGACAGTTCGACCCTGTAAGCTCTTTTCCATTAGCAAGGTAATAACAAGTACAATAAACCAAATCGTAGCAGCCTAATGCTGTCACTATTCATTAAGAACGGCATACCATCTATCATATGACAAAGAAGCAAATGCCAAAGTCTAGGCTAATGACCTATGGCCTAGTTTAGACTGTAGGGACTATAGGTGGGCTGGAGAAATTCCCTTTTACAGTTTGTAGGCCATTTCTATGGTCAAAGAATTTAAGGTTGAATACTGTGCATATCCTGTAGGCTAGGGTGGGAATAACTGTGCCTACAAAATCCTTGCCTGAAATATAAAGAAAACTACGAAAATATTCTTTTGGAGATCATTTGTTTGAGTGTCGAACGGGATAGGATGGGAACAAGAAATGGAAAACAAGAGCTACGAGCTTACATGGCACTGCTTCAAAGTATCCTGTACAAGAAAGTAGACGAGAATTCCGTTACCCCCCCCCCCCCCCCCACTCCATGGTTGGATGTTCGGACTCTAAATGTCATCTACTAGGGCAAATGTTTGCATTTAGGCTACACACATTTCTTCCCTACAGTGGTCTTTAAAAGTAATTTCCCCACATAGAATATTTTATAGTCGGTAGAATTGCTTAACTTATTTGACAGCCGGACGAGAATCCTTGCCAAGAAGGGCCGAAATATCGCTGCCAAAGCATCATAGCCGACGTTTTCGTTTTATGAATTATTTGAATAAGTCCCCCTATGTGGTCGAATAGGATTCGAAAACATAAATGTCACTTCTCGAAAGTCTCCTCTTCCGGTCCAACAAGTTAGACTGGAATGGGAGCATAGCCTATCTGCAAATTTCCAGTTCCCACTCCCCCCGCCCCCCTAACCTTGGCCGAGTCCGACCCGGACGCCAAATAACAAATCTAGGCCGCATAAACTCGATACTGTCCAACTTGCATCACATTCGGTCCATCCGTTTCATTTTTGTGCATATAAGAAAGTTTCAGAGCCCCAATACAATCTGGCTCCGTCAATTACGTAAATAGGCCTAATGCTTGTTCTTCCCGCCAAGTTCCATCCCACTCCCTCGACCCTAAGCGTCTCACGAGTTTCCGGTGCCCCCCCCCCCCACAAGTATATGATCTGATCCGGACTTCACATGGAACATCTGAGACGATAATTGTTTCCAGTTGCCAAGTTTCATTCAAATCCGATCACCCGTTCAAAAGTTATGCATGCCAATAGATTCCGGATTCTGCACTCCCCCTTCCCCCCACGATGGTCGGATCGGGAAACAGACTATTACTCCTCCACAATGACCGAATCCAGTCCGGTAATATCAATGACGTGTCTAGAACTTGTGCTTTTTCTTCCCACCAAGCTTCTTCCTGATCCCTTCTCTCTATAAGCGTTTCCAAAGATTTCCGGTTTCCCCTTACAGCTTCCTCCGAAGTCACTGGCTCCGGTCAGGATTTGAAGTGGGATGGCTGAGACACGAGGTATTTCTAAATATCAAGCTTCGTTAAGATCCGATCGCCCGTTCGAAAGTTAAAAATACCTAAATTTCCGGATTCCCCCTTCCTCCACTCCCTCCAGATGGTAGGTTCGGTGAAGTAACTATTTTCGGTTTAATCTGGTTGGGTCCCTGATGTACCTGCCAAGTTTTATCGTCCTAGCTTACCCACTAAATACCCATGTTTCATAAGCTTGAAATGTGTGCGACTGTTGACGGGACAAATTCGATCAACTGGTATTTTCGCGTTTAAACTGTTTTTACGTCAATTTCGCCGCTTGAGCTTAAACCGGTTGACGCCAAAACGTCCCCTAGGACTGATACTTTTGAATCAAAATTTCAGGCGTTATATACACCACATACAAGGCTTAGCTTTCAACCTTCAAGCTGGAGAAAAACAATTATCCAAAGTCATCACTTCACAGTTGGATTGCTTTTTCTCGAAATGCAATGCCTCCAATCAACATAATTATTAATCAATCAACGCAATTTGCATCTTAAATTGTATTTATCTAAATTCACGGCTGGGTGTCAAGATGTGTCAACCTTCAATCACCAAGTTATTCTTGACCCGAACAACCGCACGCCAAATACGTGGGAATTGAAAAATCGTCCAGGAAGAAAATTATACAGGAATATGAAAAATGTCCCAGTAAGAAATATTAAACAGGAATATGAAAAATGTCGAAGTATGCACATCTTACGGGATCGTCTGTGGAACACGGCTCTATTAGCTACTAACTATGAATGGTATTGTATTCATTGTTGCCACCGGCAGTAAAATTTTACTAGACCTAGTAAAAAAAATAAAAATCTAAGAAATTTAGAGGAGCTAGTAAAATTCATTATATTCTAGAAAAAATCCCATTTTCTAGTAAAAAAAATGGTCCAACACAGAATTTGTGTAACTTTTCACAAATCTGAGGAAATACACAGATGTATTAGGATCCACTCTTGCTCCTCACTCTCTGCAGCTGGCCCTAAACACTTGCAGAGGTCAGAGCGACAGTTCTCAATTTCGTGTTCTAACCAAACCAAGGATCAGAGCTCTTTGATCATTGTGCTAGGTCTTAATCCCTGATCAAAACCAACGAACCAACAGTTTTAGAAAAATTGACTGTTCTTAAGGGAATTTGGGCTGATTAGCTGAGCTCTTTAGAAAAATCACGTTGCTTCGCGCCGATGCATATTTTCTATACCGATTGTCAGACAATATTAGAAAGGGACGCGCCCCCCGCTCGTGACGTTTCTGCTCTTTATGACGAAGTCCGTGGTCGGAATTTCTAATGCTTTCTTTACGGATCAGAATTGTGATTCAAGATCAATGCCTCAAAATTTAACTCTCTTTCGATGTATTTATTTGTTGCTGAAATGTAGTATGGTTTCCCTAAGTCAATACAGGTGTCGCGGCGACAGCCGCAAAAAAAAAAATAGAGTTCGTAATTCTATTAAAATCCAGAAAAAAAATAAAAAATCAGGAGTCTAATAAACTTAATTTTGGTCGAGTGGCAACACTGCTTGTATTATTGCACTGTATTTAGCAGCTTTGAGGGTAGCTCGAAACTGTAATAAAAACAACGGCATGGAATCGGATGCAGTGGTATGGAGTACAGACGCAACGCCTTAAATATTCCTTGAGCCCAAGCTGACTTTGAAACATATTCAAATAATGCATACAACGGATACGTCAGGTCCGATGCTTCATCAGCGATATTTCGGCCCTTCTTGGCAAGTGTCCTCGTCAGGCTGTCAATATTCAGGGTCAATTTCGGGGAAGTAAACAAATCTGTAATAAATAATATACAACGGATAAGTCACCTACGATGCTTCATCAGCGATATTTCGGCCCTTCTTGGCAAGGGTCTTCGTCAGGCTGTCAATCTTCAGGGTCAATGTCGGGGAAGTAAACAAACCTGTAATAAGTAACTGAAGCTTATACCGTCTACACATATTTTATTCGGGCCAGTTATTTTCAGATACCACTGTAGGGAATAAAATAGTCGTAAGATTTAATTTTTGACACGGCCGCTGTTTTCGCTGCACGATTGGGACGATGACAGAACAGTTTGTTTTCTGTATTAGTTGGATTTTCTGTATCACTTGGATTGCCTTTCCTTGAAAAAACAAGACCAAAGGTTTCGATGGGATCCCAAAAATTCAATATCTGATCCAGACAACTGGGTCTTGTCTTAGCCAGATCCAGTCTTCGCCAGACTCCTTGAACATTTTTACAATTAAAATTCAGAAACAGATTAAGGCCAAATAGCTAATCACCTGAGAAAACCAAGTTCAGATTTGGATTCAGCATGTTTGTTTACCCCTATAAGTCATATCTGTTTTGACGAAAACTTCCTGCCACTTCTGCCAATTTCCCGGTTCCGGCCGAACTCCAGAACTACTTGTCCGGCGAAAAAAGAAAGCTCAAAGACGAAATCAGGGTATCTTCTTTCCCCAGTAATGAACATCTAATCAACTTCAAATAGAAATTTAGCTTATAACAAATTGTTATAAGCTTATAACAAATTGTTTAGCTTATAACTATATGTCCGGGTAAAATACGATTGTCACACAGGGACTCAGCATCTCTTCTTACCCCTAAATCGCTTATCTAATCAACTAGAAATAAAACTTTGACTTCCGACAGTTTTCCGGTTTTGGCCGGATTCCGGACGAACTACGTGTCCGGGTAGAAACTTGTTTTCACATAAGTGTTCAGCATGTCTTTTGTCCTAAATCAAACATCTAATCAACTCCAAACAAAACTTTTACTTTTGACAAACTTTCCGGTTTGGGCCGGATTCCGGTCGAAATACTTCTCCGTCGAGAAAATAGTTTTCACCATCGTCTTCAGCATGTCTCCCTACCTCTAAATCGAAATTTAATCAGCTTCAAATAAAACTTTTACTTTCAACAAACTTTCCGGTTTGGGCCGGATTCCGGGCGAAATAGTTGTCCATCGAGAAAATAGTTTTCACCATCGTCCTCAGCATGTCTTCCTACCCCTAAACCCAACATCTAATCAATTTCAAATAAAACTTTTACTTTCGACAAACTTTCCGGTTTGGGCCGGATTCCGGGTGAAATACTTGTCTGTCGAGAAAATAATTTACATCATCGTCTTCAGCATGTCTTCCTACCCCTAAATCGAACATCTAATCAACTTCAAATAAAACTTTCCTTTCAACAAACTTTCCGGTTTGGGCCGGATTCCGGGCGAAATAGTTGTCCATCGAGAAAATAGTAACCCAACATCTAATCAATTTCAAATAAAACTTTTACTTTCGACAAACTTTCCGGTTTGGGCCGGATTCCGGGTGAAATACTTGTCTGTCGAGAAAATAATTTACATCATCGTCTTCAGCATGTCTTCCTACCCCTAAATCGAACATCTAATCAACTTCAAATAAAACTTTACTTTCAACAAACTTTCCGGTTTGGGCCGGATTCCGGGCGAAATAGTTGTCCATCGAGAAAATAGTTTTCACCATCGTCCTCAGCATGTCTTCCTACCCCTAAACCCAACATCTAATCAATTTCAAATAAAACTTTTACTTTCGACAAACTTTCCGGTTTTGGCCGGATTCCGGGCGAACTACATGTCCGACGACAAAATGGTTTTCACCATCCTGTTCAGCATGTCTTCTTACCCCATAATCGACTATCACATTAGCTGTTTCAAAATATTTTGTTTGTCCCTTAATTTGAATCCCCTCCCCCACCCCTAAATGTAGAGCTACAAAGCCCATCTACGAACTTGACTGGTCCGACGACCCAACGAACCCTCACACCAAGTTTCATCAAAATATCTCATTCCCTTCGAGAGTTATCGTGCTTACAGACGGACGGACAGACGGACGGACGGACAGACGGACAACTTTTGCGATGTCATAGGTATCCCTCCACTTACGTTTTGGGATCCCAAAAACAAGAAAGAAAGAAATGAAAGAAAAGAACATTACTGTTAGCAGAAATTATGGAAAGAACACACGAAACTAAAAAGAAAACCACACATACTGACAGAATTTACACTAAGTAAAGAATCTGCTGAGGTGCATTAAGGCTGTACTTAAAGCGCTCTCGTCTTTCCCGAATAACAGAAAGAGTATATACTTTGAAGACAATCTGCTACTACTTGTCTAAGGTGGAACCCTCAGCAGATACTTTGATTTTTCGAGGGCCCAATTTCAAACCCGAAGTTCTTTGTTTATTCGTCCTTGTTCTACTTGTTTCTCTTTTTTCCCCGTTTGTTTTTGTTGTTGAAAAATTCCTAATGATTTACGGTCATCCTCAGAGGCGTTACTAGCCAAAATGTTTGGAGGGGGGGGGGGGGGGGGGCAGGCATTTACCGACTGGCCGGTAATTTTTACCGACTTTTTCTGCAAAAAAACGACTGTTTTTGACAATAAAAATGACATTTTAAAAAAATCGACTGATTTTCAGAAGAACCGACTATTTTGACGAAAAATCGACCAATTTCAGAAAAACAGACTGTTTTCATGAAACAAAATCGACTGTTTTGACCAAAAGTCGCGGCGCTTCGCGCCAACTTGGTATTTTTTATCGACTGGCCGACGACTTTGGGGGGGGGGGCGTCCCCCCCCCCCCCCAGTCATGACGCCTCTGGTCACCCTTTTGGCAGGGGTTTGTGAAGTCCTTTCTGGGCTCGGATTATTCTTTGACATTAAGGTGTCTCCAGAGATTGATGAATCTAGCCAGTTTGTAAATTTATGTGTAATATCCGGAAAAGGGGGTATCCCGACCAGGGTGTCATTTCCAGTTCTGTATTTAGTTTCTGGTTAACCTTCATCAAATAAAGAACCATGAAGCAGTGTTCGGACTATTGAAACATGAGTTCATCCGGTGAGAGTGGTGCAAAAAAAAAGGAAAATAAAAGCCCAAAGGAAAGAAGAAGAAATAAAGATGCAACGACGATTGGCTTCGTTTTTCAAATCGACTGTAAGTAAATCTTCTATGCTTTAAATTTTGCAACGACGATTGGCTTCGTTTTTGGGATCCCAAAATATAAGTGGAGGGATACGAATGACATCGCAAAAGTTGTCCGTCCGTCTGTCAGCACGATAACTCCCGAAGGGAATGAGATATTTGATGAAACTTGGCATGAGGATTCTTTGCGTCAAGGGTAAGGTCGAGTTCGTAGTTCAAATCAAGAGGCAAACACAATATTTATAAACATCTAATGTGCTAGTCGATTATGGGGTAAGATAATATGCTGTTCAAGATCATGAAAACCATTTTCTCGCCGGACAAGCAGTTCGTTATATTTGTTATTATATTTGTTGTTATATTTGAAGTTGATTAGATGTTCGATTTAGGGGTAAGAAGTCAAGTCGAACACTCATGTGAAAAGTATTTTCTACCCAGAAAATTTGTTCGCCCGGAATCCGGCCAGAACCTGAACATTTGTTAAAAGCAACAGTTTTATTCGAAGTTGATTAGATGACAGACTTGGGGGTAAGAAAGTGAGTCTGTAGGCCTATATGACAATAATGTTTACCTGGACATATAAATTCGTCCGGAATCCGGTTGAAACCGAAATAATTTTTATAAGTTAAAGTTTTACTTGAAGTTGATTATATGTTCTTTATAGGGATTTGGAGATACGCCGGTTTCGTTTCTGAATTTTCTTTTTTTTCTGGGCAAGTAGTTCGCTCGGAATTCGGCCTAAACCGAAAATTTGACAGAAGTAAAGCAGGAAGTTTCGGTCTGTATCGTCAAAATAGATATGGCTTATAGAGGTATATCTGAACTTGTTTTTGTCAGATAATTAGCCTGGCGAACACTGGATCCGGCAAAGGCAAGACCCAATTGTCTGGATGAAATAAAAGATTTTGGGGATCACGTCGAAACCCTTGGCCTTGTTCGGACCGACTGTAATTAAATCTTCTATACGTTCAATTTTGTTTCGTCGACCAATCTTACTGCGCGAACAAAGAATTGTCATTTGATTAAAACACAATTCTCAATTGATAGCCTATAATAGGTTCCTTAGTTACTCAACGACCTATTCTAGGAAACCGTCGAATAAATATCCCATTTGGAAGAAACTTAAAGCACAATAAACACTTCTAATGCTTTGCTTTGTATTAAATGCTTCACAAATAAACATTTCCGACTTCCTTTAGAAGGCGCTACGAAAATCGGCCGTTTTCTTGTTATCCCTTGTCTTTACCTCTCTGGCATTTCGTCGATCCAAATCTTGGAGCTGGGATATCGTGGCAGGAAATTCAAAGACTCACCGCAATGCTTGATAGAAAAGGATATATTTGAGACATCACCAAAGTCAAGCCGCAGATGCAGTTTACCTGATTGTTCTAATGTTTCATCAGAAGTTCCATGGCTTCAAGGTACCGGGATTTCCGCTCCCCCTGCTATCCCTCCTCCCAGAGTTATCGGATCCATGTGAGACATTTGTTCTTCCACTTATCAAGTTTCATTCAGATCCGATCAGTCGTTCGAAATTAGGATCCGTTCTTGATAGAACCAGATCATATCGGGGCTCTTTGGTGGGAGTTGGAGGGTTTCCCAGAATTCCGGTGATTGCGAGTTACGATAGTTCCTGATGTGCTAAGGACGACAGACTTGGCAGGCATATTAGTGATCGACCAAACCGACTTAAGGACCCAACACAATGTCCTAGGAAGACTTCTGTTTCTGTATCAGACCATTTTTCGGGAAGCTGAGGGAGGGGGAACCCGGAAATTACTGACTTCCGTAGGTTGCGAACAAATGGTCCGATTCAAGTGAAACTTTATGGGTGATAAGCACTGATGAGTTAGATATGCAGAGTATGTGTCCGAACCCCATGCGGTCATGGTTGGGGGAGTGGGGGTCCGAAAACTTTGTGACGTGCACACAATCCGAACGGATGGGCCGAACGGGAAGCAAGTTGGACAGTGCCAAGTTTATGCGGCCTAGAGTTGTCATTTGGCGTCCGAACCCGATCCAATCAGAGTGGGAGCAGGATGAAGCGGGAAACAGAAATTTGAAGATGTGCTCTGATTCGAGTTAAACTTGATGGACGGAAGAGGAGATGCGAGGGATGCGAAGTTTATGTGTCCAATTCGTATTCGGCCACAGTGGGGGGAATTGGAAGGGGATTCCCGGAAATGTTGTGGTTCGCATAGGGGTAAAAAGAGTGGAGTGATTTGAACGAAACTTGGTAAGTAGAGATATCGTACACCTTACATGGCATATTATAGGGTCCGGATCGGATCCGAGCACGGTGGGGAGGGGTACCGGAGTTTCCAGAAAAATGCTCAGATTTTCTTTCTCGTTTCTCACACCATCTACTCGTAACAAGTGTCATATGAGATCGTTGCTCTTGTTAAATGTTTCTGTCCGGCATCCGAGTCAAAAGTGCGGCAAGGATCAATAGAGTCGACAAGCGCTAACGAGAAAATCGCTGATTTCACGTGGGAAGTATTTGTGTTTTCTGAAAACGATACTTCTGAGCCATTCCATCGTGAAAGATCATAGTTATGCTTTAAGAAAAACTAATCTTATATTTACCTCTCTTGATTCGACCTCCCAGGTCAGTCGTGGTAGGTGATCGCTTCCTTTATCTTTGTAATTTGTCACTCCATTGACAAATTTGTTCGCTTCAATGTCGGTTTCAGCATGTCCAGCGATACCGACCTCCGGACATTCCTGCACGATGTTTCCGACCTAGAAAGAGAGGGGAAATTACTATACTTGATATGCAAAGGTATCGTGTGGCTACCGGATATTTCGCTCGACTGGTCTATGCCCCCCACCCCGATATCACCCTTTTCCGAAAACCAACCTGGTGACCCCCCCCCCCGACCAATCCCTCAGAACAAAACATTTAGGAAATCGAATTAGAACTGCAGTATTGACCGTGAACACTGAAAGATTAAAGGAATAGCCTCGGGAAATAGCCCTAAAGGAACGTGTGACGACGGCTCGATGGCCGCTCACCTTTATATAGATTTTACACAAAATGTATTTTTATTTCCAAAGTTTTATCAGCGCGTCTAGACATGTCCAGGGGGGGGGGGGGGGTACCAGGGTGGTACCCCAGGTAAAGGGTGTTATTGCACTCTGATTGTTTTCCAAGGATAGATATTATATTTCCCATGATCAGCCAGTCGATTGTGCGATAGCGATATTGTCAAATTATTTGAAATTGATGGTAACTAATCCCGACAGCATAAATATTCCTTGAGCCCAAGCTGGCTGGGAAACAAATATTTGCATAATAATTACTGCAGATTCTTGTCTTCAAGTCCAGCAACAACCTGACCAGGATCCTTAGAAAGAAGGGCTGCATTATCACTGATGAACGTCGCAGCTGACATTCCAATTTTATGGCACTTGTCTTCCGGCCAAGTATCCCGCAAGTATATATAGGTCTACCGAACACTTTTCCGTCGGTCCGTCCGGTGATCGAGGGTTTGGTACTTCCAGATGTGCTAGAACGATGAAACTTTGCAGGCATGTCAGAGACCCGACCAAACTGACTTGGAAATAGTCACTTCCCGATTCGACCATCTTGGGGGTAGCGGAGGGAGGGGGATCCGGAATACTGATGCGTGCGTAACTTTCGAACGGGTGATCGGATCTGAATGAAACTTGATAAGTGGAAGAACAAATGTCTCACATGGATCCATAACTCTGGGAGGAGGGATAGCAGGGGGAACGGAAATCCCGGTACAGGCTTAGAGTGGAGGGATACTTGATGAGAAGAACAAGGACAAGATGTCCTGTAGCAACACCGTTTTTTTGCGATTATTCCAAGTCCTGTTGGCATAACTGGAAAGGTCTTCTAAAGGGAAAAGGCTGGTGACGGTGTATCCATGAAAAAAAAACAGAAGCTGAAAAGACGTGAAAACGCGCCAATTTTTCTCTTTCGACTTGTTCGTATATACTCTGCAACTTTTTACGTTGTAGCTCCATGAAGGCAACTCGCTGTGTTTTTGGGATCCCAAAACGTAAGTAGCGGGATACCTATGACATCGCAAAATTGTCCGTCTGTCCGTCTTGTCCGTCTGTGCGCAATGTAACTCTCGAAGGGAATGAGATATTTTGACGAGACTTGATGTGAGGATTCTTTGGATCAAGAGTAAGGTCAAGTTCGTAGATGGGCTATTTAGCCTTACATTTAGGGGTGGTGGAGGGGCTTTAAATTAAGGGGCAAATGAAATATTTTTAAACAGATAATCTGATAGTCGATTATGAGGTAAGAAGACATGTTGAACACGATGGTGAAAACTATTTTGTCATCGGAAAAGTAGTTTGCCCGGAATTCGGTCAACACCGGAAAGTTTGTTAAAAGTAAAAGTTTATTTGAAGTTGATTAGATGTTTGATTTAGGGGATAAGAAGACATGCTAAACATGATGGTGAAAACCGTTTAATCGCCGGACAAGTAGTTAGCCCGGAATCTGGCCAAAACCGGAAACTCTGTTAAAAGTAAAAGTCTTATTTGAAGTTGATTATATGTTCGATTTAAGGGTAGGAATCCATGCTGAACACAATGGTGAAGACCATTTTCTCGCCGAACAAGTAGTTCGCCCGAAATCCGGCCAAAACCGGAAAGTTTGTTAAAAGTAAAAGTTTTATTTGGAGTTGATTAGATGTTTGATTTAGGAGTAAGAAGACATGCTGAACACTTATGTGAAAACAATTTTCTACCCAGACAAGTAGTTCGCCCGGAATCCGGCCAAAATCGAAAATTAGTGTTTTATTTGTAGTTGATTAGATATTCCATTTAGGGGTAAAGAGATGGTGAATCCGTGTATGACAATCATTTTTCACCCGGACATATAGTTCGACGGGAATCCGGCCGGAGCCGGAAAATTTGTTATAAGTTGAATTTTTATTTGAAGTTGATTAGATGTTCAATATTGGGGAAAGAAGATACGCTGAGTTCGTTTTTGAGCTTTCTTTTTTCGCCGGAAAAGTAGTTCCGGAGTTCGGCCGAAACCGGGAAATTAGCAGAAGTCTCAGGAAGTTTTCGTCAAAACAGAGATGTAAAGACACATGCTGATTCAATACCTGAACTTGTTTTTCTCAGATGATTAGCCTGTTTTTGAATTTTAAAAGTAAAAATGTTCAAGGAGTCTGGCGAAGGCAAGACCCAATTGTCTGGATGAAATATTGAGTTTTCGGGATCCCATCGAAACCTTTGGTCTTGTTACAATTTTTAATTTTTTAAATTCAGTAAAAATCAAGTACCGATCCTGTCAATTTTATCAGGTGCCCCCCCCCCCCAATGAAGAAAGCGACACCCCTGGGCGTATCAGGGACCCGATCAGATTGACTTGGAAGCAGTCATTTCCCCGATCGTGATAATTTTTGCCTCAAGGGTTTTGCTTACAAATGGCACTCCAACATACTTAATGGAAAGCGGAAAAGAGATTTTAAAGAAAGGATACATTTGTTAAGATCCCCAAGGTTCTGTGATCATCTGTGCCATATTTTTGACTGAACATACATTTTCATGAATCCCAAAAAGCCCAAAATCGTAGCTGTGCTTCAAGACAGCATACATCTTAGCTGACGCCCTTGGCTACTTCATATGCTTGCAAGTGCCATATGAGCTAACAGCTCTTGTTAGCCATTGTTGATTGTTTATCATATAGGCTAATACAGTTTTACCACAAAATCCTAAATTCTGGATACCTTATGCTGGGTACATCTAGGGATTGGCTTGGCCTATGCCTGGGCTGGATACCTGTTGGTACCCACTCTAACCCTGACTTGATCAAATATGAAGGAGTTTTGATAAGTTAATTTCTGAGCTTCACTCAAATTAACATATTTTATTGGGTTAGTTATCATTTAGTATCGTTCTTCAACGTTAGGCATAGGGTATGCCGAAAATCAGGGGTTTCTGATAGACAGGGGTTAGGGAATTCCATTTCGCATAGGGAATCCGTATTCCATTTGGCATACGGAATCCGAAGATCAGGGGTTTCTGGTAAACTGGGGTAATCAGGCAACAGCTTGTGTAAAAGAAAAAACACAAGGCTTGTTGCTATTACTAACTCAAGTGAAAATTCTCTAGAAAAATTAATAAACTTACATAGGCTACCCATACTTTTGCAGCATCCAGGAAAGGTCCAACTGTTACTTATGCATCACTGGCTCCACGAAGTGAGATCTTCTTCTCTTTGAAAAAATAGAAACATTTACACAAGGGTTAATAAATCGCATATCTAAATCTGAATTAAAGTTTCACCTACTTCGGATTAGGCTAGTTTCCAAGAAAATGTGTTTCATTGCTCTCCTGCACCATCCTCACAGCAAATGGTATGCAATTTACTCCCAGTCTGTTTCAATTATTTGCCTTTTGTTATTGGTTTAAACCTTCATAAGAGAAATTTATTGTTGTCAACTCATTCTTTCTTATCATTTTGTAAATTAGTACAGCACAGAATTTGAAATTAGAAGAAAATGATATGGTTCTATTTGGACAAATTGTATGTATAGTACGACAGCAGGTACCTTATATATTCAAGGATTGTACGGCACTTGCAGCCTTCGACTAAAGCGCCATGTAGCGACCAAGATGTCTCTCCGTCGGTTCGTCTATCCCTACGTCTAATTTTGCTAGTCCCGGCAGTTTCATGTAAGCTAGGACTATGAAGGACTATAAAGGACCCGACTGATATTTATTTTGATACATATTTTTTTAATAACACAATTTAACTCTTTACTATTTATATCTACTGCACTAATAGAAAAACCTACGTTTTTGCTGGCGTGCAGGAGTAAAGGTTAGCCATTTCTAAACACACCAACAAACAACATAATAAATAACTAATTTAGATAAAAAAAAATAAAAGAACAGACCACAAAAAAAATAAAAAAAGACCAAACTCCATCACATTATCATCTCCAAAATAAACATATACCTCCCAACAACCTACCACCCCGACCACCAATTCCTCCCCTACCAATCGTTTCTCCCTACCAACCAGACCTGCCTACCCCCTAACAAATAAATAAATACATTTCGCAACCATCTTTTATTAAATATTATTTAAATTTTCTAACTAAAAGATGCTCAGCCGCCCTAATGCTCGCTGGTGGAGAATTCCAGACTGCAGTTACAATAAACTGCAATCGAAATCCTGATCCTGACCTTGATACTCAACAAAACCTTATTTTCCCGGATGATCCGTGGGTGGAGGGAGGGTGAATCCGGGACCTTGTGAGCTGCGTGCAGCGCAAAAGAGTCCTAGACAGTCGGGATTTGAACCTAGGACCTTTGGCTTTCAAAGCCACTGCTCTGCCACAGAGGTATAGAGGGGCTTTTGAACTTAGTTGGCAAACCAGTACAATGGTTACGAAGAAGCAGGCCAAAGGAACAGTGATCCCGCCAAATACAAATCTATCTAAGAACTTCACATTCCCATGTCACGTGGTTTAGATAGTAGATGGAATTTTACACAAGGGACTTGTCCTGTGACAAAAGGCGTATTCTTGCTGTTCCTCGAGGAGTCCTCGAGGAATCAAAAGATACGGCGAGAAGGGAGGGAGTCACTCCTCGTGGACTCCGCGTACGGAAAACAACGAGAACACAGGGAATGCCTCTAAGTTGGATTTTGTTCAAAAAAAATATATGCAGATATCGAAATTAGCCTGGATCCGTTTTATTTTTGTTTGTATATTCTGATTGTTTTTAGTTAACTTTATATTGCATCAACACCAGCAAAAATTGATTTCCCTCCGAATCTGAAAGGGAGTCCTTTTTGATGATGGTGATGATAATCGGAGTATTCCCTGTCCATGGGGACTCGTGAGAATATGGGGAGTGAAACCTGGGACAAACAAAAACGCAGGGAGTCCTCGGGAAACGGCGAGAATACGCCTAAATAAACCAGCTTATGTGTCCCGGTAAAGTGACTTAAGTAGTATTCTGTTTACATAGTATCTGGTCTCATCCGGTCCAGACGTCAAATGACACATCCGGGTAAATGGCATGTGTGCCTTCCAAGATTTCCAATCTCTTCTTTTGGTCCCCATGCGCATCACAAAAGTGTCCGGAACCTCCCTCAACCCCCACCGTGTCCATATGCGATTCTGACACTTAAATATCATATCTAGGGAATTTGCACCTATCACTCACAGAGTCACTCGATTGGTAGCCCTTCTGGATTTTTGGACCCGTTACATTTGCACAATCCAAGTGTTATGTCATCCCAATCCCTCTATTCATCTGGTTCCTACCCATGTTACCGAAGCCTTGTTTTTGTTGCAATAGCGCTGCCGCATCGCTGCTGTAGCCCTTCTTTGCTTTTGCACAATATGCGTTTTAGGATTCACTTTCTTCTTGGTTGAAGCGGCAGCGCTGCAGCACCTTGCAGGGAAGCACGGACTTGGTCGGGAAGCAAGTCCGTGATTCTCGAGAAGCGCTGCCGTCTTCCTCGGAAGCACTGCAGTGCAAAAACGGATGTAGAAAGAATCAGTCCAGAATCGGCCGAGAAGTGGACCTGCAGCATGCAACAAAAACGAGGCTCGAGTCTCTCCTTCCATCCGGACACGCAATACAATTCGAACACGCAAATGTTACATATACGGCACTTCACTACTGGATAATTTGACCTTCATTGGGAAAACATCTGGAAAATTTTCGGTGACACACGACTCCCCCGACGAGACCGGATACGGTTTCGACCTCAAAATAACACATATAGGCTCCATGACCTTATGTTGATCGATTTCCTCCGCCCCCCCCCCCCCGGAGTCAGATTGTTATTCGAAAAACTTTTATCGCATCTAGAGCAGTTTCTCCCGAACCGAAGTACTTCGGGAAATTTTAAGGCAACGCTCCGCACCAAGGTCGTATTATGTCCGGACTTCAAATCACAAAACTGAGCCCATAATCTTTGTACCGTCCAAGTTTCATACCAATCCCTGTATTCCTTTGCAATGAACGTTCCAAACTTGTTCATATGTTCCAAATATGGAACCCTTATCTCCCATCGCAACGTTCCAAAATTCCCGATTCCCCCTCGCCCCCTTGGTCGGATGCGATTCTGCCTTATAAATGGAATATCACTGGGCTCCTCTGAATCGGGTCATGCGGGTCACCAGTTTCCGTACTCCCCTCCCTCCATCGCCACCCGAATGGATGGATTAATCCGGGAAAACACGGTTTCGCTGAGCGTTTATAAGCATGTGAAGTGTCATTGTCTTTCGCTTACGTGGAGTGGATGCACGCAAAAGTGAGACAGATGGATCACCATTGTTACATATACCTACACATATATATTACATACCTCGCACTACAGAGTGTTTCTGCTGTTTTCGGATATTTGACTACTTTACAACTAATTGATTGTTTGATAGCTTTCCTTACAGAAAATTACACAAGGCTGTAGCTTTTCTTGGCCTCTCCTTACAGCCCCTCACCCTGGATGGCAAACTCGGCGAAATTTGCATAATCGGTTTTCGGACCAATGAGTTTGTTGGAAACAATGATCGAGAGCATGTAAAGAGAACCCACGTGGAAAGCTTTATAATAAGCGTAATCATAAAGGCGGAGATAAGATACACTAATGAAGTGTAGAATCTCGGGAATGAGAATGAGATGGAAATAGTGGGATGAATTGTTCGAACTGTACTTTATGGCACTTTTTTGGTGTCTTATGCATGACAATAAGTCTCTAGTACAGTATTGGCTGATACCCGCAGAATACCCCCAAAAAAATAAAAAAGAATCCTGATACCTGTGTCACAAATCCCGATGCAAGCTCTATAACTGAAAAGCTAGAAACCTCTTCTTCATCAAGTTGGTTCAAATCAGCTGTTACCAACAAAGCTTCTATAGATGCGGCCCAGAAAAGTGATTGCCTTTAGTCATCTGTGTCCTTTGCTTGCTGGATGGTAGTAACTATGGGTTGATCTTGGAAGGGTGTTCTGAATTTCTCAAGGCTCGACTGTACTTACTTAAGAGGTTGCACATCAACGAATTCGGTGATTTTATTCCGAATTCGGAGAGTTAAAATCCGAATATGGAGAGTTAAAATCCGAATTCGGAGAGTTAAATGATAACTAACCCAATAAAATATGATGATTTGAGTGAAGCTCAGAAATCAACTTATCAAAACTCCTTCGTATTTGATCAAGTCAGGGTTAGGGTACCAACAGGTATCCACCGCCAGGCATAGGCCAAGCCAAAGAAATCTGCAGTATTTTGCATTCTAGCGTTTTAATTCCGTGTCGGATTCTAACTCTCCGTATTCGGATTTCAGCTCTCCGAATTTGGATTTTAACTCTCCGAATTCGGAATAAAATCGTCGAATTCGATGAAGTGCTACCAACAAAGTCCAATGTAGGAGAGACTTTTACAGTGTAGTTATCTTGACACAGTTCCTCCAAACATTTATATGTGACCTCACCAAGAAGTATGACTAGATAGTTTCTTTGAAGAGCCAGACCATGTTTTTATATGCTACCCAAAAGGCTCAATTGGTTTGGTCTCAAACAGGGAGCGGCGAATCAGCATGGTACCACACATACATAACAAAGTCATCCCTGTTGTTTGTATGGTTGAGAGTCTTGATTACCTCCTAGTAAACCAAACCACTGCTAATTTTTTTTTCTCATAAAAACCTGACATATGTAATGATTATGCACAGCGTCCCTTCTCTTTTCAGTTTTATTGCCCAGGTCACCTTTACATTTCTCGTCCTCCTGCTTCTTGACCCGAATGAAGTATGGGTTTACGACGGTGGCCGTAAGGCTAAAACTATAACATATGTAACAGGTTTCCAGAACAAAGGAAGGAAATTTAGTTGTAAGTGTTTCGTACATTTTTCTAAGTCAGTCTGTCCCGTAGATCCATTCTGTACAGTCAGCTACAGTATGACTAGTGTTGTATCTTATCAATAAACCCTTGTGCTACGTACATTGTCTTGAAAGGAAGTTGCAAGGTTAGTGGAGCACTATGTAGAACTAAGAACGTTTGCTAAGGGCACTCTCCTCGAAGACTAACATCGGGTCGGAATCTCTCCATCACGACCTACCTTCCACCCACTGGCCGAGAGTGTCCAGCATAGTGCGGCCAGTTCACCACCACGATAGCACAGCAGTACCCCAACTTACACGACCACCGATCTTCTCCAGTTCCCACATATATGGACTTAGAGCCCTCCACTCAAAGAGCCATCCAGTTGACAAAGTTGGTGTCAGAAGTTACTTCTCGATTTCAGTGTCCGTCCAAAGGAGGAGGATTGAACCTAGAGATCTAGTGGGTAGGAAAGCGGGAGACCAAGATAAGAGCTTGCATATACAAAAGACGGCCAAAGACTTACATCTTCACTTTATGCCAGGTGTATTCTCAACAAGAAGTTTCTTACAACATCAGCAATCAAAATCTTCAAGCAGCTGATACTCATCATCCAACTTGCTGCCGACTCACCAAGGAAGATCGTGCTGTTTCGCCGCTAACCTTTATCAAGAAACTGGCTGCCGGTTCAACAACTACGTTTGCTGTTACGCCGTTGACCTGTGCTGCTCCGCCGTTGGCTGTTGCTGTTCAACCATTGTCAAGCGTGCCACCGTTCAATTTTACCATCAAATCAGCATTACGCCGTTGACCTTTGCTGCTCCGCCGTTGACTGTTGCTGTTCAACCATTGTCAAGCGTGCTACCGTTCAATTTTCCGATCAAACCATCACAACAAACCGTGTCCAAGGAGGATCTTTAACGCACCGTCATAGACCTGGAAAGAATCAGGAATAAGTGCAACTCACCACTGAATGTAAGTGAACTTCCTATACGTGCGCATAGGGACACCGATAGACCATTAGATTGTTGTTTTTTAGAATTGTGATTTGGGGGTATCGTAATTAGATCAGTAGATTCGTTATTCCTCCTTCTTTTCAACACGGTATTTGTTTACGTCGCCGCCCGCTGATATTTGTCTTTTAAAAGGAAAATGGCTACAATTAACCTAGACCCAAATTCCGCCTTATACGACCCGAACCTTGCCATACCATTTATTGCACTTCAGAGGCAAAGAGGCATAACGGTACCAGGGACTTTCAACTCCACGGATTTAGATTTTGAAAAAACAGAGGTAGATCAGTTTTTCATCGATATTAATGAGTGGGAGGTAACAGCGCTTTCCAACTACCTGAGATTACAAGATCAAGTTACGGGGTCAAATAATATCCCTGCCATACTGGCCAAAAATACTGGGTCGGTCAGTCAGGGTAGTGTAAACAACGACCAGAATTCTAACTCAATACCGCCTAGCAGTATCCTAGCAATCAGTGCAACAACAGATCTTTCGTCACTCATATCGCCTTTAACAGCCGCACATCAGATTCCCGATTTTATTAGACAAATAAAACGTGCAGAGTCGAGCCTTAATTGGCCGGAAAGACAGGCAATTTCTGCTGCAAGTCTCTCAGCAAGGGGGGAGTTCGCGAATTTTTTTGATGACCTAGATGCAAGCCTTGATACTCTTGACAAGTTAAAAGCGAAGTTGATGGAAGCATTCTTATCCGGTCGCACACCAGGTCAAGTTTAGCAAGAGCTTGTTAACGTAAAGCAAAAACAGGAGGAAACTGTTTACCAGTTTTTTAAACGGGTGGAAAAAATAGCAAAAATATAAGCAGCAGTAATGGGATTCGCGGGAGGAATTGATCACGCAGGAGTAGGGCCGATAGCGCTAAATGCATTAAGAGAAGGAATACGAAGTAGCTTTAAAAGATTTTTAATGGAGCATGGAGACGGGATTAGCAAATTGGCGGAAGCATACGAAATAGCACGGAAATACGAAAATATTGAAATGGCAACACGACCAGCGGAGGAATTCTTATCGGCAGCAGTGAACGTCCAAACGGGCCGACTCCGTCCTGAGTGGAGACAGGACGTAAATTCGGAATTAACTGGGGCGAGGAGAGATCGTCCTAGGTAAGGGGAGGATAACCGCCGAGGAAATGGAAGAGGCAGAGGCAGTTCTTCATTTAATACAGAGAGGAATTTCAGATCGTCTGAAATTCTAAGATCGTATGTTACATGTGCTCAAGGGAAGGACACTTTGCCAACAGATGCCCGAAGAGACGAGAAAGTACCCGAGCAATTAATTGCTACAATTGCGGGAAAGCCGGGCACATGAGTAAAGATTGCTATAGCAATGGCAGACAATCAAGCAGCCATTCGGGAAACTTCTAAACCAAGAAACGAGGGAGCCTAATCTTGGTTCAGTAGGTAAGGACCCTCTCAAAGGCACACGTAACAACACGAGCGAACAGGGAGATTCAGGAAGAGGGGAATAATAAGTAGTGTAAAAATTAACACGGATAGTAAAAGTGTGAATGAAGTCGAAAACACTTTTCTCCCGAATATTTATTCAGTTCCTTTTGTTAACGTATTAGCTCCAGAAAAAGTTGTCCCTTTTCCGGCAGATAAAAGGCAAAGATACGAGTTTCAATTACCGACGGCCGAAGACGGTACGATCTGGACTGGCATTTCTACGTTGTAGAAAATTTGGGATTTGAAGCTATTATTGGATGGGACTTATTGCATAGACTCGGAACTACCTTCGACCTAACAAACAGCAAGTTGACCTTTAGTGGGGATAGTAGTGTCGCTGACACAATGATACTCTTGTCCTTTGGGAGCGTCGTTAAAATCGTTGAAGTTAGTCTACGGGCGACCCGGTTCCACATGGTAGTTCGGTGATTATTGAACCTGTGTCAAGTTCAGAATCGTATATGCATGTGACAGCTAATATTGTTCGGTCCGAACGGACACTGATTACTATGTTCAATGACTCAGAACAGGCAATCCGTTTGAGCAGACGCACAATTCTTGGTACGTTTACAGAAATTGAGGATGAACTTATTACAGCATGTAAAGCAGATTTGAGACAATCAGCTGAAATTCAGAATCCGGAGGACGCGGAATCCAGTCCGAATATATCGGACGAGGAGCTCATTTCGAAATTCAAGCTTCAGCACTTAGACAAATATCCAGAAATTAAAGCAGGACTAATCCGGTTAGTGAAAGAATTCAGAGTGATTTTCTCAAATAGCTGCTACGATATTGGCAAAAATGATTTGATGCAATACAAAGTTGAAACTGATGAATCGAAACCACCACCTCCGCCGCGTTCATTTAATTTACCTTTGGGAATGCAAGAGTTACTCCAGGAGCACATCCTAGCTATGCAAAGGCTGGTATTGTGAAGCCGGGAAGAAGCGAGTACTGTTGTCCTATTTTTCTGGTTGGCAAAAGTTCTGAGGGACGAATATTACCGAAACATGAATGGTCGATACAAACGTCAAGTATAGTTTTCGATTGCCGGGCAATAACCGCTATTGTCAAGGACTCAGCATGGCCTATTCGTAAGATCCAAGACTTCTTAAACCAACTCAGAAACAAAAAACATTTTTCGGTTCTTGATCTAAAACATGCATTTTTCAACGTACCTTTACATCCAGAGAGCAGGAAATATTACTCGTTTAATTCTCCAAACGGCATTTCGTACCAATACCAAATAGTACCACAAGGGGCAAACATATCCCCGCGTGCTTTCTGCCAATGGGCTTCGATGCTATTCGGCAGCGCTCTCTTTGGGGATATCATCTCCATTTATATGGCTGATTGTGTAGTGGGATCGCAGGGATCACAAACGGATCACCTCGCAGACCTCAGACGTGTGTTTTTTTTTGCACCTGAACTAGAACTACTGGGATATACGGTAACTAAGGACGGGATAGCTCCAATGCAGAACAAACTGGACGCGATAAAAAGCATTGAAAGACCGAGGAATATTTCTGAATTAAGAAGCTTCTTAGGTTTAACTGGATGGTACAGATCTTTCTACCTTCAGTATGGGCATCTGGCCGCCTCGCTCACAAAACTAAACAAACACAACCCCCCCCCCCCCCCCCCCAATGAAGAAAGCGACACCCCTGGGCGTATCAGGGACCCGATCAGATTGACTTGGAAGCAGTCATTTCCACGATCGTGATAATTTTTGCCTCAAGGGTTTTGCTTACAAATGGCACTCCAACATACTTAATGGAAAGCGGAAAAGAGATTTTAAAGAAAGGATACATTTCTTAAGGTCCCCAAGGTTCTGTGATCATCTGTGCCATATTTTTGACTGAACATACATTTTCATGAATCCCAAAAAGCCCAAAATAATAGCTGTGCTTCAAGACAGCATACATCTTAGCTGACGCCCTTGGCTACTTCATATACGTGCAAGTGCCATATGAACCTTGGCCTATGCCTGGCGCTGGATACCTGTTGGTACCCACTCTAACCCTGACTTGATCAAATATGAAGGAGTTTTGATAAGTTGATTTCTGAGCTTCACTCAAATTAACATATTTTATTGGGTTAGTTATCATTTTAGTATCGTTCTTCAACGTTAGGCATAGGGTATGCCGAAAATCAAGGGTTTCTGATAGACAGGGGTTAGGGAATTCCATTTCGCATAGGGAATCCGTATACGGAATCCGAAAATCAGGGGTTTCTGGTAAACTGGGGTAATCAGGCAACAGCTTGTGTAAAAGAAAAAACACAAGGCTTGTTGCTATTACTAACTCAAGTGAAAATTCTCTAGAAAAATTAATAAACTTACATAGGCTACCCATACTTTTGCAGCATCCAGGAAAGGTCCAACTGTTACTTATGCATCACTGGCTCCACGAAGTGAGATCTTCTTCCCTTTGAAAAAATAGAAACATTTACACAAGGGTTAATAAATCGCATATCTAAATCTGAATTAAAGTTTCACCTACTTCGGATTAGGCTAGTTTCCAAGAAAATGTGTTTCATTGCTCTCCACTCTCCAGCACCATCCTCACAGCAAATGTTATGCAATTTACTCCCAGTCTGTTTCAATTATTTGCCTTTTGTTATTGGTTTAAACCTTCATAAGAGAGATTTATTGTTGTCAACTCATTCTTTCTTATCATATTGTAAATTAGTACAGCACAGAATTTGAAATTAGAAGACAATGATATGGTTCTATTTGGACAAATTGTATGTATAGTACGACAGTAGGTACCTTATATATTCAAGGATTGTACGGCACTTGCAGCCTTCGACTAAAGCGCCATGTAGCGACCAAGATGTCTCTCCGTCGGTTCGTCTATCCCTACGTCTAATTTTGCTAGTCCCGGCAGTTTCATGTAAGCTAGGACTATGAAGGACTATAAAGGACCCGACTGATATTTATTTTGATACATATTTTATTAATAACACAATTTAACTCTTTACTATTTATATCTACTGCACTAATAGAAAAACCTACGTTTTTGCTGGCGTGCAGGAGTAAAGGTTAGCCATTTCTAAACACACCAACAAATAACATAATAAATAACTAATAAAAAATTAAAAAAAATAAAAGAACAGACCACAAAAAAAAGAAAAAAAGACCGAACTCCATCACATTATCACCTCCAAAATAAACATATACCTCCCAACAGCCTACCACCCATCCACCAGTTCCAACCTACCAACCCCAACCAACCATTTCTCCCTACCAACCAGACCTCCCTACCCCCTAACAAATAAATAAATACATTTCGAAACCATCTTTTATTAAATATTATTTAAATTTTCTAACTAAAAATGCTCAGCCGCCCTAATGCTCGCTGGTGGAGAATTCCAGACTGCAGTTACAAACTGCAATCGAAATCCTGATCCTGACCTTGATACTCAACAAAACCTTATTTTCCCGGATCCGACCATCCGTGTGTGGGTGGAGGGAGGGTGAATCCGAGACCTTGTGAGCTGCGTGCAGCGCAAAAGAGTCCTAGACAGTCGGGATTTGAACCTAAGACCTTTGGCTTTCAAAGCCACTGCTCTGCCACAGAGGTATAGAGGATGCATCGATTTCTGAAAAGCTGCCATGCTGTCCATCCAGTCGCGGTCTTGGACACGCTAGAAGGCAATCATGGGGATGCGCTCAAGACCCAGGATGCAAGTAAGACCGGGAACGAAGAAGGCTCAAGCGCAAGTGACGAGTCCGGAAACATATCCTCCGATACGGATGCATTTAGCATACAGGTGAAAAATCGAAAGCTGACAACCGTAAGCCTCAACCGAACAGAAGAAAAAGAGCGACTGAAAAGGTTGTAGACATTGTAGAAGTCATGAGAGCAGAGGGAAAGGCATTCCGTGAAAAGCAAGAGATGACTAGGTCGCAAGACAGACAAGAAAACGTAAGAGGCATGATGACAGGATGGTTCTTGGCAGAGAATACCTAGACTTTTACCGTGAAACATTCGGACGATCTTCAGGGGCAACTGGACAAAAAAGCCGGTCAAGGACGCGCACGTCGCGCAGTCATGATTCTGACCATTGTTCCGGGAGCCGCAGCCCTCGCGGCCGTAAGCCTCGGGACTAGCTGAAGGTTTTGTTTTGTCAGTTCGTCTGTATTTGAGGATGATTATTCGTTGCAGAAATCAATGGACATCTTTGCTATGTAGTAGATTCGTTGCGGGTTCTCTGCTGCCTTTGGAAGAACATGGTATGGGAAATAGAAGATTAATGCGTGCCCATCTGCAAGTAGTATGATTCTTAGTTTTCGGATTTTCTACTGCCGTTGGAGCTTACTGTGTACGTTAAACTTTCCTAGTTCCATGCTTGAAAGAAGAAATCAGATGGAATGTAAATGTTTGTCAAGTCTTACTTATATTCTCGTTCTTCTTTCATATTGCAGCCAGGGAAAGTTTAACGGTACGGAGCAAATCGGGGGGGGGGGGGCACGAAAAAATCGCAATAAGTTCAAAATTATACGGGAAGTAGAAGATCAATGCGTGCACATCTACAAATGATTTTTAGTTTTATTTAAAATGGCGGTATAAGCAGTTTCGTATAAGCCTGAGCTGTGATGAGTTGTGAATCGAGGTCGGTTGTGGTTCTAGAACTGTTAATACGTTTTCGAAGTGTTCTCTAAGATTCACGTTTTGTTGTTGTCCTATATTGACACTGCCCACACCAATTAATGAAAGTGAGATGACTTTTTCAGATACCACGATCGACCGCGGTATCTGAATATCAGATACCACGATAACTACAAAAACTTCATTTACCCTGGTATCAGATGCCACGATAACTGCAAAAATGACTTTAGACTGTGGTATCAGATACCATGGTATCTGCAAAAACGCAACTAATGTAACTGTAGCCACTGCCGATTTGAAGAATCTGCGATGGCAAGGAGATAGAAGGTTAAGAGGCGTGCTTCATCCCCCGTTTCGTTGGCAAAGTCTAGCCGTTTTACTTTCAGCATAAGGCCGTGAAAATTCGGAGCGGCGTCGGGGTCTACTTGTGCCTGACAGGCAGAACTTGTCAAGTTATTGGTTTATGATTACTTTTATGAAAGGAAGCTAGTAGGACGCGAATAAGCTAGATATCCAGCGGTCGTGCTTTACGTCGTTCCTTATTATGATTTAGGACATGGAACAGCCAGGAGAAGGTCGGCCCTGAGGAAGCAGCCAAGAAAAGGTTGTCCGCTTACTGTCCTAGTCTTGATTTGCTCTCCAAAATGCTTATTTAATACGTTTGCTGTTCTAGGTCTGTCCGACACCAGTTCGTGACCATAATTTATAGCTGCTGCAAATTTAGAAGTTCGATTCTTTCCAATAATTTCATGAATAATCTGCCAAGACCTTTTGGGGGAACCCGACGTCTTCTGCAAATTGTTTCACAAAGTGTGATGCTTTTGCTGCACGGATTACATTAGTCAAACTATTTTTATATAATCTAAATTTGTCCTTGTTTTCTTCACTAGGGTTCTCTATACTAATTTTATAAAGCTGATTTTTAACTTTGACTGAACGAACAATCCCCTTAGAAATCCAGGGTTTTCTTGTTTCTTGGCGTCTAGATTGACTTGTTTTCGCGGACACGCAAGGTCAAAAGCCTTTTCAAACTCTTGAAAAAATTAATTTGTTGCTTGATCAGCATCGTGATTATCCAAACATGGACTACGGTTAATTTTATTTAAAAGGCTTCTAAGATATTTAATTGCTTCTGCACCAAGCTGTCGATTTTTAGGTTCAAGATGTTCTAATTTTTTCTTAGCCAGTGTAACCTCTGACAAGATTAAAAAGTGATCATATCATCGTGGATCACAGCAATCAAATGTCTTCAGGTCCAGGTTTGTGAATATGTTGTCAATTAGAGACGCGGTAGGGATACGGACACGAGTAGGGATACGGCACGCTGGGAACATTTCAGTAATAAGGAATGAAGATATAAATTCATTTGCTGAACTGGAAATATTTTGAGCTTGTCTTGGAGCAAACAGGTCGATGTTAAAATCTCCCATAAATAGCAGTTTTTTATGGCACTTGCCCTTCGGCCAAGTGCCATATAGCGAACGCAATTTCTGTCCGTCCGTCGGTCTGTCCAGGTTTTGCTAGTTCGGGCACTTCCGCATAAGCTAGGACGATAAAACTTGGCAGGCATATCAGGGACCCCAAATGATTAAGTTGGAAATAGTCACTTCTCCCATCCGAGCACCCTGGGGGGAGTGGACGGAGGGGGAATCCGGAATCTTGAGGTATTTATAACTTTGGAACTTGTGATCGGATCTCGAGGAAACTTGATATTTGGAAAGACGTCATGCCTCAAACAACCCATTTAAAATCCGGACCGGATCCTGTGACTTTTTTTGGGGGGCTGGAGGGGGCAACCGGAAATCTTGGGAAACGCTATGAGTGGAGGGATCGAGATGAAACTTGGTGGAAAGACACCTAGCAAACACTAGATACATCATTGACATAACCGAGCCGATTCGGGCACTGCGGGGGAAGTGGAGGGAGGGGAATCCGGAATCTTGAGGTATTTATAACTTTTGAACGGGTGATCGGATCTCGATGGAACTTGATATTTGGAAAGACCTCATGCCTCAGACGACCCACTTAAAATCCGGACCGGATCCGGTGACTTTTGGGTGGAGCTGGAGGGGGCAACCGGAAATCTTGGGAAAAGCTATGAGTGGAGGGATCAAGATGAAACTTGGTGGGGAGACATCTAGCAAACACTAGATACATCATTGACATGACCGAGCCGATTCGGGCACTGTGGGTGAGTGGAGGGAGGGGGAATCCGGAAGCTTAATATTTATAGCTTTTGAACGGGTGACCGGATCTCGATGAAACTTGATACTTGGAAATACCTCATGCCTCAGACGACCCACTTAAAATCCGGACCGGATCCGGTGACTTTTGGGGGGAGCTGGAGGGGGCAACCGGAAATGTTGGAAAACGCTATGAGTGGAGGGATCGAGATGAAACTTGGTGGAAAGACACCTAGCAAACACTAGATACATCACTGACATAACCGAGCCGTGCCTACTCGCAGCAAGTGCCATATGAGCTCGTAGCTCTTGTTTTATACCCAGTTGACCAAATATCCAAATATAATGATCCAAATATTCCAAAAATTTTGTTGGTGATCCAGATGGTGGCTTATATAAAACACAACGAAGCAGAGTTTCGCATTTTGTTTCAATTTCCACAAGGATAAGTTCAAAAGCATTTCTTCAAAACTTGTCAAAGTTTGTAGTTATTTTAGTTCCCAATTCATGTTTAACAAATACACTAAGGCCACCATATTTCCGCGTTTTTCTATTCTTAAATAAATTTTGATATCCATCTACACGAGCGAGGGTATCAGACGGCTCAGAAAGGAAGGTCTCACAAGCCCCAAAAATATCAACTCCGCTATCCACAAGGAAAGACGATAGTTGATCAAGGCTCTTCAGTAGTCCTCTACAGTTTAAAGAAGCAGTTCTAAAGTTCCAGAAGGAGGTCGATATTTAGGGACGTTTTCCGGTAATAAATAATTATTTTCAGGCAGGTTTTCTATAAGAAAAGCTGAGGACTGTTTTAAAAGGTACTAAACTAGCTGTTTCAACTCAGCATTTCTATTTTCTGAATGATGAAAGTTCTATTCCCGTGAGTGTTATATACTACCTGTATATGAGTCCGGCTCCAAGCTCAATTAACCATCAGTTCCCATTGTTTGATGATTAATGTCTCGGTTCATCTTATTCCAGTCACCGAACTACGAGTGTGAAGCTGTGAACACGACAATGTACTTTATCCCCATTCCCGGGGAATCCACATTGTGTAATGTTGTTCGGGAGATCCGCTATTTTCACCCCCGTTCCACTGTGAGGGACCTGGAAACTAAAATCTAATGCATAAGATTCGTCGATTGTAAATAACTTCATCTTTAATAGTGTCGGATCTAAAATTTTGGTTGATTCAGGTACGTCATGTTGTTTAGTGAAAACAGATGTCTTCCAAAAATGTAAACTTGATTAAATCATTTCTCAAGGACTATCTCCATAAAAATCCAATTTGCACGATTATGGTGCGCATGATATTGTAAATGAATCAATTGCTGATAGATGAGAGATGTATCTGCAACACAAACTCTTAGTATAAATACAAATTCAGAGTATTCATCCAAATATGTAAGGCAAAGGGTCCACACGAGGGACGTAGGAATCCTTTATATTTGGATTTTATCAACGATGGCATTTATGAAGCATCGTTAGGTATAATGATTCCCAACAGTCCTATATGTCAGGGTCGTCTACCTTCAAAGACCTAGGACACAGGCTCAGTCGAGGAGTACGTGCCTCTAGCCTTGTCCTAGAGAGCATGACAAATTTATATAAGCCGGAAACATATTCACGTCAGACTAGGTCAGATTCGTGTCTGCTTAACATCTCTTTGTAAATACTAGAGCAATATCTATTTGTTCTTTCGTACCTGCATAGACAAAGCCTTACTACTCCCAACTTGACACTATACATATAATATTGTTAGCGCGACGATTAGGTCAAACTGTAGTGGTGATCCCACCGCTGTCAAGTAGCCACTCTGCGGGAAGCACAAGTCCTATCTCTATCCTAACAAGTTATGGCTATTTTCCAAAAAACGATTATTCCGCTGCTGTACCAAAAGCATAGGTCAGCAGCGAGATTAATAACACGTATAATTATTGTCACCCATGACATAGGAGCCGCCATCCCATCTCAGAGAAAGTCCCAACAGAAGTAGGACAGTCAACAACTTGAGATGACGTGAGGCCTACTTCTGTCGGAGAAGAAGATAACCTTCAGAGATCATGTATATACTGGAGATAGGTTTCGATCGTCCAAGCATTGCCTATTCAACCATTTTCTTATATGTTAGTCAATGTTGTAAATAAATAACTAGCTATTTCGTATACCGACTTCGCACCAGCTTTAAGCCCGAGTACCCACTCGCACATCCCTGATAAGTGGTGTCAAAAGCAGGGATTTGTTTACCATACTATAAGTGTAAAGTGTCTGTGAGGCTACAAAATCCTAGTGGAATCGAGTAAGTAAATCATTTTTCTTTATTTGACATGACGAGTTCGGGGGTAAATACAAATTTTAATTCAATTTTTTCCCCAAAATTTTTCTTTAAATTTCTGCCATCTACCGCCGCGGGAATTTTCATCAAAACCACCAGTGAATTACTATGGCAAGCCAAACTTTCAACCTCCTTCAAGAGCTTCAAGAACTTACGACCATTAAGAATCTCCCCACCTTCCTGAATAACTTAAGAGACATTCACGAATATACAGCAAACTCAACAATTAACGCAACCCTGCGTCTTGCAAGATTCAGAGTCCCCCAAGCGGCCAAAGCTTTTATAAACGAAAAACTTGCGGCAGCTTCAGCTCAAGACCCGCCAGTTCAAGCTTTTGTGATCATTCGACCTCTTGGAAAGTTCCTTTAGAGAAAAATTCAAACTCAGATCTAAGGCCGTCCTCTTAACAGAACAATCGCAGCTAATGCAAAGAGACGATGAGACAATAAATGCATTTTGTGACCGTGTTTCAAAACAAATGCGTCTAGCATATGGAAATTCGACAAATGCATACTCGCGATTTTGGATAAGGCAAAACTCCAGTCATTTCTAAATGGAGTGAAAGAAGAAATTTTTAACGGCATAGTGATGCAAAATCCTGACAATTTTGAGGCGGCTAAGATACTGGCTGAAGGCCATGAGCAAGGACTAAGGGCAAAGAGTTTAAGGGGTGGTGGAGAAGGAACAATATCATCAGTGATCGCCGGTGTGAATAACATGTAACGTCGAATCCAAGACCAGCATCATCAAATCAACGTGGGAGGTCGACTACGAGACGAGGCTGAGGGGCTTACTTTAACAAAGGGCTTCAAAATCGAACTCGTAATGACAGTAAAAATGAATCCACTAGAGCGAAATTTTTATCCTCCCGCCAATCAGACACAAAGAGGTACTTCTCAAAGATTTTCTCGTGACAATCGTATCTTTAACAGTGAATGCAATGCTTCCGGGCAGACGACCCTGCTCGCTACCGCGCGCGTTCTCGATCTTTTTCTCGAAATGAACAAAGTAAAAATCGGTCCGCGAGTCGTTCTAGGTCAAAAAGTCGCGTGGATATGCAGTGCTGGACATGTGGCGGACGTCATCCACAGAGGACCTGTGATTTCAACTTTTAAGCGGAGTGACGGAACAAGACATTCCTGAAGGCACACCAATTCAGACCTTCGAGAGATGATTTTAAGTGATTTTAATTTGATTAGTAGTTTGAAAGATAACTCTACTGGTAACTATCCTGTGTTAGTACGAGTTCGAATTTTTGGAAAAGAACACGATTCCTTTATTGATTCAGTCGCCGAAGTCTGCCTGATCAAAAAGACATTTTATGATGAGCTTTCGCGAAAAAATAAGCTAACCCTACTCGCGACTGGAAGATTGGAAAGTATTTCAGGAAATAGCATAAAATGTTATGGCCAATTCTGGAGCATCGGTCGAGCTGTCATTCACCCAAGCAGGCAAAAATAGAGCACCCTTGTTGATCTACAATCTGACACAGAAACCCATTAGAATTCGCAAACGGGAAATTCTGGCACGTTTCGAGCCGAACGTAAGCGTGTTTACGGTGACGGATGATCATTCAGAAATTCCTTGTGACAGTACAGATCAAAACAAAGACGCTAGTTTTTGTGGTTATAGAGATAGCAACATTGAGGGAAAGAGCTTTACACCTCAGAGTGTGAGTGCAGTAAAGGAATCGATTTTGCATGAAGAGGACAAAGAGTACCTCAAAGCGTTTAATTTGTCGACGGTTCCAATGAATTTTTTGCAGAGGTCCAGTCTATATTGTTGAAAAAAGATTGTACGAAAACTGATTTACTTACATGTAAACTTGACATTATGCCAGGCGAAGATGCAAACTTTTGCATCAAACAGTACCCGATAGCTTTAAAACTTCAACCTGTTGTCAAATTGCATATTCAATCTTTGCTTGAAAACGGGATAATCGAGGAAATAACGGGACGGCCTCGAGTCCAATTTTGCTAGTCACGAAGAAAAATCCGGATGGCTCAAAACGCAAAGAAATCACTCTAGCTAGCTCTAGATTAGTCCTAGATTTGCGCCACCTCAACTCCGTCACAGTGCGTTCTAGATACCCACAACCAGACCCCGAATCTGTTCTTTGGAAAATCGGAAATTTTACATCAGAAAAAGATAGCAGAATATATTCTAAGTTTGATGTAAATTCCGCATTCCATTCCATTGAAATCGAAGACGATTCCAAGCAATATTTTGGTTTCACTTATGACGGAAACAGATTTAGATTTTGCGTGCAGCTTCATTGATGACTTCGTCTTAATGGCAAAATCAATGCGTCAACATGTCAACAATCTTGAAAAGTTTTTAGCAACCATGTAACGGCCCGGGATAAAACTTAAAAAGTCGAAAGCTGTATTTTTCAAGAACTTATCGGATTCAAAGATAAGAAATCTGTCAAATCATTTCTTGGCATGGCTGGTTTGTACCAACGGTTTTACAATAACTTCCAGAACATAGTTTACCCTCTCAATCTTTTACTTCATAAAAACGTCCCATTCACTTGGAACGACGAATGTGAGAGAGCTTTCCTAGAAGTAAAACGGAAGTTAACAACAGATTGCGTCTTAAAACATCCGGATCCCAACAAACCTTATGTTTTAATCGTAGATTCTTCTTCTTGCGAAATGGGAGCGCAACTCGTACAAATGCGAGGGGATGGGAAATTGTATATAGTAGCGACTATGTCGAAAACATTCAAGCCAAGCGAACTGAAATGGTCTGTGACAGAAAGGTGCAGGCTCTGAGGAAGTTTCATCACATTGTTTCTGCGGCTGAAATTTATCTTTTTACCGATCATCGCCCATTGTTGCATTTGCAAAGTTTCAAGACTGTGAACCAAAAACTGCAAAGATACGCACTAGAAATCGCATCATACTCTCTCTGCATAAGGTACATGTCAGGTAACGCCATGTCAAGTGACTTCTTATCGCGTGGGAAATCCCCAGGGTGAAATGCGACCCTCCCCGTCCGCTTAGTGGCATCTAGCGGAATAAAAGAGACGTCTCAACATGTTAGCCCTGAAAATATTTTTTTTTGCTGGAACGAAAGGACCCTGAATTAAGAACCGTCATAGAATTTCTAGAACAAAATAAATTTCTAGTAAGTGGAGCGGGTCCACAGAATGATTTCGATGATTTCGTTGTTTCAGCATTTGTAAAGAATCTAAAGACAGATGCGCACCTGTCTTGCCCATCAATTCTCAAGGAAGAGATTGCTGGTAGGGATGCTCAGAGAGAGGCCGCTGCTGGTCCGCAGAGGACAGCCGGCTCGAGGCACTTTGGCGGAAAATTTCCTCGTAAAACAAAATTCAGGGCACAGGAAGTATTCAGTGCACGAGATTTCCTGAATCAGAACCAATTGCGAGGTACGAAAAGCGTAGCGAAAGCGTAGCTTCATTGCTCTAGAATATTTTAAACTCCTTAGCAATAGTTAACGGAATTCTCTATTACTTAGATTCATTAGATTAAAAAGGAATCGGTTATCCCTTGAAAGTCGTTCTTCCGGCTAACCTAATCCATCCGGTAATAGATTATTTCTACAAAGACTCGATCATGGGTTCCCATTAGGATTTGCGAAGGTTCTTTTCAATTCGTACACTTCAAAGATATGTCTTCAACAACTAAAAGACTTGTTTCCGATTGCCATGAATGCCCACTGATGAAAAAGTTTGCCACTGCCGGTATAGCAGAAAAGATAGTACTGACAACCATGCCTCATTTCGGTCAAAGCTCAATTTGCAGCTTTGCATCCTTTTTACCAAATTATCCCCCTTTTTAAGAACATTTTTATTTTATTACTTCCTAAATAAAGGATACAAGAAATGAGAAATATTACCCTTTACTACATATAAAATACTACAATATACACTAAAATACTACTTTTTTTTTCTTTTCTATTTTTATTCAAATATTACTGAGTAAACAGTTCTAAATCCACATATGTTTCTTTGTTCTTGTTTTCGCGTACAATCGGTTGCAAAACTAGATTTTTCTTTAAAAGTAATTCGTTAGCAATAGCATTATATTTCTGTGTTATAAACAAATCACATGGTTTGTCATTATGATTAATGTCTTTCCTGATTGTCTCATTGTATTTATTCATTCTGATTGTATTCAAGACTTCCTTTGTGGACTCCATTTATTAGTGGATGATTTTATTAAATAAAAATCCAAAGCTCATAATTACCGGCAGATCGTAACACCTGTGGTGTGAGAGATGCGTCACACTAAATATTCCCGAATATTCTCGAATATTTAGATGCGTCACCTCCAGCAGATAACAACACTCAGCGGAGAAGATTCGCGAATATATAGTGTCACGCGTCTGGTTTAAGGAGACAGTTGGAAGCAAGTTGAGACTAAGAAGCTCATACAGAAAGAAGAAATTTCCAATGTAAGTTTTGTTTGTTTCTTACGATAAAAATGATGATTCCCAGGTAGGTATCTAGTAACATATGAGTAGCTACATCTGAAACAAACAACTGCGCAAATAGCAAATATCGAGGGTTACCCACTTACCGACACCTGCTGTGGAGCCTTCCCCGGCACCAGCCGGCAACACCCGAAATAGGCGGTGCCAGCACCGTTGCCGACAATAAATTGGGTGATTAATCTTTCAAACGCTTCCAAAAATGTTTTGATGCGTGACAGCCGGTGTTGACAGGTTTCAGTCTATGCCGGCAGTGACCGGGCTTCTCGGCACCGGGCACTTGCTGTACTAAAATCGAGAGTGGGCAACACCTCAGCAAATATTACCACACGAGTTTCCAGTGGCGATGAGTCAGATGCCCTTGACGAATCTGTACAGATTGGGATTTAGGTTAGATAATTGTTGCGAAGCGTATCACACCTGATGACGATGAGTCAAATGCCCTTGACGAATCTGCAGGGGCGTCGCAAGTGCATTTTCGGTGGGGGGGTGCAGAGCAAAAATTTTACCGAATCTTTCAAAAATTTTACCGAATCCTAGAACTAAGAATTGAGCTTTAAATTATGTAACAGAGACGATTACGTAGGAAGAGTAACAATAAAGGGCAGCATGAAAGACGATAAGCCAACTATTAGGCAGCGTTCTGGCGAAGGCCACATGGAGAATATAGTGCCGGGCGTGATTGCAGTAACAGCTTCTACCTCTTATAGCCAGTATAAAATTAAATCGAGCGCCACAGGCGGAAATTAATATACTACCCATAATGACATAAATTCAGCGCCGCATGCGAAATTTTTTTTTGCTTTTAATTTTAATCTTAATTTCCATCCAAATTCTAGCTTTTAATGTTTCGAAATGTCAATCCTAGAACTGGCTTGTCAAATGACGCGACGAGAATATTACGAAAAGTGCTGCAGGCGGAATTTTCGAAATATTTATGAATAGATATTCTTTTTGGAATCCAAAATAAAAGTTAGGACTATCGATAATATCATAGATCATCCCTTTTGTCTGCGACCAGTTTCACTCGACCTCTTCTGAGTTTCGAGGTTCGTGATAACTTCCGAATCCTGGCAATTATAACGAATAAATTACCGAATTCCACTTATTATACCGAATAAGTTTAGGCCGATAGCATGTTCGGGATTCTGTATAACTAGCGTATCCCAGTTATTATACCGAATTGTTTTGGTATCGAAAGACTACCGAACAATATTCATATTCGGTATACTTTCGTCGAAACTGGAACAAAGTCAGTATTCGTGGTTAACTTCCTAATCCTGGAAATTATACTGAATAAATTACCGAATCCTAATCACGATACCGAATAATTTTGAACCAATAGCTTATTCGGGGTTCTGTGTAACTACGGAATCTCCATAAATATACCGAATAGTTCCGGCGTCGAAAAATTACCAAATGATTTCAGTAAGTTCTCTCACCAAATTCGTGATAACTACCGAATACTGGCAAATATACCGGATCCCGATCATTATACCGAAGAGATTTGTACAGATAGCCTATTTAGGATTCTATATAACTACCGAATCCCCGTAAATATATCGAACAATTCTGCTATCCCGAATAGTTCCGGCGTCGAAAAATTACCAAATGATTTCAGTAAGTTCTCTCACAAAATTCGTGATAACTACCGAATACTGGCAAATATACCGGATCCCGATCATTATACCGAAGAGATTTGTACAGATAGCCTATTTAGGATTCTATATAACTACCGAATCCCCGAAAATATATCGAACAATTATGCTATCGAAAAAACACCGAACAATTTTAGTAAAATTTTGGGCCTCCGGCCCAAAATTTTACCGAATCTCAAAAAGGTGGGGGGGTGCTGCACCCCCCCCCTTGCGACGCCCCTGCGAATCTGTACAGATTGGGATTTAGGTTAGATAATTGTTGCGAAACGTAAAGGATTTATCTTGATTAAATTGATCGTTAAAAGCTTGTTATTTTTTTTTCAGATGAACAGGAAAGTCATTAAGAAAAAAACAGCAACCGTTCCGAAAAAGTACATGAAGGGGGTGCTCAAACTGGAGAAATCGGAGCAAGAATTATTCCTCACACTGTGGGGGAAAATAGCCACAACCGCAGATGAAGTCGAAGGTGAAGATTGTACGACAGCGCGTTCATCTGTTGAAAAGAAAAAAGATAATAGCGTGCAGTTTTTAGCTGATATTAAAGCGAATTTACATGCTTCGCGAAGGTTTGGAAATTTCAAGATAGACGTAAACATCAAGAAAGTGCTGAGCAGTAAAATATGTGGAGTCAGTTTGGAACAAGCAAAACGTATAATTATTGATTTAAATAAAGTGGAGGTTTATTTGGATTATTTATCAGTGTTACTAAAAGCGAAAAAAGGAGAAGTGTATGCGTACATGCAAAAACTGTTCAATGAGAACCCTGAAAATCAATACAAGTGTTTTTTTGAAGAACGGTTTAAGAATTATGGAGAAAACATATCAACAATTAAAAGATATCTTTGTTTGTATGGATTAGTCTGTGAATATCCAGGAATAGCTTTCTGTTGGAAAGCGTACTATTGCATCGTTGAAAATGAGAAGGCTATTCGTAAAGCGACCCTCAAGGACGAGACATTATCTTCATTACTAAAAGAGTATCCTGTGCAAGTTTTTTTTATCGGAAGAAGTGTTGATTGATTTTGATAATCTGAGTCTATAAATGTTGAATTAAATTTTCTCAATAAATTGGTGTTTCATTGATTGACATATAAGCTAGATTTTGTTGCTAGGTGGTGGTTATGTGTGAAGAGTCACACTTGTGGAACATTCTTTTGAACTATTGATGTATTCTTGCAATATTTATGGCCATTCAGACGGACTTGTTTCATGTATTTTTCGCGAGGAAAAAATCGAAAAGGTTTTACGCATCTCTGTTTCACGCTGAATTACCTCCTCAATTGTTAATTGTCCGCATTTTAGCATTGACAACAACTCAGTATAAAAATTGTAATTTATTCTGTATTCTGCTTTTCTATCAGCAATGCTTAACTGCTTTTCAATTATTTCGATGATAACAGCACCCAAACTTAAAGAAGCTAAAGGTAGCACGTAAGCTATTACTTGTAACTGCGACGGTAAACATACATTTTCTTTTCTAATTCTTCCATTTATTATATAATAAAATTGTTTCAGAAATTATTTGATTGAATGAAAGGTTCGCGATTCGGAACACATCTACCACCTGCGAAACTCTACTGAACTTTCTTGACTGATTGGAGACAATCTAGACAGCGCTTGCTCCGGGAAACGCATACTGAAACCAGTGCTTTTCTTTACGGCTGAGAAAACGCAGACGGGAGAAAATCACTAAAGAAAACGTTCCCCTAATAAATGATGACAACTGCAGAGGTTATTCAGCTTTGTAAAAAGGTTATATTTGAACAACAAATTGGTTATACAAAGATTACCGCTATACACATATAATGAAATGCGGACTTATGCGAAAATTAATAAAATCAAAACAAATGCAGCTAAGAAACATGAAATAACAAATAATATAATAAACCATCTTAATAAGTATATTTTGATAGCTGAAGATAAAATTAAAATTAAACGCAGAAACGAAAGAACTCATAATAAGAACAGACCATCCGACTACAAACCAGAACCGAGATTACGAACCATTCTGGAAGATGAGATAAAAGAAAATAATACTACCATTACAAAAATAACACAAGAGTAGGAAAAGATAAAAGAAAAGATACGAGTCAATTAAAAAGATTTCTAAGAAACAAAAACCTATCCACCCGTGGAAACCGAGATGAAGTCATACAAAAGGTTGAAGAATACTATAATAATATTATTACCAAACATAAAGATTTCGTACAGAAAAATAGAGATATCATAAGAGATCAAACAGAAAGACGTGATAACAGTAGACAGAAACCAATTGGTTTATCAACTCTCTTTATAAATAAGAAAAAAATCAAAGAAGAAAAATTAATTCCTGATCATTTATTTAGAACGGAAGAAGAACAGCACCCTACTATTGTTAGCGAAAGTGAGAATATGTTCACTGCAAACGTTTCAGTTCAAGGTAATGGAGTTGACGAGCATACTCTTATTGCTTTTACTTTCGCAGATATACAGAGAAGAATGAATGAAATAAATCAATATAGAGTTCAGTTTGTAACTCGAGTTATATTCCATCGACAGGAGAATGATGAAGAAGTAGTAGTATTTTACAACAGTACTTCTTGGATTTTAAATAAAAATAGTATTCTTACTCATAATCATTTGGATGATAATAACAAGAGACTTAGTTCTTTAAGTAATACCCCTCGATCTGGGCAACAATTTAGTCGGTATGAAGGAATTGATTATAGGATGACACGAATAATAGAATCTTACATGGGAGGAACGTTTAAAATACTATTTCGTAAAAAATAAAAGAGCTTGCTTGAATATTGAAAATAACGACCAGAAATGTTTCCTTTGGACTATCTTAGCAAATTTACATCCAGCTAAGGACACATATCGTTCATTTATTATATTTCGATAATCATTATGTATTGGTAAAGGATCTGAGCAGATTAGTTGGTAGTCAAATCTCTAAAAATAAAACAAAGACATACCTATGCACTTTTTGCGGAAGGCATTTTACAAAAGAAGAACACTTTGAAAAACATGAAAGTAAAAATAATTGCGAAGATCCTGATATAATAATGCCTCCTGAAGGTTCAAGTATACAATATAAAAATATTGCAAAATTGCATAATAGCCGACTTTGAGTCTTATAAAGAAGAATACAATCAAGTACACGGAAAGAAAACAATAAAAGTGGCTGAACAGAAACCATTTGCTTGTTGCTGTTCCTTTGATACAAACCAGAACAAATACTACGGTTATTTCGGTGAAGACGCTGCAGAACATTTTGTTAAAACCGTTACAAAAGTATCCACAGAAATTGCAAACAAATATGAAAGCAGACAAAGAAACCATACTTATACCAATGCAGAAATTACCGAAAAATGGAATAAACTAATTAAAAAGACTTGTCACATCTGTAGAACTGAAATTACTGAAAATCCTCACTTTGATCACGACCACATGACGCGAGAAGAGAGGGGATTTGCTCATGCTGAATGTAATATGAAATACAGGATTCCCAAGCATATCCCTGTAGTAATGCATAATTTATCAAAATATGATTCTCGTTTATTTGTTAGAGAATTGATACCTGATAACGGAATTTTTGAAAGTGCAGAAAGTTTCATCTCATTCTCGAAATCACTAAGTATTACAAAAGCGGATACGAAAATAAAATATGAGATGCGGTTTATAGATTCAATTAGATTTATGGCTTCATCTTTAGAATAACTATCAGCAAATTTAGCAACATGTGATTGCAAAGTACCTTGTAATCATCTAAGACAGAATTTCAAATTCACATCTAACAGCTTCAAAAATGACGATGAATTCAAAGAAATAATTAAAAAAGGGGTATATCCCTATGAATTCGTAGATAGTTTCGATAAAATGAAATGTACAAAGTTACCATCAATAGAAAGCTTTTATTCTAGGTTGACGGGGAAAGGTATTGACAAAAGTGATTATAAAAGAGCAGTATCTATATGGAAACAATTTAACTGTGAAACATTACTTGATTATACCAAGTTGTACCTAAAAAGTGATGTGTTAATTCTATCAGATGTTGTGGAGAATTTCAGGAACGTTTGTATACGGAATTATGATTTGGATCCGTGTCATTACTTCTCAGCTCCTGGGTTGACATAGGATTCTTTCTTAAAGCATTCAAAAGTAGAACTACCGCTATTCTCGAAGGAAGACATGTATACATTCATTGAAAAAGGGATAACAGGTGGTGTATCGCAATGTATAAAGAGATATGCAAAAGCAAATAATAAATATATGAGTAGTTATGATAAGCACAAACCATCTAATTATTTAATGTATTTAGACGCTAATAATTTATATGGTTGGGCGATGTCTTACCAGCGAATAATTTCCAATTCATTCCAATACCGGATGATTTGAAAGAAAGGAATGAATACGAATCAATCGAGTATTACAACCATCTGAAAACCCATATCAATTCGGTGATTACGATTAACTCGGTGATACAGAATGTAGGTGCTATATATGAAGTAGATTTGAATATCCAAAAGTACTAAATGAATTACACAAGGATTTACCATTAGCACCGGAACACTTTAACGGTAAGCTATGTACCACAGTATTAGATAAAACCAACTATATAGTTCACCACAGGAATCTAGAATTCTATTTACAAAAAGGTTTGATATTGAAAAGAGTGCACAAAATACTAGGATTCACTGCAAGTGCTTACTTAAAAGGATACATAGACCACAACACAGCACTTAGAACTAAAGGTACAAATGACTTTGAAAAGGATTTCTTTAAGCTTATGAATAATGCTTGCTTTGGAAAAACTATGGAAAACGTAAGGAAGCGAGCGGATATGGAAATAATAACGGATGATACAACAAGAGAAAAAATAATAAAGAAACCCAATTTTAAATCTGAAATAATATTCAGTGAAAACTTTTCAGTAGCAAGAATGTCAAAGGAAAAGATAAAATTAGACAAACCAATGTACATCGGTTTTGCTGTATTGGAACTATCCAAGTTATTGATGTATGAATTCCTATATGATTATATGAAGCCTAAATATGGAGATCAAATTGATTTGTGTTATATGGATACTGATTCTTTCATATACGACATTCAAACCGAAGATTTCTATGAAGATATCAAACAAGATTTGAATGAGAGGTTCGATACATCTGATTATGCGAAAGATAATCCATATGGGTTTCCTAGTGTAAATAAGAAAGTTATAGGAATGATGAAAGATGAATTTATATTGTTGTATTTTATATGTAGTAAAGGGTAATATTTCTCATTTCTTGTATCCTTTATTTTGGAAGTAAGAAAATAAAAATGTTCTTAAAAAGGGGGATAATTTGGTAAAAAGGATGTTAAAATTTAAGAAATTGATGTCAGCTCTACGTCTAGTCAGAGTTGTAGCTCTCAGCAGTCACAATTTGACTGGAACCCATTCAGAAATAGCACTACTTCCCCCGTTGTTCCCCAGCCGGTTACCTGGAACCAGTTTCCAGACACAACCTGCACTAGACGAAACGAACGAACGCTACAGCCTCAGAAAGAACCTCAAGCAACGATTCACTAATTTGAAATTTTAGTTGCAGCTATCATAAACAATATTTCTATTGTGGATAACATCAAATTCTTCGAAAATGATATCCAGATTACCAAAGAAGAAACAGAGAACAACAAAGATATAATCAAAACTGGAATAAAGGATGGATTGCGAAAGAGATATTGGGGGAAGGTTTTTCATTCCTTTTGGTGTAGCAACTAGATCGAAAGTCAATGCTATTGCTGATCAATTAGGTAATATGACAAGCAAAGTTAAACAACTGGAGTCAATCAATTCTCTTCAAGCATCGATCATTCATGAAATTCCGGCAATGATTTATAAGATTAATAATGACACTTTGGACGAGATTACAGAAACTTTAAATAAATTCCAATCTGGCTTAATGAAAAGTCACAACAGCTTTGCTAGTAGAATGTGAATTAGAAATGACCAATTAGATGCGAATGGAAGAATAAAAAGATAAGTGGAATATAGGTCCCATGCATGCATGGGCGCTGAACTTGGATGCTGTCACTTTGAAATTCCAAGCTCCCGTATTCGGGATCTTTTCTTAGTATAACGTGAAAAGGGTTTGTATATACAGCCTTTTAACTTCAAGGAGACTAGGATACCCACGAGAAATTTGCCAACTACAAATATCGGAGTGAAAGTAACTCTTACATTTGTAGACGATAAAACAGCATCGCCTCGCAGCAGGAATCTTTAAGCTGTAGGTTTTCCAGATCTTTTTGGAAGATCTGCTGGGCACATTTCTGTTCTAGGAAACAGACATCTAAGGTGAAGTTCTGGAGGAAACATGCAAGGAATGAAACAAATCTTCCGTGCAGGCTGATTGACTTGGCTCAAATGAGTGCAGGAGTTATCATGAAACTCATAAGAAAGCTATGCTTGAACTGAGTAGAGTGATCCTGAAGAACGTTGACTCAATTAATCACTTAGATATTCTTTCGCTGAACTTGCAGCATCCAGCTCAATTGTTTTAAGTATGGCCTTCAGTACAGATTGATGCTTAATCAAATTATTTCTCGGGACGATGGGGACTACGAAAATAGTGTAGTTATGGATTTATCTCAAATTCACCTTATAAAGTTGAATACAGAAACGGTTATTGCCATTCAGTATCAGTGGGCGGTAGATTATGAAGAGTTACGAATGGGGAAAAGAGCGATGCTGTCACTTTGAAATTCCAAGCTCCCGTATTTGGGATCTTTTCTTAGTTTAACGTGAAAAGGGTTTGTATATACAGCCTTTTGACTTCAAGGAGACTAGGATACCCACGAGAAACTTGCAAACTACAAATAGTGAAAGTAACTCTTAGATTTGTAGACGATAAAACTTTGCCCTTTTGGACATAAAAGACACTTTACCACGCAGCCCCCGACGAGCTTCAATTCGCCTTGTCAGCAGGCATTGGATTGCCTATGTATCAAAGCTAGACTCAGTCTGACTCTGTAAATAGAGGTTACAAGCCGATAAGCCCCGCATAAAGATGATCAAGCGCGAACGCCATGTCGTCATAAAAAAGGACTTAAAGGCCAACGCACTGATTTTCTCTTCCCAGCGAGCAATATATTTACTTTTGTGTCTTCACTTGTTTCTTCAGTTTTTGTTGTTTTGGTGGAGAGCACCACTCCTACAACAAACTTTCGATATCACGTGGTATCCGTATAAATGTTCCGATTTATAACTTGTTCGGACTACTATACGACTCCTTTCTTCTATCTCATGGTGAAATGCTCTGACGAGTCTTAACACGTAAAGGGACAATGTAGAACTCCCTGTTGGCTTAGTGAATTGTATTGGGCTTACGTTGGCTTAGTGAATTTTAAACACAAAATGCAAGAAATATATGAATGATGTTAATTTCTGTTTTCAAAAACACTGGTCTTATTTTCAATCAAAAAGTGGAGGAGGATAAGTATACTGACCTTTTGTCATGCTTTAGTTCACCATCATTCCAACATGTACATTTTAAAATTGAGAAAGCTGATGCCTGTTTTAAAAAGGTACTAAACTAGGTGTGTCAAGTCAGCATTTCTATTTTCAAGCTACGATAAACCGACAGGATACGAGCTTCGTTCCGGTTGGCTCATTCTCATACACTTACCAACGGATTGGTATGGGTGGGGGGGTCAAAGTGTATGACTGAATGTTAAACACCTATTCCAGAAGAACGGACCATCTGTGACGTATTAAGAAAAATTCATTACTTCCGACCACGATACATTTGTAACCATATGGAAGTAATTGAGCTGCCAATATCCTTGGGCTTTAGAACGGATCGGCATTCACGTGTTATCCGTAAACAATGTGCCGATTTATCACTTGTTCGGCCGACCATACGACTCCGTTCTTTTATCTCATGGTGAAATTTATGCAAGTAATGTAAAAGCTTTTGCTTTTATGAAGTGATAGTAAGCGTTTCACTAGATTTGTTTGACTTGGACTGACCATCTATAAACCGTATCTATTCTCGCATTTGCTTTTTATACATCATGGCATGGCTCAGTGGTAGAAAACTGGCGCATTCGGTCTTTGATACATCGTCGCATGGCTCAGTGGTAGAATACTGGACTGGCAACCCAAAGGTTCCTGGTTCGGTCCCGCGTTCGGCCAGCGCTTTATTTTGCTCACGTTTTACTTTTTGCTCCCGTTTTACTTTATAGTTTCCGGACTCCCGGATCCGGGGAAAGTTGGATTGGGGAAGTGATTATTTGTAAGTTGATCGGGTCGGGTCCCTGATATGCCTGTGAAGTTTCATCGTCCTAGCTTGTGTGGAAGGTCCCAAACTAGCAAAACCTGGACAGACCGACAGAATGACAGACAGACAGACCGACAGAAATTACGATCGCTATATGGCACTTGAGTATGCTCAAGTACCATAAAAACCACCGACCGAAAAAGTTAGTGTGGCTCCGAACCCAGCAGGAATGAATTAAAAAATTGGCCTGCACCTTCATGAAAAAAGATAAAGCCATTTAAGTGATTCGTTCTGATCGAATTCCTGTTTCCTTTTGGTCTAAGGATGGCCGATATTCTTCAGCTTGGCATTAAGCTACCAGCAACTACCAGCAACCTATGAACGAAAATTGCCCATGAAAAAAGTTTTTGACCCGTGACTGGAATCAAACTCTAAGTTGGTGTAAATAGGTGTAAAAACGCATTTTGATGGGTATCTAACCCACCCCACCCCCCACCCGTTCATGTGCAACTATGCCCAGATTTCCCATGAGTTTAGTTTGTCTAGGACAGGTCTCAAGTCCAACTCTTGTATATTTGGGGAGATATCGATGGATGAGGATTTGGTGTAACATAAAAAAATAAGACCACGCGGACGTACTTTGATCTTTAATGAACAGTTGGAAACTGGACTGTTTTATCATATGATCGATGATATGCCGTTCTTAATGAATGTGTGACAAAGGGGTTATTAGTTCTAATGGACAAGAGGTTTAAAGGATGGGACAGGCAGGCAGACCATTCAGTTTCGAACTAATGCTATTCGTCCAAGATCTTCAACATTTCTATGGATTTATACTGGCGGTTTATTTACTTTTAAAGCTTTTAAAGTGGGATGATTACAAATTAGGTTATTTCAATACTTGTTTGGTTATTGAGGATGAGAAATGTCTTGGGTGTACAGCCATTTGTATATAAAATGTGATAAACATTTTACTTTTACACCTCACGTCTGAGCACTTGCGCACTTGTTTTTTATTTTGTCAGAAATAACTGGAGAACTAGGGCTAAAGTGAAAGTTCAGAATATTTGCGAATCCTTGTCCCTCTCTGACGGGAGACAAAAATCAATCAGTCGCTCTGACACAGACAAGCGGTACCTCACCTGAATTTCAAACAGGGTGTTCTACAAATAACATTCATTTTGAGGGTAGAGGCAAGGAACTTGGCAAGGGATGGTTACCTCTAATAGCTGAGAATCAAAGTTGCATTGTTTTCCTGAAATCCAAGGACTGGAAGTTTCTTAGCACGCGTTCATTTTTGAAAGACTGTTCCAAAATATTGTAAAACTCTTACGCTAAAAGATATCTCCATGATCGAAATATTGTTTGCTAGTAAAATATTTTTTTGCCACTTGTTTGCTAAAATACCTTAAATGCATCGTCGTATTTTGTTTATCATTAAGTTTGGGTTAAAGCTTTTAGCTTGTCGCCGCTATTTTTACTTAACACGGTTTTTCAAAAAGTTGCTGCATTCAATCGGTATAACAGAAAACCGACATTACACAAACATCGTCGGGATACGGTAAAGATGTCAGTTTCGCAAGGAGGGTGGTTACAATTCCGTTAGCCTTTATTCAGTACTTGCAATTTAGCGATACCAATGGCTTAAAGTACTTAGTCATTTTAACAAACTATTATGTATTCTATGAAATTGTACTTAAGTATAGAAAGGGAAAGATTAAACATTGAACGTGCTCGAGTTGCTCCAATGAAGTTGAGAGAACGAGGAAATCTCTGATTTCCCGTACAAGTGCCTCGAAAAGAACTGTCACACCCGGCAAAAGTAAAAGGAGTAATAAGCGCGCCAAGAATCGGGAAGAGGCTACCGTTCTCCAACCCCGACCGGCTTGTCTTCTTATTTGGAGATAGACTGCATGCACGAGTGATTTGCGAGTTTACATTTTAACAATTTTGGTTTCAATTGTCGTATATATAAAAAAAAATTATTTAAGGAACGTAGCACGGTGTAGTACACGCTTCAGTTGCCTAATATTTACACGCCGTCTTGTACCGGTTTGTATAGGCACTTCTACCTCTCCTATTGCGTTCCTGATTTTGTGCGAATTTTGGCCTGTGCAGAAGAGCCCAGAAGTGAGCTTTTTGTAATGGAGGGTGGTTATGTCACGGTGGTCACCTTCACAGAGATTGAGGATCACAGTCTCATCCGAGGAGTACATGCCTCTAGCCTTGTCCTGAACCTGACATATATATACAAGCCGGGAACATCTTAACGTCAGACTAGATCATATTCGCGGATACTTAACATCTTTGTACTTACTGTGCTAATTACGTATTTATACTTTCGAACCACCGTCAGTTCCTGCATAGACAAAAGCCTAACTAGTCCCAACCTTACTACTCCCAACTTACCAACCCCAGCAGAAGTGAATTTTGCACTTGACCTGCTGGTTCATGACTGCGGAGGGGGAAGTTGGGACGGTATGTCCTGGGTCCTACATTTAATAAGTGTTTAGAAAACATTACGTTAAAACTTACGTTAGATATTGAAGTTCTGCGAAAATTCACGGAAATAGTGATTACACATTAGGCCTTTACATTTGATAGATTTCTATGTGCCATTGTGCGAGAAGCACCAGTCCTAAATTCCATGAACTTTGAGATTAGACGATCGTAAATAGCTTCACCTTTAACAGTGATCGAAGCTAAAACCTTTGTTGATTCAGGTACGTCATGCTGTTTAATGAGACCAGACGTCTTAAAAAAATGTACACTCAAGGACTATATCGATACAATGCAATTTGCCCAAATATGAAAGTTAAACAAATATGAAAGTTCAAAACAAACAAGGAGAACATTTCTCAAGGACTATATCCAAAAATCCAATTTACATGACCGGTGCGCATGATGGAAAAACATATAAATGAAGCAGTTTCATTATTAATACAAATTTAATCCAAAGCCGACCAGTTGATGTTTTGCATTCGCCGGGATTAGGTCAGCGTCGCTGGCAGTATGTAATGCCGCCGGAACTACCGGAAGAGGTAAGGCCAGGACCGTCAAGAGAAATTCAGATCTCAGAATATAAAGAACGCACACGATCAAAGAAATGCTTTGTGTTTCCTCAGTTTCTACTGACCCAAGAAAGATGGTTCTTCTAGGTTCATTCTGAATCTCAATGAATTAAACAAAAGTGATTTTATAATGGAAAATATTCAGTTTGCTATACTCTTAATGAGAAAATTCTGTTTCATGCCTTCTGTTGACCTGGTTGATTTTTATTATTCATGCCCGATTCACCCTGAAAGTAGGATGCAACTTTGTTCTGAACTAGATTGTTGTTATGCGTACACGTGCATGCCAAACGGGTTATCGGCAGCTCCTAGGGTAGAGGGGTATTTGTCGGTCGTCTATTTTGGATGACTCACTCATTCTTGGACGGTCAATTACCGACTGTCAGAACAATTTTTGAGATACACTCAGATTGCTTTCGTTTGTGATTTTCGGACTTCCTTTCAATATCGAAACAAATACCACCAAGATAACGCCCCTAAACATATGTATAAAACACGGAAAATAGCGGTTGTGACAATAATTGTGTTTATGCAGATACTACAATAAATGAACTTGCATTTTGTCATGTTTGCGGTTACCGTGGTATCTAATAGCCTACTACGGTTGCTTTGCAAATATGACAGTTGCCGAGTTGCGCTTCCAGTCATTCCAAAGGAAATATTATTTGCTTACCATGCTCGGGAGCGTAGTAAGCATGGTAACTATGAATCTCTGTAACTTGATTGATCCGATTAGCCCCGACTTAACCCAAGTTTGTAGCATGTCTTAACAGCAGGTTCATTTGTGTTCTAGAGCATCGTTTGAACCGGCCTCCCGTCCACAACACAGAAAAAGGAGTCGCGAAGGAAGAGGAACAGGGTAAGTGAAGGAATTCCGGTTCGCAAGTATCGGTATTTGAGGACCGGTAATGCTCAAGTCTAAGCATTACCATTTCCCACCCTAAAATATGTCATCTATTGCATGTGATCTCTACACTCGAAGTTTCATTTGAATCGCTCTACTTGTTAGACCCCTGTGCGAGCCACTTCATTCCCGGGTCCCCCCTTCCAATACGCAGATAAACGAATAAATCTGCGTTGTAACCCGACTTGACCCAAAACCTATCCGCATTTGAAGCAATACCACAAAGTGATGTTATTCAATTAATTCATCACTTTCTTTCCACCGCAACTGAAAACCATCCACTCTGATACTTTTGAAAACACAATTGTTCTAGTACCACCCTTAAAGTTCAAGTGAAACATGTCGATGTGTTGACATCCTAGTACCGGCTATTTCTATTCTCGTTTCAGTACTCCTTTAAAGCTTGCCTGTTTTCCACCTATGCTGAATTTTTTAGCCTATCTACGGTGAAAATGTCAAGCTGGTGTACATGGATACTGGTGAGTTTTTTTTACTTATTCTCTTAGATTCCTACATCTTTGAACGCCATGGGCCTGGTAGTTTCATTGATGATACTCTCAAGTATCCCGTACTGCGACCTTAAATGAACACAAGCAAAAAGTTATTGCTTACAAGTGTCGTGTAGGGTAAACAATAAATTGCATTACCGTGTATATGAGAATTCCTTGGCCGTGGCAAGTCGTTCGCACTGATAATGTTAGGATTAACAAACGTAAATTTGAACTTTTAATCATCGTGACCAAGTTAGCCATACATAGCCTTATCTGACCAGACCTACCAGATTTACACTGATTGCTATTTTGATTTTGACTGCATACTGATTTGGAAACAGAACAGGAAAACTAGCGATGATGTCCATCGACGTCAGCAGGGTCATCATCAGTGTCAGCAGGTCCTTCGACATCATCATCATCATCATCAGCAGCAGCAGCAGATCCATCGACAGCTGGTCGAAAGTGGACCAACTGAAGGACAAAACCAGTGCAACCCCTTTGAGATACAGGGCACCTTATTTTGGAGAAAAATACACCGCCTTCGACGCGGACGTTCTAAATGCCTCTGTTGGGACAAAGCTGAACGTCCGTCTCGAAGGCGGGCCAAGGGTCGTTATCTGTGAAGAATAAAGCCTTCTAAGTCAGTGATCCTAAGCTGTATTTTTTACTACAAATACGTTAATTGGCTATGACTTCAGTTTATCAGATTCAATGAAGACAAGCACCATATCCCTAAAGAATGCTGTTGACTGCTCCACATTGAAAACTCAAAAAGAATCTGAAGAAATTCAGGTTCAGATCCTGCAAAAGGAAACCTGGAGAGGGAAGTTTTCGGATGTGGAATGTCGGTTGGGACAAAGCTTATCTGTGAAAAGTAAAACCTTCTAAGTCAGTGACCCTAAGCTGTATTTTTACCACTAACACGTTTTGGAAGAGAAGAATTCAGGTTCAGATCCTGCAAAAGGAAACTTCTGAGTGGATTCATGTTCAAAGGTTCACCTAAAGCTGGAAGGGGAGGTTTTCGGATGTGGAATGTCTTCTCATTTATTCATGTTACCAAACTCCTATTCACAAGAACTACTTGACATGGGTGTAAAATACTGTCATGACGCTCAAAAGTATCTTGTGCATTCTATAGGAGGCAAGTCCAAATCATCTTTACCCAATTCTTAAAAAAGGGAAACTTTCTGATTCTTGTAGCTCTTACCGCCCAATTACAGTCACAAATGTATTGTGCAAGCTCTTCGAGCTTGTCAAGTTTCTGAAATTTATTCAAACTGTTATGTGCCCCCTTGTCAATTCGGGTTCCAAAAGGTACAGCAGCGTAGGAATGAAATTTAACCCTGAAAAATCACAAGTTGTTCTTTTTAATTGGATAACTAGGCTTGTTACAACTGTACGGCTGGGAAGTTCGGACGTCAGACCAGCAGATTCGCTGATTTATCTTGGTCTACCCTAACAAGTTGCGTTTCAACCGTCCTTCCTGCTCCGCCTCACAACATCACTAACCCACTTACTAACCCACTTGGACCCAGCAATTGGACAACTTATACAGAATTCCAACAATTAGATTAAGCATCAATGGGGAGCATTCTTCTACAATATTTTTGTGTTTGGTTTCCTCTTGTTATAGTGTTTCTTTGTTGTAGTGTTTCCTTTTTTTTTTTTTTCATACTCCGTCTATGCCATGTGCTTTTTGATGGGTGAAAAATAAAATTATTATTAGTGGGATTTTTCTTTTTTTTAATAAGTATGTGTAAACCCTTCATTGTGAGGTTAGTTTAAATTTGGGCATGTATCGCTTTGCAACTCCTGCTCGGCTTTAGATTGTCGGTTCAACATGTTGCAATATATATCAAAACTGTTCGACCCGGCGCCAAGAAACGTACTGATTGCCTACAAAACATGGCAGCCAACCTACCAACGTATTATCAAAATCTGCCACACTGCGCGCTTCGTACAAAGTCTGAATGTCTTTGATACGGTTCGGCCGAACACATTTTTCATAGCTGACGACTTGGCAGATGAAATTGATCGCTTCCACCAGGAGCTGATTAATCTCTATGCTGTATACAGTCATCATCACAGTCGACCGAACACGTTTTTCATAGCTGACGACTTGGCAGATGAAATTGATAGCTTCCAGCAGGAGCTGATTAATGTCTATGCTGTTTACAGTCATCATCACAGTATCGTGTGTGTAGAGTATGTGTGTAAAACTAGATCAGATTTGCGTAAACGTAGCATCTCTTTGTATACCAGTGCGATACAAATCTATATCGTAATCTAAATCCAGAGTGTCATATGATCCTCGCGGGGCAGCAAATTTCCATTAAACTTTCGTCCCGGCCTCGGCTTCTTTTGTTTCTAGATTTTAGTAAAAACTGAAAACTTCTGAACAAATCTGAATATCCCCCCTAAATCTGGTGAGGAAGTTATTGAAAGTAAAAAGGATGCATCCTTTCTGACATTTGCTAGTTCAGACACTTCTGGGTAAGTTAAGACGACGAAGAGCAATTTCGGTGAAGATTGAACTAATTTGGGAAGGGGCCCCGGAGTATACTCCGCAGATAAGAAATCTGTCTTGCGATATACCACGTATCCAAATCTGAAAATTTACCTTTAATCTCAAATTCAATTGTTTCACGGGATGAAGGTCTGTTGTCCTGTCATTGTATTCAATAAGCAGGGACTGGTGGGGTAAGACATATGGTCTTACAAAATGTGAGAAGAGGTATTCTGAGCATAACCAACAATTGCTGCCCATCGATTCCTCAAGTACAAGAAGGACGAAGGACAAAGGATTTTTGGGTGTAAAATTAATGATTACTCGGAATCTTTAGAGTATGTGTGTAAAACTAGATCAGATTTGCGTAAACGTAGCATCTCTTTGTATACCAGTGCGATACAAATCTATATCGTAATCTAAATCCAGAGTGTCATATGATCCTCGCGGGGCAGCAAATTTCCATTAAACTTTCGTCCCGGCCTCGGCTTCTTTTGTTTCTAGATTTTAGTAAAAACTGAAAACTTCTGAACAAATCTGAATATCCCCCCTAAATCTGGTGAGGAAGTTATTGAAAGTAAAAAGGATGCATCCTTTCTGACATTTGCTAGTTCAGACACTTCTGGGTAAGTTAAGACGACGAAGAGCAATTTCGGTGAAGATTGAACTAATTTGGGAAGGGGCCCCGGAGTATACTCCGCAGATAAGAAATCTGTCTTGCGATATCCCACGTATCCAAATCTGAAAATTTACCTTTAATCTCAAATTCAATTGTTTCACGGGATGAAGGTCTGTTGTCCTGTCATTGTATTCAATAAGCAGGGACTGGTGGGGTAAGACATATGGTCTTACAAAATGTGAGAAGAGGTATTCTGAGCATAACCAACAATTGCTGCCCATCGATTCCTCAAGTACAAGAAGGACGAAGGACAAAGGATTTTTGGGTGTAAAATTAATGATTACTCGGAATCTTTCGATTAGTAATTCAGTCTCCGCCTTAGCAAAGTAAATTCAACTTTACTTTCTTTTATGGAAGAAGTGCCTTGAAGTTGACTTTTTTGACAACCTAGATTCAACTTATGATCTAGGAATGACGTCACGAAATTCCATCGAACTTGCTAGGCGTAAAATTCCTTCTATAATATAATTTATTTACGAGGTTATACGAGGGTATACGAGGTTGCGTAAGCTCCAAGATCTATTTATATCTAGCCTGCTGATTCGTCGACGCTCATCTTGAACTTGTCTGAACATGTTTGAGAAACCCTACATGTACTTTTTATAGCTTTCACTTTCGGAATACTGTGAGGAATAACTAGCTAATTCTAGACATTTCAGTAATGGACAGTATAATGGACACACCGTGTGACCGCGATCCAAATAAATTATTTCACGGGATGAGGGTCAATATGAAATTACAGTAGTTATAGATTCGCCTAAAGTTCACCTGATAGTGTCGAATACGGAAACGGCAGTTTCCAGGTTTCAGTACCAGTGGGTCATGGACTATGAACAGGTGTGGCTTCGATATGGTTCATTAAATGAGATACGGGGAAAAGAGCGATGCTGGCTCATTGCTCCCGTATAGGAATCTTTTCTTTGGATACGATTTTATAGACCACGAGAATTAAATTTTAGAGATTTTTGATCGCCAAAATGTCTTTTCCTGTAAGCGACACTAGACTGAAGTACGTTATTGGGAAACAATGAGCTTGGCGATTTTCAAGTATCGTGGAGAACAGACCTCGCATCGCAGATCGATTCCATCTATGGACGATAGCGAAAACTAATATTTCTGAGCCATATCTGACACTAAGCCAAGAGATTTAAAAACGGTGATCCCTAGGTCCAAAACTCGACTTGTCAGCAGGCACTGGATTGCCTATGTAGCAAAGCTAGATGGCGCGAAGTAGGTAATTCAAGCAGTCTGACTCTGTAAATAGAGGTTAGAAGCCGACAAGCCCCGCATAAAGTTGATCAAGCGGAAAGGACCATGATCTTCCGCTAGAATTATATGCATCAAATACTGAGTAGTCTGAATGGTCATACACTAAAAAACGTTTTTCTTGGCATAGTGCTCCGACACTAGGGCATGCCCCAAGGTATGAGCACAATGCAGATAATATGGGATGGGAGATACAGAGATCAAGGTTTGTGGTAGGATACTGTGCCCTTGCACAATTATCAAATGCTGGTGAATGACTCCAGAATGTATAGACAATTTGACTGAATTCCTCAGAAAGAACTATTAATCTATCATTCAAAATTTTGAAACTTGATGGTATACCCCAACTAGCCTATGGTCATGAGTTTCGGGTGAAAGATGTATTACCGTTAATTTGTTTCAAGATAAAGCAAAACGTTGTTCATAACAGCAATGCGACCAAGCACTTCCTTTGTTTTCAACTTTCTCCTCAGTTGTGCACCGCTTCATTTTACTTTTTTTTTTTAAATTCCACTTTCTCCCAGATTACTTCTAGCTTTTAGTACTGCTAAAATGTTGAACCTGATGCCAAACATAAATGAGCCTTTCCTCCAATACAAAAAAAATTGAGATCATCATGATTCTATAAGATTTCACTGGTCTAACGGATGGACTTGCGCCAATTTCTGTAAGTAAAAGGGGAAAAGAAAAAATACATGTCAATAGAAGAATCAGTAGACTTCATTAACTTGTTTTGTAACGAAAACAATATCGAAGTAAGAGATTTTGGAAAACAAATCATAGATGTTTGCAACTATGATTCACGAAAAAAGAATACAATTATCTTTTGGGGACCAGCAAACGGATATAAAACACAAATAATGAACTCGATAGTAGGTAATTTACTATGTGTATACAGGCCAGGATGTATCGGAAAAAATGATGTTTTTGCTTGGGCTAACTTCAACAACTACAGAATAAGTCTAATAAACGAACCTTCATATGATGAAATAACATTTGAAACGATGAAAATTTTAATGGAAGGCGAAATAGCGCAAGTACCAGAAAACGTTAGACCAGTCTAACGGACGCTAATACTTCGCAGCGTGCGACTAGTCGCATACTTATAGCGTCCGTTAGACCAGTTTTTAAAAAAAGAGAGGAGATGCTCCTTCTGCTCTGCTCGCTCTGTCCTATAAGAACAGAATGTTTTTGGGTACCAGTATCAGTCAGGTACTGTGTTCAATCTGGAAAACTTTACTTTGTTAGAACCGCTCGAGTATACAACTGAAGATGGATGCCAGTAAGTTTTTAGAACTTGTTGATAGTTTCAAAGGGCTGTACATGTATGAAAGTGAAACGAATATTCAGCCGGCATATAAAGTAGACTTAGAAACATATATGTGTATGAAGTGCTTCGTACATATAAGAAGGGATAGCGGATGTGAATATATTGTACGATGGTGCCCAAGATGCGACGAAGTAATGACATTTGGCTCGATTTTACACCAAAGCAAAACAAGATTTTTGGAACATTTGAACTCCACTGGGACTGATATGGGAAACTACAAGGAACTGAATGGATTATTTATCATTATAGACTCCCAGAACCTCTTGGGATCTTCAGAGACTGTAACTACGGAAGCGGCTACTCAAATGCCGTCCTTCCGAAACCTTCCAGGCACTATCGAGGTACTACATAAACTCAGACGATACAGTGACCATAAAGGATGTTCGTATGCAATTGCAATCCATACAAGAGGCGAAGGAGGCCAAGACTCCCCCCACGATGTTCGGATCGTGGAAGTGATTATTTCCAACTTAATCTTTTGGGGTCCCTGATACGCCTGCCAAGTTTCATTGTCCTAGCTTATGTGGAAGACCGACCAACCGACGGACAGAAATTGCGATCCCTATATGGCACTTGGCCGGAGGGCAATGGCCATAAAAAATGAGATCTCAAGAAGTGAAATGAGAAGTGGAAACAGAAGGATACAGAGGTAAGTGGAATACAGGTCCCATGCATGCATGGAAATTGAAATTGCAGCATCCAGCTCAAATTATCTTTTCTTAGTGGAACGTGAAAAGCGTTTGTATATACAGCCTTTTGACTAGGAGACTAGGATGACATTACAGCCCGCGGGAAATTTGCGTACTACAAATATCGGAGTGAAAGTATCTCCTAGATTTGTAGACGATAAAAAACAGCATCGTCTCGCAGCAGGAATCATTAATCGGTGGGTTTTCCAGATCTTTTTGGAAGATCTGCAACACGGTGATATTGCTGCTTTCACAGTGAATGTTCCCATACTTTGCGAGTTGTGCGGGGAGATCTTGCAAGCATGGGCACATTTCTGTTCTAGGAAACAGACATCTAAGGAGAACTTCTGGAGGAAACATGCAAGAAATGGAACAAATCTTCTCCAGTTTGTAAATCAGCCTGTCACCCAACACTGAAATCTATCAAGAATTGCCCGGTATGTTTGTACAGGCAAGGTCAAGCATTATCAGGTGCCTGATCTCGATCCTGTTAAAAACAAACGAGATTTTATTGATTTTTCAATTCTTTGGGATATAACCAAGTGATGTATGTTGTGTCGGTGGGAAGCACCAAAATCCTTTCCTCCTTCAAAGTCCTGCATCGTTCGGGAAGCAACCTCGCCTGGCGGCGGGCATCACAAATCGTCTCACCAAAGTAAACCAAAGCCAGAGTAATACACGTCCTTGTTGCAATGTTTGAGCAAAGCATTCAACCGACGGACAGACAAATGATCTTTTTTCATGTATCTTTTTTGAAATGCACTGTCAACGATATAATACCTCAGCTGATCGGTATGATCTTACCTTTGATGTTTTTATTGCTTATATCGTGGTAGATCAAGGGCTGTATCGAATAGCTCATAACATTATCACAGGTCGTCTGCCGTGGCAGGACACGTAAATAGGGGCTGTCGTGTTGCCTACACGAGAAAGCTGTACAAAGTCGCTGTAAACATAGATCGAACTCCAGGCAAATTGCAGTCATAGCTACTAGAGACCCAAATCTCTTTGAAGAATATTCGTTATACCAATGTTTTTCGACCGAATTATATTTTTTCTAAGCGGCTATGTGATATTACCATTCTTCCATTTGGTTCTACAATGTTACTGGCTGTAGTTGATCGTCTTATTTGAATCGAATATTCGTTATCATGTCGAAGACTGTCGAATGAGTTTGTCAAATGAAAAGAGACCAAGGCTCCAACCTTCGTTTTCTAGGTTAATAGGTGGAGACAGCTTGGTTAAAAATCAGCAATTCTGACGTTTTCCTGCTCGGGTTCGCTCTAAGAATGCGTTCGATGGTGTATTCGGTTGGTTCTTGGACTTTTTGCAGCTCTTCTTTATACCACGATCCCAACACTGAAGAGTCCTGCATATCGACTAGTGAATATGTAAGGGGATCAGCCTGTTGGACGGAATGAATACAAAACAGCTCTTTGCTTAAATTAAATCCCCCCTTTTCAAATGTATCTTTTGTGCGTGCAACGCGAACTGCTTGGGGGGTTGCATTGTAGGTCTGTACAATCTGATCGAGCTGGGGCAGGAACGAAAAAGTATTAAACTGGGTACAGTAGTGAACAATGAATGCACGAAGTGTTCGAATGACTTGTTCACATAGGGCCCTGTACGATAAAGATGAACGCTTCTCGTATCCAGTACGTGTTTGACTTTAAGAAGTTCAGTCCCACGATGTTTGGGTGAGGATAAAGCTCCCTGCCCATGCTCGCAAAATATGTATCCATGGATCTTTGAACTGTACGTTGTGTCAACATTTTTATACATTTTAAAATATGTTTGCTTTTAATAAAACTCAAGGACATATGCCTTTGACTCAAAAACTGTTGCCCTGCAATGCACAATCTCTTGGCTCGAAGGGAGAAACTGAATTCCCTCCATTCTTTCTAAATAATCCAGCAGCGCTTTGCCGGAAGAGCGTTGGCTGGCGGGTAGTAGCTGCAAAACACTACCTTCATTACTGTCCGACACTGGTGAGTTAAGAGCTTGTGACGGCGTGTCGGGTGTGGGTACAGCTTGAGATGGATCTGTTTGAGGGTGAGCTGGTGTGTCTTTGAATTCCACAAGTAAAGGTCTTGTCATATCTTTTTTTTATATTTCTGGAGTCGTGATATAGCAGACTGGAACAAGACGAGCTTCTCATCGTCTGACAAGATTTTTACCTCATGCATTCAAATTAATACATCGGTAACCAAACGGTTTGTCGGTCGCCAACCGAAAACTGTCAAGCAAATAATGTGGATTATGAGGAAACATTTGTTTTGCAAGTACCATAATAGAAGATTGGTCGCGAGGCTGTCTAAATATAAAAAAAAAATAATTCAATACGAGTGCAATGCGTGCTAGATGCAACCTTCGTCCGTGTGGTACCAGTTGTTAGTTTTTTAGAAAAGTTTTATTTAAAATCAGATGTACAAGACGTTATTGAGCGTTGGTTTGCAAAAATAAAAAAATCCAACAATCAATACGCAGATCTAGGATCAGGCTACAGTTTATTAGGGGTTAAAGGGTTACAGATTCATGTAGTTCAGTGCAAGGTAGAATTTCCACTGCCGATTGGTAAATTTGATCCTCCACTGCCCAAGGCAATGGTCAGGAAAAGAGCAGTGGTACAGTTGTCATTTGATCAGATGGGTAAATGCTTTCTATGGTCAGTCCTTTGTGCTTGTCATCAAGTTTTGCGAGTTGATGCTACCAGGAAAAAACTATTATCGTTAAACAACCATGGATTAGATGTAGGTAATGGGCCAGCTGGGATTTTTCCTACGGTTACCTTTGACTGCTTTAAGAACCAATGGCCGATTCACCTTAAAGATATTGCCCGTTGGGAGTAAGAAAATCAGTGCGTAGGGGTTTGTGTCCTTTTTTACGATGACACCGACCGCAAAATTTTTCCGATTCGTGTCCCGTCGATTCGTCACGTTCGGTATTATGTGTTTTTATTGTACACGGAACTTGGATATCGCTACGCTCATTTTTTCCCCATCACATCCGTCAGTCGACTATTAAGAAACAAAACTGATGAAATGCGATTTTACTGCCCATTTTGTTTACAAGGAAAGGAAAGCAGCAAAGATTTAGAAGACCATCTCCCCAACTGTTCCATTCAGGGAATGCAAGTAGTGAGCATGCCTGCTCCAGGAAAAACATTTTAGAATTCAAAAATACCACCACTGCATTCATTACGAGGATTGTAATGGCCTCGACTGTCACGTGAAAGGATTAGAAAGTTTAATTTTTCACGCCAAGCGATGCCTTGACAATATTTACGATACCATCCCTCACAGATTTCCAAAAATTAAATTCTAAACTGTGTTGGATCTGTGAAAAAGAAGTCGTGTTGGATCCGGCATCCATAGGCCAACAGAAAGTTCTTGATCACTGCCATTTGACGCGAGGACCTAATTCCCGGGGGGTCGCTCACTCAAAATGTAACTCCTCATTAAAACATAAACGGTTTATTCCTGTAGCCTTTCATAAACTCAGTTATGATGTAAGCTATATTTTCCAGGCCATCAGTCAACTTCATTTGGAAGGGTTTTCTAATAAATACAACATCACAGCAAAAAGTTCCGAAAAATATCAGGCGCTGAAAATGACGTGGGAAGAACTGAAAAATGACCGACCAAGACGCTATTCTATTCAATTTTTTGATTCGCTAGCCACTGCCGAGAAGTCTTGAAAACTTGATCAAAGTACAAAAGAGTGACGACCCACACAGTTTTCATATTTTTAAGGCAGAAATTTGAAAAGCAAAACGAGTATGATATCAAAAAGGAGTTTTTCCTTATGCCTACATGGATTCACTGGATAAATTTAACGAAACACAGTTACCTTCCATAGATCATTTCTATAATGATTTAACCGAGGAAAATCTGAGCGAGAAGATTATCAGCTGACGCAGAACATGTGGGCCACGTTCCACTGTAAAACACTTTGGGATTATTGCCGTATTTATCTTTGTTCGGACGTATTAGCATTAGGGGATGTGTTTTCGACGTTTGCGAATAACGTGCTGTCTTTCTATAATTTAGAAGTGAATTGTTACGTTTCTACGCCGGTGTTATCGTATGATTTGATGCTTAAAATGGTCAGCCATACCGTTCAACTGGTGACGTCACAAGAGATATACAGCTTCTTAGACCGTAGTGTCGCGGGTGGGAAAAAAGGACTATACTCCCAGTGCATGAGTCAGTTTAAGATGCCAGTGTCGGATTATGAATTTATTGAACCCAAGGATTACCCTGATTTTTTTGCGATCGAAGATAATGGGGCCCTATGGGTACATGATCCAAGTGAATGGTAAAAGTCTATTTAAATATCAAGACAAATACCGACAGTTCCCTTTCCCTGTAGCTAAAACGAGAATCACTTACGACACGCTGTCCCCTTACAATAAGCAAAAAATTGAAAACGATCGTATTCCTTGGATAGAAGCCGACAAAGTCCGTTAATGAAAAGACGGTATCTCGTTTGTCCAAAGCTCGAATTTGTCATCATTTACAATCATCAACGAGAAAACTGCTTTATTTTTCCGTAAGAAACGTCACGTCACGCTTAACAGGCATGTCGCAGCGGGCACGGCGATTCTGTCCATTTCGAAAATGATAATGGCAAAAGTATTCTGGGACCAGTTAGTTCCCTATTATGCCGACCCAGAACGACCACTAGACAACCCCACACGCATAAAACTCTGCATGGTTGATAACGGATAGCTTATTTTGTATGTTTTATACTAAAGATATTGGGGCAGATCTTTTCTCGCCTGCCCTACGGCCTTATATCGACTTCTCAAATTTTGACGGACCAGAATATGAACAGCTACGGAAAAGTAATGTCAAAAATGAACCAGGACGCATGAAGAACGAGTTGGGTAGTGACTGGTTTGTAGAATTGATTGTTACATTACCGAAATCTTATGTAGCTGTGACGTACCAAGACCAGTTAAAATATGGCGCAGAAGGCACACCAAGGTATTTACTGAAAAATATTTAACGGTAGAGTAATATAGAAATTCAGTGCTTAAAGGTGAATTAGCAAGACAAAGTTCCGTGCTATTCGATCAAAACGGTTAATGCTGTACACGGTAGATCAGCTCCGATTGAGTATATCTGGCGTTTCAGGTTAATGCTGTACACGGTAGATCAGCTCCGATTGAGTATATCTGGCGTTTCAGACAAGACGTACCTACGATTGGACGGCGTACAGACCACCCCCCTCGGCCATTACTCAATCAAATAAATCCGTCAGCGACAAGAAAAAGAGTTGATTAATGTATAGAGTGTTTTATATGCTATAGTTGTAAATAAAAGTGTTGGTTACAAAAAGAGATGCAAGTTGAACACAGTCTTAGTCGTTCCGTATCCTTGACGTCAGCATCATGTTCCAGCTAGAAACACCTTTCCGAGCTATAGTTGCTTGCCCAAGTCAGTCGGGGAAATCGGCGTCCACATCGTCATACCATCCATATGGTGTAGGATTGCCCAGTCAACAGATGGAAGAACCGGTTGCAGCTGGTCCGTATCAGCCTTCGCCATCTAACTTACCATCATTTCAACTGCAAGAACATGCATTCAGGGGATTCCTGCAAACACACACAATGGAATCATCACAGGCACTGCAAGGTCCAGTGAATGACTTTTTTGCAAGGACCAGGGAGGGAATAGCAGACTTACTCTTAGCCGTCCAATCGGAAAGACAATCTACCGAGTGGGCAATCCTGCATCATACTGTTCAGGATGGTACGACGAAGTGGACGCCGACGGCTGAAACTCGGTTGTGTTCATACGCTGCTCAGTCAGTTTTGTCGGACAGTTCACGCGAGATTCATAAAGCCGGTTAAAGATACAGCTGTTTTCCTAAAGCGGAATCCAGACATCCAAAAGCAGCACTTGGGAATACGAGGAAAGGACATCAGTAAAACTGATATACCTGGGAGCGACGCGAACTCAACCTTAGTGGGATACGCACAAGCAGGGAAAATTATGCTTACCTTCTTGCAGGGTAATCAAACTAATGGGTTGACGAGCAAGGGGTTGGATTGCTCTCTTTAAGATAACGTTGAAGGGTTATCAATCCCCGATGCATCTGAATCACCTAGCTTTATAAATCACATGCAAAATACCGTGATTGAGGGGATAGGAAATTTTCGGGACGGGAAAAGCGATTCTATGCGGAGGGATAGTTTAAGCAAAGAAAGTTCCACAGTTGTCTCTACTCCAGTTGGTAGTTCCGAACGAAGAGATATGCCGTTGATAGAATCTCCAATTTTGGGGACATCCACGCCCAGAAATACGGGAATAGGACGCGTTTCAGTTCCACCTTTTCCTACACTTTCTTCACCATATCTGAAAGATTTCGCCACAGGTCCAAACTTTGATAGTGGTCTGGGGAAAAGAGTTAGAAAACCAGGGGGATTTTATAGTATGAAATAGAGGGAATTATTTCATTTTGTCGTTATACTTGATCATTTTTATTGTTTTATTTTTTATTTTCTTTTAGATGTTTTTATCATCTTTCCTCGAGTATTTATTCATTCAACGAGTCAGAAGTAGCAAACTCCTACAACCGTCTGCTCTAACTTCAAATTTTGCCATTATTGCAGCTGTTTCGTTATAAAATGAATGTATTACATACAACCTACTTCTTATTAAAAGACACAGCCGGACAAGCTCGGAAAGTTCTTTAAGATGTTACAACGAGTAAGGAGGAATAAGTTTTGTTCGGGGAGGGTTCAGTTAGTACGTTGTAGATATAATTGTGTAGAACTTTAGCTAGCAATGCGCACTATAGGTTAAGTGGAGGTGTGTAGTGAGGGAGCCAGACGCCCCCAGTGTATCGCTGAAGGCGATAGTAGGCACACGCTCAGTATAGTGTTAATTTGAGCAGCCATAGAAAAAGTTAAAAAAAAAGGGTTTTGAGTGGCATTAAATCTTGGAATTAGATTTTAGAACTGTTACCGGTGATGCAACTTCAAGTGTGTTAGTATTAAAAGTTATGTGGTGCTTCGTAAAATATTCTAGTAGCCTTACTGAGATTGAAAGTTGAATAGTGATTTCGGGGAAAACCGTTTTTGTGGGGGGAGACTTTGTAAACTTCCTTAGCTTATTTCTATGTTGCCAGGCGCAACGTGACTTTTCTATTTAGTTTTATTGTTCCGGGCCCATTTCCATGAGTCGGTCTACTTCGTCGTGACCCGAAAATATAAATGGGTTTATGGCGGGACCATAAAGGCCAACGATATAACACGTCAGCTTTTCTAACAGGTTTTCAAGAAGTTTTAGTTTGAAGTGTTTCCCATTTTGTCAGGCAGTCTGTTCTGTACATCCACCACTTACAGTGTCTCTGTTGTTACCAATAAAACCTGTGTACCGTCTACTGTGTGTATGAAGATACCAGGTTAGTGCAGCACTATGTAGAACTTTAAGAACATTAGCGAAGGGCACTTTCCTTAAACATTGACATCGGGTTGGAATCTCTCACCTACCACCTTCCTTCCACCCGCTGGCCGAGTGTCCAGCATAGTGCGATCAGGCCAGCTTACCATCAGAAAAGCACAGCAGTGCCCCGCGACTCATCACCTTATTCCCCACGATTAGATCTAGAGCCCTCCACTCAACCGGCCATCCAAGTTGACAGGGTGAAGGAATCATGTTTTAAGCAGGTTTAAGTAAGGAGGAAATAAAGTATATTATTGAGATGAGGGCTGATCCTTTACCATTTGGGGCAGGGAGAAAATATATCGGTAAAGCAAAACAGAAAACTGGTCCTTACTTCTGTCGCATGTGCGGTCACGAGGATGAAAGCGTAGTTCATTTGATGTGTGACTGTATGGAACTGAAAGAATGAGGAAAGGAGGTATTTGGCGAGAGGGTATAGCTTAGTTCTATAAGTTAGTTAATTTTTTAATATTTTTTGTTACCATGGCCCACGGGCTTTTTTGGTAACATATTAAATTCTATAACTATGGCCAAACATTTGTAATGCAAAAGATGATTTACAAAATAATAAATGATTCGAGCTTGCTTGACACGGAAATGAAGAACTCTCAGACACTAACCAACTGCTCATTGAGTGTATCCTGACACACGAACACAAACAGCATTGCATTATTACACAAAACTCTGTCGTACGAATCCTACCTGACTAAACAGCGACTCCTCCAAGCCAGTAATCGACAAGACTTGACAAATCAGTGAAGAGAATAGTAGATGTCGGCCTCTGTTGCTTAGCAAGTAGGGACTGGACAGCAAGGTTGAGTAAACCAGAAACAAGGTCATCAGGCCACTCACCAGCCTTAGGATCGGGTGTCGCTAGCTTTAAGATGTCATGCCGATTTCCTTGGTAGATTGTCTGAAAGAACAGGAGTAGCAGTGTTGAGAAATATATGGCCTATTCCTTTTAAAGGAAGAAGCAACAAGTATTAAACGGAGTTGGCTGGAGTGCAAATTTGTATCGTGTTTCCTATAATAAGTATTTGGCTGATGTTTTTTACAAGGGGAAGAATAACGACCAAAATAAGGTGTTTTCTATGTTTTTCACATTAGCCATGCGCTGGTACCAAAAGCCTACGGGTTGGCTGGCTACTGTCCAGCCGCAGCCGAATAGTTGGCCTGTCGTATCATTCACTCCGTGTTATGCTGTACTTTCAGCTGTAAATATAGACGGATCAGTCATTATCCTCAGAGGTAGTGTAATCCTAAGCACAAAGCGAATCATTCATATTCATAGGTAAACGTTCGAGATAGTGAACTTGCGGTTTTAAATGTTCAGGTATTAAATCAAAGAGCCTACCCCTTGTTTTGTGATATACTGAGGTGACGTGCGTCATATTCGTATATTTGCCATTATGTTGTAATGAGTCCTTCAATGAACTAACTGCCGAAAAAAAGGACATACATATGGCCTAAACTGTGGTTACATGTAATCCAAAGAGGAACCTGAATATTATGCTAAGCCATCGCGACCTTCGTTGTTACAGTGTCAAAACGAGCAGGGGGGCAGGACAGGATGTGGGGATGGAAGATCGGAAAATGCGTACGAGAGGGCCAAACCATCAAAGATTTCGTTGAAATATGAAAGTTTGAGGTGGTAGAGATTGGTTATAAACGTTGAGGTATTATTCTGTGTTCCAATATTTTGATTGTGGCAGTGATGACCGTTCATGTTCTCATGTTTATTATACTGATTCGGTAAATAAATTGACCTCCAAAGAGACTAGTCGCTCGTAGTAGGTCACGCCTTCACAAGAGAGTTAGAAGAAGACGGTTCCAAACGAGCCCCTCGAAGACAACACGGTCACAGCGAGACAACTCCTCGGCCTGCCATCACTGAATCCGAGCAATGTAGACCCAGCTATTTAATGGACAGGGCCACACCATCTGCACCGGAGTTCGGTTCAGATGGGTTGTCGGCAAAACGACCCCATGACAAAACGTCTCCAAGATAAAACATCACCTTGTCGAAAAGGTCTCCATGGCAAAACGTCCACAGCTTGAATGGCCCAAAAACCAAATATGTGGTAGGATTTTCGAAGGCATACGAAGGTTTACACCAGACCGTACATTTCTTCAAAGCCGATTACTTAGGACCACAGCACGGGAATAAGAGATTAAAAGCTTCCAATGCAATCTAAAAAGTGTATTAATCTGAGGGTTGTCTTGAGCGCTAAGAAATCTGCCAGAGAACTTCCAACTACCCGTGTCGAACTACCAGCTGGAGCGAAATCGACAGCTTACATAGACAGACAGATAGAACTACTGAAGGCTGGACAACGCAACGACAAAGCCTGTATTGTAACGGCTAAATAAAAAACCATCAAAGACTGACGTATGTGAATCAGCCCAAAACCATTGTGAAATACGTGGGACATAAAACATCCTCTCAACGGCACAAAAATGCCCGGCCTTAACTGTCTTCCTAATTTCAGATGGACTAGTGCACTAACAAAAGTGCTAACACCACATCCTTAACTCGACTGAACTAAGCCCTAGTAACAATCAAGTATATACACTATTGCCAACCGATCGAGAGTCGAGACTGGAGATAAGTGCTGCGTGAGGAGCAGAGTGGTAAACAGAGCCCACAAATAACCGTACATAGACATTACTATCAGAAGGTGGCATTTAGATCAAGAAACTCTACCCTTGATGTCAACTGATGCGGGATGATGAAATTGTTGTTAAATTATAACAAGGAGTATGGTAAACCGTCTGCGGACAAACGACCAGGGGACTAGAATTCCAGCCAGGATTTTCGACACCATCATCAACTCCGTAAGTCGAAACTGGTTCAACTGTATAATCAAAGTATAGAACATCTGTCTGAGAAATACTGATCGTGTACTCGCAACATAAACGAGGAAAAAAATATTTCACATGCCAAACACTCATGTTCTAAACATAAACTTATTTGGGGTAGAAAGAAAATACAAATGAAAGAAGAGATTCAAAATATTTGTGAGAATTTGCCATGTATTAGTTGATAAAACTAACGAACATGCAATTTTTCATGCATGAGCAAAAAGCTCGTTGGACTCCCGTAATACAAACTTCCATCAGCAACACTTTCGTTCTACTATGTTCCAAAAATGTTCGGTTTCCGACTATCCTGTTCTTACGAATTCTGCATATTCCAGTTCAGACTCACAATGCGGTTTAGTTATATTAGCCCCTCAATCTTCACCAGCATCATCAAAGTAAATAAAAAAAAAAAAAATCTGATGTATTTAGCTATATACCTTCAGCATAAACCTGCAAACTTTCCTGACGATGGGATTTCTGCGATACCCTTCAATGTAAACGCGAATCTACCATACCATCTGTACGTAATGTAATAACAAGAAGAGGAGGACAAACCGGGCTTGGAGTTTAGTATCAAAGGAAGTAATTTTTTCACAACAGCTCTAAATCTTAACTGGATAAAATAATCACATGCCGCCTGTGCGACACCTCCTCAAATTTTACATTTCTCAGAACACAAACGGAAAAAAAAAATAGTTAAAAATACGTAGCTACATCCCAAACATTTTCTTTTACTCAAGTTCGAGGTTAAGTATTATATTTCGTTGTATATAGCCTATATAGTGGCGTCTAGCAAAATATTAAAGCAGCTTGTTTTTGTATCGTAACTGAACTGAAAAGATACTAGCGGATTGAGAAAAACGTCTCGATCTCTTAAAGGACCTGTCTTACCTATAATACTAATGCGACCTACTTCCATGCTCACTCCGTATATTTCTAAACCCGGAGACCTCAATTTTGTACGGTACATTCTAACCTCTCTAACAAAACCACGCTAATTTTTTATCTTGCCGAGTTTTGCTAACTTCGATGTGTATCATGCTGTGACGGTTGTCTGCGAGAAGTTTTTCCATCAGAAAAACGGTTATGTAAATTCCTTCCTTGTTTTTGCTACAAGTCAATAGATCTCGGAAAATGCTTAAAGCAGCCAAAACAATGGGTTATTTGTCGAAAGCAGAGCATAGTTTTAAAGTATTCAAATATTTTGTTGAAGTGAAGTGAGTTGAAGAGTAAATAGTGCGAGGGGTCCTTTAAGGAATTATTATTATTACTGTTTAAGGAATTATTATTATTATTTTTCAATTTTATTGTACAATTGTAATGATCATATAAAAAATAAAAAATAAGAAATTATGAATGGCAAAACAAGTACATTCAAAAATCCCGTCCCAACCCTGGAGAAAAATTCTCAGAGTTTGGGTATGTAAATATGTTCAGCTGTTCTCCGAGAGTTTTCGGCTTGTAATTGTTGACTTTCTCTCCTCTGAAAGTGTAATATTTTCACCTATCAGCTGAAAGGACTTCAGAAACGTTGTTTTTGTTTGGCTAAACACATCAGAAAAGGGCACACGTCGCTCTCTCCTTCTTATTCCTTCTGCAATCTCTACGGCAGCCAGGAAAAGCAGGGTGTGGAAAGGCGGTGAAATTCCCAGAAGCGGCAGAATCGACGTCACAAGCGCAAATCAATGCAGTATTTACAAACACAGAAGACCGCGAAAAGAATCCGGTCTTGGAGGGAGGCTATTATAGGATGGCCCACAGGATAATGTTTGCGCTGAAAGGAGAACAAGTGCGCAAGCTTTCCAATGTGGAGTGTAGAAAAATGATATAACCTAAATCTGTTTGGGCCATCCTGTAATACGTAACACATTTACCGAAATTACATCACAATTTAGCTTTTACCCATATTTCTAGTTTAATTTTTGTATGTCTTCGCTCTACCGGTACAGTCGATTTGACAGTTCTTCAACCTGGCCTGACTATATTTGCGTTTTTGATCCGAATTCTCAGTTCTCCGTTCTCACTTCTGAATTCTTGATTCTCGTACAAATTACTGTTTTCGCTCCTCGGGCTTCTCCATTCTCGCTTTTGACGAAAACACTAATTAGACAGCTCGTCCGGGATGATGTCTCTACGTAGAAACGACACTACGAAGACACGACAGAACGTCGAAACAAAAAAAAGTGTCAGTACATGGACACGTCACTACAGAGACACCACGGAACGAAGACCGACACTACATGGACACGACGGTAGAAGTACCGACGCTACGCAGACTCGACGGTACAGGTAACGACACTACGTAGACAACTTTTTGATTTTCGATGTAGTGTCGGATTTCGTCCTACTAGTGACGTGTCTACGTAGTGTCGTTCGACGTACAGTCGTGTCTAAGTATTGTCTTTCATTGTACCGTCGTGTTTATGTAGCATCGTTTGAAATACCGTCGTGTCTATGTAGTGACACCTTTTCGTTTTCGACGTTGTGACGTGTCTTCGTAGCGTCGTGTCCCTGTAGTGTAGGAAATTTGTGTCTCTTCGATGTCGAAATTCCAGCTTAGGATATTGTCCAGGATTGTTTGTTTTAAGTAAGCGGGACTATGAAATTTTACACCCGAATAAAGCTCGGGACCTAAAACTGAGACAGGTCCGGTTGGGATCCGACCCGAAGGTTGGGGAGGGTAGGGGCTTTCCGGAATGATGGTCGGGTCCAAACCAAGCTTGGTGGGAATTAAGAGCTAGGTTGTGTCTCTTTGGGGGTCTGAACCCAATTCTGCCTCTGTGGGGAAGTGAGTCTTACTCTTTCCATCAATCTATCAGCTAGGAGCCCTGACGGAATTCAAAGATGATATACGCGCGTAATTAGCGGTAAAAAAGAAAAACCTAAAGCCAGCCAGTCTTTTCATCGTGGCGATGGTGACCGATGAGGATTATAAGTCCTTTGGGATGTGACTTTGATGACCCTGGGGACAATCAGCAGACTGTAATTTAGGGTTTTCAATCTAATAGCTTATTCTTCTTTGGATTTTGTTCGAACAGCGGCTGATCTATTCAGACGACGGATCAACTGTTGGGCTTGACGGGAGAATTAAAAAGAAAAACTTAATTCCGAATATTCTTTTTGTTTGTAACAAAATATATGAAATTAACACAAAACATCTTGCGGGTGTGTCTCAGTCAAATACAGTTAACAGATTTCAGGCAACTTAGCAATTTTAACTGATTAGGTAAATAAAATTAATTTATATATTTGAAATGAGAACATAAGAAATAATTATCAATAAATTTAAATAATACGAAAACAGAATGCAATCACTGAGCGTTGTTCGTTCACTTTTCAGTGAGGGCTGAATGGGAAAATAATTTAAATTACTATTTGTTTTTAAACAATAACACAACAAAAATCATGCATAAACAGAACATCCGCTTATGTAACTTTTCGAAATCGTTTGGTAATCCCTGGATGCTTTATATAAAATTCATGCTATGTTCAACATTGGTCTGACAGAATTTGAAGTGGATTGACCTAAACTCACGAAGTTTGACCTTATTCCCCTAATTGCAGTTTGTTTACTGTCCCCTGAGTCGTCATAGGTTACATTCCGAAGAATTTACCTTATCCCAATAACACGCGTCTATTTGGAAGATCTACCGCTAACTACGCGCGTAAATCAGCGGCTAATCGAGAATTGGCCACTGTTTCGGCCCCGTGTTAACAAGCTACAACTTGACAGTATTCAGGCTAATCCAGTTAAAACCAATAAAAAACTTCCAAACAGAGCTGTCCAAACAAAACTTGGTGGGGTTATAATTATGCCTCTTTGGAGGTCAATCAGCCTCTGTCGTGGGAGTGAGTCTGTAAATTCTTGCCATCAGCCCATCTGCTAGGATCCCTGGCGGAATTCAAAGATGATATACGCGCGTAATCAGAGTTAAAAACAAGACCAAAGGTTCGATGAGACCCTAGAAATTTAATAGTTGATCCAGATAACTGCGTCTTCTAGATGCTATCAATGCCATCAGTTGCCTGATAGCATTCATGCTGATAAGACCTGTGCGCTGGGTGAATTTATAATGAGATGAGCGATCCCGAGCTTGTGTTTTCACCGTTGCTGAATTTTGTACAGGACAATTTGCGTCGTGTTGATGAAGCTATTATTGTGCGGAAAGGACTAGACTTTTTCAAAGATTTGAAACTGTTAAATCGGAGAAAGTGAAGCTATGGAGTTGTGTGACTGAAGATGATCCCCCTATCAGGAGGGGTGCCAATGCAATTTATAGTCACTTGCAAGATATGATAGACTTTTTGAAGAAATGTGATGCTGACGGAGTACTGCTCCCCTGTTTCGTCATCAAAAGGCCAACTGAAGTTCCTTTGATCTCTGCAACAGCGTTTACGCAGGTTGCAGCCAAGCTTACGAGCCTTGAGCAAGCGATATCGGTAGTCTGTGCTAAGATGGACTCGTACAATTTGAACTTTCCTCAGTTACCTGCGATCAGTCAGCCTGCTTGTGATACGCATACTACCATTTTGATCTCCGACCCCCCGCCTGAGCATGGTGATCCGTTAAAGCGAAAAGCAGTGATAGACTCGATTTCCGGTCATCAACTGGTTACCAGCGTGCGTGTGAATGAAAAACGGTGGGCGGTGAGCATTGAGAAATCTGCAGCTGAGGATTTTTGCAAATCAGCGAAGGAAGTTTTGCCTGGTTCTAGTGTCAAGGTTTTTTCTAAAAAACACTTTGGCATTATTCGAGAAGTCCCGTCTGATTTTAGCACATCTAAGTGCCTTAAATCGTGATCACCGGAATTCCGACCCCCCCACCCTCCCCTCAAACTCCCCCCACAATCGCCGAAGAATTGCCAGGATAATCGCACGGAGAATTCGGATCGAAAACGCAACTTATGTCTTCGGTTCTCACCTCTTGCTAGATACCTTGTCCAGACAACATGACTAAGCAAAACATTTTAAAACCCTTTCTAAGTATTTAGAAGCGAGGACCATGTTAAGCCGATAATTGAGGTCTCAGCTAAGTGGCTCATCTTTTTATGGTACTTGCAGCTTCGCTCAAGTGCAATATACCGATCACTTTTCAGTCTGACAGGCTGTCTGTCACACAACTCATCTTGAGTTAGGGTACTTTCAGAAGTGCTAGGACGATGTACCTTGGCAGGCATATTAATGAGCCTACCAGACTAACTTGGAAATAGTCACTTCCCCGATTCGACCACCGTGGAGGGAGTGGAGGGAGGGAAAATCCGGCATATTGACGAATTTCCTGTCTCAGAGGTCACACTTCAAGTCCGGAATGGATCCGGTGACTCTGGAGGAGTTGGAAGGGGAGGGGGGGGAGACAGGGTGACATGTTCGGAGTGGATAGATCGGGATTAAACTTGGCGGGAAGAACAAGCATTAGCCCCAGATAAAGAGTCGACAAGACCGGATCGGATCCGAGCACTGTGGGAGAAGTTCGAGGGAGGGTTCCGGAATTCCAGTGATCCCGAGTTAAGAGGCTTACACATGTGATAGAACGATGAAACTTGGTAGGCATGCCAGGGACTCGAAAAGTTTAAGTTAAGAACAGTCGTTTTTCCAATTTAACCATCGTGGGGGGAGTGGAGCGAGGGGGAATCCCAAAGCTTGAGAAATAGATATTCCTTGAGCCCAAGCTACTTTGAAGTTATTTATAACTGGTTTGTCCTTTTGAGTGGTACCCGTGTTCTTATGGCACTTGCAGCTTACCTCAGGTGCCAAATACCGATCACTTTTCGGTTGGTCTATCGGTCAGTCTGTCAGCCCACTGTTGTCGAGTTACGGCACTTCCAGTAGTGCTAGGGCGATGAAACTTGGCAGGCATATTAGGGACCCGACCGAACAAACTTGATAATGGTCAATTCCACGATCCAACCACCGTGGGTGGAGTGAGGGAGGGGGGATCCGGAATATTGACATATTTCTTAACGGCGAATCCGACCTTAATGAGACTTGATATTCGGGAAGACCTCGAGTATCATATTTCACATTTCAAGTCTGGAATGGATTCGCTGACTTTGGGTGGAGTTGGAGGGGATGGACCAGAAATGGGTGACATTTTCAGAGTGGACGGATCGGGATGAAATTTGGTATGAAGAACAAGCACAAGCCCTAAGTACATAGTTCACAAAACCGGACCGGATCGAGCACTTTGGGGGGAGTTGGAGGGAGGGTTCCGAAATTCCGGTGATCCCGAGTTGCGATGCTTACTTTGAGACTTGGCGCGGTTATCAGGGACTCGACAATTTTAACTTAAACAACCTGACTTACCTATAATAATAACGCAACCTAATTCCAGAATCACTCCACATATTTCTAAACCCTGAGACCCCAATTTCGTCGGTAGATTCTAACCGCTCTAACAAAACCACGCTGATTTTTCTCACCTGCCGTGTTTTGCTATTTTCGATGTGTATCACGTTGTCGACGATAGTCTGAGATAATTTTTTTATGGCACTTGAACTTACTCAAGTGCCATATAGCGATCGTAATGTCTGTCTGTCGGTCTGTCAGCATTTTGCTAGTTTGGGCACTTCCACATGACCTAAGCGATAAAACTTGGAACGCATATCAGGGACCCAACCGGATTAACCTGGAAATAATCACTTCCCCGATCCGACCCTCAGTGGGGGAGTGGCAACATGGGGAATCCGGAAATTAGTAACATTCATAACTTTGGAACGGATAATCGGGCGTGCATTAAACTTGACAGGTATCAAGAACAAATGTCTCGGATGTCCATTGTCAAATTCGGATCGGATCCGATAACTGGGAGGAGGACACCCGAAATCTCTTGAAATGCATTTTCTAGTTTTCGTCAAATCCCTGCCCCTTTCTTCGCACTAGTATAACTTTGCGCATGGATGAGTCATTCTTTCATCACGCTAGTACAGCTCTGCTCGTGGATGATTTGCTAGGGTTCGTTCGGAGAGAGCTACATCAATCGAAGGTCGAAGGGGTTGGCAAAATATCTTGTTGAACCTTAGTAGGGGTTGATATAGCGGATAATCAGGCGTGCATTAAACTTGACAGGTATGAAGAACAAGTGTCTTGGATGTTCGTTGTCAAATTCAGATCGGATCCGATAACTGATGGGGGCTGAAGGGCTGGATAACTTGAAATGCTTTTTCTAGTTTTCGTCAAACCCCTACCCCTTTCTTCGCACTTGTACATCTCTGCGCATGGATGAGTCATTCCTTCATCACACTAGTACAACTGTGCTCGTGGTTGAGTCATTCTTTGTTAGAATTTGGTTCGGAGAGAAATAGATCAATCGAAGAAACTTGGCAGGCGTATCAGGGACCCGACCAAACCAACCTGGAAATAATCAGTTTCCCGATCCGACCATTTGGGGGAGTGGAGGGTGGGGGAATCCGGAAAATTGAGTGGTGAGTAACTTTCGAACGGGTGATCGGATTGAAATGAACCTTAATTCCTGAATAAACGACACATCTCTGATGTTCCATTTGATTTCCGAACCGGCTTCGACAGCTATGGAGGAGTTGTGTGGGGGGGGGGGAGATCGGAAATCCCCGAAAAACGGTTAGAATGGAGGGATCGGAGTGAAACTTGCTGGGAATAACCAGCATCTGCTCCAGATAAATCGCTTATACATTTGGACTGGATCCGGACACGTGGGTGGAGGGGTGTTTCCCGGAATTCCGGTGATGGCGGTTCTGGGGATTTTCACGACGAAACTTGGGAGGCGTATCAGGGACCCTATCAAACTGACATGTAAATAAAAATTTACTCGATCCGATAGTCGTGGGGGAGTAGAGGAAGGGGGGATCCGAAATATTGAGTCATGCGTAACTCTGGAACGGGTGATCGGATTTGAGTGACATTTTGTAATGGAACAGAGGACATGTCTCTGGTGATCTTTTTCATGTCCGGACCGATACCCGACAACAACTGGGGGGGGGGGGGGGGGGGCGGGGGGATATGTGACCGGCTTAGACTGGAGAGATAGGGATGGAACTTTGTGGGAATGACTAACAGATGCTCCGGATAAATCATTTACAGAACAGGATTGGCTAAGGCGACTGTGGGGGGAGTTTAAGGGGGAGTCCGGAATTCCGGTGATCGCGAGTAAAGGTACTTCCAAATGTGCTAGGACGATGAGACTTGGCTGGAATATTAGAAATTCGACAAGATTGGCTTAGAATTCGCCACTTTCCAAATTATACCATTCCTTAAAGTACCAATCATGACCACAAATTAAGAAAATACTTTTAAGCAAAATATGCATTTTCATGATCCCCATGAGCTCATTACCATTTTAGCCTCAAGGGTTTAGCTTACAAATAAGGTTCTAGCTCCCTTAAAGTGCGCATCTTCAACGCAAGCTCGAAAAGTACTTTTTATCAAACGATACACCTCAACCCATTATCATTTGTGCCACAAGGGCTCTACTTTTGACCAAACTGTATTTACCAATGATCCCTAAGAACCTGCTATCGTTTCTGCCTCAAGTTTTTGCTTGCAGATGCATTTCTAGCGCCTTTAAAACGGGAAAGGTTGCAGCAACACTTTAAAGAAGAAACGTACTTGATATAAATGTCAAACCATTGAAAACCACTGAACCGCCCAACGAAGAAGAGGAGTTCTAGAAATGCAGTAAATGCTAAAAAAAAATACAGTACTTTTTACTTACTAGTGTATAATAAAATAATATTCGAGTCTGTACAAAACTCCCAAACAAAAAACTCCCGCCAATATTTTGCCTACTCTTGCAAAGTGCCATATGAGCTTTCAGCTCTTGTTTTTTCTAATCTCTTTTTAATTTTTTCTTAGGGTTTCGAGGGAATCCCTAAAATGTAATATTTGATATACACTTTGGTCTTGTAGATATCTTGTCTTCTTCACACTTCTTCGAATATTTGTACTATTAAGATTTAGAAACAGAATATTGCCAATGGAAGTCATCTGAGAAAACCAAGTTCAGGTATGGGTTCAGCATGTGTGTTTACGCCTATATGTCATAGCTAATTTGATGAAATTGGTCGGAACTTCCAGCCTTAGTTATGCCAAATACCCGGTTTCGGCCAGCTTCCCGGCGAACTACTTGTCCGGCAAGAAAATGGTTTTCACATAAATGTTCAGCATGTTTTCTTACCCCTAATTCGAGCATCTAATGCCCATAATGATTTTTGCCTCAACGCTTTTCATTACAGATGAATTTCCCGCGCCCTTGGAAGTGCGCAGTATCACAATCAAGTGCAAAAATAAAATTCTTTTTACCAAGTAATACATTCTCGTGATTTCCAAGGGTCCATCATCATTCATATCTCAAGGGTTTTGTTTACAAATGATCACAACAAACACACGAATCGGGAAATTTCTACTTTAATCCTCTTACCCAGCCTTGCAAATAAGTGCCATATGAGCTTATAGCTCTTGTCGTTTGTCCCAGGGACTCGCTCCCGGAATGCTCAGATTACCAACACGATTATCAAAAAGACAAAGGTTTAGATGGGATCCCAAAAATTTAATATCTGATCCAGACAATTTGGTCGTGTAGATATCCGGTCTTCGCCAGACTTTTGGACATTTTACTATTGAGATTTAGAAATAGAAGAAGATAAATGGCCAATCCCTGAGAAAACCAAGTTCGGACAAGGATTCAGGATGTGTGTATTTACCCCAGGCTATAGGCTACGTCATATCTACTTTGAGGAAACTGATCAAAACTTCCTGGCTTAGTTCTGTCAAATCTACGGTTTCAACCGGATTCCGGGCAAACTACTTGTCGGGCAAAACGAAAGCTCAAAATCGAATTCAGCGTATCACATTACCACTATATCGAACATCTAATCAACTTTAACTTTTAACAATTCTTCCGGTTTCAGCCGGATTCCGGGCGAACTATACGTCCGGGTAGAAAACGACTTTAAAAAGTGGAATCAGCATGTCTTCTTACAACTAAATCGAAAATTTAATCAGCTTCAGATAAAACTTTTACTTTCAATTTTTTTTTACGAAATCGATCGAAACTTCCTGCCTTAGTTGTGCCAAATTTACGGTTTCGGCTGAATTCTGGACAAACAGCTTATCTCGCGAACAAATAAATCTCCAAAACAAAATCAGCATATCTCCTTATATGGCACAGGTTGTCGGTGAAACGTCCCTATTGGAACCGTCCCCTGGCGAAATGTCCCCATGAAAAAACGTCCACACGAATAAACGTCCCCGTGACGAAACGTTCCTGATCGAAACATCCCCTGGCGAAACGTCCCCATGGCGAAACGTCCCCGGATATAAATTTTTTTGGTTCACCGCTGAGGGATAGCTAGGCCTATGAGATCTGATTGCATCATTAGTTCAGACACGAAATGTTCTTGGAATATAACATTTTGAAAACCACACTTCAGCATTTAACCGATAGTGAAGAAACAAACCGAAGTGTTGCTCGCGGCTATAGCCATTTCTTAAAGAAAGTGCAAAGTTTTAGTAGTTTGTCAGTTTCCAGTTATCCTTTACTTAATTGGTTTATTTGTGTGGTAGGTTACACTGCGATTATAACTCATTGATCTCGCTTTTTTATATCTAATTCGGTGATATTTTATTAAAGGATCAGACCCGTCTTACCTACCTTTACTGTGTCTCTCTACCAAACAAATCGTCCCATCCGCTTTCATTTCCTCGCTTCCGTGTCATTTTTATCCACCATAATGGCACTACGCAAATTTGTGCATTCTCCTTTGACTCTCTTTGAGCCACAGCGGGCTTCCCGTTTCTCTGAGGAGCATATTGGTACTCCTCAGATTGTGCATGTTACTTCAAACGTCCCAGAACTGATCAGTTACAAGTTCATTGAAAGGCATATTACACTATTTATTTTAGTTGGAAACAACATATTTGTGAAGCAACCGGTACCATGTCCGGTCTTTCCTGCTTATAAAGTATCTTCCACATCTCTAATGCACGCACTGAAGTATTTACCTCGATCACGAACTTTGTGATCGAGGCGAACTTAAAAATCTATGCTTGAGGACATCTCAACAAGGAGACGTTTTGCCGAGGACATTTTGTCATGGGGACGTTTCGTCGGTAAGCCATTTGTAACATCTAATCAACTTCAAATAAAACTTCAATGATAACAAATTTTCCGGTCTCAGGCGGAATCCGGGTGAACTACTTGTCCGGGTAGAAAAACGATTTTCAAATAATTGGTCTGCATGTTTTCTTACCCCTAAATCGAACATCTAATCAGCTTCAAATACAATTTTTACTTCTAACAAACTTTCCAGTTTTGGCCGGATTTCGGACGAACTACTTGTCCGGGTAGAAATTGGTTTTCATGGTTATATTCAGCATGTCTTTCAGAGAATCCGTCCAAGACAACCTGACGGTCTTCCCGCGCAATAAGTTTTGTGCCGATGGCGGTTTCACCGCGATGGTGCTGCCCCCTATGACGAGAGATAGTCTACACCACCATGTATATAGCAAGAAGCGAATAGAGAAGAAATTACCACCAAAGCGGATGTCTTCAGTTTCAGAGCGGTAAGTAGTGTCGTGACGGCCGAATAATCTCTTGACCAACCACCTAGCCTACTGGTAGATCCTCTTGTTAATGCCGAAGGGTTACGGATACACAGGTTCCATTCTCCGGACGTCCGTTCTGAAACTTAAAACTGACGTCGAGGTGGAAAGAGGGATGGCTTTTCTAGGAATTGCAGGTAAGAAGAAAGTTAACACTTACGATTTCTCCCACGGCGTTCGTTGGGGTTGCAATCAACCCAGTCACAACCTCCAGAATGACCTTGAAAGGAAATTATTAGATATTGCGAATCATTACTCGTGGTGCGTTCGCTCCAGCGCTACGTTGCACCATTCAAAATTCTGTAACTTTTTTAATACGAGCACGTATAGAACTGGCGCTATCAGGCGTATTTACCAACGTCATCCGAAAAGGGTAGCTGTTTCTACTACGAAGAACCGATACTGATAAAAGTGCAAAACGCATAAGTCAGCTACATTTTATTAGAGCTAGATTTCGGTACACAAGTTCATTTTCCAGCTTGAGCGGCTTGAGACTGAAGAGGATCCTTGACAAGAAGGGCCAAAACATTGCCGACTACCCGTTTTGTATCGTCAAATTTTATTCGCATTCAAATTAGGCTGAAGGAACATCTTCTGATAAAAAGCCACACAACCAAGAACACATAATCCTAGTAGAACCTTCGTCTTTGCTCCCAAGCGCCGAATATGGAGCCCCGACAAAACTGAGCAGAGCTTGAACTACTTTCAGTCAGGGGTGGCCCGAAGGGGGGGGGGGTGATTCACCCCCCCCCCCCCCCTGCCTTTTGAGAAGTCATATCAGTCGTTTATTTTGGCCTTGCGCGAGGTCCCAGGCATTCATTTTAAACTAAAAATAATCTGAGTCGTTTAAAAAAATTTGTTAATTTTTGGCTCTGCCCAACTTCAGTCGTAAAAACTCGTCCCTAAAAACCAGCCGAGTCGTTTAAACCAGGTTGCATAACCCCGATAGGTCGGAGACATGATTCATGGTGGCAGCTATTCGGCTACCTGTTCTATTCCCATGTGATTTGTATCTGCCTTACTTGTGTCATTCAGATTTTAGCCTGTCAAAATTACAATGGGTTAGTTGTTAAAGTGAAGCCCGACTGGATACGACTGAGTAACATTAATATACGTTATAGACCAAAAGCGAGGAGACAAGGTTATGTGCATGGATTGTTGGTCAAACTTTGACTACAAGTGAAAGGTATGGAATTTTTAAACATAACTGAAAAGCTATCAGAATTCAAATGACAGGAGACCTGTGAAACAAGTGTGCCCAGAACTGATGGAAAAATGTCGATTACAAAGCAAGGATGAAGGCTGTCGTTTCCCAGGACAGGAGGGGTTGTGCAGACGCTGGAATAGCTCATTCTAGTCGGGAGGTAAATTTTTGGCATCTATGCTAGTGTTAAAACACATCTGAAAAGCCCTCGTAAAATTCCACAGCCTATCATAAGAAAATATCATGAGACTCATACAACAAAACTAAAGGTTTCAATGGGATCCCTAAAATTTAATATCTGTTGCAGACAACTGGGTCTTGTCGAGTCCGGTCTTAAACAGACTCCTCAAAACTTTGAAACAGATTAAGGCCAATGGCTGATTATCTGGGAGAACCAAGATCGAATACGGTTTCAGCTTGTGAGTTTACCTTGACATGTCATAACTACTTTTACTAAACTGCAAATCAACTTCAGATAAAACTTAAGATTTTTGCAAATTTCCCGGTTTTGGCCGGATTCTGGGCGACCTATTTGTCCGGCGAGAAAATAATTGTCATACACGGATACAGCATGCTTCCTTACAAGACCAATATAATGAACCTCGAATCAGCCTCAGATAAAAAAAATTTCCGGTTTCAGCTGGAGTCCTGGCGAAACATACGTTCGGGTAGAAAATGATCGTCATATACACTTTCGGCATGTCTTCGAACATCGAAACAACTCCAAATAAAACTTATTTTCTTCATCTGATATTTTAAAATTCCTGACCGACCCTAAATTTTGGGCTATGAGGCCCATCTACCAACTTGGTCTGTACTTCGGCCCAGTGGATCCACAAATCACGCTTCAACAAAATATCTCAACCTCTATGAGAGTTATCGCGCTGACAGACGGACAACTCTCATGAAGTCATAGGTATCCCTCCACTTATGTTTCGGGATCCAATAAGACTTTTACTTTTAAAGTTTAACCGAAAAGGGCTGGGATAGGGCAGTCTAGTTACCTGTCGCTTATTCACTTAAACAGGCTTGAACACCCGATGAAAATGCGTTACTTCGTTGCTCCGCTATTCACGAATAATCGATTTTCAGATAGTGGAATTTCCCTGTCGGATTTGTGGTAGGTCTATTTGCTTATACCTGTGTTGTATGCTTGACGACAAAATTTACACAAATTTGCGTTCATGCACTAAGCAGTCTTCACCAAGATTACCATTGGCCACTGAAAAGCAGCCTTTGTGTCGAGATTCAAATTCTCGGCGTCATAGTAGAATATTCGTTGTGGAGACGGCTGTGGATATTCTGAACGTCACTACTAGAGCAGATAGTGGAAAATAAAAAGATCCCTAAGCAGAATCCAAGTAATGCAGTATGTTCAGTTGAATGATACAACAATAAGTTGGCTTTTCAGTTATACTTTAACAAACTTTCCAGTTTGGGCCGGAAAACTACTTGTCCGGCAAGAAAATAAAGCTCACAAATGAATTGACACAACAAAATCCCCCCACCAATTTTCATCAAAATATCTCAAGGGCGGGGTCGAGTTCGTGGATGGGCTCTGTAGCTGAACATTTAGGGGTGGGGAGGGGCTTTAAATTAAGGGGCGAACACGTTTTTTTTAAACAGTTAATTTGATAGTCAAGATAGTCAATTTAAGTGTAAGGAAATATGCTGAACAAGAATATGAAAATTATTTTCTTGTCGGACAAGTAGTTCGCCCGGAATCCGTCCGAAAAAGGAAAATTTGTTAAAATTTGTATCTGAAGTTGAATAGATGTCCGATTTAGGCGTAAGAAGACACGCTGAATCCGCTTTTACAATCATTTTCTACCCGGGATAGTTCGCTCGGAATCCAGCTGAAACCACAAAGTGTGTTAAAAATTAAAGTTTTATGTGAAGTTGATCAGATGTTTGATATAGGGGTAAGGTGATCCGCTGAATTCGTTTGTAAGCTTAAGTTTTTACCCGACAAGTGCAAATCCCGGAAATTTGGCAGAAGTAAAGCAGGAAGATTTGATCAGTTTCGTCAAAGTAGATATGACGTAGGCTATAGCCAAGGGGTAAATACGCACATGATGAATCCATATCTGAACCTGGTTTTCTCAGACGATTAGCCATTGACCTTCTTCTGTTTCTATTCTTAATAGTAAAAACGTTCAAGGAGTCTGGTGAAGACCGGATGTCTACAGACCAAATTGTCTGGATCAAATATTAAATTTGGATCCCATCGAAACCTTTGGTCTTGTTACACGGAAGGAATCAAATTCTCTAAACCAGTTTAAAGTTGCAGTTTTCCAGATGTAGCTCACTGTAGTTTTACGTACTTTTGTTTTCGACATTAAAGTACAGTGTGTCGAATGGACAAATAAAACGGCACACGGTACTTTCATAATGAAATAAAATTACATCAAATCTATAGTGAAACTACACCTGAAAAAAAAAACCAACTTCAGTCTCGTCGGCGAACCGGCGTCTTTTTAAACATAAAAAGTCAAGTCCGAATCTGTACACTCCTTCGGGCGAAGACCAAAAGTTTGTTACGTTCGTAAATCCGGATTTTTTTTTAAATGAACTGACTGTTTGTTTTACTCGTTTTGTTTCTGAGTAAGTGTGTTTTTAACATGAAAATCAACTTTTTTGCTCACCTTTTTTCGGAACAAATCTTCTTTGTTTTCGATGGCGACTATTTGTCATTTTTTTAGACGGACAGATTTGTGATTTCATAGCTGTTCTTTACTTTTCATTGGGATCGCAAAAAGACGCTCTGCTCCTTGGCGTTGACGTCCGTAAATCCGGATTTTTTTTTTCATGCACATGCAAAACTCTTTTTCCTCGTTTTCTTTCTGAAGAAGCGTGTCTTTAACGTGAAAATTACCTTTTTTGCTATTAATTCAGAACAAATCTATTTTGTGTCTGCTTTGTTTTCTATTTGTGATTTTAGAGCTATTCTTTCCTTTTTAACGGGATGGCAAGAAGACGCTCTGCTCCTCGGCGTCATACAAAATTTCGCCTGTGGAGCATTTCGTAGTATTATTTATTTAAAAGAACGGTGTGTTACTTACTTGGCGATTAGGCTTGGAATTTTTGAGACTTGAAACATATTAAAGACTAGAACTGGTGGTAAGTTGTTAAATGTCGCCAGACAAAGGCAGATTAAAAAAAAAATTCGCCTGCGGCGCTTGCTTTAATTTGTCAACGATACAGGCGTTGGAAGCTTTCCTCTTTAGCGAAAGTTGAAATGTAAAGCTGAGGACATGAATGTATGTAGAAAAAAATTTTGAATACAAGAATAATTTCAGCTGATGCATTTCAGCTGATGCATTGCAGCTATTTTTGCACCGGCACTATTATTTGTTGGCGCGAAGTGGCAACAGTTCGTTTTTGCCGGTACGTGTGAGTCGTATATTGCGATCCAGGAGTCGTTGAAATGAGAGGTCTCACCCCCCCTGGCCTGAGTGCTTCGGGCCACCCCTGCTTTCAGTTGGAGCCCGACTACTTTCTTCTTAGCCGCTGCGCATTTCAGAGGAAAAGAGCGTAGTGGCCGTGCGAAGTTACAAAAGTATCAAGCCAACAATATGTTTACTACAAATTTTCTGTGTCTACTGCAATGAGCTGTTTGTAGAGGTAAGAAACTGTGATATTTCGCGTACCTCGTGGCTCCTACCTCCGCTCGTTTGCATCGGTAATCGTCAATATATAACAGGCATTCACATGGTGGTAATACAAATATCGGGAGACGGATCTTTTCCCGGTCTTTTTATTTTTTATCGTATTAACAGTTAACCTTTTCATTAAATTGGGGAGGGAGTTAACACGGATACGACAGCGTTTCCATTTCTAAGATGTCCATCAGTACAAGCAGACTGCGAATTATGCACGGTTTCGTTTCGGGTTCACAGCCCCCAAAAGTACCTAACACAGCCTCAGTCCTTTTAGCCTTTGACACCCTATGGTATAAACAAACGATGGGTGTGACACTCAAAGTAAATCCTGAAGCTTATCATTCCCCGCACCAGTGAGCAAACGAGTACCTCATCTTTCCCAGAGTATTCTAACCCAATGTAGGAAAACACCATTCTAGGCAAAAGCTGAGGCTGCAGTTTTTTTTTTTGTCTCAGCAGTCGAAAACTGCCAGCCGTCCATCTGTCCGTCAATCTTACTCCAAAATCGTAAGTACAGTCAGCACCACCTGAGACACGATTTACTTAAGGTTGGGGTTTCCTGAAGCAGAGCTCTCGCTAATAAGTTTGTTCACTTCGAACTGGAAGGGGGTGCTCGGGGGGGGGGGGGGGGGGGGTGAGGATATCAGTTAATCGGTCAATAAGAAAAATCGTATTTCTTCTGAATAGATAAAAAAAACTGCACCGAATAGGCGTTCGTCCGGTTTTGTTGACGCTCAGTGTTTACGCCAGGCACAGGGGAAATATTATCCACACGCTTCTAAAAAATATTATCAGCACCGTCAGAGGTTTGATAACATTTTTAACACTAGGCTGAGCATGTCGAAATATATCGAAATCAGTAAAGAATCAGTGTTGTGACCCCCTTCCAGCGCTATATTTTGGAAAACATCACACTTTAACTGCTTTATCTCTTATTTCTTCCAAAAAGATACCAGAAGCTCAACATGAGGACGCTTAACATGATTGTGATCTTCTGAACGCGCTTCGTCCTTACAGTGCGGTCTGGAGTTATACTCGTGCCTTCTCTAAATGTTGCTCCTAAGACTTATTGCTGAAAATGTCACTTCGGCCACTGAGGTCCAGGGGCGTCACTAGCCTTTTACCTTTGGGGGGGACGTCCGGTTTGTGCCGACGGACTAAAAAATTTGCCGACAAAACACGCCGTTGCCGCGAAGCGGCAACAGCGTACATTTCCCGCCAGCACAGAATAGAATCGGGGTAAAACTAACTGTAATGCATCAGCTGAGATTATTCCTTTGATGTAATTTCGTATTTTAAGTTCACTTATTTTGCTTTTCATTTTAGCCTTCTCTAAAAAGCGAAGCTTCCAACGACTGTACCAAGAACAAGTTAAACTGAGCGCCGCAGGCGAAATTTTTTAAATCTGCCTTTTTTTCCGGAAAAATTTAACTATACCTACCATACAAGTTCTAGCTTTTAACGTTTTTCAGCGAATTTCAATCCTAAAACGACAAGCTAAATGAAACACTGTTCTTCTAAATAAAGAATACTACAAAATGCGCCGCAGGCGAAATTTTGTGTGAATTAACTATAACAACGCATAAATTGAGGTTATTCCTTTGGTATAAGCTCGTATTTTAAAGTTCACATATTCGTCTTTTCATTTGAACTTTCGCTGGAAAGCGAAGCTTCCAACGACTGTACCAAGGCAAGTTAAACCAAGCGCCGCAGGCGAAATTTTTTTAATCTGTTTTTTTGCGGCAAATTCAGCTATAGTACCATACAATTTCCTGCTTTTAACGTGTTTGAAACCCCAAGAATTATTATACTAAAAGGAAAACTAAATTATACACCATTCTTCCAAATAGGGAATACTACAAAATGCGCCGCAGGCGAAATTTTGTGTAAAACTTACTGTAATGCATCAGTTGACATTGTTCCTTTGATTTAAATACATATATTTAATTTCACATATTCGGCTTTTCGTTTCAACTTTTGCTAAGAAGCGAAACTTCCAACGACTGTACCCAGAACAAGTTGAACTAAGCAACGCCGGCGAATTTTTTTTAAATCTGTATTTTTCCGGAAAAGTTTGCGACCGGCAAATGTTTGCAGAATTTAATTTCTTACGTATAGAACACTCGATGTGCGGACAAGAACACCGACGCCCGACAAAAGCATTCAGAATTCGATTTCTTCTGTGTTTTGCCCGACAAGATTGTCAAGAACGTGTATATAGAAGCCGATGTACCGACGAGACTTGAACTTTCGACATGCGCCCGATAAAAAGTTACAGAATTTGATTTTTTTTTTTTTTTTTTTTTAAAGAACCCGATGTGACGACGAGAATACCGACGCCCGAACCATCGAGCATTTGATTTGTTCTGTGTTTTGCTCGACTAGACTGTACAGAACTTGATTCATACGTGTAAAAATAACCCTTGTGCCAATGAAACTTAAAAATTCCTGGGTGCGCCCGACAAAGTTTGCAAAATTTGATTTCTTACGTATAAGTAGAACCCGATATGCCGACGAGTCGACCGACGCCCGACAAAAGCATAAAAAATTATTTCTTCTGGATTTCTTTTCTATAAAAAGAACCCGATGTGCCGACGAACCGAGGCACGACAAAAGCTTGCAGAATTCGATTTCTCCAGTGCTTTGCCTGACAAATGTTTGCAGGATTTCATTTCTTGCGTATAAGAAGAACCCGATGTGCCGACGAGTTGACCGATGCCCGACAAAAACTTAATTTGTTTTTATTTCTTCTGGATTCCTTCTGTATAAAAAGAACCCGATGTGCCGACGAGAATACCGAGGCACGACAAAAGCATGCAGAATTCGATTTCTTCAGTGTTTTGCCCGACAAACGTTTGCAGGATTTCATTTCTTGCATATAAAAACACCCGATCTGCCGACGGATCGACCGATGCCTGATAAAAAGCATACAAAATATTATTTTTTTTCTATGTTTGCCGGCGCTTCGCGCCGACAAACAAGTGAACTTTCGCCGGGCTTCGCCCGACGAAAGTACTTTCTCAGGACCTTTAGGGGGGGGGAGTCCCCCCCCCCATAGTGACGCCCCTGCTGAGGTCTATGTGGTTAACCTTGGTTAACAGGTTATTTATTTAGCAGGCACCTGGATATCGCAGCATAGAATTGTGAGGATACTTCCCATCCTTGAGGATGCCCCCTCGCAAACACATAAGGTAAGATCTATCCAGTTTCTTTAATTATTTTAAACAGAAAAACCTCTCCACTATTTATTTCCCTGTCTTTTCTAACGGATGTTGGCTGACAGTTCGAACCCAACCAAATAAATCACCACAAATTCACACTGTCAAAAGACAGAAATGGCAAAAGACCGTTAGTACAACGCCACCACCATTTTAAGGCTTCAGCCAGCCAATCAGCAGTTTGTCTTTCTGAAGGACAAACTGGACGACTTGACTGACCCCAAAGGAAGTTTGTTCTCCCAAAAAATTTGTGTGCGATTCGGGGAGTTTTAATCTAGCCGTTCACCGTGCGTGAAGCTCGAAAGTAGTTTCTCTCTCATTAGTCTCATTATAGATATTCCTTCAGCCCGAGCTGACTGCGAATCATATTTGACGGTGCAAAATAGATAAGTCTGCTACATATTATTAGAGTTATATTTAGGCCCTTCTTGGCAAGGGTACTCTTCAGGCTCAAGCTGGAAAATGCAGTTCCTGGAACCTGGAAACACTTAGCCATCTCGCGTGATAGTCGGTCGTAACCCCGTACACGCGTACCTAACTCAAGAGGATTATCGACGAAGTAAGCTACCGAAAGAGACCTTAGAGAAGATGGAATAGGCCCTCGGTCCGTCGTGTTGCTAATAATAACTAAACGAACAGTAGCCTATGTTAATGTATTACCGGGATTTAAGTAACAGTTCGGATGTTATTTGTCCTTATTCCGTATCATATTTATTTTCTCTTGCCAATTTCTCTTTATAATTCACTAGTGCTCTTGCAGTACAGTCGGTCATGAGAATTATGCGATCCTGACGACACTTACCGCTCCAAAACTGAATACATCCGCTTTGGCAGTAATCTCTCCTCTAATCGCTTCTTCTGCCATATACATTGTGGTGCCAACTATCTTGCTAGTCATAGGGTGCAGCACCATCGCAGTGACGCCACTGGCACCGTCACGTACCAATCCGAAATCTCCAATCTGAAGACGAATAAAACAGACGAGTTCAGTTTCCCCAAAAATCTGACACTCGGGCTCACGTTTAAAGCACACTGGTTAGGTTCCAATATTCAAAACTATTTGAATATATAGTTTTGACTGATCTAAGCCTTTTCCTGAGACTCGTAGCAAATATCGGCAATATTCGGATAACCGGTCTTACGCCAGAGATGGGCGAATCCGAATCCGGATTCGGACTTTAATCCAGGATTCGTCCTTTTGGTCGGATTCAATTTTCTGCTTGTTAGGCTGGATTGGGACTCGGATTCCAAACGCGGAATCTTACAGATTCGCTCGAATGTCTAGTCTACATCCTCCTAGTTTCCAATTCCCAATTTTCACACACGGGGCTTTGGCAATCCAACTTTTGTATCTCCACCACCAACCATCCTCCGTGATCTATCATATTTTCCGATTACCTTAGATATCGGGACTGTTTGTCATCTCTGATATTTAAACCATAACGATTTGACTTTCATTAATAATAATAATAATAATAATAATAATATAATACAAAGCAAGACAAAAGGCTTCCGCCTCTAAATAACTCTTAAGAAATGTTGAGTAGTCGAACTGATCAGAGTTAAAAATCCCATCAACAATGCACTTGCAACTATTGAACGATTCAGCATTAACCGCATCTTCGGTAATTTAAGGCTGTTCCAAGGATCAACAATTCTATTGCCAAAACCCCACTTAAAAACGTCCTTATGAAATCTTGATTTCGCAAGCTTGTACGCGTCGGATCCGAATCCTCAGCATGAAATGGTGGATTCGGAGTCGGATTCGTACCTAGCCCTGGATTCGGATTCGAATCCTTTCATAGTCGGATTCGCCCATCTCCGTCTTACGCATCACTAGTTTGATACGCGAACACTCATAAGGAGCACAATGCACATGAAAAATGGTGAAGCCTGGAAAGTATGAAGATTAGTGAGGCGTCGTCAGCGAGCTTAGAATGTAACATATGAAATGCTGCATTGCCACAATACGTACGACGGGTGCTTTAGGCTGCATGCCCACAGACTTCCCACCTAAGATTTGGACAACTCCGGAGCTTATAGCTACTGTTACGGTGCACCAATACGATGAAACTATCGTCAATTTTATCAAAATATGGAAGATTTAGTTTGAATATCTGAAAAATTCCCAACAGAAACCGACACAAACAAAGTGAAACAGATTTAGACCCGATTTCAAGTTAGTTATTACCTCGAAATGAACCGATTTTCGGCTAGGCTCTGCCAGACGCCGGAATTCCGGAAAAATTCCGTACGGGACAAACGGAAGCCCAATGCAGATGTAGTCTCAAGATTTTTTGATTATAGAAAATCTTATCCCAGAATTACCGTCGCTGTCACGCATTAAGGGTAGTTATAGCAGAAGCACGAGCCAAGATCCATAGCCCTAGTATCAATAACTAATTTTCCGATAAACTGTCGCTTGACACTTTACCCGTATGGAAATAATTTAGACGTTTCCAGCTGTTCTGACCTGTTTTCAGCTGATTTCAGTTGGAAACACCTGCTTCCAACTGTTGAATTTACAGCTACTGGCGATAGACATCGATGTTACAGCTGTTTATTGCTGCTTGTATCTTTGAACAGTCGTATCCAGCTGTACTTCTTACGTCTAGTCCGGATACGCGTAGGAGACACAGTAGTATGTTACTGTATACACCTCTCTGGTGGCGTATACAGCTGTAGTTCTTACGTCTAGTCGGGTACGCGTTGGAGACACACCAGTGTGTGACTGTATACACCTGTCTCGTGGCGTATACAGCTGTGGTTCTTACGTCTAGTCGGGAGACACAGCGGTATGCCGTATGTTGCTGTATACACCTGTCTGATGGTGGGAACAGCCGTTTCTAGTTGTAAGCAGCCGTTTACAGTTGTCAGTGTTTGAGACATAGCAGCATGTCACTGTTTGGGTGATGTATACTGTTTTTATGGCACTTGCCTTCCGGCCAAGTGCCATATACCAATCAAATTTCCGTCGGTCGGTCGGTTAGTCCGGTGTTTGCGAGTTAGGGTACACAGATATGCTAGGACGATGAAACTTGGCAGGCATATCAGGGTCCCAACCAAACTAACTTGGAAATAGTCACTTGCCTGATCCGACCATCGTGGGGGGAGGGGAAGGTGGTGAAATCGGGAAAATAGGGACATTCATAACTTTCGAACGGGTGATCGGATCATAATGAAAATTAATATCTGGAAAGATCTCGTGTCTCAGATGTCTCATTTCGAGTCGGGACCGGATGCGATGAATCTGGGGGGAGTAGGAGAGGGGAACCGAAAATCGTGTGAACTTCTCAGAGTGGAGCGATCGGGATGAAACTTGGTGGTAAGAACAAGCACAAGCTCTAGATACATCATTGACAAAACTGGACTGGATTCGGAAGCTCTGGGGGGAGTTGCAGGGGGGGGGGGGTCCGGAATTCCGGCGATCCGTAGTTAATGTACTTTCAGGTGGGCAAGGACAATCAAACTTGGCAGGCATATCAGGGAACCGATCAAACTGGCTTGGAAATAATCACTTGCCCGATCCGAACATCTTGGGAGGAGGGGGAGGTGACGGAATCCGGAAAATAGGGACATGCATAACTTTCGAACGGGTGATTGGATCTTAATAAAACTTGATATCTGGAACTCATTTCATGTCCGGGCCGGATCCGACGAATCTGGGGGGAGTAGGAGGGGAGAACCGGAAATCTTGTGAAACTCTCAGAGAGGAGCGATCAGGATGAAACTTGGTGCGAAGAACAAGCACACGCTCTAGATACATCACTGACAGGACTGGACGGGATTCGGAAACTGTGGGGGGAGGTGGAGGGGGTTCCGGAATTCCGGCGATTCGTAGTTAATATACTTCCAGGTGGGCTAGGACGATAAAACTTGGCAGGCATCTCAGGGACCCGACCAGATTGACTTAGAAACAGTCACTTGCCTGATCTGACTATCGTGGGGGGAGGGGGAGACGGCAGAACCCGGAAATTAGTAGCAAGCATAACTTTCGAATGGGTTATCAGATCTTAACGAAACTTGATATCTTGAAAGACTCATGTGTCAGCATGTCCGTATCAAGTCCGGACCGGATCCGACGAACTGGGATGGGGGGGGGGGGGGGGGTCGGAGGGAGAACCGGACATTTTGTGACACGCATAGAGTGGAGCGATCAGGATGAAACTTTTGACCATCACTTCCATCTGACCCAGCCTTGCAAGTGCCATATGAGCTTCCAGCTCTTGTTCAAAAGACGTGGAAATGCTTGAAGTTGAGAGCTGTCATCCGTGTTTTTGCTAATTTCACTTTTCTTTGAAGCGCAAAATTATTTCAGAAGCAGCTTTCGCAGTCGAAGCCTCCTCTATACTGCTAAAGCGTCTTCTGGTAATTTGTTAGAGTGCTGCTGTTTATTCGATAATTTTGAAAAAAAAATTATTGCATCTATATACAAAAATGCAAATATTTCTCTTTAATAACCTTGATTAAGTTGAATCACAGCAAATTAAGCAAACAAGTGGAGCAATTTCAATGAAACTTGGAATGTAAAGAGCTCAAATGCCCCAGATGACAAATTTTAGTGTCCGAACTTGATCCGACCACGCCGGGGGAGGGGGGGGGGAGGGTTACAGGAAGTTCCCAAAAACGCCCAGATTTGAGTGAGAGAAAATAATGAGATGATCC